>JAJLRJ010000011.1:9962789-10240289 GCA_024195265.1 Dendrophyllia cribrosa | reverse complement strand
AGCAATTTCCATTCAATCAGAGCTATTCTTGCAAACTTATAATATCCTTATGCACGACCGAAAGGAATTCTGGGTAATGAATGGGGTTAGTTTCTAGAGAAACTGTGGTGCTGCGTCGGTGGGGGTGAAGCACAAGAATTTGGTTTTATCGATAAGGTAAATTAGCCACCGTAAAAAGATTCGAGAAAGCTGACGTTTCGAGCGCTAGCCCTTCGTTGGAGCGAATCAAGGGATTGTGGGTAGTGTGTGGTTTAATATAGTAGGTGAAGCTACGCTATTGGTGGAAATTTGGTGACGTGAAAAACAAATGTTAATTAGTTGAATGAAAAAAGCGTTCGTTGATTCCGTTGGGTTTGAGAGTGCCGATTTGAAAGATGATTTTTTGTTCTAAGTTTTTACGGCTTTCTGTGTTACCCTGGTGTAGGGAAAGGCCGCAGATTGTCATGTGTTGTTTAGAATGGTTAGTGAGATTGAAATGACGCGCGACTGGTTTGGATGCGTCTTTGTCATTTTTTTCAACGTCTCGGAGATGTTCGCGAAAACGGTCGCCCAGTCTCCTCCCTGCTTCGCCAATGTATATCTTTTTGCAAAAAGTATATGTTATGCAGTAGATAACATTTACGGAGGTGCATGTGAAACGATTAGTGATTTTAATAGATCGTTTTTGTCCCGTTATTTTGTCCGCGTTATGAATGAAAGGACAAGTGTTGCATCGTGTGCGTGTGCATTTAAAAGTTCCCGGTTCATCGTCAGATTTCAGTGTGTTCGTCACTAGAAAGTTGCCTATGTTTTTGTATTCTGAATTCTGGGTAATACAAAAATGTAATACAAATATATGGGTAATACAACCATACCGGCGGCATGCAAGTCTACCTACCTCTGTTTGATATATTTTTTATAAGTGTCGAGCCACCCAGACCAACTGGCAAAATATTGCACCGATTGCATTCTTTAGAAGTCAAAAGTCTTCCAAATTGCCTTGGTAGGTCTTGAAATCCAACCACAGAAGGGCCAGAGAGACTCGAAAAAGCACTTATAAACCAAATTCTTATCAGATTCGAGTCCGTGTGATCGCTAATCGAGCGAGCAACGGCTGAATACTGACGTCACAATGAAAATTCGAGCCCACGTTGATTTGAAACAGCGTATATTTTAAAGTGAGCTATTTATATGCAGTCACGAAATTCTACAGATTGCCTAGCCCCACAAAACTGCTTTGTGAACCCAAAGAAATTTGGCAGTTAAAGGGTTAATCGAATCTTTGACGTTGATCCCATGAGCTTTTTTTTTCGGTGTTGTACACAATAAATTTGTGATTTTTTAAGGAGTTATGACGGCAACCCATAATATTTACCTTATGTTATAATGCGCATCACATGCTATTGTTTCGTAATATTGTAACACCGCAAGTACCCAATTAGGGAGAGGGTTGTGTACCACGGTTGCGGTATAATTTTACGCGTAGGTCCTAGGGTTAAGCCCCATTATTGATTATCATAGAATTGAGCACATGATCATACAAAATGAATTATCTTGACATTTATTAAGATGTTTCCTGCTCTCACTGGTTTTGTTTCTTTTTTTGTTTTTATTCAGCGATGGCGCCAAATGGAGAAAGCGACGGAGGCTAATAACGCCAGCATTTCACTTCAGAATACTAGACGACTTTATTCAAGTGTGCGAGGAACAGGCCGCCATTTTAGTGTCGCGCTTGGAGGTAACGTTATAATTAGTGATTTAGGTCAACTGAAATATCATCGGGAATTATATTTTAAAGTGCCCCTGTGATCAAATTTTTGATTTTGATTTTTTTACATTTTCGTGTACAATTAGGCTTTCTTACTCATCTTGCCAAATTTCAACTCATTACGAACATCAGAAGTCATTTTATTTTAACATTTATTTTCGAGAATTTACAGCCGCCATTAATCAACCTTGTTCCAAGGCTTGGTTGCGAATGGGAGAAAGTGACGTCAAAGACTCAAACATACCTCACGGGTTGAAATTATAATAACAATCAGCATAGAAAATTGCACGAAGAACAAGACCAAAGTTTTTGTTGCTTTTCGCGTGATTTTCAATACTTATTGTTATTATAATTTCGACCCGTGAGGTATGTTTGAGTCTTTGACGTCACTTTCTCCCATTCGCAACCAAGCCTTGGAACAAGGTTGATTAATGGCGGCTGTAAATTCTCGAAAATAAATGTTAAAATAAAATGACTTCTGATGTTCGTAATGAGTTGAAATTTGGCAAGATGAGTAAGAAAGCCTAATTGTACACGAAAATGTAAAAAAATCAAAATCAAAAATTTGATCACAGGGGGACTTTAACAGTGGCTGAGAAAACGCTGAAGTTGGCCAGTGCTTTTCATATGTAAATCATGTTGTTCTTACACTAACTAGTTTTTATTTAATATTATTACTCGTGGTGTAGCCGACGAGTTATGTTTTCGGCTCTGAATTTTCTTGTTTGTTTTTGTGTGTGTGTTACATTAGTGCTTACAAATTTATGCACGCATATTTTAGTTACACTGGTCTGATTAGTTGACCGGCGACCTCGTGATCTCGCTCTTGATTTCAAGATGACAGTAAAATCTTGATATTGAGAAAGCGAAGGAAAAATTACAGCGTCCAAGTTTTCAAAACAATGCAAGGCGTTCATGGATGGATTGCACTGTTTGATATTGTGTCCGACGATTATTGCTGTGAAAGTTTTGTTCCGGCTTAGCGATCGAGGCTTTAATAGTCGGCTATTGAATGTAATGATGTAGAGTAGTATTATTTTGTAAAGATAATTTTATATTTCTCCGTAAAAAAAAAATAGCACTCAAAACACTCTGGAATCAGTAATAGGTTAATGACGCCACGAGTTCAAGATTACAAGCTGTACAGCTTCTTGTTTTCAATGAAAAGCGCTAAGGTTTCTGTTTAAACAACGTCAACTCCAGCCTCCCGTTAACTCAAAAGCTAGGTTTCTAAGCGCACAACTGTAACATGGTGCATTGCATGAGACTATTGCTTTGTCAATATGCTTGCAGTGATTCACCTTCTGGGTCAATTTATTATAATCTGTTTTTTTGTTTACCAGGATAAAGTAAACAATGGTATTTTCAACATTATGCCTGACATCGCGCTATTGACGTTGGATATCATATGCAGTAAGTGAATTACTTTTACAGCGTTTTTGTGATCCTAAGCTTCTGGAATGTCTTAAATAAAACTCGATACAATTAGGTGAATCGCAGAGAATTTGCTAAGGTTTTCGTAGTCAGGGGCGTAGCTACCTGTACGCTCGTACGCACGTGCGTACCTAAAAAAAAAGATTTGGGACTTGAGGGTGGGGGAAGGAAGTAGGGTTGATTGTGCGTATCTCTGAAAAAATCTTGGCTACGCCCCGGGTAGTATACCTTCTTTAGCTCTCAAAACTACAAGGTGGGAAGGGGGGGGGGGGGAGGGGGTGTCACACTGCCTGGGGTAGCGTGGCTATTTTAAGGCCGACCGCCTGATTGGTCAGTTTGAATGACGTCTCGAAATTTTGAGTTTAAGGTTTGTTGATTTTTCACAGCCTGTAACACAACACGCGAAGAAGAATACCTCCAGCAATGATGAGAACAATATGATATATGATATCTGATCTCTGTGGAATAGAGACGGTGCGATCATAGGAGAGAGAATGCAAATAATCTTCACAGTACGAGCGCAAGCTATTATTAGATTGAACATAGTTATCATGGCGCGTGGGGTTCTGTTCTCTAAGGTCATTTTCTCTTGCATACTAACGTTAACTTAATTTGGCTTTTATTTTACTAGTTACTTCTATGGGCCCATCTCCAAATGCACAAGGCAAACGTAGCTCACCATATGTCAAGGCAGTTGTCAGGTAAACACCCCCCCCCCCCCCCCCCCCCCCCCTCCCCCCCCCACCCGAGGGGACTCCCATATAAAATTAGAGGGGGAATCGGAAACTTTTTATAGGTGCGGCACGCATTTGTTTTTCCCCTAAGACGTACAGATTCTTTCTAAAAGGATGTCTGTGTTAGCGTATTGTTCCGGCTTAAAAGCCTAAAAGTTATCAGAATAAATATGACTGTGGTCAAAGGTAATTCGCCTTAGTAGAAAAGGTGCTGTCAAACATTGTTTTCATTCAGTACAAAGATTTTTTTTTTCGTCTGTGACGTGCATCAAATGTCTAGTATATAAGTTATATCTAGTTATAATTATTGCAAATAGTTCTTACCTTTTCAGATTATTATTAGTTTCATTAGCATTACCTTTACTTTGTTATTGTAGCACTTTTAGCTATTGTTGTGTTTTATTTAACTTGGATTGAAAGATGTGAAGCGCATCTGATCATATGATCATCATATCATATGCATATTAATTTGCGCTAAATGAATAATAAGTAATTATTATTATAGTACTTTTGACGTGCGTCAAAGATGTCTCAAAAGAACTGTAAAACCTTCCATCACCTTTGATGGAAATTAAAGGTGATCAAAGCGGAAGATTCGTTCCTACGGTCCGAAACGTAGTTCTCTTACTATTTTTGTGTGTGCCGTTTTGCTTCTGTAGGTTAAGCGAGTTGCTTGAAATGCGTGAGCGAACACCTTGGTTGTGGCCAGATGTTATTTATAACTTGAGTCCTTTTGGAAGGGAGTTTAATAAGTGTTTGAAGATCCTCCATGGCTTTACGGATAAGGTATTACCTCAACGGTATTATTTTTGCTCCTTTGTTCTCTCTTTTTTTTTATGCGATTCCATTGGTAAAAAGATGATGTTTTATGCGACATCCGGGTATGTGCCGTTTTGTATGTCAGCAATGAAATTGCGGTGTCAACTCAGTCTAACACGGGAACGTAAATTCCCAGTGGGGGATCCCCACATAAAATTTACGGGCCAGTTGGAAAATATCGACTGGACCCTGGACTGGACCTTAGATTGGATTGGACTGGGCTGGACCCTGTATTGGACTTTGTATTGGACATTGGAAAGCCATGCAAAGGTATTGTTTAACCAGAAACAAAAGAAGTTTTTTTTTCTAGAAAACAAGGCGCGTAATAGGTCCATGATAACCGTCACGAATATAGCGCCTCCTACACACTATCACGACCATGTTGTAGTATATTTAACGTACTCGTAGCACCTGTAGTACTTGTTGTACCTGTAGTACCGGTAGTACTCGTAGTACCTGTAGTACTCGTAGTACCTGTAGTACCTGTAGTACCTGTAAAACCTGTAGTACTCGTAGTACCTGTAGTACCTGTAGTACATGTAGTACTCGTAGTACCTGTAGTACCTGTAGTACCTGTAGTACCTGTAGTACTTGTAGTACCTGTAGTACTCGTAGTACCTGTAGTACCTGTAGTACCTGTAGGACCTGTAGTGTACTCGTAGTACCTGTAGTACCTGTAGTACCTGTAGTACTCGTAGTACCTGTAGTACTCGTAGTACCTGTAGTACTCGTAGTACCTGTAGTACTCGTAGTACCTGTAGTACCTGTAGTACCTGTAGGACCTGTAGTGTACTCGTAGTACCTGTAGTACCTGTAGTACCTGTAGTACTCGTAGTACCTGTAGTACTCGTAGTACCTGTAGTACTCGTAGTACCTGTAGTACCTGTAGTACTCGTAGTACCTGTAGTACTCGTAGTACCTGTAGTACCTGTAGTACCTGTAGTACCTGTAGTACTCGTAGTACCTGTAGTACCTGTAGTACTCGTAGTACCTGTAGTACTCGTAGTACCTGTAGTACTCGTAGTACCTGTAGTACCTGTAGTACCTGTAGTACCTGTAGTACCTGTAGTACTCGTAGTACCTGTAGTACCTGTAGTACTCGTAGTACCTGTTGTAATTGTAGTACCTGTAGTACTCGTAGTACCTGTAGTACCTGTAGTGCCTGTAGTACTTGTAGTACCTGTAGTACTCGTAGTACTCGTATTACCTGTAGTACCTGTAGTACTCGTAGTACCTGTAGTACCTGTAGTACCTGTACGAGTACTACAGGTACTACAGGTACTACAAGTACTACAGGTACTACGAGTACGTTAAATATACTACAATATGGTCATGATAGTGTGTAGGAGGCCCTATATTCGTGACGGTTATCATGGACCTATTACCGATATTTGTCATGTCCAAACAAGCCTGTCTGCCAAAAGTGAGCTCGACCTGGCAAAAAATTAAAATCGGCCCAAAAAACGATATACAGTTGAACCTCTCTAATACGGACACCGAAAGGACAGAGCAAAGTGTCAGTATCAGAGAGGTTTCCGTATTATAAAGGTCACCACGATGACGTCACTTGTAAGACTCCACTGACAGTTTTTGTTCAGTAACTAAAAACAGGCCCACGCTCATCTTTTAACTGCATCTAAATTGATTCATATACAGCATTGAGACACTGTCTATCAGTAGTGTACTACATTGTAAAATTCTCAGCTACATAAGGTATACGAATCACTGTAATAAAACGAAACGAACTACAACGCAATGCTGCATGTGAAAAAGTAATATAAAGTACAATTCTGAAAACGTCTTTCGATATATCTTTGTAACCATAAACAGGAAATTGTATTACTTACTCAAACTATCATCACCGGATCACCGGAGTGTCCGTAATAAAGAGGTTAAGTTTATATGAATTTGCTCTCTGGGGCCGAGATTTAGTGTCCGTTGTCCGTGTTAGAGAGGGTCCTGCATTATAGAGGTCTTTTTTAAAGAAAATATGTGAGAATTTTGTCGGGACATAGGAAACTGTCCGTATTAGAGAGGTGTCCGTAAGGAGAGATTCGACTGTAGCTCATTTTTGCAGGAAAGCCTTCAATTATTGACACTCATAACCATCACGGCTTACAATTAGGGCCTGTTTATATGGTCTCGGGTACCCGAGACACCCCTCCCCCCTCCGAGTCAACTTTGCCGAGTGTTTATATGAGAAATGTTGTCCCTGCTGACCGAGTCAAAGTTGACCCTACCTTAATATTCACAACCTACGTAAATATTCAAATCTAAATACAATTATCGTATACCTGTTCTTTTGGCTTTGTTTCATTCATTTGATCACTGTGGGCTTTGCTGATTTACATTCTACTTCTTTAAAGCGAATTTGTGTTCTAAAACCTAAAAACTTGGCTTAACGTGACACGCAGGACGCCGTGAGTTGTCCCGGGTAGGCAAGCCAAAGTGTTTATATAAGAAAAAGTTGTCCCGCCTGCCAGGGTTACCCTACCTGCCGAGGCGAGACAACTCGCCCAAACGAGTTGTCTCGCCCCCCGAGACGTGGTCTCGATTCTCATGTAAACGGTTCGTTGAATTTTTCAAAGAAATAAGTGAAAAGTTAGCTCGGCCAGGGTAACTCGGGGGGGTGGGGGGCTTGTCTCGGGCCCCCGAGACCATATAAACAGGCCCTTATATGAAAATGCCTAGGAACGCCGCTGAATGGGAATTTCCCGAGCAAAATTACAGTTCATACTGCTTGCCTTTGATTAACTGAATATATTTAAAAGTTACACAATTTAATTTTTCCCAGAGAATTTCAAAAGTACTTTAAAAATATAGCGGCAAAATATGTTTCACCGACAAGGGCAACCTGTTTTTTTTTTTCTGTAATTGGTTTCATCGCACCGTTTTATATGCTTTATAACCAACATCTGTTTTTACATTGCTAGGTGATTGACGAGCAAATTGCTGAAAGGGCAGCTAAGAAAATATCCAACAGAGAACAGGAGCTCGAGTACGGCGAGGAGTCGCATTTTAAAGGAAAGAAGCGATTGGCATTCCTGGACGTGTTGCTTGAAGCTTATGACAACGGGGAAATTTCACGAGAAGGCGTCAGAGAAGAAGTGGATACGTTCATGTTTGAGGTTAGAGTTTTTGTTTCTTGCTGGTAATGCGACTATTGTTGGTCAAATAGATAGCAGCATTCATAGCAGTTAATTGTAATCACAGTGAGTTATTTTAAAGGCATATTTATGTATTTGTTATTGTGTCACTGACTGGAAAGCAATGGATAGACTGCCTTTTTGGCTATATTGCTGGCTGGCTAAAATGGTGACTGACAGTTTGTCTAACTTACTCAGCGATTGAATAAATAAATCATTAATTGGCTGCAATGGCTACTTAACATGCCTGAAAGGCGGGCTAGCTGTTTGGCTGCCTGAGTGACTGATTCATGCTTTATGTTACTGAGTGGACGAAGTTTGTGGTGTTCGGAAGTATTTCTGTTGAAATTGTTTATTTAATGTAACCCTATTCAGAAATTGACTTTTTCTTTGACTTACAGGAGGAATCTTTGCTAACGTCATTGTTTACATTTTGCTTCATTAGCATACGAATCTGCATAGAGATGGCATCATGCTAAATACGAATTGGCTTCAAAAGTTGAAAGAGCTTGTTAAACTTAGTAATATATGTAATTTTCAGCTTCTTTATGCAATATTTAAGAAAAATATCTGCTATCAAAAACTGCAAACTTTTTGGATAGCAAAAGCGCTAATGAGCCATACATTCTTTGTAAACATTTGAGTTTTTAATACAACATTGCATGAAGTGTATCTAGTATATCGGGCTCAAATTTTCAGGGAAAGCTAATTGTGCTTTGCCCTTTCAATATTCCTAGTTGATTTTTTTGGTAGGTAGGTTAGAGAACGAGGCGCATGCTAATGAGGCAAAAATCGTAAAAAAAGATTCCACCATATATGGGATCATTTTTATGTGACCTGTGACGCTTCCATAGCAATCATTTTTTTTTTGACAAGCATGTTTACCCAAAGTTTTAATTTTCTGCTTCAATTAACTTTTAACTCTTTTGTGGTATTTTTTTTCAATTTAAGATCATCTTAGCATTTTTCTGTTGAATTTGATTAATTTTGACTCAATTTTGGTGCTTTGCTAACATGATGGCGGATCCAAGATGGAGGCCATTCGGAATGATGTCGCAATATTGCGTAATACGACGTCATCAGGTCGCGTGTCGTATCATAGCGAAGACAATTTTTGACGTAGTTTAAGGGCCCATTATAGTATTCCGTTGCTAGGTAATGCGGTTGCTATGCAGAGCTAAATCAAGTACAATTTTACTTCCGGTGAAAGTGACAGGCAGCTTCGCGCGAGAGTCTGTACAAATTCAAAACTGCCCTAAACAATGCCAAATTTGAAGTTCGTCTCGTTTATCTCCTGAATTCTTGGTTAGTACTTAAACTTATTTGAAGCTGGATATTTTTTCTCTGGAAAGATTTGTCTTGGACGGTTTTCAAGCTGATTCAAAACGTAGAAATAACTGAAGGAGTAAGAACGCTCAACTGATCAGTTCACAGATATCGGAATCTGCTGAAAGTTTATTCCTACTGCTTCAGTCACTTCGTACCGTTTTTTCGTTTCTTTTTGTCAATGCTGACCAGGTCAACTGGAATTCTGGACTGAGAAGTTAGAGGATATATCTGGAGCCAACATGTGAGTAAGGCCCGGTTCAGACGCCGAACTTTTCATGAGCCGAACCTAATACCTTGAATTAAGTACATGGAAAGTTCGGCGTCTGAATCAGTTAAGAACGGCTATTTGAATTTGGAACGGCTCAGCCGTTCTTTCCGCCTGGCTCAGCCGGGAATTTCGGCTTTGGAACGGCTTTGATTCAGACGCCGAACTTTTCATGAGCCGAACCTAATGCATAAATTATTATAACGACTGGTGCGTGTTCTGGCATCTTTGCCTGAAAATCGCTGACCTTTCCATTTGTTTCTCTTCAAACTGAATTAAGTTCGGCTAATTAAGTTCGGCGTCTGAATCAACAGGCGTACTTTTGTTAATTTGGGTCGGTCCAAATTCGAATTAAGTTCGGCTCATGAAAAGTTCGGCGTCTGAACCGGGCCTAAGATGTTAACATTTGCAGAAAAGTGCTCGAGTTTTTACAATTTCAACGCGAAGCGTAGCGCGTTTGTTTTTCTCGTAGCTACAGTTTTTACGTATTTTTCAGGGCCGATTTCGTATAAACTTAGAAGCCGTCAAAGTTGTACAGATTTCAACGAAGTGTGAATGAACAAAGTACAATGAGTTCAAATTTGTTTGATGGAAATTATTAATAAAAAAATTATTTTCAATTCGTTTAGTTTTATTTATACTCGTAAGCTTACGTTTTTCCGTCCGTGGAAGATTGTTTAACTTCGGGATTAACTGATAAATTGTCATTGTGTGTTGATACGATGCAACTTCAGGCAAAAACGTCAGTGAAAAAATAAAAAAAAGTTCAAATTAAAAAAGTAAGACAGTGCGTTGTACCTATTGAAAAAAGATGTTTACGTTTTAGATTTATATTTTCATTGAATGAAAACAAATTGAACCATCGATTTAGATGGATTCGACGCTGGTGTTGCATAAGGTTTCTTGTTATTCAAAACACGGACTTCAACCTTGGACTTTTGTCTTTTGACTTCGCCTATTCTGCCTTCCACTTTAATGATAATCGAGTACTTCTTAACTGTTTAATTTCTTTCGAGCTATCCGCCAAAAATGGCCACTTAACTGAGATAACCGTTTGCACATAAAACAAATTAAACGGCGCATAATTTTGGGCAAACAAAACAAAATAACATTGCATCTTTTCCGTTTCGATCTGTATATAACTTAAAAACATTGCACGTGATAAAATCAGAAGCACAAAACTAATAAGCTTCTGATAAAACAAATAGGACTGCTCTAATGGCTTTGTTGCTATTTTAGAGGAGGGAAAAAAATGTCGATGGAGGATATCTAGTAATTATATTGACCTCTATATTTTTTGCTCCTAAGATTGTCGACTGTTGTTTGAAAAGAAAGAGAAAGAAAAGTTTCTTTCTTTTTTATGTAAGTGCCATACTGCTCTTCAAATTCAAGGGAAACCGTCTCACAGATGCGTGAGTTCCCAAACCAATGCTTTGGACGTTTTGGATTTGAAGGCATTTTCCTGCTCACCCATGCCTGCTAAAGTGATCGAAGGCTTGTGATCTGACAGACACAGGCATGACTCGTTTCTCCTTGTCTGCAAAGAAAGGCAACTTTTTCGAGTGAAGGTTGAAACGTACTTCACAAACGATAACCATACTCAACAAATCCTAACAAAATGAAGGTCTTACTTCAAGAGTTCGGCAGTTTCCAATTTATAGCACAGGAAGCCCAGGCTGACAACAGGCCACCTACTTCCGGTAAAGACAAAGGCGAACCTAACTCGGCGCAAATAGAGGCTAATTTATTTTTAACAAATTCAATCGAAAGATGAAAGATTTTTCGTGAAACGTAAGCATGCTTTTTGCGAAAAATCAAAAAACAAAAAATTAAGACGCAAAAACGTGGTTTTGAGAACACATTTTTCCTCATATTATTTTTACTTTTCATCCTTAAAGAAAACGCATGCTTACGTTTTTTTTAAATGGTGTATAAAATCCAATGATGCAAAAAAAATTTGATAAAACTGTAAGTTTCTGAAGTTACGCTCATTTTTCTGTTTTGGGTCACGTGACATTGGGCGTGGCCTGATGACGTCACAACCCGAACCACAGGTGTACTTAAAGGTTGCTGTTCAAATTTGGTCACATATAAGCAAAAATTTGCCGAGCTAGAGCAAACTGATTTTTCCTTAGCAACGGCCTGAAAAGATAGTATAATGGGCCCTTAAACCCTCCAAATTTCATAGCCAAAGCTATATCCTATAAGTTATGGAGGACCTGGTCCCATGTTCTAGAACACCAAAAAAAGACCGGTCTGAATCGGGTTAAATCGGTTAATTTAAATCACCGAGAATGTGCTCAGGTAGAAGGCACCATACTGCAGGTTCAAATTCCGGCCAGACCACCAACCATAAACATAGAAGACCATCGCTGGCTGTATTCGACCCATTGTCTTCATTGACGATAGGCGTTGGCCTTCTATTTTTAAATTATAAGGCGCTAAAAGAATAAAGAAAATAGAGCCTAATCGCAGGTTACTAAAGAACCCACCTCACTATTCCCAATAAAATGTCTAGCTTTTGTAGCGCGGTAAGAGGACAAATGCTGGTTGTGCGCAGTTGACAATGGGCGTTATCGTTGTCCCTATACCTTACTGGTCTCAAATTATGAGACGCCAAAGAGTCCGCATCACTATTCCAAAGAAAAGCCCAGTTTTGGTGGCGTGATAAACTTTTTACCCATCATTCATTAGGGTCACGACACCACAGCAGCTGGTATCACATGGGCTTTGTATCTTCTTGGCCGCCATCCAGCAATACAACAGAGAGTATATGAAGAAGTTGACACTTTCTTTGGTAACTATATGTTTTTGTTACAGTCGAACCTCCGTAATACGGACTCCGAAGGGACAGTATGATTTTGGTATCTTCGGAACCAAGAGAACTGTCCGCAATAGAAAGGTGTCCGTATTATGGAGGTATCCGTAAGGAGAGGTTCGACTGTACTATTACATTATTAGTGATAAAACAAATGTTGTTTGTCGGTAACTTTTTGTAAGCCCGACTTACAATTTAAGAGACAAAATGCACTTTGCGAAAGTTACCGTAAAGTTATGGTAAGGCGACAGTACGGCACAATTTTAGAAGATCGAGAGTTTCTACAGCTTTTCGATTTTAACCAAACGCTATTAGAGCACCAATATCTATCGCTGCTTCTCTAAACCCTCAAAACGTTCCAACTAGTGCCTTCCGTGATATTAGGATAGGATTGTTAGTAGTTGGTCTGTAATGCAATCATTATAATATGTAATTCAACTTACCATGTCATTATGACTGATCTGAGCACTTACTGACTGTCCGGCAGGGTCGGTCAATTGTTAAATAATATGCCCTAATTGTTTTAGAACTGGCCGTCCCGATCCTTTAATCGTAGATAGCATGCATCTTTTTCATGGACTTGTAGGAACAGGTCTTCAAAAAAGGTTCATTCTGTTAACGAACTGACCGGTCTGGCTGGCCACTTCTGACTTATGGTAAAAACCTTTGTTTTCTAGAACGGCGTCCAGATACGTTAACAGTAGAGGACTTGAAGGAGTTCCGTTACATGGAGTGCGTGCTGAAGGTGGGCTGTCTGCATTTATTTAACAGTTTGTAAAATTAAACTTGAGATTTTTATGCTTCAAGAAGGCCACCAATGCATAATATTTGTCTTCTCAGAACTCGGTTTTAATCGCGAATTTTAACAAAACGGGAAAAGGTAAAAGAAATGTATAGATGATCAACAAGGCCATAGGCTGATCCGGTTTCTGTACCATGAAACAACTAGGAGTAGTGCTACTCCTTAGATTGAATGCCAGTACATCGTTGGGTAAACGCCACTCTTCCCCCGCCCCCGCTACGCCCACTCTTCCACCCACTCCAATTAACTATTATAGCGCGAAAGCGCGCGTGATATCGCCTAATACTAGGCCTCGTGGGCTAAAATTAGGCGATATCACGCAAGCTTGAGCGCTATAATAGTTTTATAATTCAACACTTTGATAACAAAGCACAGTTCAAAGAAAAAATATCGCCGACAAGCCTTTTATTTAAAAAAAAAAAAGGTTACATATGTTTTACCGCGCAAAACTTGCAACATCATAAAGTTCATGAATGAAAGTGGCGCCTTTGTCAATAGTGTGCAATCTTCACTGAGTTGAACACTATAACTGTTTTATAATTCAACACATTGATAACAAATCACAGTTTCGAGAAAAAAATCATTGAGATATACAACCTTCTATTTAGTAAAAGGCTTACAACAATGGGCCTCTTTACACTGGGCACTTAAGTAAGACTTAAGAGCGCCTAAGTCTTACTTAGCCAAAAGATTGTGTGTGAAGGCCTAAGTAAAAACTGAACGCACTTGACTTAGCATCTCATTAAAGTCGGCAAATTGAAAGGATTCAAGTAAGACTTAAGGTTCTGCAAAACCATCCTTATCGAAACTCAAGTCGACTTATCGTGCCGTGGGGCGGATCACCATGCTATTCAAGTCAATTAACTCCATTTCTTCGCAAACATCATGGCATCGCTGTTTTCGACTGTTTGGTGACCTTTGGTAATTGGTAGCAGCAAGTTGTTTCGAAATTATCAAAATGTCAAACGATGGTCACGAAGGAAGCGATTCACTTTTCTTCGAATTTGATCCTTATGCATACGACAACGAACGGGTAAGTTAAAACTTACCCGTTGTCAAAAAATTATTTGTGTCTTTATCGTCGAGAGTTTAAGAGATGTTTCTTTAAAATCGTCGAGTGTTTTCGCGCGAGACGTCGTCATCAAAATTTAAATTCTACAATTTACAGCTTGTATTTCTTTTAACATGTTCTAAATTATTGGTTATGTTATTTATTCGTCCAAAGTTTAACGTCTACGGGCTGCCTCCTTTGAAGATACGGCGTTGTAAACTGAGCAGCGTCTTCGCTCGGCTGGCGACAGGAAACAAGCAACAATTCGAACCAGTTCTGAGGTCTTGGCCAGGCACGAAGTTCGTCTACGCAAGCAAAAACATGTCAACAACTGCAGCATGTTTAGTTCTACAGCGAATGCTGAATGTAATTGCTCTCTTAAAATTCCCATAGAAAAATGGCCTTGTTGCCGGTTCATTTCCAAAAAAAAAAGAAAAACGAAACGACCTCTAAAAGATTTCTTCTATCCATTGTTAGACAGACGACTCAAATTAGAGAACCAGCGAGATCAAAACTTTCTTGCGACGGCAGTAACGCACGTTTAATTGATGTATCTATTTGCGGACAAAATGTGAACCAACGTAACACGTTATAAACTGTCTATCTTTATTAGCTCAAGTCAACTTAAGTATTTGCATTTACCCGTGTATGAAGAGCTAAGTAAGAGCTGAGTAAGAAAATCGTACTTTACTTGAACGTTCGTTAAGTTTACTTGAGATCTAGTGTAAAGACTACCAATATTTACCTCGCGCCATTTCTTACACAACAAGCAGCAAATGCCAAACGTTTGCAGAGCTGAAATTAATTTGAGATTTTCTACGAAGAACTTTCGTCTACGTAGAGAACGAGACAGAGTAGTGATTACACAAATAAAAACACAGTAAAATGGCATAGAATTTCTTAGTTACAAGTGTTTCGTGTCTTAAAAAGTTCAATTCAGAATCAAAACAAATTGAAAAAACACACGGCTACCTAAACATAGCGCCGAAAAGTCTGAAAGAACTGCGTCGTGGACAGTATGTCTTACAAACATTCACAGCTAAAGGATACAAGAAACGGTTAAAACATCGTTACCTGTAGTTGATATGGCTTTTAGTCCTTTCCACTAAATTTTCAAACATCGAAGTACGAGCTGAGTCGATCGCTGTTCTTTACAAACTTTCCCGTTTTAGTTCCTACAGCCGTAGTGGCGTCAATTCGCTTAAAACAAAGATCAGAAACTTTTCTGAGGAAGTATCAAGTCTAATCGTATTCCAGAAGTGATTACTAAAGGCATTTTCCGAAAATTGTGCTCCTTCATTCACTTCTTGTCGAGCGGTTGGCTTTGAACCAGCTTTCATTCAGCTTCGCTAAGAAACACTGCACCGTGACCGCGACAACGCGAAAATTTCGCGCCTTTTTTGTCCATTCATGGGATCAATAATTTTTCTCTTTTCTTTTCTTCTCTTTTTATCGTTCCTTTCCCTTTTTTTATCTAATAGTTCACGCATTTTTCTCCTAAAAACACGAAAGTGCAGGCAGCGGTCATTTTCATTTTCCTTCAAAATGCGAAATTTACCGCCATCGTTGGATATACGTCATGTAGACATAGCGCATATCGATAACTTTTTGACCATATTTGGGCAGTGTATCAATGTGTTGAATTATAATACTTAATATCCTGCAAATACCCAGTGATACTCCTGGGTGAAGACAGACATTGTGCAGTACAGTTTCATGCATAAGGAAATATCTGAATGGCCTGGCGCTAACCACTGCATAAAAAAAAATCAAAGTTGAAGAAAACAAAATAAATGTTGATTTCATTTGACATTGCCAAACAAAAAGCCAATGGCAACTTACTCAATGAACTGTTGTGTTTAGGAATCTCAGCGATTATTTCCCTCCGTGCCATTCTTTTCAAGAACGACTAGCGAGGACTGCCAGTTAGGTACGTTCGTTCTTGTTTATATGCTGTTTACGCTTACATGTCTCATCTTTGTTCTTTTTACTTTCAACTTAGCTGTATACTTAACCAAGAATAAAACAGTAGAAACTGGTCTTATTCATGTGGTGGTCGTATTAACGGGATTGAGTCAAATTAAAATGCAAGCCCCATTATAAAAATTAACTTACGGCAAAACACTGTAAATTGCGCCATACCAACTATAGATAACACTTCGAAGTCGGTTAAAAAATCTTGGGTGCGCCTCGTTTTTAACCCACTTCTCGTTGTTTGGATATCCTGATGAAACACTCTTCCACGTGTTTGATACATTACATCAAAATGTTTAATTTTTTTTTTTCAATTGCAACTACTTAATATTGCTAGTTTCATAGAGAAACAACCGTTGGGGACTCCAAAATGTGGTCCTTGGTCGTGTTAACGAGCATTTCATATATCCGCCACCGGATAACCAAACGAGATTGACAGTCTGATTGACGGATCATCGAAATTATTTACACCCTTCAGGTGGCTATTGTATTCCTAAGGGAACTTCGGTTGGATTTTCCACCCTCGCACTTCACAGAAACGCAGAGGTGTGGCCAGCTCCGCTTGAGTTCAATCCAGATCGTTTTCTTCTAACGAACAGTCAAGGACGCAATCCATTCGCGTTTCTTCCATTCTCAGCAGGACCAAGGAACTGCATTGGTAAGTTAGACCAGTCTCCCTGGGGAGAAAAGGGGAATGGAAGATCCAATTTTGAAAATTTATATGAGCTGCTCGTTTTCCCTTTTAATAATTAAAAGTGTCCCTTATATATCACGTTAAGTCGATACATATCTTCAGTGTATCTTCTATTTTTTGTATAAAGAAGCGTTATAATCCCTACACGATCTTGAGGAAGACTTAAGGTGGCTCCTAATAGTTTAAACAATCCCATCATGATCGATACATCTATGATATTCAATCACAGCTACACCAGTAAAGTTAAGAGAAAACATTTAGTACAGGTTTGTAAACACTTAACCAATGAACAAATTTAGGTGGCTACGGCATCAAAATTTATTACCATGGCAACGTCGAAAGAGGCCAAAAGACCCCATTTTCAACCTTTTGAGGCTCATAACTTCAAAACTGCTCGGTAAATGTTTTTGATTTTTATATATTTTCGTCTTATAAACATAACAAACATTTGTACCAATTTAAAGAAAAAATATGTACATAGGATTCAGAGATATGTTATTTTTACATAAATTTAAGGTAGCTCGGAACTCTATGTACAGAAGTTTTAAAAAAATTGTTAAAATGTCTCTCTTGCCAATTAAACAAAAATATATCGAAAACAAAAACTTTCACCATGTAGTTTATAAGTTATTAGCCTCAAATGGTCCAAAATAGCGCATTCTTGACCTGTTTTCGCGTTGCCATGGCGACGAATGATGACGTTATTTGGACACCACTTTGTTCACTGATAAAAGATTTACTGGTTTCAAGTAAAATATTTTTAGCCACACCATCGGGCTAGCTGTAATGGCATGCAAAAGACGAGAGGGCTGAACAATATGGAGCCACCTTAAAGAGATTTCATTTGCTTTGTATGATAACACTACGCAACATTTAAGTTATAAATACAACGACGTATACCATTTTCTTAACTATTTCAGTTTGTTGTTGGTGGTTAACTCTGGATAGTTGGTCGAGCGGGCGAGCAAATCAAACGATCGTCCATTGACCGAGCGAGAGAAAGTAGTTTTCGTTATAAAGCTGACTGAAAAGGAACAGCTAGCGTCTACTCTTAGCTCGCTTAAGACCTACTACCGTTAACATGCAATATTTCCCCACAGGTCAGCGGTTGGCTTTTTTGGAAGAGAAGCTTGTCGTAGCTCATGTGTTGCGTCGTTATAGGATTCAGGCCACCCAGTCTTTTGAAGAACTCCAATTACGTTCAGAGCTAATTCTTAGACCCAAAGAAGGAGTATTCGTCACTTTGGCTGAACGCCACTAGGACAGAGAAACCGCTAGTGTAGCAGCTCTCAGAAACCTCTATTTTCATTGGCCTTGCAAAACACAGCTGCTATTGTTTTTAGGGCTAAGAGCCATTGTTATTGTTGTATTGTTCTCTCTTCCAATTGTGTGAGACCTTACGAGAGCTGCTACATCAACCAGAGAAACACGACGAACGTAAATGCACCTTATTCGATGGTTTAAAGGGGCACTGCCACGCAGATTTTGCTGTGTTTTTGTCAAAATACACTAAATATATGACAAAGTACTTTTGCTCAAACATAAAATTGCCTTTACAACACCAAGAAGATAATATCAAGTGATTTTGTTTTCAAGGAAGAACAAATCGTAATAAGTTTTTCTGCAACTCTTCCACGACTCTTGGGAGGAACTTGAAAAAATTGGCCAATTTTTTCAAGTTGCAATCCATTTCCATCCTGGCCATCCGCAGCCAAAGATAACGACAACTAGTTTCTGTGCACTGGTAGAGTATTTGTTAACAAAACTGGACCATTATTTTAAGGTTTCCATTGAAACAAATATATTTTTTGGCTTTTCAAAGTGATACTAAAAATAGGTGACAGTGTCTCTTTAATAGATAATACGCGCGGATATTTTACGAGTTGTGTAGTATTATTTCGAGCCCCGCAGGGGTGAGAAAAAAATGCAAACAATGAGTAAAATGTCCGCACGTATCCGATCTGTTAAACCATCGAATAAGGGATTTATTATTCGACTGAAATTCATATTATAGTTTATTTGTCTTCAAACCGGGACGCTAAGGTGTAATACGACAATCTACTGTTTAATGTTTAATACGCTCGGATGCTTTGCATGTTCTCTTTCCCTTATAAGGTAAAATGACGTCACAGTTGAATAATAAATAGTTAAAATGCCCCTGTGATCAAATTTTTGCTTTTCATTTTTTTTACATTTTCGTGCATTATTAGACTTTCTTACTTATCTTGCCAAATTTCAATCCATTACGAACATCAGAAGTCATTTTATTTTAACATTTATTTCCGAGAATTTAGGGCCTTGTTCCAAGGCTTGGTTGCGAATGGGAGAAAGTGACGTCAAAGACTCAAACATTCCTCACGGGTTGAAATTATAATAACAATAAGCATACAGAATTGCACGAGGAACAAGTCCAAAGTTTTCGTTGCTTTTCGTGTGATTTTCAATACTTATTGTTATTATAACTTCAACCCGTGAGGTATGTTTGAGTCTTTGACGTCACTTTCTCCCATTCGCACTAGAATGGATACTCCAAAATCAGGTTTGGACCAGCGGTTTCAGTGAAAACATTGGTTTGGTGGGGGATTCTCATTCTCGCGGGCTCAGAAACCTGATTTAAGTCACAACCCTAGGAACAAGGTTGATTAATGGCGGCCGTAAATTCTCTGAGGTTCACCGAGGTCAAACGTCCGGGTGGGCTTTCATTTAACATTAAGTGGAAACATGGGCGAGGATGTCCATAAAATAATTAGGTTATGTAACTATATTATCATCTTTCTCAAAATAATGAGCTTCTTTTCGTTGAAAACTGACCAAAACGCTTCGTGCCTGAGCAAAATTGTGTTGGCAAATGACGCCGACAATTCTGCAGTTCATAGTTTTCAAACGCTTAGAACATTTTTTAGCATGAGGTCAAGCCATTGCGGTGAAAAAATATAAAATGCTACCAATAGCATAATAAATGTATTTTATTTTGCAACTCTAGCAAAAAAATATTTGCCATTTCCGCATTTTTCCGATAAATTTTAATTTTTAGTAAAATCCAAGATGGCATGGTGGCCAGCCATTATGGATAACGTCAAGGACCCCCAGCAGCGCCACATCAGATAACATTTACCTTATCTTGTAGAGCACATCACAGGCTATCTGCTAGACGTAAAATATTTCCGAAATATTGCGACATCGCAAAAACCCACAGGGAGGGGGAGGCTTGGTTGCAGCCCCCTTCCCCCCCCCCCCCCCCTCCCCCCTTCATTGTATCACGGTGGGGGTATAAGTTTGCGTGTACGTCCGAGGGTTAACCGACCAAATGAACATTGATTTCAATTTCTATTTATTGCCTTAATTGTTAATATACCTACCTATATATCATGTTACCTTGCGTTTATATTTCAGGGCCCGGTTGTTCAAAATTAAAGGTGGATAGAGCTATCCACCGGATAAATCAGTATCCAGTGGATAGGCATTAGCAAAACCAATTGTGTTATCCGCTGGCTAGTGATTTATCCAGTGGATAGCGCTATCCACCTTTTCAACAACTGGGGCAGTTGTATTAGTCAGTCATTTAACCACTCCTGTATTTTTTAAATTCAAATTTAAGGAGCCGTTAATAGTATTTCCTTTAGTATAGCTATGGCCCCGAGCAAAACTAATTCATGTTAGCCGCAATATTGGCCGCTAAATAAATCGGCCCATTGCCATAGAGCCAGCCTTGCATTCAGTTTGTCTTATACACTTCAACCGGACCAGTGCATTTTACTCACGCGTTGTGTGGACGTTTCTATTATCTGGTCTGTGTTTGTACTTTCCTTAAAATAAAAAAAAAGAAATAAAAATTAGCCCGTGGAAAAATTTCCAAGTTGAAACCGCAAATGGAAGTTCAAACAATTTGAGAACATTATAGGGTCGCACTGTCCGTCCATGCTGTCGAAAACATACGCGTAATGACATAAAAACAAGAACATTCCACAAAAAGCATGTCCCTCTGGAAGCTGTTTCTTTTAAAAATCGGCCTGCCCCACCACTACGGCGTCTTTAAATTTTAGCCGGAATTTCTATATATTTTTTTTTATTTGCGAAACACCGGTGGCATTAGGAAACTTGATGTGATGACAGATTTTAATCTTTAAACAAAGACAAATTTGATCGAAATTTTTCCGGTGTGACTAGGCACTAATTTAAATATTTTTACGGGATTTTGATTTAGCTGTTTCAACGTTCGCAAAGGCGAAACAAATGTGTAAACTTGTCAAGATGATAAAAGATGTGATTTGGTTCAGGGAAAAATGGTTCTATACAAATTGCAGCGGTGGTGCCGGTGGTATTCGTTTCTTTAATGCAAGTCGATCACTGCATCAGAATGATAAAAGCTCATTAGCTAGCTCGTAAAGAACTCATTAGCATATTAAAACCGGGTCACTGGCAAACGATCGCAAACGTTCTGTTATCATATCAAAACCGGATTACGGGCAAACGTTATAGTATGGGGGTGCCTGTTTTTTCCCTCGCTTTACCACTTTACCTGAATTTCTTTTCAACTATATTTACCATTTCCTTTTGATTGGTCACCACGAAGTCTTACATTGCGTTCAGCCGTGCGAAATTGTTTCGCGGACTGCAAATGGACATTCGAGATTGCGTGAGAGGGTCAGATACATTTGAATTGTAAATTGTGTTATTGTTGATATCTGACTCCAACTGGGCTGCAAACTGCGACTTGAAAAAATGGGCATTCAAGGTTGGTAACTGACCGTGCGTGAGAGAGTCAGAGACATTTGTGTTACAATAGTCTGTCTTTCTGCGGTTGTATCCTTGCTAATCGGACTCGTACAGTAAACAAAGCGGACGTATCCGTCAGTTCAGTTCAATTGATACTCTTCAATTCGATGCTCAAATCCATTTGGCGGAGTTACAACAATTCAAAACGACGATTAATGTTTTGAATTTATTTCTACAGCTTCTTTTTCCGCCGCTCTCTGAGCGCGGGCTCGTTTCCCGAACAGCGGCTGGTAGTCGAGGCTACTTTTTGGAAGTGCGAACTGGCAACTGAAATGTTGTTTATCGTTGCATTGGCTGCGGCGTCACTGATATTTCTGTCAGTCTCTGTGGCGTTTGCAGTTGTTTCGTTCATTGCTAAACATCGCTCTTTAGCTGCCTTAAAACTGCTACCTGGACGAAAGCCTAGCTTTCTGTTCGGCAACGCTTTACAGTTGACAGGAGAAGCCGATGGTGAGTAAACTTGAGACAAGAAGCCATACATAGCTTGAACTCGTAGCGTCTTTAACCCATTGTAGTATTGATTCCCGACTGTTTTGAGTGCTTTTACGGAGAAACATAAAATTATGTCTAAAAAGTAACAGAATCGGTGATGATAGGACTTCATCACTTCATTATTCAATGTCTGAATGTCAGAATTGAATATTAGAATGTCGCAATGCCATGATTGCACAGATGGTTTTAATTGTCAATTGCATATTTGAATGTTAGAACTGCATATTTGAATTGAATGTCAAAATGGGATATTCAGTGAACATCAAAGTTGACTCAACTTTGATGTTCACTGAATATCCCATATCAAAATTAAATATTTCAATATCATAACTAAATGTTTGAACATCATAATTGCATATCTCAATACCATGTGGTCATATTTGAATATCACAATTGCATTTGTCAATGTGATAACTGAAATAGTGAATATCACAATTCAACATTGATCTGTGACGGTAATCACACTACATACCTTCTTTCATCTCTATTCAAAATCCCATTAATTCTAAGCAGGATAATCTGGATAATTGCGTTACCGAAAACTCGGAACATATAATCTTGATAAGGAACTCCATAGAGAAAACATAACAAGCCGGATCCCCGATTTTAGGACCAAGCCGACGTTGACGCGCTGTGAATCCTTTGTTTCGAATCAACAGGCATATTTCATCGATGTCTTGTATCTGTCATCAATGTTAAATTCAATGACCTTTCTTGTATCTCTGTTCAAAATCTCTTTAATTTAATTGGGACCATGTTATCTTAATAAGGAACTCAGTGTAAAACAGCGGTAATTACAATTAAAAAAAAAAAAAAAAAACCCGGGCGTAGAAATTATTAAGTTAAGCGTTTATGCGATTGTGTAAAATCTGATGTTTTTATGTATACGTGTTCGCTGTACTTAAAAATGTAACGTCGAATATTTATTGTACATTGATACTTCTAAAATTGAAGTGATATTCCATTGACGAATGTGCTCGCTTACAGTCCCGGCCTGTTAAATCGATGACAATCGATCATCGGAGATCCAATCGATCAATCGATATTAATCGATAAAATTAGTTAATTGATATCGATTGATATCGGCCAATCGATGATCAATCAATAATCACAAAAAATGTCCCACAAATGATCGATTTTATCGATTTTTGCGTGTTTTCTCGGAACTCGTGTAACAAAATTCCGAACACAATGTCTGGTCAAGACACGCCGCATCGAGAGCGGAAAGTTACCCTTGTGATTTCCGATGTCGTTGTGAAAAGGGTACCAGGAGTGTTCATTTACTGTTGCAATTGGTGACAACTTCTCGGCGAGTAAGAAAAGGAGAGATCGTGGCAATGCTTTTAAGGTGACTGATGATCGCGGACAACTTGGTCACCTACAGAGGGATTTAGTCGCTCTGCTTTGGCGACTTCAAAAACCGTTTTCAGTGTAAGTCTTGTTATGTTGCCGTCCATATAACCCGGGATCGATAAAATCGATATCAATTAATTGGAAATCGATGGTCAATCGAATTATCACAAAAACATACGTCATCGATTGATCATCGATTTCCAATATCAATCGATTAATTGACATCGATTAATATCGAGTGATATCGATTTCATCGATTTTATTGATTTAACAGGCCGGGTTACAGTCAATGTTCGTTTCCGCTTCACTTTGCAACATTGTTACGCAATAGTGGTGTTTTGATTGACAATTTGCTAGGAGCAACTTGCAAATTCAAATTTTAAAATGTACCGGAGTATCGCAAGTTGATGTTACGCATAACTGCGATCACTGATCACTGCGATGGCCAGCAATATTACTTTAATTTCAAAGAGACAAAAAGCAGTTGCCCTCTGGTCATCATGCTATCGAAACCAATAAGTGAGTTCAAAGTTGCGTCTTTCGCACAATGTTAAATGTAAGGAACTTTCTTATATCTCTGTTCAAAATCCCATTACATGGAAGGGGGGGAGAAGGGGAGGGGCAGGAAGCGAGGATGACTCCCTGATATGAAAATGACGGGAGCGATCGCCGGTGATTTTTGAAAAACCGTAAAGGCTGGTTTTCACTAACGACGGAGTCGGAGTTGGAGTCGTAATCAAAAGCGCAAAGCGTTACAATCTAGTGAAAATCAAACCGACGGAATCGCAAGAAGATTACGGACTCATAAGCGGAATCGTAAGAAAATGGAACCGTTCTGATTCTTCCGACTCCGATTCCGTCGAGCTTATGACTCCGCCTACAACTCCGATTTTCGATTTTCACTAGGTCGGAAGCGCTCTTACTACTCCGACTACGACTCCGACTCCGCCGCCAGTGAAAACCAACCAGCCTTAAATGGCTTCAGAATCTCGTTTTGTGGGTGTGGCCCAAATTCATTTTCACCCCTAAGAGCAGCACTGGGAACGAGGTTGCCCTAACCGGTACCAATTTTTAAACACCACATGGCATATTCCGTCATTCATTTTTGGATCGATGCCCTAAAAGATACCGCGGCATGTAATTCTAACGGTAGTCATTTGCGCATCGGCAGAGTCTCGGTCAGTTCTGTGATTTTTAACCCGTAAATACTCGCATGCGTTATGAACGGGTTATCGGCGACAGAGACAGATATGCAAATGAGCACTCACTCACTCACTCGCTCCTTCTATCAGCTGTAAACTCAGTGACGTAATGCTTTGTTACGAATGGTAACAAGAACAGCGTGAATCCAGCGATAACAATAACTAATTTGTAGTAAATGAATATAAACAACAATAAGCTTAAAGATGTTTCGCATTTGTAGTCTTTAATGCGACATAAAATCGATCTAAAAGAGTTTTCTAATAGAGGCACGCGTTTTGGTGCGTTCCTCGATGGCCTTGTGGGCTAAGGCGCCGGATTTGACTCCCGAGGCCCGGGTTCCATTGTCGCCGGTGACTCTTTTGTTTTCGAACTGGACATTATGAAAGTGATTTCATTTTGTTTGTTTTTTTGCCTTCGCCCGTGACTCTTTTTTTTTTTCTCCAACTGGACATTATGAAAGTAATTTTCCTTTTTTTGCGTTCGTCAAAATGCTTACGGTTAATATTTAAAAAAAAAAATATCGAACCGTGTCAGTGTGAAAACATAAGCTTACTGAAATATTGCGTTGGGTGTTAGCATTAATTTTTTTTATTCTCGGGTTGGCTCTAAGGAGCCTTTGATTTTTAATTGACTTGTATTTATGCCCAGCAATCTAATAGGCCTATTTCGATATATTTAAATTCTTACTTGGCCCCGAGGCTTAGGGGAATAAAACAAAGGAAAACCATTATTTATTTTCTGTTATTCTTCCAAGCCTCCTTTTATATATTGAAATTCTAGCAGCTGCTTTAAATGATTTTTAAATATTGTAGCGTATATAGCAATATAAAGTATTACGTAAGCATGATAAATATTGTTGTTTCAGATTTTGCTAAACAGCTCAAAACATATAACCAAATCTCCAGAATATAACCTGCTTCACCCGTGGCTGGGAACAGGTGAGCAGATATGTTGTCATCAATGTTATGCTCTAAATTGCTCCCCTCTCAACGTAATATTAAACATTTATCATGTAATAAGCAACCACATATTGGGATGTGTCTAATTATTAGCCGCATGCGCCCTTTTTATTGTCCCATCACAATAAAGATACATGGAAATTGTAGGTAATCTTACGACACCAATTATAGCAATACATGCAACTAATAACTCAAAATACACTGTTACTGACTAGCAGTAATCACAGATTATGGAGACGCGTTCGAAGGAATTTCCGGCGGAAATGAGCCCCTGAAAAAAACCAATAGGTGCGGCCATTTGGAAGACCGTCTACCAAAAAATCTCAAATTTTACTGCACATAAACCACAGGACAACCAACACGAAATTAGGATTGCGTTCTTCGAACGCGAAAAAGAACAGACCCTTAAGTACAACAGCTATAAATACATGAACTTAATGAACGCAAACTCCAACGCATGATCATATAATATTCATTGAATCAATAACCACAATCTTTAAATAATTTGAAAATACGAGTAAGAAAATAGCTATCTTCCTATTCATTGGGTTTTTAGTTTTAAGGGCGAAGAGGCGGACGTAGGACGCGAAGGGTAATTAACGTAACCCACGATAAATGCATTTATTGAGTACAGTAAAGTAGATATGGAATAAAACTAGCAATTCGGAAAGAACTGGGACTGAGGTTGGGGTCTTAAGGTTAAGGTTAGGATTGAATGGAGTAAATAAAGAGTGGACTTGTGGCTAGTAGAATAAACACGGAAAATTCATAATTAGCTAGTTTGACTTATGCTTACTTCTGACGGACTGACAGACTGACGGGCTGACGGACTCACGGACTCACGGACTCACAGACTGACTGACGGAATGATGGAATGACGGACTAAATTAATAACTTAAATTTTTGTCACTTTAATTTTAACAACTTTAATTTTTTTTGGAACATTACTTAGTAATACTTTGTTTCTAACTTGGGGCGCTTACCATTGGTCAGAACTGGCCTGCCAAACCGGTCCGTTTGTAACTAGAATGCATCTTTTTGCAACAAGTCCATCAAAAGGGTGCATAGTATTTCCAAATTTACCAGTCTAGCCGACCAGTTCTGACAAAAAATGGAATAATATTTACGAATTGAGTGGTCCGGCCGGCCAATTCTGACAAATGGTAAGCGCCCTTAGAACGACTAAAATATTTACTTACATTATTTTTTCTATTGTATCACATACCTATGATCATTTTTCACTACACCTGGGATTCGTCATGGCTTTATCAAGGATTATTAACAAGGTAGAAGAAGCATTGTTTTATAGGGTTCATTTTATCTTGATGGGTTTCAATGCGGTTCAGCTATGACAATAATATTATCTATAGTTGGCTATGACGGTTTACGGTACAAAAGTGGGCGATGTAGCAGCTCTCGTAAGGTGTCACACCATTGGTTGGATATCCTTCGAGCTAGAGAACAATAGAACAAATTAAAATACAACAATAGACCCTAGCACTAAAATCAATAACAGCTGTGTTTTACAAGGCCAATGAAAATAGAGGTTTCTGAGAGCTGCTACACTACCCGTCCGACAAAAGTTGCATTTTATGAAGTTTGATTTTATTCATCGAATCTTTCACTTTGATTCCACGAGCTGTTTTTTTTTTCGGTGTTGTACACAATAAATTTAGGATTTTTTAAAGGAGATATGACGTTATACATGAGGTCAGTCCATTTTTGAAAAAAAGGAGTGTTTTCACCTTTTTGGTGAAAAATAAGCAAAACGCTATCAAAAGCAGCAAAACGTCAATTATATCATATTTTAAAACTATTGCAAAAATATTTTCAGTTTCCGCAATTTTCCATAAATTTGAATTAATCCAAGAGTGATTCCCAGCATCGCCACAACCCATAATATTTACCTTATGTTATAATGCACATCACATGCTATCGTTTCGTAATATTGTAACACCGCAAGTACCCAAGGGGGGAGGGGTGTGTACCACGGTTGGGGTATAATTTTACGCGTCCGTCCGACGGTTAAAGTGCACATAAACCCCATTTTTTTTAATCAACTCAATGTACGTTAAAAAGTCGAATAGTGAAATATTTCTTGTTTTTAACGTCGCGTTAGTGAGTTATAGAGATTTGAATTTACAAAATGCTAATTAGATGACGTCAAATCAAGACTCGTTTATTATACAACTACTTGTTTCCACCTCCAAGTAATATTTTTTTTACAAATCAATTGACTATAAACAGTTTTTATTAGTATTTCTTAAATTAATTATCCTTAAGCTGTGAACTGTGTATAGTAAATTGAAGTAGAAATAATGGTAAAGACTTGATTTGACGTCATTTAATTAGCATTTTGTAAATTCAAATCTCTATAACTCGCTAACGCGGCATTAAAAACAAGAAATATTTCACTAATCGACTTTTCAACGTACATTGAGTTGATTAAAAGAAGAAAACAATTGGGGTTAGGTGCACTTTAAGATGTTTCCTGCTCTCACTGGTTTTGTCTCTTTTTTTTTTATTCAGCGATGGCGCCAAATGGAGAAAGCGACGGAGGCTAATAACGCCAACATTTCACTTCAGAATACTGAACGACTTTATTCAAGTGTGCGAGGAACAGGCCGCCATTTTAGTGTCGCGCTTGGAGGTAACGTTATAATTAGTGATATAGGTCAACTGAAATGTTATGGGGAATTATATTAATGATGGCTGAGAAAACGCTGAAGTTAACCTTGATTTGGTACAAACCTTCCTTTTCTTATGTAAATCATGTTGTTCTTACACTTACTAGTTTTTGTTGAATATTATTACTCGTGGCGTAGCCGACGAGTTATGTTTTTGGCTCTGAATTTTCTTGTTTTATTTGTGTTACATTAGTGCTTGCAAATTTATGCACGCATATTTTAGTAACACTGGTCTGATTAGTTGACCAGCGATCTCGTGATCTCGCTCTTGATTTCAAGATGGCAGCTAAAGCCCCTTTCCCACATACACGAATTTTCGTACGGTCGATCACGATTTTTTAATTTTGTGGCGTCGGGACGAAATTCGTGGTCGACCGTAGCAATTCGTGGTGCGCCTTAATGGACCGTGTGGAGCCACGGTGGTCTAG
Source organism: Dendrophyllia cribrosa (assembly GCA_024195265.1). NCBI lineage: Eukaryota > Metazoa > Cnidaria > Anthozoa > Scleractinia > Dendrophylliidae > Dendrophyllia > Dendrophyllia cribrosa. Next base: position 10,211,578 of record JAJLRJ010000011.1, on the reverse strand, counting down.
TGGTTAGTGCGTCGGGCTTTCAACCTGAAGGTCGATGGTTCGAAGCCTGGTCTCTGCCGTCGTGTTGTTTCCTTAGACAAGAAACTTTACTCCACACTGTCTCTCTCCACCCAGGTGTATAAATGGGTACCGGCGACAAAAAAATGCTGGGGGTAACCCTGCGATGGACTAGCATCCCATCCAGGGGGGAGTAGCAATATTCCTAGTCGCTTCATGCTACAGAAACCGGGTTTAAGCTCCGGCCGTTGTGAGCCTTCTGGCTCGTGTGCGCGACTTTACTTTACTTTACTTAATGGACCGTGACGACACCTAAAAGGACCACGATTTTTTTTGACATGTCAAAAAAAAAATAGTGGTGCATCGTAGCACAAACGTAACACCTTCGTAGTAGCATCGTAGTACCACCGTAGCGTTGCCGTGGTCGACCGCAACAGCATCTTGGTGATTCGCGCGCAAATTGCCACGGTAGGCCGCGATTTTTAAAAATTCCAAAATCGTGATCGACCGTACGAAAATTCGTGTATGTGGGAAAGGGGCTTAAATCCCGAAGAATGAATTACAGCATCTAAGTTTACAAAACAATGCAAGCATTCATGAATAATAATGGTAGCACCGTTTGTTATTGTGTCCGCCGCTTATTGCTGTGAAAGGTTTGCTCCGGCTTTAATAGCGATCCAGGGCCGAGTTGTTCAAAGCCTGATTAGCACTAATCCTGGATTAACTGTCAACAGAACATATGAGTTATCATGGTAATTAACCCTAGATTAGCGCTAATCGTCCTTCGAACAACTCGGCCCAGGTTTCAAGAGTCGGCTATTGAATGTAGTGTAGTCTTATTTTGTTTCTCCGTAAAAAAATAGCACTCAAAATACTCGGAAATCAATAGTGTATAGCTTCTTGTCTCCATATGAAAAGCATTTAGGTTTCTGTTTAAAAATTAAACAACGTCAGTCAACTCCAGCCTCCCGTTAACTCAAAAGCCAGGTTTCTAAGCGGCGCACAACTATAAAATGGTGTATTGCATGAGATTATTGCTTTGTCAACAGGCTTGCAGTGATTCACCTTCTGGGTCTATTTAATATAATCTATTTTTATTGTTTACCAGGATAAAGTAAACAATGGTATTTTCAACATTATGCCTTACATCGCGCTATTGACGTTGGATATCATATGCAGTAAGTGAATTACTTTAGTACCAGCCTTTCTGTGATCCTAGCTTCTGGAATGTCTTAAATAAAACTCGATACAATTAAGTGACTCGCAGAGAATTTGCTAAGGTTTTCTTAGTATACCTTCTTTTACTCTCAAACGTACATGGTGGGGGAGGAGGGGGGCGGGGAGGAGGGTGGCGGGGAGGAGGGGGGGGGGTCAGTTTGAATGACGTCACGAAATTTTGAGTTTGAAGGTTTGTTGATTTTTCACAGCATGTCACGCAACACACGGTTTACCTTCTCTGTACATGCAAGTAAAACACCTCCAGCAATGATGAAAGCTATAGGAGGAGAGAGAATGCTATAGGAAGCTATAGGAGGAGAGAGAATGCAACAGTTATTAGTTAGCAAGCTATTATTAGATTGAGAATAGTTATCATGGGGCGTGGGGTTCTGTTCTCTAAGGTCATTTTCGCTTGTATATTAACGTTACCCTAATTTGGCTTATATTTTACTAGTTACTTCTATGGGCCCATCTCCAAATGCACAAGGCAAACGTAGCTCACCATATGTCAAGGCAGTTGTCAGGTAAACACCTCTCATTTCACATCTTAGATGGTAATCAAAGGTGATCAAAGCGTGCGTTTCGTCCAACGGTCCGAAACGTAGTTCTCTTACTATTTTTGTGTGTGCCGTTTTGCTTCTTTAGGTTAAGCGAGTTGCTTGAAATGCGTCATCGAACGCCTTGGTTGTGGCCAGATGTTATTTATAGCCTCAGTCCTTTTGGAAGGGAGTTTAATAAGTCTTTGAAAATCCTCCATGGCTTTACGGATAAGGTATTACCTCAACGGTATTCTGTTTTTCTCCTTTATGTATTTATTATTATTTTTTTTTTGCGATTGCATCGGTAAGAAGAGGATGTTTTATGCGACATCCAGGTATGTGCTGTCTTGTTACACAAACGGTTAACTTTTGTCACGTGCGACCGCAATGACATGATTGCGGTGTCAACTCTATTATGGGAACGTAAATGTCGGAGTGGGGGATTTCCATATTAAATGACGGGATAGTTGGAAAATTTGGACTGGACCCTGGATTGGACTATGGAAAAGATAGACTGGACTAACTTTTATTAAATTGTACTGTATAAATATTAAATGGAGTTAATATTTTACTAATTAGTTAATGATTTAAATAAAAAATAATAATTTGAGAAATTAAAAATAAAGTAAAATTTTAAGACATTTAAATAATACAGGTTCATTTTTATAATTAATAATTTACAGTTAGCATGAACATAAATGATCATTGAGTAGTCAATTGTAATTTACTCGAAACTCGCGCACCTCTACGATAGCGCTTTGCTGGCGCGATATAAACTTCGATCTGCGTGCAGCCTGCAGGTAATAAATAATAATAATTTATTACTTTATAGTGCGCTTTTTAACATGTAATGATCAAAAGCGCATTACAACGATAAATATTATTTATCAGTTTAAAACTGATCTATTTTTAATACTTGTACAATAAAATTCAAAAATAATAATTATATTACATCATATATATCTAAGAAATATTAAAAGCTAATTTAAAAAGATGAGTTTTAAGATGTGACTTAAAAGTTGAAATGCATTTGATGCTGCGGAGGCAAGCAGGAAGAGCGTTCCACAGAGTGGGCGCAGCCACACTGAAAGATCTGTCACCAAATGACTTTTTCATTCTTCCTGACTGATGCTTCAGACAAACACCTTCATTAGAGCGCGAATAGCGCGTATTCGTTTTAATATTAATTAAATCAATTATGTATTTTGGTGCCATACCATAGAGGGCTTTAAAAGTAAGTAATAAAGACGCTTTGATTTCAGGCTTGAAAAGAGTTGACAGATTCAAACCACGGATGAAAGAACGGAAAATCATCCGACAGTAGTGCGATTTACAGAACAATTCGATGTCGACGTTCCAACAATTCTACTTTCAAATTCGTCTGTTGATTGGCCATGTCCCCGCGAGGCTTGCGCGAGAAAAGCGTGCGAAATGTCAGTAAAAAGACGCTTTGTTTTCAGGGATTCTATTCTGCGAATATCTGGATTATATCGGTTTCTGACAGGTGTGTTGGAACGTCGACATCGAATTGTTCTGTAAATCGTACTACTGTCGGATGTTTTCCCCAATGATCATTAATGTTCATGCTAACTTTAAATTATTCAATTAAATCAGCGGTGCTCCAACTGTAGACTTAAAGGCCCATGTTCACCCAATCTGCTTTGCGCGCCCAGGCTGATTTTCGCACAGACGGAAAATCGAAAAATCGACGTGCCAGCCAATCATAACGCTACATTGAACAATTGAACCGTTTCAAAACAAAAACACAAGCGCGCAAAGCAGATTGGGTGAACATGGGCCTTTAATGTAGACTTGCACACAAAATGAATATCCCAGCAGAAACGCCAGAGATGTACCGGCAAAGAGCCGTGTGTTTTCCTTTGGTCGATCACCTCGTACGAGAATATACAAAATATGCCAAAAAAATGCATCCCGCGACCCCCAGATGAGAGCCCTTCGGCGCACTAACAATTGAAGGCCTTCCTGCAAAAAAGGCCTATTATTAAATCGCCTTTTGGGCCGATTTTCATTTTTTTTTTTTTTGCGGATCGAGTTAATTTTTGGCAGACTGAGTTGTTTTTACACGACAAACATCGTTTCGTAATATGTTTTGCTGATTTGCGCAATTAATGACACTCATAATCATCACGGCTTACAATTAGAAAATGCCTAGGAACGCCCCTGCTTAGCCTGCGTAGCAGGCGTCGGGGAGAAGGGAACTGGGGAGAGAGGGAAAGGACGCCTGCAATAAAAACCCCCATTTGTTCATTTCTGCGGACGCTGGCGGCCGCAAATTCTGATTGGCTAATTCGCGCTGGGCGGTAAACAAAGTAAATTCCCGCGTGAAGTCATCCATGCGTAAAAGCGCGTGCCAGTTTCTGATTGGTGAACGTATTGACAGTTGACGTAATTCGATTACAAGGAAATCGGTGGGCGTAATGCGAATATCCCGGTTCTTATAGCAGGCGTTCCTTCCCTTCTCCCCCTTTCGTTTCTCGCGCCCCCTTCCCCCTCCCCGTTTACGCCTGCCACGCAGGCTACCCCTGCTGAATGGGAATTTCCCTAGCAAAATTACAGTTCGCACTACTTGCCTATGATTTACATGTACTTTTAAAATATATTAAAATAAAGTTGCACAAGTTAATGTTTCCCAGAGAATTTCAAAGGTACTTAATACCGGCAAAATATATTTCACCAACAGGGGCAAGCCCGTTTTTTTTTGTAATTGGTTTCATCGCACCGTTTTATATGTTGCCTAACCAACATCTGTTATTACATTGCTAGGTGATTGACGAGCAAATTGCTGATAGGGCAGCTAAGAGAATATTCAACAGAGAACAGGATCTCGAGTACGGCGAGGAGTGTCAGTTTAAAGGAAAGAAGCGATTGGCATTCCTGGACGTGTTGCTTGAAGCTTATGACAACGGGGAAATTTCACGAGAAGGCGTCAGAGAAGAAGTAGATACGTTCATGTTTGAGGTTAGAGTTTTTGTTTCTTGCTGGTAATGCGACTATTGTTGGTCAAATAGATAGCAGCATTCATAGCAGTTAATTGTAATCACAGTGAGTTATTTTAAAGGCATATTTATGTATTTGTTATTGTCTCACTGACTGGAAAGCAATGGATAGACTGCCTTTTTGGCTACATTGCTGACTGGCTAAAATGGTGGCTGACTGTTTGTCTAACTGTCTCGGCGATTGAATAAATAGATCATTAATTGACTGCACTGGCTACTTAACATACCTGAAAGGAGGGCTAGCTGTTTGGCTGCTTGAGTGTCTGATGGACTGACTTATAGGTCTGTTGAATGACTGATTCATGCTTTATGTTACTGAGTGGACGAAGTTTGTGGTGTTCAGAAGTATGTCATTTAAAGTCGTTTATTGAATGTAACCCTATTCAGAAAGTCACTTTTTGATTGTCATATGTATGGGATCATTTTGATGTGACCTGTGACGCTTCCATAGCAACCTTATATTTTGACAAGCACATTTTTCCAAACTTTGAATTTTCTGCTTTAATTAACGGTTAACTTTTTTGTGGTATTTTTTTTTTCAATTTAAGATCATATCTATGTTGGCCCTTTAGTTTTAAATTATAAGGAGCTAACATAATAAAGAAAATAGGGCCTAATCGTAGGTTACTAAAGAACTCACATCACTATTCCCAAAAAAAACATGAACAGCTTTTGGTAAGAAGATCAATGCTGGTTGCACGCAGTTAACAATGGGCGTTATTGTTGCTCCCATACCTTACTGGTCTTAAATTATGAGACCCCAAAGAGTCCGCATCACTATTCGAAAGAAAACCCTAGTTTTGATGGCGAGATAAGCTTTTTACCCATCATTCATTAGGGTCACGACACCACCGCAGCTGGTATCACGTGGGCTTTGTATCTTCTTGGCCGCCATCCAGCAATACAACAGAGAGTATATGAAGAAGTTGACACTTTCTTTGGTAACCATATGTTTTTGTTACAGTGGAACCTCCGTAATACGGACTCCGAAGGCTCAGTATAAATTTTGGTATCTTTGGAACCCAGAGAACTGTCCGCAATAGAAAGGTGTCCGTAAGGAGAGGTTCCTCTGTACTATTAAATTATAACTGATAAAACAAATGTTGTTTGGCGGTAACACTTTGTAAGCCCGACTTATTATTTAAGAGTTAGAATGCACTTTGCGAAGTTGCAGTAAAGTTATGGTAAGGCGACAGTCGACGGCACAATTTTAGAAGATCGAGAGTTTCCACAACTTTTTGATTTTAACCCGGCCAAACGCTATAAGAGCACCAATATCTTTCTCTGTTTCTCTAAACACTCAAAACGCTCCAACTTGTGCGTTCTGTGATATTAAGATAGGATTGTTAGTAGTTGGTCTTATGCAATAATCATAATATGTAATTCAACTTACCATGTCATTATGACTAATCTGAGCGCTTACTGACTGGCCGGCCGGTTTGGTCAAATGATAAATGATATGCCCTAATGTTTTTAGAACTGGCCGTCCTGATCCTCTAACTCGTAGATAGCATGCATCTTTTGATGGACTTGTAGGAACAGATCTTCAAAAAAGTTTCATTCTGTTAACGAACTGACCGGTCTGCCAGGTCACTTCTGACAAATGGTAATTATCCTTTGTTTACTAGAACGGCGTCCAGATACGTTAACAGTGGAGGACTTGAAGGAGTTCCGTTACATGGAGTGCGTGCTGAATGTGGGCTGTCTGCATTTATTTAACAGTTTGTAAAATTAAACTTGAGATTTTTATGCTTCAAGAAGGCCACAAATGCATAATATTGGAGCCCGCGGGCCGAAGGCCCGGCGGAGCACCATACTCACCCATAGAACCTATGCCCGTCATTTTTCATGGTCATGGCTAGCGGAATGTTTTGCGGGCGCGTTGTGTGCACGCCGTACGCCCGCCGTACGCGTTGGGATAGCTCGCTGGCGTGTATGACGTCGCAAAACATGCGCGTGTGACGCCACAAAACATCCGGGATCTTTGAGGCTTTGTTTTTCGCGCGGCTACACAGCCGTCAGCTCGGTAAACACTTTAGCCGTTTTAGGATTTTTTGCCGTTTTTAGCGGAGAATTAAAGTCGTTATCACCCAACATTTTTTTTTTTGCGGTTTGCTACTCAAGACAGGATACTAATTAAGGGATACTCAGAAGCCGCTTTAGTGGAAAAAGAAGAGCTTTCAGGGATAAAATCTTGCTTCGAGGAACTATATACGTTTTTAGCAATGCGAATAGATGGGTTCGTTTTACGGTTTTCAGCACCAAAGCGGAGATTTAAAGAATTTCCAAGTACAGTAGTCGCCGGAGGGACTTAAAGGTAAAGCAAATTACATTTTTCGATGGGAATTTATCTTGATATCAATCTGTGATTGACTTTTTGTTTGTGTTCTCGTTATTTTTGGAGAATTGTTTATGAACATGTAGCCAAAATTCACGGCTCGGCCTCGATGCGCTATAAATGGTATGCGTTTTGCTTTTAAACATAAACTAATGGAGATTTGAATAAAATTTTTCGAAAGAAGATTGTGTTGTCCATTTTTATGTGTTTGTTCATTCATTACATAGATTGAAAAGCGATTTTATGTAAACAAAACAAGACACGGTTGGAAATTTTTGATCGTAATTCGGCCAAGTTTTTTTGATACAAAATCTCTCCGTGGGTTTTTATTCTATTGGCCTCAATTTTTTCCCAATAACAGATATTCTCATGGTCTATGGTTTGTTCTTTTTGTTTTTTCAGTTTTCGGTATGGCGGGAAAGTGACGTCACGAATATTGGGTCAAAATTCAAATTTTTTTTGGCTGCTGCTGAAAGAGCAAGCTCAAACAAGTTAAAAACCGAAGAGATAACTAAAATATATTGATTCAGTCATGAGATATCATTAGTTGAAGTTTGCATTTGTGCTATTTTTAGTAACAAAATGGCGGGAATTTTGAAATTCAAACAATTATATCTCTTACTCGCGTTGCCTTATGCAAATATGTTTGTGTATTTTTGCAATTTTGATTTCCAAATCAGTTTCAGTTTCTCGGGCATTTTTTGACAAGCAACAACTGTATTTTATTCGGAAAATAGTCGTAATAGTTATTCTAGACGGAGAAAAAGTTGTTTTAGTGAACTTTTGTACGGTCTAAATGTGCTGTGCAGATGGTCGGGTTATACTGTTTTTGAGAATTGCTAAAATTAATTAATAGCCCGGTCGTCAATCTTAATTCTTGTGCTTCCGACCTTTCACCTAAGTTAAGTTTCATCTTAGTTAAGCTTGTTCAGAGAGTTTTCAGAGGGCGACGCTGTTAGGCTAAGCCTAACTACATATATTATTTGTCTTCTCAGAACTCGGTTTATACCGCGAATTTTAACTAAAAGGAAAAAGGTAAAAGAAATGCATAGGTGGTCAACAAGGCCATAGGTTGATCCGGTTTCTGTACCATTAAACAACTAGGAGTATTTCTATTTCTCCTTAGAATGAACGCCAGTACATCCCCCACCACGCCGCCTCCTCCACCCACCCCAGTACTCAGTATCCCGCCGATACCCATTGATACTCCTGGGTGGAAAGAGACATTGTGCAGTAACAGTCTCATCCATAAGAAAACCGTTCTGAATGGCATGGCGCTAACTACTACATAAACAATCAAAGTTGAAGAAAACAAAATAATGTTGATTTGTCATTGCCAAGCCAATGGCAACTTACTCAATGAACTGTTGTGTTTAGGAATCTCAGCGATTATTTCCCTCCGTGCCGTTCTTTTCAAGAACGACTAGCGAGGACTGCCAGTTAGGTACGTTCGTTCTTGTTTATATGCTGTTTACGCTTTCATGTCTCGTCTTTGTTCTTTTTATTTTCGACTTAGTTGTATACTTAACCAAGAATAAAACAGTAGAACCTAATCTTATTCATGTGGTGTTCGTATTAACGGGATTGAGTCAAATTAAAATGCAAGCTCCATTAACTAACGGCAAAACACTGTAAATTGCGCCATACCAACTATAGATAGCATTTCGAAGTCGGTTAAAAAATCTTGGGTGCGCCTCGTTTTTAACCCACTTCTCGGTGTTTGGATATCCTGATGAAACACTCTTCCTCGTGTTTGATACATTACATCAAACAAAATGTTTAATTGTTTGTCAATTGCAACTACTTAATATTGCTAGTTTCATAGAGAAACAACGGTTGGGGACTCCAAAATGTGGTCCTTGGTCGTGTTAACGAGCTTTTCATATAAGAAAATGACTCAAGCTGTTGTTCTATTCAAAACGAAGGGTTGTAATAACAAGGTAGTCGTATGGAGCGGGTTCCACTGCATTTTCTCTAAAGGAAAGTTGAGCATGTAAGACGCTAAACACAGCAGTGCGCCGAAACTAACCTGTTGTGCTGACACTAGACAGGCCTGACCGATTGATTGATCGATTAAGCAACAAGCTGATTGATCGATTGATTGGTTGATTGCTTTTTCTATTGATTATTTGTTTGTATGATTGATTGACTGATGGATGGATTGATCGAGGTAAGGGGGTGAGATAAGAGAGTGGAGGGTGGCGGGCGGCTGAATCCGCTACCGGATAACCAAACAAGATATTTATGAAAGTCTGACTGACGGATCATCGAAATTATTTGCACCCACAGGTGGCTACTTTGTTCCTAAGGGAACGTCGGTTGGCGTTTCCACCCTCGCACTTCACAGAAACGCAGAGGTGTGGCCAGCACCACTTGAGTTCGATCCAGATCGTTTTCTTCCAGCGAACAGTCAAGGACGCAATCCATTCGCGTTTCTTCCGTTCTCAGCAGGACCAAGGAACTGCATTGGTAAGTGAGAGCAGTCTCCCTGGGGAGAAAAGGGGAATGGAACATTCCATTTTACCATTTAGTGATTACAAGTGTCCCTTATATATCATATTAAGTCGTTATATATCTTCAGAGTATCTTCTGTTTTTTTTTTTTGTATGAGGAAGCGTTATAATTCTTACACAATATTGAGGATTTAATTTGCGTTGTATGATAACAGTAGGCAACATTTTATTTATAAATACAACGACGTATACCATATTCGTAACTATTTCAGTTTGTTGTTAGTGGTTGCCCGCAAATGTTAACGCGTGTTTCCTCTTACTTTATACTGCTAGCAATCTCTCTCTGGATAGTTGGTCGAGCCTGCGAGGAAATCACACGGATCGACGGAGCGAGTGAAAGTAACCTACTAGACTAAATATTCAATATTTCCCCATAGGTCAGCGGTTGGCTCTTTTGGAAGAGAAGCTTGTCCTAGCTCACGTGTTGCGTCGTTATAGGATTCACGCCATCCAGTCTTTTAAAGATCTCCAGCTACGTTCACAGATGATTCTCAGACCCAAAGAAGGAGTATTCGTCACTTTGGCTGAACGCCACTAGAACAGATAAACCTGTAGTGTAGCAGCTCTCAGAAACCTCTATTTCCATTGGCCTTGCAAAACACAGCTGTTTTTGTTTTTAGGACTAGGAGCCATTGTTATAATTGTATTGTTCTCTCTTCCAATGGTGTGAGACTTTACGAGAGCTGCTACATCAACCAGAGAATCACGACGAACGTAAAAATAGAATACAATAAATAGTTAAAATGGAAAGACTTTCGACCAACATTTAGACTGATCACAGTCTCCTATCTTCCTGTGACTTTGTCAAGTTATGGGGCGGGTGAAAAGTGAACCATGGGGCGAGCAGCTGTTTGTGCTCTCCCCAGTTTTTTTTCGCGCCATGACATTCAAGATGGCGGCTAAGATTGAACTTGACAAAGACACGGGAAAATAGGGGACTGTGAACAGCCGAACTTATACATTTTACGTGTAGAAAGCGAAACAACGTAAGGTTAAATGGATGGGGTTAGTTTCTAGAGAAACTGTGGTGCTGCGTCGGTGGGGGAATGAAACACAAGAATTTAGTTTTATCGACTGAGTCGATAAGGTAAATTGACCACCGTAAAAAGATTCAAACAGTTGTTGGCCCGTATTAACAACATAGTCAGGGTACCCACGTTTCTTGAAAAACTGGCACATTTCTTCTGATTTGTTGGAATCAACGAACGCTTTTCATTCAACTAATTTACATTTGTTTTTCACGTCACCAAACTTCCACCAATAGCGTAGCTTCACAGCTTACTATATAAAACCACACACTACCCACAATTCCTTGATTCGCTCCGACGAAGGGCTAGCGCTCGAAACGTCAGCTGTTTGAATCTTTTTACGGTGGTCAATTTACCTTATCGACTCAGTCGATAAAACTAAATTCTAACGTAAGGTTAAGTCCACAGATGGGTTTCAATTTTCCATACTGAGTTTGAAGTCAAAGAATCGATTAGTAAAATAGATTTAAAACGACCAAAACATCTTAGCGTGACATAAATATGCATTGTGTGAAACGATACTGTCTAGACAACTGAATGTCGTAATACACTGGGGAAATGTATACAGCTATTTCAATAAACGTTGTCTGAAGAATCGTGCATTACTACATTCCAAGACCGCAAGGTATTGCGGGTTCACATGAAGAATACTTATCACAGGGCAATATGGCTTTTCTTGTTTTTAGGGTCAATGACTATTAAGCATACCTCAAAGTCTGCCATGTTGTGACCGAGACGCCCGGTGATAGACCTCTTTCATAATGACGGCCGATTTATTTATTCTTTTATATGTATGTTAATTAGCCTCACTGGCCTCGGTAACATGTGCAAAATTCAAAAGAATTTTTACTCTCAAATGAGGCCAGTGAGGCTAATTAACATACATATAAAAGAATAAATAAATCAGCCGCCATTATGGAAGAGGTCTATACGGATTTAGGGACGGACCATTAGAAAAGTGATGGGGGGGTGGGGGATTTTCAGCTTGCACGAATTTTTTTTTTCGCCCATTGCTTGTGCAGGATTTTTTTTTTGCAGGTGAAACCCTCTGCACGAATTTTTTTTTCAGACAAATATTGCTTTGTTTTTCATTTACTAATTAAAAAAAAAAGTGTTATACTTAAAACCATTTTTGACCATTACGTATATTTGAAAAATATATATTAGGAATAGTCCGCTACGTTGCACAAGACTATATCCTATTATGGAACGCATGAAGCAGACACAACTTGACACCAGAATTACACGCCTGTTGTAGAAAAAATATGCAGTGTATCTTGAATTCATTGAGACATACACGAGACCTCCTCTCTACAACACTAAAAGAACTGTTCTTTGTGTCAGAAAATATGATACATGCTATGAAATTAAGAATAAAGCCTCAGAAAGAAACACAACTTAACGTCGGATCGCAACTACACCAATGCTATTGGTTCAATTAAACGAGCGCGCCAATGAGAAAACGGAACATTCGATCCTTCCCAAGAGTACAAAAGCGGCAAACATTTCATGTATAACGGAATAATTTCATATTATTCCGCGAGACAGTTACTTATGGGAGCAACTGATGAGGTTCACCTAAGAACCGAAAATCGAGTCTTGCTTAAGAAAAACGTAAGACTTCACTAGAGTCCCCCCCCCCCCCCCCCCCCCCCCCTCGACCCTCCCCCTGGATCCGCCACTGTAAAACATAAACTGCAAGAAGTCATGATTCCATTAGAGACACGGCAGCTTCAGACTTTGATCTTAGACGCCTACATCCGTGATAAAGATCCACTTTCTCACAAGTCTTGCACACCGCAGACTTTGACACTAAATCACGGCAGGGGCGTAGCCAGGAATTTTTCAGAGGTACGCACAATCAATTTCCAAACACTCCCCCTACCTCCTCCCCCACCCTCAAGTCCCAAATCTTTCTTTTTTCCCGACTTTTTCATGTACGCACGTGCGTACGTGCGTACAGGTAGCTACGCCCATGCACGGGCTGAGAGATTGACTGATCCTAGCATATTCAAAACAATAACAAAAACTGCAGCCGATCACTACATATCTTGCAACAAAAGTTAGCCAAAGAAGCCCTAACATATGCCAAGAGAGCGGCTAGCATAACGAAGGCATAGAGAAACAATAATTCCATAAATGGCTACACAGCATGAAAATCTCCTGTCACTTAAGAGATTTTTATCCCAAAGATCATCAAAGAGTCATACAATACATATCGAGCATGCAAAACTGAGACAGAGATAATAGTCACTAGTCACAATTCTATATTGGTGATCTAAAGGGATCAAATATCTCGTAGACCTTCTTGGGAAAGCATTTCTAAAGGCTTCTTTATACATTTTGCGATTAGCGGGAGTCGTGTTTGGCCTGTCACCTTTATAATACTATTTATAAATAATAGTATAGCAAGGCCCCAAGAATGTTTTGAATTTTTGAAACGCCAAGAGCGCTATTTTCAATAGGCACTTTGGCAGCTTTTATATATTAAATAACAACAATATAACAATAATAACAACAATAATAACAACAATAATAACAATAATAACAACAATAATAACAATATATTAAATAACAACTACAATAGGACTTCTCCTTCTGCATGAATTTTTTTTTCTTTGCCTTGAACTTTGCACGAATTTTTTTTCCCTTAGGTAAGATGAGCTGGATCCACAATGCCTTGCTGTCTTAAAATATACCACTTCATACAACGTTTATTGAAAAAGTTGTAGGCTTCATATAAAGTGACATGTAATAGCTCATTTGCACGATGACGTCACGCGCGCAAAGCATTATGGCAGTTGTAGTCATCGCGGGAAGTTTTGAATAACAATGGCGGCTAAAAATGTAAACAAAGTTGACGAAGCGAATAATTTAGGTCATTTGGGGTCCTTCCGAGTAATTTTGACAGAGGATGACATCCCAGGAGCCTCCCTACAGAGCAGAAAGCCAGAAAATCTGAAAAATGAAGAGCTTAAACGTTGGTTAAAATGTAGAGGAGGTTCGGTTGGCGGAAACCGTGTGCAACTCCTCGAACGGTAAGCGCGTTGAACTGTAAGTATCACTCGCGTTTTCTTTTTCTCCAGCTCTTGCTAAAAAGCTTCAATTTTTTTTACAGCGTAAAAGATTACACTAATACAGGACTGGATAAAAAAGTTATAGATCCAGATGGTGGAATTCACTACCGAAGGCTACGAGCCGAGAAAGAAAACCTAAACACAATTGGAAAACAAAACCAGGCGACCCGTCGTGTTGAGTGGCCAAAGGAGGGATGGTCATTAAGCCTAGCGAATTTGCCAGAGTTTCAGCATTGTTACATATTCTCTTATCTATCTGGCTCATCGAAAGAAGGGAAAAAACGGCGAGGAGCTTTTAAATGCAAAAGGGAGGGATATGCCCTTTTTAAAGCTAGCCATGTCCAAGATGTCAAGTACAATTTTAGCTGTCACAGGGAATTTTGCTTTTTTGAAACCAAGGTGAAAGCCTCCATGACAAGAAGTAAGACTTACAGAACGAAAGTTAGACTTAAAAAGAACACAGCTGAAGTCGATGGAGCCTACTGTAACTGTAAAGCTGGAGCAAATGGCTATTGTAGGCACGTAGGGGCTGTGCTTTACACAATTCTTGACTTTGTTGAGAGTGGTTTTCAGGAAATTCCACCCAACAAATCATGTACAGAGAAACCGCAGGAGTGGCACAAACCACGAACACAAACCCCCAATCATACACCCGTTCATTTCAATGACATTCTCATGATCCATCATGATTATGATGCAGACAAAAAAAACAAAACGGACAAGAGAATACAAAGAAAAAGAGAAAAACTTTCATATACTGCTTGTCCTTCTTATGCCATGAAAGTGACAAGTGAGCAGATTTATTCGTTTTGTCATGACTTAAAAGGAAATTCTGATGAATCAAAACCAATGGTAATAGATTTACTTGAGAGAAATGATTACAAGCCAGTAATTGTGAAAGAACTTGAAAATAAGATCACCATATGTCAAGGTGCCATGGATCACGACTATTTGCAAGGGAAGCGAAACACTTGGCCGGAAGTACCAGCGGAAGTGGATCACTCTTCACCTTGTAAGAAGCCAAAACTTAACTTGATCCATGGCAATGAATGTGAACCGTTTGACAGCAATTTCTCAAATGATTCACACCTTCTCATTTCACATTCTGTTTTGATTGCCCCAGAAGACATTCCGAATGGTGACCAAGAAAAACAATTTGCAGTAGGTTGCCAGGAACAGCCTACGACAAAAACTGCTAATGACATATCTGAAACTGTACAAAATGGAAATGTTAGTTTTGTGGTAATACCTTATAAAGGCCAAGTAGTCTCAGATGAATTTGACTTATCAAATCCCACCTTTAGAGAGGAATGTCGAGATTTTCTCAGTCAACTTAAAATAAGCAATTCAGAGGTTGAAGACGTTGAGGAGAGAACAAGGGGACAATCCTCTAACCCTGAATGGTTTAAGTATAGGTCTGGAAGAATCACAGCATCAAAGTTTGGTGAAATCAACAACCGCAGGTCAACAACCATGCCAGATCGTCTTGTCAGAGATCTATTCCAATACAAAACAAGGACAACCACACCCTTTCAGTGTGCTGAAGGACTCAGACTTGAACCAATAATTAGGGACAAATATGTTGAATATCAGCTCAACCATGGTCACCATGGGCTGTGCGTAGAAGAGAAGGGTGTTGTTATTGACCAGGACAATGCATTCTTAGCAGCAAGTGTTGATGGTGAAGTGAGTGACCCCAGCAACACAAGCAGTCCAGTTGGAAACCTGGAGTTGAAATACAAGTTATTTCCAGAGAAGGTTATTCCTGAAAACAACAGTACCAGATTATTAGTCACCCTTGCAACTAAAACAAAGAATTTTTGTTTAGAATTAACTGACTCTGGCCTCAGACTAAAGAGAAAACATCCATTCTACGCACAAGTACAGGGAGGGATGGCAAAAAGAAAATTGCAATGGTGTGACTTTGTAGTTTACACCTATACCTCAGGAGCAGAGGACATTCATGTTGAGCGGATATACTTTGACCCAAACTTTTGGGCATCACTGAAAGGCAAACTTGTTGACTTTTATTTGTTTGCTATGGTCCCTGAACTACTGACAACACGAGTGAAAAGAGGTATTCCCTTGTACCCTAATATCTTTTCGTACAAATAAATACAACAATGAAAAGGAAATTCCAACTGGGGACAGAAAATGTTAGTTTGGAGGAAGGGGGGGGGGGGGGGGGGGGGGGGGCTGGGCAATTACCGAAAAAAAAGGTTCCTGTGCACAAAACTCTAAGAGAGGTAGAAGTATAGAGCAAGAGAAACATTCTTGTCAAGGAAGTGGGTGAATAATAACATTCATACACAGAACAAATGCCCAACCCACCCCCACCCCTCTTCAGAAATAAAATGGTCCATCCCCTAGGGATTTGGGGAACCCTGTACATGGCATCACAGGGGTGAAGATTCATGAATGACGTCTGTTATGTTTGTAGTTAAGTCTACACACTCAGAGTACTATGTATTCGTCCCTTAAGGCAAACATTACTAAACATCTTTGCAAGCAAGCAAGTTGTAAGATAGATCAACAGCCCCATTTTGTTTATCAAAGTGTTTGCATTTCTCCTGGAATAAAGAGAAAATACAGACACGTCACTATATGAAGCAACCAGATGATCTCTTAAGGTCAGCTCACAAGAGGGGACTAGTCACAGGGATTTGTTGCAAAGACTAGTCCCTGTAACAAGTCACACACACAACACACACAAAGGGAAAAGTCCCTGGGACTTGTCGCAGGGACTCTTCCCTGAAGTTTCACAAGATAGGACTGGTCTCAGGGCCAGTCCGATTTGGGTTTTGCTAAGCTTAGTTGATTTTTTTTTTATTTTGTCGCAGGGACTTGTAGTTGCATGGGCAGTACGCATGAGGGGACAAATACAATAATTGACAAATCCCTTCAATTTAAACCAGTTTGAATTTGTGGGACAATTGGGCCCTGTGATTTGACTTTTAAAGCAATCGGGTAGTTCACACGAAGGGACTTGGTCCCCAGTACTAGTCGCAGAGACTAGTTTCCTAGTGTGTGCTGACCTTTATGGGTGTCATACAAAAAATTAACTCACATTTACTGTGTGACTTGAAAGGCCATGAACATTTTCATTTGATTTTGACATTTCAATTTTGTGGCTACCAGGTAGAAGACATTAAATAAAAACCAAAACTGCAAAGATTATAAAAATTATGGCTTGCAGTTTACTTTTCTTGCAAATGATTTTTTCTCTTGGCACACAATACACATTCCAGACATATTTCTGATCTTCATGGCTTTTTGAGTTGCACAGTAAAGCATTCACAATTTGATAATTTAAAGCTATGTAACAAGTGGTCCTTTCAAGTTAGTTAATAAAGAGCACACTTTCCAAATTTTGTTTAAGTCCTCCGCCATAGAATTAGGAATGATCTGTGACAAAATGTTGTAATTCTTTACACGCTCAATCGCCCTTTCTACGTGGATTCTCACTGAAGCTATTTCGCGGGTTTCATCTTCTTCCTCCGGGCTCAGTTGATCTTTACACCTCATAAATGGTGGGATGTTCAAATACACTTTCTTTTTGGCAAGCAAGTCCTGGATCTCAAAACCTCTATCTGCCATAACAGAGTCACCTTCCTCCAAAAGTTGTACTATACCACAGTCCTCCACAATTGCCTTATCGCTACAGTGTCCCCCATACAGCTCTGAAACAAAGGTAACAGCTCCATTTGGAGCAACACCTATGAGACCTTTCGCAGTATTATGACTCTTGTAAGAAGAATATGTGTTTGACTGTGCTCTAAAACATGATGGTTTTTCGATAAAAATCTCAGTACAGTCAATGATTACTCTAGTTAATGGGTACTTTTGGCGGAAACATTCAGGCATTGTTTTTTGGATAGTTTTCTTTGAAGCCCACATTGGTAGCTGTACTAATCTGGAGTAAATCAAATCCAGCCAGGTGACAAATATTCTGGATACCCCTGCCACACTTATCTTATAATTATCAGCCATTACTTTTTCTGGAATATTCACCCTAAGGCGAACCAGAGTTAAAAACAGTTCATCTTTTGGTTCTAATGAACGTTTCTGGCCTTTTTTCTCCACTTCAGGCATTTGAAAGCATGAATTGTTTGAGCTCCAGTACCTTAAGCGTGAACAAATGTCCCCAGCATTCAGAAAGGCGAAAAGGGCCAAAAAGTGGCGAGAGCTCATTCCTGTATAATAATTCATATCATCATCCGAACCAATAAATCGATGGAATCCAAATTTCAAGCTTTCTATTTGAGTCTGCAAACGTTCATTTTTTACAGATACCACTTCCAGTTCATTTTGTAACTTTTCAACTTTGTCCTCCAAATTCGTGGGTTCAGCAGTAATCGGAGCAGCACCAGCAGTGGCACCTTCCACACTGTTTACAGTGTGAGTTAATTCCTTCTCACCTTTAGTTACTGTCTTGTTGGATCTGTCAGAAGTGTTGGTATTAGCCGTGCTTACTGATGTGTTGACTCGGATGAGCTTTCTCCGTGGTTTCCGCTTTGGTTTTTGGTGTGTTTTTGAGAGTGGAAATACTGTTGGAACGTTGTTCATGTAAGTCTTCTTACCACCTTCGAAGTGTTGACTGCAGACTCGATGACCAGTAGTCGGTTTAAAACCTTTCCTTGAAATATTTCGAAGCCACACTTTTTTTAGTTTCTCGTTTTTCGGAAATTTATAAAGAGAAACATCCCTGTTGCGTTTATTGTTATTAAAGCAGCCGGGAACGCAGCAAGTAAACCCTCCCAACTTAGACGCCATCTTGGATCGTATGACTACAACTACCACAATTCTTCGCGTGCGTGACGTCATCATGCAAGTGAGCTATTGCATTTTGTACTGCTAATGTTACGCCTGTAATCTCAATAACTTACTGTGCGAATCCAAAAAACCGAAAACACTGATTTGATTTTGACATTTCCCATTGTGCAGCAACCAATCAGAAGCGACTCGAAACCGCAAGAAACCCAAACAAACGGTTAGTCACGAAACCACGCTTCTCTGTTAACGTTTCCTTGCAAAAGAATCGTCGCCGCCTCGCTGTAGTTTTTTTATTGCTAGTTTACCTTTCGTCTTTTTTTGTAAATGAAGTAGAAATCTAAGCGATTTTACTGTGACGGCTAAAAAACAGACAGACGTTTAGCTATATGTTTGCCTCCGTCATGCTCAGTTGTCGCGTTCATCGGTTTGTCGGTGTTGTACACAACACTTGTCCGTCGCGTCGACAATTACAAATGACAGTTCATGAGGATTAGTTTCCCTGGAAAAAGTGAATTTTCGAAAAAGCTACTGAGCCGAGGACAAAATTGGCTGTTCCGGCGAATGAAAGTGTTAACTTAGAGTATGCAAATATGTAACTACAGTACCCGCTAACTTGCCGTATTACTTGTCAACTTTTATTGCCAGCACGGTAAGTTTTACAGCTACTACACAACGTTTCTTTTGCTTTTATCTCTCGCTGATCAGCAGCTAGCTACTTTGCCGTGTGCGGCTAATATGCAATACGGCCTTGCAAAATTTGAAGGCGCGAATATTATTCGATGATATCTGATAATCACTGGTCACCCAATGAGGGTTTCTGTGTATCGAAAAATAATCGTCACCTGCAATAATCTTAATAAAGTTTGAAAACCTGACCCGCTGTTTTCTTCTATAGGCTTTAAATTTCTTATTAAACTTCCGAATCGAACCTTGGCTGCTTGGGCGATTTTTTCTCAACGAAATGTTACGGGGGAAACCCTTGTACGGCGTGACATGACCGTTGAGAAGAAAATCGCGCGCAAACCAATCAACCACGAAAGCAGAAAAAAAAAATTTAATTTTACAACGGTATAACTGCAAGAGGAATTAGAACTTTGCATATTAGGCTATGTCTACACTATACCGGATAGCTTATCATGTCGACATGAAAAATACTCCGGCCTGGTGTGAACAGAAACGACCCAGAACTGGATATTTACTTCTTTATCAGTCGGTGAACAATCCTCGCTCCTAGTTGTTGGCTTCCGCTACGGTTCGGTTCGATTGCCGGCTCACACGGCCCCAGAGAGTGGCACTAGAATCTATCCGATATGTGACGATTCACTTTCACGATCGCCGCGGTGCAGCGGCGCTCCGGAACAACAATCGTTCCGAAACTAGCGTTTCACGTGTGAACGAAAGGCCTATCCGGTATGGTTTTCGTGCCGGCGCAAGAGCTATTCGGTATGGTGTGTAGACATAGCCTTAGAAGCGATATAGTCGTTAGAAAGAAAATGTTCTACGAGAGAAGATCTGGATTATAGGTAATGACAAGGGGTACTCGTTTGGGTTGGTTTGTTACAGAATTAGAAGTGTCTTTAGGTGCAAAACTCCCGGGCAAAACTACAGCGAGGCGGCCACGATTCTTTTGCAAGGAAACAGAGAAGCGTGGTTTCGTGACTAACCGTTTGTTTGGGGTTTCTTGCGGTTTCGAGTCGCTTCTGATTGGTTGCTGCACAATGGGAAATGTCAAAATCAAATCAAAGTGTTACGGTTTTTGGATTCGCACAGTAAGTTCATCAAACATTCAAAGCATTCAAAGATGGTTTGAAAACACGGGCATCGACATTTTAGAACTTGTAGTTAGTGTATTAAAGGACTGCTTTGAAGGAACACCCTTACCTATTCGGTGACGACGATGGTAACCACGATATTTAACAAGAATTGTACGTAGTGCGAAATCGCGTCTAATATCGGCTGATACTGTCCACTAAAATTAGGCGATATTAAGCTTAGTGGCAAGCCAAGCGACACCAAGCGATATTTCAACTTTTTTGTTTACGTTCGCAGGCTTATGTTTTCATTTTTTTTTTTGTTTCTGTTTTTTCGTAAAATCAATCCTTCGGCGGAGTAGGGGGGATGGGGGATTGGAGGGCACCCCCCTCCCTCCCTCCCCCTCTCCCTTTAAGGTTTTTCTCCGATTTTTTCAAGACCGTTTAGAATCAGCACGTGCTGTTTTCATTCGCTGTTCGTTTATCCTTGAGACACATTTTTGTAAAGTTTAGCGACTACCGGTTGCTATGGTAAGGAGATATAACGTCATAAGTAGCATGAGGTCAAGCCATTTTCGAATAAAAATGCGTTTTTCACGGTGAAAAAAACATAAAATGCTACCAAAAGCATCAAAATGGTCCAGTGATGTAATAACCACCAAATGTACCAAAGGTCCAAAATTGTAGATGGATGTCTCTAGCCATATATAGACAGACTGCAATCGGCGTCAAAATTAGTTGGGATACTTTGTCCAAAACGACTTTTCCACGTTTTCTTAAACTTATACTATAAGGTTATCTAAAAAGAATTAACCCCACCCCCCTCCTACCCCCTCCCCCCCCCTCCATCCCCCCCTCCCTCCCCCCCCCCCTCCATCCCCCCTCCCTCCCCCCTCCCTCCCCCCCCCCTCCCCTTCACCAAGGCTATATGTAACCAACAACAAACTATGAAACATCTAAAATGCTTCAAATAAAACTGAAGTTTGCTTTATTGATGTCAATTCTGGGTTTGTTAACATGTATCCTAATTAACATGTAACATGCTCACATTTCGGATTTGTGGCGTTTCTCTACAACACATGCTCAAAATTCGGTTTTCGGGCGTTTCTTGACCCAGGCGTTTATTTCGGGCACGTTTAACACACGGTTATAATGATCCACCAACAGCGGGTAATTATTCAGTTCCTTTGGAACAGTTTCTTCGCCCTTAGCAAGGAAGTTGTTAAAGAAGTCAAAGAACGAAATGTCGGCGTAGGTTAGCTGCAGAAAAGAAAGGGAATAAATTGCGTTAGAGTGGTGTGATCGGTATCAACGCTTCCCTCGCACGCGTTTCGTCAGCACGGCCATGTTGGGTACCCTCCTCTTAATCTCGTACCCAGATTTCCCACGGTCTTAAGTACAGCACAAATACGAGTAAGATCTGGGTACGATATAACCTTCCACCGACTAAAACTGGCTGATATTTCCCAAGTTTTGCAAGATGACGTCCGGTATGCATTGCCTTGAAAACTGTAAGTGCTAACAAAGCTAGGAGCCTGAAGTTTGCAATATAACAGAAGTAATAAAGCGTTAAACCAAATTACAAGCCGATAAAAAGTGGTTAACTAATCGGTTGCTAACGTTTGCGCAGATACTCGGCGTAAAGGAGAGCTTACGCTTTCAGAAGAGTCCCTGAGTTTGGCGTTTACGCCGAAGATTCAACATTTCTCTTATTTTTTTCATTTCTTTTTTTTTTTCTCGTTTCTTTTATTATGTTTGCGAAATTTTAGTGGAACTGCTGCAAACGCGCCGCTGCCAAGAAATGTACAAATTTGTCAGTGTTTATCGACATTTCAATGCCGATGTAACATCATCAGAGAGATAACAAATTCGATGCATAAAACTCGCCACGGAGCCTTTCTGTTGCTTTACGTACTATTTATGTCTTACCTTGTCACCCAAAAAGAAGCCCTTGCCCTCATTTCGGCTTTTGAGGAGAGCTGAAAATTTCTCAAGTCGAGCAGGAAGTGTGGTATCGATAAACTCCTTCCTTAGTTCCTCCTGAAACCAAGATAAATTTCACATTTAATAACAGGTCATCAAGTGCTTCGAATTAACTTTACAACACAAACCATATAACCGATGCAGAGATGTTAGACTCAAAGTTATTCACCCTATTTTTTATACTAAACAAATTTGTTTCTGGTGGTGGTGGTGGGGGGAGGGGGGCGGGGGATTGGCGGGGTGATGGAAACCCTGAATGGATTTTACCGAAATAGTTTGCTCGTTTTATGTCGCTTTTCACTTCCCACTTCTGCTATGACACCTGTTTAAGGATACGAAAGGGTAAGCGTTCAACAACACAGGCGGTCATTATGTTTATACTTACTTTTTTAGCTTCATCCTTCTCAAGGAAAACTTTGAACAAAGCAGTACGCAAATCACCGGCACCCTCTTTTATCATATCAGCCACTGCTTCGTCAAAACTGTCAGTTGGACTCAAACCTAATTAGAATAACAAAACCACTTAAAATGCTGACCACTCGTGAATAGGAAACAACATTCGGACTCTCCCCTCTCCGACGCGTTTTCCTCAGGGGAAAACGTATTATTTTTTCGGCCGTGCTTTTCGCATTTGCACGGCCACTTATTAATACAGGTTCGACTGTACTCTGTGCACTGTTGGTTGTTTGCTTACTTAATTGAACAATTGCTTGCTGGTGTAGTGGATTGGAGTCTATCTTGTTGTGAGAACGAGCGAAAGATTTTCTTGAACTTCTGGTTCAGGATTCCCGGCTAATAACACATATTAATAATTGAAATTAAATATTACCTCCTTTCTTGCAGATGTACTTCGCTATTGTACCAGACATTGCAAGAACTCCTCCTTCAGGAGTCTCAATAAATGGCATTTGGCCAAAAGGCGGTCTACCAGCTGAAACAAGATGGCGACATAAGTGATGTTCCTCTTGCAAATATAGCCCATAATGATCTCGAACGTTCGGGTCAGTTAAGGTAACAGTATACCTTCAGGGAGCCTGGGTTGCTTCCAATAGTGTAACAGATCTAGCGTCTCGAGATTTCTCCTAAAAAAGTATTTACTCATACATCAAATTAAAGCTTATAGAGCTGGCTAGCTAAATATACCTTTCATTTGCTAATTCATTATTCTTACTAATTTTCGCGCGTACTTAATTTCGCGAAAATTCGGGAGCTGTATTTCACGAGTATAAATTTTCGCGATTCTAGGAAAAAAAGTGAACAAAAGTGTATTTAATTTCGCGATTTTACCATTTCTTTAATCTCCCAAGCCCTAAAAGAATGTTCACAAGATAGCTATGTAGAATAAGAAGAAATTAAATTTTCAAGGGTACTAACTCAGGCTCCTGCTTCCGAAAATTAAATCTAAATGCCTAATTTAAATACAAGACGCCTACATATGGAACATTCGATTACTGTACCAAAGAGGTTTTGGCTGATCTATAGGCGGCTGAAGATAGGAAGTGTGCTAGACGAAATCAAGACCAGAAACGAACGAATTCTACGATTTTAAGGACAGAAGGGGCAGTTTTAATTCAGAACAATTACCGACAAGTCTGTGACGTCTCACAACCTTTATAAAGCTAAAACTCTAGCGACTATTATACATTTTGCTAATTTGACTTGTTCTCGGGTTTCCGGACCCGAAGTGTTAAAAACACTTTCTGCGTTTTCCCATTATGGAAACTTATAGTGAATCCGGTATTTTGTGATGAGATTTTGGGTATAATTAGACTATGAAGTTTTGACCGCCATGTTCAAGTGGGGCACCAAGATGGCTGCTCAATACATTTCTTACTAAAAATATCTAGTACTCGTTCGCCTACAACTCTTGAACGAAATGCTCTTGCGCTTCAAAAGTTGGCCCAGATTCGTAGTTTTAAACTTTCTGTAATTCTTTAAACATTTTGGAATCTAAATCTGCTTTTTAACCCGTGAATACGCGAAGCGTAATGAACAGGTTATCGCTGACGAGGAGAGTTTCACTCACTCACTCGATCGCTCACTCGCCCACTCCTTCCATCAGCTGTAAACTTTTCTTGGTGATTTCGCTGACCAGAGCGTAAGGCTTACCGCAACATTGCGATACGCGTTAGCATTTCTTATTCACAGGTTGGCTCACGGGAGCCTTTGATTAATGCTTCTTTATTTTGATATTATGACTCAAGTGAAAACACTTAATATTTAGCGTTCACTCACCTAAAATACATGTAGGGCTGCACCGAAGGCTTAATATTTCTACACTACATCTACATTTACTTTAGGCTCAAGAATTAACTATTGACAAGGAGGTAGCAATTACCTAACAGCGAAATCGAACAATCATTCTATCGAACTTAATCAAACGAAAGAGTTCGATGCAGTTCGGCCATTGAACGAAATCGAACACAAAACTTTTTTTGTGAGTTCGATGCCCGAACCAAATCGAATTAAATCGAACGAAATCGAACTTTGAGCTAAAATACAAAATAAAGAGTCTGAAGTAGATCCGGTGAAGAAACGGCATATCCTGCGATGCATGCGGACTGAGCAGTTCTTGGCAGCCACAAACGACTGCTGGCATTATACTTTCAAAACGTATTTAAATGTTACCTGATTATTGGTGGTGTGTACGTCGGCCATGATAGGGATCAGAACAATGACGTTCATGCAAACGATTCTTTTTGTTTTTGACCACCAATGACTGCGGTGCAAGCAAATAGCGAGGCGTCAAAAGGTAATTAGCTATGCACAACGACAACAAGGCAGAGATATAAAATGTCACGAAACAATATAAGTCGCTGACAACGAAGACAAAATCGATAAACAGTAAATTTTGAACAGCAAATAAGAAATCATCAAACGATAGAATACCAGTGAAGGCAAGATCAAGCGAAAATAAATGGTTTTCTTCGACATCGGAGGCGCGAGCACGCGACTCATTTGCGCGAAGGTCAGCGACTAATTTATGTCGTTTGCATTTTGTCTTTGTTTCCATAAAGCAAACAATTATTGCGATGCTCCTTCTCATTTATAAAATCTACCATATTTCGCTGACCTGATTGTACGTGTCAGCGTGAGTCACCGGCTACATGAATTAACATGAGAAAGTGCTACTTTAAAAAATCGGAAAACGGACATTAAAATTCACATTTTGCTCCAACAGATAATAAAAGACATGGTAGATTTGCACTTCTAGTTCAGCATGGGTTGCCTTTGATATAAAATATATAATCAGCGCCAAAACGTCGGATGAAATTCATCAGCTGAGTCTAGTTTGCAACTTACATGCTTTTTCCTTGGCCCATGCGTCGCTATCCAATCCACCCAATCGGTTATCCTCGAAGTCTATTTTCGCGGCCTTGAAAGCCAGTCGACATATTTCTCCTCCACCGCGACCACTAAAGTAGAAAAGCTTATAACCTGGCATTCCTGCAGATGTTTCTACTCGATTCGCACGCTTGTTCTCTGAACACACCCAGAAACACCTGTGATGGTCTGTTTGTCGTGAGCTAAAATGCTAACCGACCATGACTCAGCTATTTACGCCCAGACCTCCATAAGGGACGGACCATTTAATTTTTGTGGGGGGGGGGGGGGGGGGGGGGGGAATTTCTTCTGAGTATGAATTTTTTTTTCAGCATCACTGCAATAATTTTTTTTACCAAAATAAGTGTCTTTTTTCACGTGCTTTCTTGTGCACGATTTTTTTTCTCTTAAATTTCTTCTGCAGGATTTTTTCCCACCTCCCCCACAAAAATTAAATGGTCCGTCCCTAAAAGAGTCCTGACCCGTGTCACGTTGCTCAAAGTCACACAACGCTATTATCCTAAGAGGAAGCCCTAAAAAAGCGGTTTGATACAGCGTGTTTTCAGGGGCACTCAATGAGACATGTTTAGGAAAACGCTTGCAATCGGCGTTGTACTGTTGTTCTATATAATTTTAGTGCCTCTTATTGCCCAATTTACAAGCTGCTTTCACCTTTCTGATATCGGATAATAATGGCTACTGCATAGTGAAGGCGATACTCCTGGGGGCGGAACTGAACAAATAAATGTTGAGCCACGTAGTACTGGTGATACAAACAAGGAATCAGACAATTAAAGGCCCAGTATCACCCAAAATGCATTGCGCGCCCAAAGCCTCGACGATTGAATTGAACGCAGTCGAAAATTCCCGAAAGAGCCAATCACGAGCAAGCTCGTCGTTTAAAAACAAAATCAAACGGCCGCAAAGCCTTTACCTCTGTGTGTAGATTATTTATGGGTTGACCTTAGCACTATAATCTACACACCGAGTTAATTCTCTGATTCCTTGTTGGGACTGAACAAAGTTTTGTACGGAGATGCTCCGCTCCGAGGTCCAAACCCTTACCCTTTTATATACCGTTTTTGACAGGAAAGGTAACTCTTTGGTATACCTTCCATAGAAAATGGTACCGCTTTTATATACCTACAGAAGAAACACTGCATCTCTTAAATAAACTTGTGTAACGATATCCACAAAAAAAAAAATACGCGTTACCACTACTGTTGATGTTAACTAAACAATAATATTCTTTACTCGGTTCACGTTCACTTCAAACGGCTTTGAGAAAGTCTATGGCTACTGCAACGCAAAGAAGAACCATGATCACATAATCACATACCGAGCTTGGGCTGCCCGTGCTGCAACGCAACGAAGAACCATCACATACTGAGCTTGGGCTGCCTGTGCTGCAACGCAAAGTTCCACAAGAATGTCAATTTCAAGAAATCAAATTCGTTGAATTCTAATCAGTCCACTTTCATCCTTATAATCCTGCACCGTTTCCCTCAAACTGATTGTTTGGGAAAATCTTTTTATCCAAGTTAAATAGATGTATATTTCGTGGTATTTCGCAATATAACATGGAAATCAGGGGCCCGTTTTTCGAAACTCCCGGTAACTTTTCTGGCCCAAAGCCAAATATTGAAATCAAAATCTAAAGAATAAAAGCTCAGGTCCTAGCGAACAGACCAGTCCATTTTGTTTTGCTAACTGATAGTTTTATCCTATTATCTGCAAAACTTTTGAAACCTCAATCTTCAATGAAAATAAAACGTCTTTCCGAGCCCGGTAATTACTGAGTCTTTCGAGAAACGGGCCCCAGGGCCGGGTTGTTCGAAAGCAGGGTTAAACTAACCTCCGGTTAGGCCTAACCGGAAGTTAATTTTTTTAACCGCGGGTTTGTTAACTCGAGGTTGAAATTGCGTTGTTCAAAGCCCGGTTAGAGGACCGGTTAGTTAACCTCGGGTTAAGGTGGCTCCGTTGTTATTTCGGGCGCACACGTCTATGACAAACTTTGTCTCATAACTTTTCCGGCTCTACTCAGGTATATTAAGGCCTGGGTCAGTTATACGGTACATCCAAAAACTAAGGGGGGTGGTCTATCTCATAAAGTATGAAACATATTGATATGAAACTTGACCAAAGGCTTAAACTTGATACAAAGAATAATTTTGATAAGAAGTTGTCACGAAAAGAGGCACGCAACTGATTAAGGTATCAAATTTCCATGTTTTTCTTTAGGCTTAGTGCAGTAGAACTGACTGACAAAATATCGTTTGGATATTTTTAAGTGCGCAAAGTCATACACAAACAAACTGGAAGGCGTGTCCAGGTCACGTGACGATCGAAATGTCACGATTTTGTTGTCACGTAATAACCAGAAAACGGTCATGCCGGACCACTCGTTTCCAGTTACATTTGGAAAGTACCTTAAAAGTGTAGAAATAGTGCCACTAAAAACTCTCAGAAAACACAATTTTTCCTTGTCTACAAGAGCACTGACGGAACAAACCGGAAGTAATAGCTCAATTGGTCACGTGATAGGTTGCTATGGAAACATCAACGTCAAAAAGGACTGTCTTAACAAGTCAAATATCGTTGCCAAGTCTCATACTAGGGACTTTAAGCACCGGGAACCGGAACGGCAACGGCGACGTCGAAACTGAGAAAAGACTGGGCAGAAAACGCGGTCTTGGCGCGAAGTTACAAATATTTAAGCAAACCAGCTACAGAACCGCAACGTTTGCCAAATGTGCAGCTCGGTAGAGGCCGCTCTTTTCCGAAATGTGCTCGCTAAATGAGGTTAGGGAAATGCTTCTCATAAGCCGTGTCAAGAAAATAATCAACGACGGGCAGTATATGCTCTTGTACGATTTGAACACGTCCAATAATCTTGACCTGCCGTACGATTCTTACGACTGTTTTGACTTCGATGTTCTTGAGGACGACATAAATCATAAAATCAGACATAAATCTCACATAAATTAATCTTTCACGATTAGTACCCAGACAAACTAAAAAGGATTCTGAAGAGAGCATTGAGGTTTAAACGGGTAGGATTAACGGTTTACGCAGTGGCTATTCGTACGGCACCCGTACGCGGACTTCGATTTGCTATTCGTACGGGAGTCCAAAGCTTTCGACAATTTTCGAGGTTATTCTTCACTTTTGTTGGTCCACAATATTAAATGTTCGTTTAGTTTTACGAAGCGCTTCTGGTAAGCGATGTTGATTTGGCTCAGACTAATTTGCGAGCGAGCGACTAATTTCGTGACACTTAAGAAATTTTTCGCGTCAAAGAATACTCCCTTACGGCCAACTTCGATTTGCCATTCGTACGGAAGTCCAAAACTTTCGAAAATTTTCGATGTTATATGATAATGAAACGTATAATAATAAAAAGAATCGAAAAGAATCACTCACGTACGGCAAAAGGTGTTCTTCATTGTGGATCAACAAAAGTGAAGAATAACATCGAAAATTGTCGAAAGTTTTCGGACTCCCGTACGAATAGTTGGCCGTACGGGAGTATTCTTTGACGCGAAAAATGTCTTAAGTGTCACGAAATGAGTCGCTCGCTCGCAAATTAGTCTGAGCCAAATCAACATCGCTTACCAGAAGCGCTTCGTAAAACTAAACGAGCATTTAATATTGTGGATCAACAAAAGTGAAGAATAACATCGAAAATTGACGAAAGTTTTGGACTCCCGTACGAATAGCAAATCGAAGTCCGCGTACGGGTGCCGTACGAATAGCCATTGCGTTAATTTTAATAAATTTGAGCAAAGAAACGTAGTTCTAAGTTTACAAGTTGTAGTGAATTACCACCTCTTTCTCAAAGAGTGTACAGAAGCACCAAATTGACCTAAATAAAGCAATAAATATCGTTTCCTATTTCTGTATAGTCTTCTTAAACAACATTAAGTGTATTATATCAAAAACGTCTGGATAAAACCAAAGAAAATGAAGAGTATATACTCACGTTTTCACACGACGGCAAAAAACCTTGCTATCTGACGTCAGGCCCGGGGAGAGAACGTCTAGATATTTCCCGCCAAACATGCGCAATGCGTCATTTGGGTTTTCCCTGACAGTTTTCGCGTCGCCGTTGCCGTTCCGGTTCCCGGTGCTTAGACTACCCCCTCACTCTTTTGATAAAATAGGGGAAGAGCCAGTCCTTAATAGCGGAGCACTAGCCGGGCCGAAAGCCCGGCTGCGGAGCCCCATACTCATAGAACCTATGCCCTCATTTTTCATGGTCATGGCTAGCGGAATGTTTCGCGGGCGATGTCTGCAACAAAAACATGTGTGTCGCGCAAGGCTAGCGCGCATGCGCGTATGACGCCACACAACATCCGGGATCTTAGCGGAGGACTAGCTCGCAGGCGCGTATGACGTCGCAAAACATGCGCTTACGACGTCATGTTGAAACCAAAGCGAGGCTTTTTTTTCGCGCGGTTACACGGCCGAATGTCACGTCAGCTGGGAAAACACTTTGATGTTTTGCTGTGTTTACTGAGCGGAGAAAACGGTTTAAATTAAAGTCGTTATTTTCCTGCATTTTTTCGTGGTTTGCTACTCAAGACAGGGATGCTAATTAAGGGATACTCAGAAGCCGCTTTAGTGGAAAAAGAAGAGCTTTCAGGGATAAAATCTTGCTTCGAGGAGCTATATACGTTTTTAGCAATGCGAGAGATGGGTTCGTTTTACGGATTTCAGCACCAAAGCGGAGATTTAAAGAATTTCCAAGCACAGTAGTCGCCGGAGGGACTTAAAGGTAAAACAAATTACATTTTTCGATGGGAATTTATCTTTATATCAATCTGTGATTGACTTTTTGTTAATGTGTTCTCGTTAGTTTTGGAGAATTGTTTTTAAACGTGTAGCTTAAATTCAGTTGTATTAATTTCTTGAATTTCATCGAAGACACGGCTCGGCCTCGATGCGCGTTTTGCGTTTTGCTTTTCAACATAAACTAATGGAGATTTGAATAAAATTTTTCGAAAGAAGATTGTGTTGTCCATTTTTATGTGTTTGTTCATTCATTACATAGGTTGAAAAGCGATTTTATGTAAACAAAACAAGACTTGAATTTTATTATAGTTCTAACTTCACTCGCGTGGCCGTATGCAAATATGTTTGTGTATTTTTGGCAATTTTGATTTCCAAATCAGTTTCTCAGGCATTTTTTGACAAGCTACAACTGTATTTTTTAACAGTAGTCGTAATAGTTATTCTAGACGGAGAAAAAGTTGTTTTTGTGAACTTTTGTACGGTCTAAATGTACTGTGCAGACGGTCGGGTAATACTGTTTTTGAGAATTGCTAAAATTGAAAAATAGCCCGGTCGTCAATATTAATCTTAATTCTTGTGCTTCCGACCTTTCACCTATTAGTTAAGTTTCATCTTATTTAAGCTTGTTCAGAGGGTCTTCAGAGGGCGCCGCTGTTAGGCTAAACCTAACTATATATATTATACCTGAGTAAAGTGATGCCTCTAAAACTTTGTGAAAACTTACAGCTATGATCTAGCAATAATATGATAGAATTCGATTTTAATGGGAAAAAAATATATTTAGTGATAATCGGACTTAAATGAACCCCACTTTTTGAACAAAATCGCACCCTGTGAAAAATTTTGCTGTTATATTTGTGTTAAATTGCTGTAATCAGCGTACTTTGACTTAATACATACCCTTACCAAGTTTCCGGCAGCAAAATCGTTGGAGCAGAAATGCGGAAGAATTAACGCCATCAAAATTTAGCCCCAAAATTGTTGCCAGATAAATTTTAGGAAAAGTCACAAAGTTTGATGGCGTTTGAATACATATTAAAGAAGTTATGAATGTTGAAAGTTAGCGCGGGCACTTTGTGACTTTGTGCCCCCTTCCTCCCCCCCCCCCCCCCCCCCACCACCTCAGGCCGAATAAGGTTAATACAAAAACACTTTTTGGTTTTATAATGACACCAAATACCTGTGATAAGCGGTTTTCAGGCATATAAATCTGTTCCTTACAGTCTTAGGTACTCCTTTAACTTTCATGTATGTTTAAAAAGACAGCAGTAAAGGGTTCTTTGTATAGCGCTCTTAGAATGTACATATGCATTGTAGGCCGTTGTAGTGGATTGTCAGGGGCGCTCTCATATCTTTCCGCAGTTGTCCCAATTTTGATTTCGAGATTCAATTTGCATTTGGGGTCGTTTCTATCGAGGATCGTTACTTCTTTCTGGTTTCTTCTTTCTGGTTTGGTAGTAATATAGCAAACACAAGAGAGACGGTTTCGTCAGGATTTCTAAACACCAAGATGTGGGTTGAATAAACCAGGCACAGCCGAGTTCTTTTTTTAACTGACTTCGAAGTTCCTGATGGAAGACAGTTTGCATCCTTTTAGATGCTTCTGTTGGGAGTTATTGCACTTTCTACTACCACACAACAGTATATTTCTAACCAATTTTTCAGTATTATTGCAAACCAGTAATAAAACGAGGGAAAATGTGTCGTACTGACGTACAATGAGTTTAAAGGCATGCGCCTCCAACATTGTATGAGCCAAGAGTCTATCATAATATCGCGGGCATTGAGCCTGATCAAGAGAAAATGATGTCCCTGATGAAATCGACTATGCGAGCCAAGCTGACACACGTCAGTAAAATTGCCTTGTAGTTTTTCGTTTAGGAAGCCTGCTACGTTAGTCACGAATACTCCGCCGAAGGATTCAATTTCCGAAAAAAAAAAAAAAAAAAAAAAAAAAAAAAAACATAAGCCTGCGAACGTAACTAAAAAGTTGAAATATCGCTTGGTGTCGCTTGGCTTGCCACTTAGCTTACTATCGTCTAATTTTAGTCGACAGTATCAAACGATATTACACGCGATTTCGCACTACAATTATTGTGAAATGTCGTGGTTACCCGTCGTCGTCACCGAACAGGGAAGGGTGTTACTTCAAAGCAGTCCTTTAATACACTATCTACAAGTTCTAAAATGTCGATGCTCGTGTTTTCAAACCATCTTTGAATGCTTTGAATGTTTGATGAGCTTAAGTTATTGAGAATACAGGCGTAACATAAGCAGTACAAAATGCAATTGCATGTCACTTTATATGAAGCGTACAACTAATACAGGGGAGGGGAGGGGAAGGAGGGCACTGATTTATCTATTTTTATCTATTTTTATCTTATTTCTAAAGAAAAAATGAAGCTCTTTTTAAACTTGTTCACTATCATTATAAACAGCTGTTGGCTCAGTCGTACATCGTAAATGTGCAAAAATGTGTAAAAATAATGTAAAACCAGAAAATCGTGCTTTGTTTTTATCGTGAATACCATTTTTAAATTCATAAGGGGGTCGATATTGAAATTAAACCTGTTAATATATTTTTTTAAAAATAGTAGATACTTAAACACAGACAGTTTTTTGATCCACTGAATTACAACAACAAAACGTTGCAGATGCAATAATGCATTTTATATACCCCAATGGTATACAAAAATCTGCAGTAAATTAAACATTAATTCGTGTTTTAACCAATCATTAAAATAGAATACTAAAATTAAAATCATAAAATCACAAAATTGTGTAGCCACACTTTGCAGTTGAAAGCTTAGTTTAAACAAATTTCTTTTGGGTGATTCCTAAAGTGCATGTAAATAATTAATACAAAAAAATTAATAAAAAAATTGACAATTTATAGGAGTAGATTATTTCTTCCCCTCCTTTCTGAATAATGATTGTGCGTCGCATCCGCTAGATTTATTACCAGGACTCAAGGTCTTTAAAGTCATACTATTTGTGTGCTGACAACTTTTGTACTAAAATGATAAGGTCTTATTCTTTGGAGATTAGCAAACGCGTGAAGAATGAGCAAGATTCGGCTGCTCTGCTGCCATGGATCTCTCCCTCCGATGTTTGGGATGATGTATATTTAATTTCAAGACACTACTGATTTATCTGCTATTTCATACATTCTACTATGATACATTGTCAAAAATAATTTTTGAATGAGCTCTGAAAAAAACACTCCCTAAGTTATTATTTCAATTGACAGTCCATGGCTCCTGTCGTATGTGTTGTGCTTATAGATTTCTAATTTATATTACCACTTTCTTCAAATAATTATCACTCAGCATCCATGAAATTAAAGCCAATATAATCGCAGCTGACTGTCTTTTACTGAACTACTGTCTCATCTTTGTTATTTCTAATGCTGTTTTGCATAGAAGCGCAAACCAACTCCACCCCTTTTTTGGTTATTCTACAATCAAGGACAATAGTGTTGGGACGATTTTGCATTTACGATGTTTTCCAATGCACGCGACAGTACGCGCAAACGATAAGTGTCCGTTTCCTGACCCCTACCCCCTTACAATGTTGAGCCCGTATAATAATCAAAGGGCTCTAAGAGCCATCTCGTTAATGCAAAACAAGTTAAGGTTAATTTGAAGGGCAAATTAAGGAGCGAGTAGTTATCTTGCAACAAAGACAAAGGAAGTGTAGCGTTTTTATTTTTTGAGTTAGCAAACAAATGACGGCATAACTGAACATTCTAAAGAGGTAAGAGCTAATGTCTTAAGGTGTAGTATACTTGATCATGAAAGCGAGAGGAATTATTTGAGACTTTTCGTTAGTATTAATTTAGTAGGTGCGTGTGAATAAAAGTCTTAACTTTCAAACGATTTTTTTCATGGTTAATAAGGGTTTGATTACTTTGTTTGGTTTTGTTTTGATAGCGTGGATTGTTAATTTATTACGTTTCGGCTGGTTTGCGTGATAAAATATCGAGTTAAAATTGCAGAAGAAAAAAAAGATTAAGGCCCACGGGAACATTAAACTGATTAAAGGCATTAGGGTATACCCCAATCCTCCTGAAAATAGCACCCCTTTTCAGAGAGGTAACAAGGCTATATGTAACCAACAACAAACTAAAAAAAATCTAAAATGCTTCAAAACTGAAGTTTACTTTATTGATGTCAATTCTGGGTCTGTTAACATGTATTCGAATTAATATGTAACATGCTCACATTTCTGATTTGTGGCATTTCTTTACAACACATGCTCAAAAGTCGGTTTTCGGGCGTTTCTCGACCCAGGCCTTTATTTCAGGCACGTTTAGAACACGGTTGTAATGATCCACCAACAGCGGGTAGTTATTCAATTCCTTGGGAACAGTTGCTTCACCCTTGGCAAGGAAGTTGTTAAAGAAGTCAAAGAACGAAATGTCGGCGTAGGTTAGCTGCAGAAAAGAAAGAGGAATAAATTGCGTTAGTGGTGTTATTGGTATCAACGCTTCCATCGCGCGCGATTCGTCAGCACGGCCATGTCGGGTACCCTCCTCTTAATCTCGTACCAGATTTCCCACGGTCTTAAGTACAGTACGAGTAAGATCCGGGAACGGGATAACCGTCCTCCGACTTAAATAGGCTGATATTTCTCAAGTTTTGCAAGCTGACGTCCGGTATACATTGCCTTGAAAACTGTAAGTGCTAACAAAGCTACGGGCCTAAAGTTTGCAATAAAACAAGAAATAAAACGTTAAACCAAATTACAAGCCAATAAAAAGTGTTTAACTAACGGTTGCTAACGTTTGCGCAGATACTCGACGTAAAGAAGAGCTTAAGCTTTCAGAAAAAGCCCTCAGTTTGGCGTTTACGCCGAAGATTCAACATTTCCCTTATTTTTTCATTTCATTTTTTTTTTCTAATTTCTTTTTTTATGTTTGCAAAATTTTGGTGGAACTGCTGCGCACGCGCCGCTGCCAAGAAAGATACAAATTTGTGTTTATCGACATTTCGATGCTAAAACTCGCCACAGAGACTTTCTGTTGCTTTACGTATTATTTTGCTTACCTTGTCACCCAAAAAGTAGCCCTTGCCTTCATTTTTGCTTTTGAGGAGAGCTGAAAATTTCTCAAGCCGAGCAGGAAGTGTGTTATCGAAAAACTCCTTCCTTAGTTCCTCCTGAAACCAAGATAAATTTTACATTTAATAACAAGACTCTTTGAATTAACTTTACAACATATATAACTGATCGAGGCAGAGATGTTAGACTCAAAGTTGTTATCCCTATATATCTTTTATACTAAACAAATTTGTTTAAGGTCAAGAAATATTAAATAAAAAAAATGCAGTTGCCAGTCACGGGAGCGGAATTTGGTCTAGGGGCTGGCTGGCTTCCAGTGGAAGCCCCTGGACACCCCAGGCACCCATCCTCCATTTAGCGATACAGTTGTTAAAGGAGAATTTGCATATTGATATTGGGAATTAAAGGGTTCAACGACACAGGCGGTCATTATATTTATACTCACTTTTTTAGCTTCATCTTTCTCAAAGAAAATTTTGATCAGAGCAGTACGCAAATCAGCTGCACCATCATTTATCATATCAGCCACTGCTTCGTCAAAACTGTCTTCTGGACTCAAACCTAATTAGAATAACAAAACCACTTAAAATGCTGACCACTCGTGAATACGAAACGATCTTTGGACACTCCCCTCTCCGACGCGCGTTTTCCTCCACTGACTACCCCCACCCCCCACCCCCTCCCCCACCCCACCGAACCCTCTGCATCCCGAACCCTCTGCATCCAATTTCCCACGCTCCCCTCCTTCAAACACCGTTCCCATGGTTCAGAACAGCAGTGCCCACGTGGGCATATTTAATAACACTACCAATGGGAAGTAAGATTCCCTTGTTTAACCAAAAGATCGATACCACCATCGAGATTTGCTTTCATTGATAATTCAGTAGCGTGACGCCACACAAAATTAAAATTTAATTTTTTTGTGCATTTTTCGGAAGGAAATATTGTGTTGGTAACCTGTGAGTGACAAACCTATAAACGTTTATTTAACGCGATCAAGGGAAAACGTTTTTTTTAGGCCGTACTTTTGGCATTTGCACAGACACTTATTAACTCAGGTTCGATTGTACTTTTGCTTATTTGCTCACTTGTGCAATTTTATGCACGTCCTGGTGTAGTGGATTGGAGTCTATCTTGTTATGCGAGCGAGCGAAAGATTGTCTTGAGCTTCTGGTTCAGGAAGCACTCCCTAGCTAATAACACATATTAATAATTGAAATTAAATATTACCTCCTTTCTTGCAGATGTACTTCGTTATTGTACCAGACATTGCAATACGTTTTCCTTCAGGAGTCTCAATAAATGGCATTTGGCCAAAAGGCGGTCTACCAGCTGAAACAAGATAGCAATGTAAGTGACGTTCCTTTTTACAAATGCAATGTAATGCACTCGTACGTTCGAGTGTTAAGGTTACAGTATACCTTCAGGGGTGCCTTCGGTGTAACAGCTAAAGCATCTCGAGATTACTCCTAAGATATCTTTACTCATATATTAAATTGAAGCTTATAGAGCTGGCTAGCTAAATATACAGTCTTTCATTTTCTGATACAATGAATTGTCGAATTTTTTTACTAAATCTAAATGCAAGCGTCTGAATCAGCTTTTGAAAGCTAAAACTCTAGCGACTATTCTTGGTTTTCACATGACGTCATAAAAATTCAAAAATCTAAAGCATACGTCCTACAAAACTGTTTCTAACATGGTATGTGGATACCAGTGTCATAATCTTTCACAAAAAAGTTTCAGGTTTTAACGATGTTTTACTTCCGATTTATAAAGGCTTTAAATGTGCCACACAGTTCGTCACGCTATTTCAGATATGCCGTGAAAATAAACAAAATTGAATCAGCTGAAAGTTACTTTTTGCATTATAAGTGCGTATAGGGCGATCTTTGCTGACGTCATTGTTTACATTTTGCTTCATTAGCATACGAATTTACGTTGAGAAGGCACCATGCTAAATACGAATTGACTTCAAGTTCAAAGAGCTTGTTGAACTTAGTAATCTATGCATTTTTTAGCTTTTTTCATGCAATATTTAAGGAATTATCTGCTGTTAAAAACTGCAAAATTGTTGGGTGGCAAAAGCGCGAATGAGCCATACATTCTTTGTAAAATTTTGAGTTTTTAAAACAGCATTGCACAAAGTGTATCTAGCCTCTCTATCAAAGCGAGGCTAGGTGCGAAACCTTTCAAATGAAAATGAGTTTTCATTCACATGCAAATAAGTTTTATTTGCATGTGAATGAAAACTCATTTTCATATGAAAGGTTTCGCACCTAGCCTCGCTTTGATAGAGAAGCTAAAGGTAGATTACAAAACGAGGCGCATATGCTAATGAGGCAAAAATGGTAAACAAAGATTCCCCTATACTGTAAGCCGATTTAATGGAACTTATAGCGAATACAATATTTTTTTTTATTTCATTTTTTGGCCGCCATGTTTGTGCCCCTTAGTGCGGCACCAAGATGGCCGCCCCATACATTTCTTAATGCTAAAAATGTCTAATACTCGTTCGCCTATAACTCGTGAACGAAAAGCTCTTGCGCTTCAAAATTTGGCCAAGATGTATAGATGTATAGTTTGGAATCTAAATCTGTTGTTTAATGCTTCCGAATTATGATATGGCGTAAGTGAAAGCCAAAGAATTATACGTACATTTTGCTAATTGATTTGTTCTCGGGTTTCCGGACCCGAAATGCTAAAAAACGTGTCTGCGTTTTTAGTGAAAAGTTACAGAACATTTTTGAAATAGGGCGAAACTGGAGTATAAATCGCGCGGAAATGGCTATAAACGAAAACGTTTTTTTGACACTATTTTATTCTAATGTCCAAATTTAAAGAAAATCGGAACATCCCCTAAAAGCCAAAAATTCACTTTGAGAAAACAGCGCTTAAAAAGATATCGCGCGTCAGAAACAAACTTCCGGTCAAAACGTCATACCGTCATTTCTCGATCAATTTTCACTATTTTTTTAGTTTTTTTTTTTTTCAATGAAAGATCAGTCTGAGTCTGAAAAGAGTGCTTCCACAGGACGTTATAAAAAAATCTAAACTATACATCCTACAAAGCTGTTTCTAACAAGGTATGTGGGTACTAGTGTAACAATTCTCAGAAAAAGTTTCAGGTTTTAACGATGTTTTGCTTTCGAATTCCATAGGTTTTAAATGTGTCACGCAATTCATCACGCTATTTTAGATAAACATAAGAGAAATAGCATCAAACTCGGAAAAAAATCCCGAGTTCCAGATGGGATCTCCGTGATCTAGCCGGTTGCTCTACCACTGAGCAACTGGGACTCTGTGGTGAGCAAGGGTGAAATGTGGGCTTTTGACTGGAACCGCATCGCGCGGTCACACAGCCAAATGATGATTATATGACTCATAACTGCATCTCGCAGTCACATTAAGGCATATCAAAGATGCAACCAACCAACCTCCAAAAATATACAAAATTAGACCAGTTGCAAGTTATTTTTGCATTATAGATGCTTACATGTAAAAGACGATTTGATGGAACTTATAGCGAATCCAATATTTTGTGTTGAGATTTTGGGTGTAATTAAAACTGCTGAATTGACCGCCATGTTCAAGTGGGGCACCAAGGTGGCCGCTCCATACATTTCTTAATAAAAATGTCTAATGCTCGTTCTCCTGTAACTGTGGCCGCTCCATACATTAAATATTTCTTACTAAAAATGTCTAATGCTCATTCTCCTGTAACTGTTGAACGATATGCTCTTGTGCTTACAAATTTGGCCCAGATTTGTAGTTTTAAACTCTCTGCAATTCTATAAACGTTTTGGAATCTAAATCTGCTTTTTAATGCTTCTGTATTTTGATATGACTTAAGCGAAAACACCTAATATTCAGCGCTCGCTCACCTAAAATACGCCCGCATCGAAGGCTTAATATTTCTACACTACATTTACATTAGGCTCGAGAACTGTTTACAATTTCATTTTGTTAAATATTGAAAAAACAAATGGTACCACGTAAAAGTACTGCTGGAGAGGTTTCGTTTGAATGGTCACGCCATAGGATTTCATCAATAGACCGAAAAGTTAGAACAAATATTACCATGCAAAAGTACTGCTGAAGAGGTTTCATTTGAATGGTCACACCATAGGATTTCATCGACAAACTCAAAAGTTAGAACAAATATTACCATGCAAAAGTACTTCTGAAGAGGTTTCATTTGAATGGTCACACCATGGGATTTCATCGACAAACTCAAAAGTTAGAACTGAGCTACATGTCTCCATAACTGACTCTGGGAGTGAAAGGGTTAAGAGTGAAACAGGGGCAGTTACCCTAGCTAGTTGAGACAAGTTGCATGGCACTTGTAACATGTACCATTGTACACGCAACTTGCAAACTTTTTTTGGTGAGACAAGTTGCAGGAAAAATTGTTACGTGTGTGTTATCAGTTTACAAATACCGCAAAATCTCTATTAAGCCACCCGGGTGGCTTATTTATTTAAGGTACTTTTGAGGAGTGGCTTATTAGAGAGGGGGGCTTATTGATTTAGCAAAATGCAGCATGATGTACACTATCAGGATATAATATGATATGAACTTTATTCAAGCATCGTAATCTCAGGATTAAACTTTATTGTTACAATTTACATTATTTTTCCTTGTATATAATGTTTATACATGGTTTATACCAATAACAAAAGCCACTTTTGTTATCGGTAAAACAAAAGCAAGGGGGAGGGGTGGGATGGCTTAAAAGAGAGGGGGGTGGGGGGCTTAATAAATTTCTTCTTCTAAAGAGGGGTGGCTTATTAGAGGGGGGTGGCTTATTTGAGAGGGGTGGCTTAATAGAGATTTTATGGTTTCTGTAATAGTTGTAATGCATGACTGGGCAGTTCTTGGCAGTCACGCGTGACTGCTTGCATTACATTTTCAAAACGTATTTAAATCTTATCTGATCTAATATTGGTGGTGTGCATGTGTGTGTTCGTCGGACAATGAAATTTATTGTTTTTGGCCATCAATGGCTGCTGTGCAAGCAAATAGCGAGGCATCAAAAGGTAATTAGCTATGCACAGCGACAACAATACAAAAATATAAAATGTCACGAAACAATAAGTCGCCGAGAACGAAGACAAAATCGATAAACAGTAAATTCTGAATAGCAAATAAGAAATCATCAAACAATAGAATGTAGGCAAGATCAAGCGAAAGTAGATGGTTTTCTTCGATATCGGAGGCGCGAGCACGCGACTCGTGTGCGCGAAGGTCAGCGACTAATTTATGTCGTTTGCACAGTATCCATAAAAACCGAGCAATTATTGTGATGCTTCTTCCCATTTATATTTCGCTGACCTTGTATCGTGAAAAACTGTGTGTCATCGTGAGTCACCGGCCACATCAATTAAGCTTAAAATGAGTAAAACTCATCGAGGAGTGCTACTTTAAAGATCGGAAAGCGTACATTAAAATTCACATTTTGCTCCAACAGATAGTAAAAAAAATGGCCGATTTGCACTTCTAGTTCAGCATGGGTTCCATTAGATATAAAATCCGCCAAAATGTCGGATGAAATTCGTCAGCTGAGTCTAGTTTACAACTTACATGCTTTCTCCTTGGCCCACGCGTCGGTATCCAATCGGTTATCCTCGAAGTCTATTTTCGCGGCCTTGAAAGCCAGTCGACATCTTTCTCCTCCACCGCGGGCAGGAAAGTAGAAAAGCTTGTAACCCGGCATTTCAGCAGACGTTTCTACTCGATTCGCACGCTTGTTCTCTGAACTACTATTGTAGGCACACGCTGAACACACCTATGAAGGTTTGTTTGAAGTGAGCTAAAATGCTAACCGACCATGACTCAGCTTTTCATGCCCAGACCGCCATCAATGAGTCGTGATCCGTGACACGTTGCTCAAAGTCACACAACGTGTGAAAATCGTGTTTTCAGGGGCACCCACTTGGAATGGGTAGAGTCTACCTTCTATAGCTCGGAAGGAGGTCGGACACTTATTGAGAATTATATAACGTAATGTCGACACATAGAATTCAGTATTTTCAATAAATTTTTAAGTGTAA
This sequence comes from Dendrophyllia cribrosa, assembly GCA_024195265.1. Classification (NCBI taxonomy): domain Eukaryota; kingdom Metazoa; phylum Cnidaria; class Anthozoa; order Scleractinia; family Dendrophylliidae; genus Dendrophyllia; species Dendrophyllia cribrosa. The sequence goes on along the minus strand of JAJLRJ010000011.1, from coordinate 10,170,112 downwards.
AAAAGAAAATCTAAAATCCCCACTCAGGATTGAACCTGTTTACATGGAGGGAGGGTGACCCGGGTACCAGGGTCACCCTACCCCCCTCCCAGCCGGGTTAAAACATAGCCCGCCTTTACATGGGCGGGCTATAAGGGCGGGCTATCACAAAGGCGAGCTATCTTTATTTGGCGGGCTCTTGTTTTGGTGGGCTCATGTTTTAGCGGACTTTAGTTATTGCAACGCGCGCTCTATTAAGCACTACATAACAAACATGTTTTTATCGCTTGTTCCGCTTGCTCTTGCATTTTTCTTGGTTTAACGGCTTGCTTGTTGTTAATGCAACGAAATTATCAGACGATTATTATGATCTTCTCCGACAGCCGGAGGTTTTTGACAAATAAACACGACGAAAATATTCACCACGCTTGAATGGCGCCGCCATCATGTTCGCGGGTTTTCAAGTCAACAGAAATAAAAGTGAAAACTGCAAAGGACCGCAAACGATAATGCTGCTTAACAACATACGTAGGATCTACAAGAGACCTAATCAGCCAAAATGAAATGAATAAACACACGATAAACTGCACGGCTGATATAGCCTGCCTATGAGGGTGACCCTGGGTGACCGTTTACATGTGGAAAAGATAGCCCGCCTAGGAAAGTGACCCTGGGGTGTCCGTTTACATGCAGAAAAGATAGCCCACCTAGGAGGGTGACCCTGGCAAGCAGACAGGGTGACCCGGGTAGGCGGGTGACCCTGTCTATCATGTAAACACTTCACTGTGCTTTGTAAAGAAATGTATGAAAAGTTGGCCCTCCCAGGGTAGCCTGGTGTTCGGGTCACCCTCCCTCCATGTAAACAGGCCCTAAGGGCCTGGATACATAGAGTTTACAGGCTTACAGGCTGTTTACAGCACTTATATAGCCTACCGTACCACAGTACCACCTAACTTCTCGGGTTGTTTAGGCCTAAATTTAAATATACAAACTGCTAACCCCAACCTCAACTGAAAGCTAACTAGTTACTCCGTTATATAAGTCTCGATAAGGTGTCCGACCTCCTTCTGAGCTATTCAATCTAGACTCTTCCCTTGGAATGGCGTTGTACTGTTTCTCTATATAATTTTAGTGTCCCTTATCCCTCAATTTACTATCTGCTTTCACCTTGATTAACCCTTTAAGCCCTAAGAGTGATCAGCATCAAATTTCTCCTTGTAATATCAATGCCTTATCAATCAAAAAGGTCATGAGAATTAAGGACATGATCACACAAGATGAATTCTCTTGATATCCAAACAATTTCTCCCCACTACTTCTATAGGAAATGTATAGGGACAAGAAATGAGAATTTAAATTTTGATACTAGGGCCTAAAGGGTTAAATATGACCGCTGATCACGCTCCTGTATTCACATATCCCATACGGGAGTTTAATACAGTATCCGATTTAGATTTAGGGCGCTTACCATTTGTCAGAACTGGCGGCCAGACCGGTCCGTTTGTAACTAGAATGCATCTTTTTGAAGACCTTGTTCCTACAAGTCCATCAAAAGGGTGCATACTATTTCCAAATTTACCAGTCTGGCCGACCAGTTCTAGCAAATAATGGAATAATATTTCACGCTTGGAAATTTTTGATCGAAATTGGGCCATGTTTTTTTGATACAAGATATCTTTGTCAGTTTTCCTCCAATTCGCCTCATATTTTCGACGATAACAGATATTGTCATTGCAGAGGGAACTATGTGTTTTTGGCGGGAAAGTGACGTCACAAAGTTGGCGCCAAAATTTACATTTTACATTTTGAGCTATTTTGTGACAGTTTCAAAAAGAACAAGTTCCAAAAACTTCAAAACTGAAGAGATAACTGAAATATCTTGAATCAGTGAAAAGATATCATTATTTGAATTTCGAAATTCCCGCCATTTTGTTACTAAAAATAGCTTAAACACAAACTTCAACTAATTATATCACTTCACTGAATTAAGATATTTCAGTTATCTCTTCAGTTTTGAAGTTTTTGGAACTTGTTCTTTTTGAAACTGTCACAAAATAGTTCAAAATGTAAAATGTAAATTTTGGCGCCAACTTTGTGACGTCACTTTCCCGCAAAAAACACTAAAAAATAAAAATCCAAAACCATAGTTCCCTCTGCAATGACGCATTTGCAATCTTTCGTCTTTGCGCCATTGTTAGACCAGGTCTTTGTGCCATTGCAGCCAAACGTCTTCGTTTCTTTTCGGCCAAACGTCTTCGTTCAACTGCGGTCAAACGTCTGTATACCTTTGCGGCCAAACGTCTTCGTCCCTCGGCGTTCAAACGTCTTTTTTCCTTTGCCATCGCGGTATATACAAAGGGTATGCATTTCTTCAATTGGCAACACCCAGCCCTTTGGTGCTCCATAGGACTTCGTTTGGGTGTATGGGGGCCTCCTTGGCGTTTTGGTTTGGTTGCTCTAATCGATTGTTGCCCTTAGGCATTTTGCACTGATGTAAGAAGGACGGGGCAGGCAGTAGATATATAATGCATGTTCGGGAAAACACATTTTAGGGTGTCTCAGGCACCCATAGAAGGTTAAATGAGCAGTTAAATTTTACCGATTTTTGTCCCCGGACCGACTGAAAGGGGAACCAAAAATCGGTATAATTTAACTGCTCATTTAACCTTCTATGGGTGCCTGAGACACCCTAAAATGTGTGGTCCCGAACATGCATTATATATCTACTAATGTTTCAATTTGCAGAATATGAAAAGTAATTTGAAACCTTCCCTGTAACGCAACGCATCTTCGCATCTTCTTCAAGCGCATCATCGCAACGCAATATATCCAATTTTTATTCCTCCGTATCCGAAACATAGAAAAGAAAATTAAATGAAAAAAGTGATCGCTTTAAGGTTATTTTCGCCCGAGAAACATTCACTAGCGCAAGCGAAACTCGCAAGAAACGTTCATTGTTTACATCTTCATCGGCGGTAAATTTTTGCACCCGAGGCTGTTTTGTTCCTCCAACTTCACGACTATAAAAAATTCATGAAAGGCAAACAACCGAAAGAAGTGAAATTAATTGGGATCCCTACCACGCTTATATTTCTTCCTTCGCTGTCCAGTGTTCACTTTTTATTAAACAAACGCTATGTATTCGTCTATAAAACTCCTGGGGCGGATGATTCGAGAATCGGGAAAGTAACCGGCACGAAATCAAGACAAATATATATTCTACATGTGGGAAAAATCTAAGACCTTTCGGAATGCACAGAACTGAAGGATTTTTGCCCAATTCCAAGGCGATGGCGTAAATTTGATTTATGTCAACCAGACGTTTTCAAGATTCTTATCCAACTTAACCAGCATCTCGCAATGAGGCAGCACTTCACTTCCAATATGGAACTACTAGTTTACAATAATAGTGAACAACAGTCGCCATTTTGGATCGAGTTCGTCCAGTCGCTATTTTTCCCTCGACCCTTCCCATGACACCCCGCGCGCCTCAATTCACCCTAGTATCCAATCTTCTCTCGCCCCAAAAACCAATTAATAGCGACTGGGTACGAGTCTGCTGTTATTCCTCTTGTGAATAGATCAGAGAGGTTATCAGTTGTAGAGCAATACTTCCAGTTCGTGATAGACGTCAGTGTCTTGATTTCTTGGATGCGATTACAAATAAACGGTTTCAGTGTCTTGGTGCTATTAAGCCAATGAAGAACGATCTGGCTGTCGGACCACAATGTGACCCTTGTAATAGATATGACGTTAAACGTGCGCCTGTTAGAGCTGCCATAAGTTCGAGTTCTGAAAGAGTAAGTTGTTTCTTTGTTGGTGCAACGCGCGACTTTGCCATGACAAAATGATGACTGGTCCCCACGTACTAAGTAGGCGACGGCTCCGTAAGCTTTCTGACTTGCATCCGCAAAGACATGTAGTTCTGTGTCGTTGCTGTTGACACTGTCATTAGCAGTGAAGTATCGGCGCGGGAACTTGAGCGTAGTGGCGTCTGTAATCTCCTTAGCTAGCTAGAACGCGCCATTTTTGATCAAGAGATGGTGGAAGGGGTTCGTCCTAATCTATTCCTTCCTGCCACAGTTCTTGTATCAGGATCTTAGCAGAAACTGTGACTGGTTGAAGAGGGCCTAGTGGATCAAAGACCTTTGCTGTTTCGTGTAGAACCTCTCTTTGTTGATAGTTGAGGAATAGGAGTTGTTTGTTTATACGGGAATCGTAGTTTATCTGAATTTATATCCCACATCGTTCCAAGAACCTTTTTGGTTGGGCTGATGTCAAGGACGTGATCGTTGGCTGCAAGATGCTGAACTCCAGGACTGTTCGAACTCCACGACCTGAGATTGAAGCCCGCAGGTGACAATTTGTTCCTGGCATTCTTGTAATAGTCGACTACAGATACGTCCACGTACAGATTTCTTAAGAAATCGATGCTGACTTGATCCACAGACTGTGTAAGGTGCTTGTCGAGTGTGGCATTTAAGATGAATGGCAAGCTGGTGGCACCAAACATAACAGACTTGAAACGGTACACAATGAATTCACTCTCTGGGTCGTTTGCATCAGATAGCCAGTAGAAGCGTGTGGCATCACGATCGCCTTCGTCGAGGTTTACATGTAAAAACGCCTTTTCGATGTCCGCAGTTATGCCATACTGATGGAGACGGAAGCGTAGAAGTACGCCAGTAAGGTCATTGAGGAGTGGAGGGCCGGACTGTAAACAATCATTCAAGCTGGGGCGTTCCTTTTCTTTGAAACTACAGTCGTACACAATGCGTATTGGAGTTGTGGCAGAGTCCTTATGGACGGCGTGGTGAGGTATGTAGTGACATACACCATTTGTTGTGCTTGGATCTGTTACCCTTTCGATGAAACCTCGAGACTGTTGCTCTTGGATGATGTCATTGTACATGCGCAGTTTCTCAGGATCTGCAGCTAATCGTCTGACCATGGAGCGAGTTCTCTGCTTCGTGATTTCTGCGTTCGACGCTAGAAAAGGGTGTTCTGGTTGCCATGGTAACTTTGCGCTGTATCGTCCGTCCTCCAGCGTGATAGATGTGTCTTGATAGTACTGTAGGAAGTCAAATGTGTCTCCCGATGACGCTGATTGAACACCAAGTGATTCAATGCGCCAGAAACGTTCCAAATCAAATTTCTCTCTTGATGATCAGTCATAACATGTAAAATAGAGCGTTGGGCCCGGGGGGTAGTCAACAAAGTTTTGTACGGGGATGCTCCGCCCCGAGGTCCAAACCCTTACCCTTTCATATACCGTTTTTGACAGAAAAGGTACCCCTTTCATATACCTTTCATTGAAAATGGTACCCCTTTCATATAGCCTTTACGTGCGTCTGTTTGATATATTTTGAAAGGCCCTTTTTATAATACTCAAATGGCAGTTTTCCCTACCTTTTTTATACTTCAACTCGTTATTTTGGCTACCATTTCCTATTCTTCGTGAAATCCCTACCCTTTCACATACTTAAACTCGTAAAATCCCGACCCTTTTATATACCTACTGCCTAAAAAAGGTACCCCTTTCGGGCGGAGCATCCCCGTATAGCCCATTATAGGGAATGTCAAACGATGGTCATGAATAACGCGATTCACCAATTCCTTCGAATTTGATCCTTATGCATATACGACAACGGTGTCTTTATCGTCGAGTGTTTTCGCGCGAGGCATCGTCATCAAAATTGAACATCTGAACAGCTAATTCTACAATTTACAGTTTGTATTTCTTTTAGCATGTTCTAAATCATTGGTTATGTTATTAACCGGAGTGAACTCGCCCCGGCGCGAAAGTCGCCGCGGTGTCATGTAAACACCCCCTAAGAAAACCGTACTTTACTTGAGCGTTCGTTAAGTTTACTTGAGATCTAGTGTAAAGACTATCATTGCCGAGGTTGATTTAGTCTCATGTGAGTCTGGTTTTCCAACGAGGGGGGCATTGGGGTTTTCGGTTTTTCGGTTTTTGCACTCAAAATTTCCGGTTTTGAGGTTTTTGTATCCGTTGTGGTTTTCGGTTTTTCCTTTTTAAACATCCGGTTTTCGGTTTTTATGAAAAAGAAAAGCGGTTTTTCGGTTTTGGTTTTTCGCTTCCTAGTTTCCAGACCTTTTTAAAAAATCTCGATCAACCCGTGAAAGTTCACGTGATGCGCCATTCAAGTGACGTTGCCGGTGAAAGTGGCCTACAAAAGGCAATAGAAGTTTTGCCTAATTCTATTGTAATAGCTTTAAAATTAAAATGAAAGAAAGATGAGCTTATAGAAATCGCTCACTGAGGGTGAGAGCTAGCCTCCCACGCAGTCGTTTTTAGGGACTGCGTGGGAGGCTAGGTGAGAGCCGTTATGTACAGGTTCGACTGTAGTTATATTTCGCTTTGGTAGCCGAAGGGTCATAGGTTTAAGGTTTGTGAATTAGCTATTTTGATCATTTATATGTTCGGCGGTTTTTCGGTTTTGATCGATTTTTATTGCGGTTTTTCGGTTTTCACGCAAATTTTAAGCGGTTTTCCGGTTTCTTATACGCCCTAATACGAACAAGGAAATGTTAAACCACTTGCCGGACCATCCTGGATTGCATACCTAATTATTATTTTAAGGTAGATACGCATCAAAACGCGTGTCTCTGTTGAAAAATCCGTTTGGATCGATTTTAATGTTGCATTAAAGACTCCAAATGCGAAACATCTTTAAGCTTATTGTTGTTTATATTCGTTTACAACAAATAAGTTATTGTTATCGCTGGATTCACGTTGTTCTTATTACGAAACGCAGTCGTAACAAAGCATTACGTCACCTAGTTTACAGCTGAGCGATGGAACGAGCGAGTGAGTGAATGAATTTGCCATCGTCTCCGATAACCCGTTCATTACGCTTCGCGTATTCATGGGTTAAAAACGATGCGGCCCCTGTTTCTTCTTTGTTGGTTCAACTCCGAATTTTGAAAAAAAGGCGAAAGTAAAGTAGACTTCATGGTAACCGCGGTACATTGATTTTATACATTCCCTACTAGTGGATAAATTTTTGTGGGTTTAATTTTCGCGAAACGCGCGATGCGCGAAAAGATAAAAAAAAGATTAAAACCCACGCGAACATCAAAGCATCAGGGTACACACTCCAAACCTCCCGAAAATAGCAGAAAACAACAACTACAACAAACTATGAAAAATCTTCAGTGCTTATATTATTGCTTTATTAACTCTATTCAAAGCGGGCTATTTTTGGTCTTCTGTGACCATATACTTCTGAGGCTGTTAACATGTATTCTAATGACCGTAGATAACATGCCACATTTCGGATCTGGGGCGTTTCTCTAAAAAACCAAGCTCAATAATCGCTTTTCGGGCGTTTCTCGACCCATGCCTTTATTTCGGGCACGTTTAGCACACGGTTATAATGATCCACCAACAGCGGGAAGCTGTTGAGTTCCTTGGGAACAGTTGGTTCACCCTTGGCAAGCCAGCTGTTAAGGACATCAAAGAACGTAATGTCGGCATAGGTCAGCTACAGAAAAGAAAGGAAATAAAGCTGCGTTAGAGTTAGGTGACTACCGCCAAAACATTTCTTTAAACTTTTATCCCACGCGCGATTGCTCAATACGGGCCACGTAAGATTTTATTCGCTAGCTAAAACTGCGATATATTATTTCGAGGATCTTTCCGAGCAAAGTTTAAGTTTAACTGAGTCAAAGTCAGCCTGGATACTTTCCGCCCCACCCCTCGGTTTGAATAGGGTATGGCGTAAAATGCGGATTACCAGCCTTGAACTTATACAACTTCGTAAGGGTTTTTAGGTGGCAAGCAAAAAATATTATGACATACATAAGTGTTGTTTTATTTTATTTGGTGCAAACTTTTGTAAAGAATTGCTGTTAAGGAACTGTGGTGTACTTATATATAGGAGCCGAGGGTTACAACCGACAACGATTAGATTACGAAGTGGAACAAGTATGAGGAACAAGTTATGGCAGTGCCTTTCTGTTTCTTTACACATCCTGTACATCTTACCTTGCCCAGAAAGAAGCCCTTGCCTTCATCTCGGCTTTTGAGAAGAGCTGTATACTTCTCAAGTCGGGCAGGAAGTGTGGTTTCGAAAAACTCCTTCTTCAGATCTTCCTAAAATCAAGATAAATAATTATATGTTTAATATTAACAGATCAGTAGGTGGATTTATTCAGTCAGTTATGCCGAGTCATGACACGAGTCCCATGTGTGACAACATGTGACCATGTGTGACAACATACGACCTCGTGTGACAACATGCTACCACGTGTGACAGGTCTATGACCACGTGTGACACGTCTATGACTATACCAAGAGGCACTTCACATAGACTATTAAAGCATATAATCTACACTGTATCAGTACAGCTACATTGTACTGTATGATGCAAATAAAAACACCCTTCGAATTGGCAGGTATTAGGAAGAATTATCCATAAGTTTGACTGGCAGAAACGCCTGTATAAGCATCAATGTGCAATGAATAGCATTTATGTTATAGTACAATATAATTGCCTGCCATTATAATACCACAGCCTTTTAGCTTATGCAAATCATTATAATTATTATAATTAATTTAATTATTATAATTTAATTATACTTGCCATTTTAGTTTTATCCTTCTCAAAAAGGACTTTTACCACAGCATCACGCAGATCAGATGCACCATCAGTTATCATATCAGCTATTGCTTCATCAAAACTGTCTGATGGACACAGACCTGACAAATATAACAGTAATAGTAAATGCGAAGAAAAGGTTTCGAAAGAAACGTAAAACAGGTCAAGCTGGAATGGGATTGGAATCAAATTGACCTAACTTGCAATTTTCCAATTACCAACTGCAGAGCTGGTAAATTGTCAGTTTTAAATTGCACCCAACAATGGTGAATAAATGAATAAAAACATGTAAAACAACCATACATATTATATAATTTTATAAAATGAACTGAATACTACGCGCTCTGTGATTGGTCGTTGCCTATGATCTATCAGAGTACAGACGCAAAGCTGACATCATAGAAAAATTGTTTGCTTTGTTTTGTCCAACATGGCGCACAGTTTTGAAGATATTTGCAAGATTATTCTGGATTGAGCAAGTGAATGCCTCAAAAAATGTTTAGCAGGAGCTGTTTACGAGCAAGAAAAAGAAGAAACCAAGACAAAAAGTATTCTTGGCGTCTTGAAAAATACCTAAACTGGAAGAAATCTTTGAACAGTCGAGCGCTACGAGGCAACCCGTACGAAACGAGCAGATCTGCAGCAGATCTGTAACAGATCTGTTTTGACAAAAACAGACTAAGTGCAGACTAATTTTTCGTCTGCATGCTCTGTTTTCAGTCTGTGCAGACGATGTACCGAAATCGTCTGCAACTATTTTTTACTGCAGATGAAAAACAGATGCAAAACAGATCTGCAGATCATCTGTTAAGTCTGCAAGCAATCTGCAACCAGTTTAGGTTCCGAAAGTCGAACAATCTTTGTCCATACGAACGACACAACGGTGCTTCATTTTCCATCAAAATCACGAACGATCTGGCGCTGATCTATTCATGGCTCTCGATCGCCTTTTTGGGACAACCTTCCTTGGTTTGCGGGGTATCGAATCCACTAAAAAATGTTCCTGCATCTTTCTTTTCTCAGGCATCAAAATTTAGTTTAATTTTAGAAACTTTTTTCAATAAAATGACCGAGACAGAAGGTTGAAACTCAAGTTAACCCGCGCGGAGTAACACGAGACGGGAGCACGTGATCGATCAGCCAACTCATAGCTTGCACGCAATCGTTTTCCGACTTTATACACAAAGTATTATTTTTTGACACTCAATATTTACCATATCCGTAGGTTATTATTTAATTATTTCCGTAAAATTCAGTCTATTCCAGCTTATAAAAACGAAAAATACCACCAGATTTCCAGGATCGGGAACAGCTTGGTCACAAATGTTTCACGTGATTTGGCCGTAAACTGATACCTGTGGAATGTTGTAGATCGTTAAATTTATTACTCTGTTTTAGCGGTCATTTGAAAGCATGTTGTTCTTTTATTGTTGTGTCGCAAATGGTAGGATATGAAGACCTGGAAGACGCGAAGAAGTGAAGTTTAAATGGGCAGAATCAAACAGTTTACAGCCGACAAAGTTGCATAAATATGAGTTTAATACTCCATCGTAAGCAACTCTGCGTGGCAAACCGCATAACCATTGTTTACAATAATAGCTTACGGCTCGTGCTTTGTATCCGAATCAGTGCCGTATGAACTTCAGCCACAAAATATCAACTTGAATCGCAAGTTCAACGTTTGGTGGAACATGAAGGATTTTCAAAGTTTTAAAGACAAGCTACTATAGCCTTCAACAGGAGCATTGGAAGGCCAGTTAAGAAAAATCTGACTGTGAGTGATCCATGTTTATATTCGCGTCGCTCAATCATTCGATTACGTTTATACATCGATGGTAAGTTAAGTTTTTTCTTGAATGTGTTCGCTCTTATGCTCGTGCAAACATGTTTGTTCAATAGCTTTATATGGAAATCTTGAAAGCCATGTGTTTAGACCATTTTTGTGCATCAGTACAGACTGACAGGACACTGCATGAATTTACACTTTGTCTATTCATGAAGCGCAGTCGCTTCAATCGCGGAACGTGACGGAAAGACCTGAAAATTATATTCGACGATAAATTACTGTCAGCAATCTAAAATATGCGTAGAAAAATGCCTAGAAAAATAGGGTAGGCATTGATGTAAAACAGATTCCTCTTTGGTGCCTTTAATAAACAGTCTTTGATTGGTGTAGTTCGCGTGCTTTTTTAATTGTTATCCTCGTCTGCAGATCATCTGCAGATAGATCTGCAGCATGATCTAAAATAGGCCTAGGCTCCAAAACATCTGCAGATTCAACAGACTTATTGCAGACATTCTGCAGATATTCTGCAGACATTCTGCAGACATTCTGCAGACATTCTGCAGATGATCTGCAGTTTATCAGCAGACTAAAAACAGATCTGCTCGTTTCGTACGGGCAGTTCATAATTTTACTCTTTTTACTCTTCTGTTCATTGTACATGTACATGTATAAAACAAATAGATTCCATTTGGCTGTGTGTCTGTTCAGTTATACATGTAGATCACAGAAGACGTCAAAATGTGGTAAGAACATCAGTGACATACTCGCCTGCGGCTCGTGACTGCCACTTTTTTGTTCTTAACACATTTTGATGTTATCTGTGATCTATAACTGAACAGACACATGGCCAAATGGAATCTATTTGTTAAATATACCGTAAATCCTTGAATTAGCGCCTGGGGCACTTACATGTATCTCAAATTTGAGATAAGACGGGGACGCTTATTCAAGGGGGTGCTTATTCGAGGGGAGATGCTTATTTAATTATTCAATTTCATCATATAAAATTTGCGCATAAACAACAACATTACCTGAGTGTTAAAATACAAAGTTGTTTATATTAAGTAGTTCACAAACTGAAACATGTACTAATCGGCAAATCTGTTTGTACCACTATTTAATAGTGGTAGTTAACTGTAGTTCAGCAAATGTAACATATTACAGTGTAGGTATCAATTTCTATTTCATGATCCTCATCCTCATCCATGTCAATGATGTGAATAATCTCTATTTAATAACCTCTAATTCGTCAGACTGCGTCAATTTAGAAGAAAAGAAACTGGTTTCTTGTATTGTAATGATGTAGTGAACAATAATACCAGGGGGGGGAGGGGCTTACTCGAGGGGAGGTGCTTATTTCAAAATTTGGTTAATACAAGAGGCGCTTATTCGAGGGGAGACGCTAGTTCGCAGATTTACGGTATATTGCAGTGTTCAAACTGATGATGAAACATACATGCATATGAGTGATATTTGTGGCCCTGACACAGTGATTCTTTTCACTCATTAATTAAAAGCAGTTTTAACCCTCAGATGTACTGGCAAACTTATACCCCAGCTATTGTGCAAGGGGATGGGGGAGGGTTATTTTGCACCCCCCCCCCCCCCCACCTCACCCAAATCTGGTATTTCAAAAAAAATGTCCCTCTAAAAGATAGCCTGTGATGTGTTAGAAGATAAGGTAAATATTATGGGTTATACATGGCACTGCTGGGGATCTGTGACATCATCCAAATTGGATTTTACTTATGGCATCCAAGATAATTCCCTTGATTAATGATGACTAATTCCCTTGAATTTGCCTCCCCTCAAGTAAGCCCCCTTCCCCCCCCCCCCCCCCCCCCCCCTAGAGACAACAAAGGTTGAGTACAGTGCAGTGTTGATCATGTTTAATCACTCGTGCGACATTTTTTACAATATATTATTACTTGTTTTTAAGTTTTTAAGAGGGCCACAAGTTTATTAGTTGTCTAACTACAGTATTAGGTGTTACTCTCTATAAATAAAGTTTGATTGATTGATTGAATGAAACCCACCATCCTTATTACTGTCAGAAACAAAACAATAAGGTCTAATATATATAGAGGTGTATGGAGAGGAAAATTTCATTCTGAGGAAAATAAGGAAACACGATATGTGTGCTTGACTAGCGTTTTATTCATTTATTCTTAACGCTTCTTCAAAGCAACTGAGTTTGTCTGTCAGACTCAACTTCATGCAAACATTTACTCACAGCACATGTCAATTATTATTAACAGACAATTATTTTACAGAACTGTTACCTGCTTTCTTGCAGATGTACTTCATAATTGCACCAGACTGTCCAAGGACTTTTCCTTCAGGAGTCTCAATAAATGGCATTTGACCAAGCGGCGGTCTGCCAGCTGAAATGAGAAAACAATACATTTTGTACTTAATATATTTTTCTACACTGAAGTGCATTCCCTAAATGCTCATGCACCATTTATTATGAGGTACATGTAGGGTAATATACACATATAGTATACCTGCCAACTTTTTCGGAGTGATAGGCGTGATCATTTTTTCCTGGGAGTGCCAGGATTTCCGAAGACGACCCGACCAAATCCGAAGACAACCCGATCTATTCCGAATCCGAAGATGTTCCGAAGAATTCGGAAGTTGCCATGGACCTCAGACCACCGTTTAATAACATCCAGCTATACCTAATTGTAATGTTCAGAATGATAAAAACCTACAAAAAGTGCCATATTTTCATGAACGTAACTATATTTTTAATTGGATCATGCAATCAGTTAAGGCTGATAGCTCAAATATGTAAGTCAGGCGTGAGAAATTGCTCCATAGGCATGAGTAGGCGTGAGATCGGAGTTTTAGACTCGCAGGCGTGAGACTTGGCAGGTATAATATAGTCTATTAAAAATTTATGCTTAAATCCAAAAATTATTTGTGAACTTTTGAGATGCAATAAAAATCTCCTGACTTGAATCCTTGCATTTAGTGCCTTGTATGGGATTGTTTTTTTTTAAATGTGTTCTGGAGTGTTGTCACTCACTGCAAGTGAACATCGACAAAATATTTAAGCAAGAGCACTCTGGTTGGCTGCATGATCTCATGATCTCAGTCTCAGACAAAAAATAAAAAAATTTAAAAAAAGTTAACAATGAACCTTTGTTAATCCCTTTTATGTACTGATTCCTAAATCTCGTCTATGCGCATACGCATTAACGAGATAAAAAAGGACACAAAATCTGAACTATATCTTAAGCAAAAAGCTAAAATCCAGGCTCAAAAATGGGATACATTTAAATCTGTAATCCGTTGCATTGGTACAATCCACATTCCACATCTGTTTACATTTTTCTCTGAATCCGAAATCTGGCATATTGTTATTTGCAAAATAATAATAATAATAATATTTAACCAGGGAGCCCGCTCACCTTGGCAGTTTTCAGTGGGGCCCTGCAAATAATAAATTTTAACCTACTGTACAGTATATAAAAATATACAAATCCTAGCTAAAAAACATCATTAGAAATGTTAAAAAGACAATTATATCAATATCAAAAAGGTAAAAAGAGTAAAACCTACTTCATTTAAAATTATTTCAAAAGTCCCTTAACCCATTGACGCCCGTGACTTTTTTCGTTTTTGAGTGATTTTCTGTATATAAACGATCCATAGGATTTCGTGACTCCATATTTGAAGTTACCATTAAAAGTGCTGCTGTTCTAAAACACTGAAGGCTCGAGTTTACTGGAAACATAATTTTTTCTGACATTGTGATTTTGCTTTGTTGAATTGCAATAAAGTCTTCAATATGGTGTTTCTGCAATTTTTGGTAAGTCCACAGCCATTTTTCATCTTTAGTAGCTGCCTGATGAGCATCATTAAGCTTGAAGGTAGTTCAGAGTCCACTTTCTCAATGAAGCGAGTTAGTTGTTGTACTTCGTTTACGAATTTGGCTCGTTGCTCGTTGAACTGGAAAAATGGCCGCCAGGAAACGAAGTAGCTTTGGGACTCAACTCTGGATGGATTTCTCGACCTACCGCGGCATATTTTGGAAGTTGCGACCACAGGAGAACACAACAAGCGCGAAATTTCGGCGGTGGGTCAGAGTGGCTGTGGACTTAGTATATATATGAAAAGTGTGGAGGACGGAATGAACGCTGTCGAAAAATCTCCTTTTTCCCAGCATGCAGTGCGGTGGTGATATTGAAAATCGAGGCAAGGTCAGTATGCATTAGAACAAGAGGCTGTAGCTCGGACCGAGCAACGAATAAAACAGGACCTCTGATATTGCGCGATGGTGCGATTTCACATAATCGGCCTCAAATCGCATCCGATCGCATAATTCACGAAAAATCGCATAATTCATAAAAAATCACACAAAATCGCATAATGTGAACAAACCACACAATACACTATCGCTTTAACTAAGAAACTTAAGCTAAAATTTGTCTTTTTCAATTGAATTATCCTGTATCAAATAAACAAACCGCCACTTTCGATCGAAACTGCGTTCGTTCTTGGCCACAACAAGCTTGGTAACCGCGTAAATTTCTTGAGCACATGTTTTATTTAGCCTGGTTACTAAGGTTAATCAAGATGGCCGTTTGTTTACAGACTCTTTTCTTGGATTCTGTCGTTTGTTTTGGATGTTCCTTCATAGCTAAAAGCTTCAAAATGTCCCACAAAGATAGCGAGCACCGTTTTAAAACAGGTATTTTCGTTTTCTTCCTCTGAAACCTAGTAAAACATGCATAAAAAAGTTCCAGAAAAAATTGCATAATTTGCATAATTTTCCGCATAATAGTCCTTGCTTATCGCATAATTTCCATTTTTTTTATCGCGTAATATCAGAGGCCCTGATAAGAGCAAAAAAGTTCACTGCTAAGCTAGGACTAGGACTGAATTTTGCTGTGAATGTTGACTTTTGGGTTTGCCATGATGATTTGAATAAAAAATACTAAAGGCAAAAATGTGATTTTTATTGTTTTTCTATGACGGTCATTTTTGTTATTGTCCAAATTCAAACGCTGATATTCTGCAAAAATCGCTAACTTTTTTGTGTTTATTGGGTATCTCAATTTGAAGGACTTTCTAGTCAATGCTCACAACTGATGGTTAAGGCAATGTTCACGCAATTGAGAAAGTTGCAATTTTTTTAAGCAGTGGAGTATTGTACGGCCGGTTTTGGCCGGCACGGCCATCAATGGGTTAAGTTTGGCTTTAAAAAGCGATAACGAACATGTTTCTTTCAATTCATTATCTAAATTGTTCCAGTCATTGAGCAGCTTGAAAAATAAAAGTCTGTTTACCCAATCAGTACGCACTCGGGGAAGATGTAAATCGTTCATTCTACGAGTTTTGTACGAGTGGATAGTATTATTGCGGTTAATGTTAAAATTAAAATCGATCTCCCCAATTAGATATTTGTGAATTGAAACACAATGATGGAAGTGTCTTCTCTTTGAGAGTAATTTAAAATCTAATCTCTTGATGGCATCCGAAGATGAGCTTCTTGGTGGCAGATTCAGTATCTGCCTATCCCTAGTCCTATTCACCCCACCCACCCCACACCCCCTCCCCGCCCCATCGCTCCACGTGACCGCCAACAAAGCATGACTGAGCAGTTCCTTGACACCCACGTGCCACTTCCTGCATTTTTTTGTGTACACAACGCCATTTTCTCGGTGGCCGAGTACAAGCGAACAAGACAAAAGCAATGTACATTAAAGTCTCAATCTGTTGCAAAAACATTATCAAACAATAGCATTCCAGAGCAGGCAAGATCAGGCGAAAATGAATTCGCTTTGTAGTTCGAAAATGAATTCGCTTTGTTTGTTCAGGGGCACCCAACGAAATATTTCGGTAAAATATCTGTTCGGATGGAAGGTTGGCTAAAAATTTCGAAAAATATCACCGAGCGATTCCCTAGACTTTTCGAGGTTTTTCGGAAAACCATCAAGTTGCCCTAGAATTTTCGGGTTGATGTGTTTCCTTTTTATAATGTCTCAAAATTTTCGAATATATTTTTTGTCCGCCTAAAATTTTCGTCTGTCGTAAAGGCTGCTAAAAATTTCGGTGAGCATCAGACGGGGGTGCTCGGCCCTGTCAAACAAAAACATACTCTCTTTATTGTCTATGCAATCTTGTTGCTGTCATAAAAGGATGTAATTATGACAGCAATGTGATTCCGGCGATGCCTGCTGTGATCGAGCAGTTTGTAATTATGAGGACAGTGCAAATGGTCCCGCGTGCGCGTGGAATTACATCGTCGTGTTCTGGTAAGACGCCTTTCTCGTTTTATTGGAGACATTTTTCTCTCCAGAGGAATTCCTAATAGCAACTCAGTATTTTCCTTTCTTTTTTTCGACGCAGGGATTCGTGTGGCAAATATATTGTGAAGAGCTTGAGTATTATAAACTGGATGGGTTAGCACATGATTCATATCCAACGGCATCTTTGCTGGAAATTGGTAGGGATCTTCTCTTATTTTCCGCCCTCGTATTGAGTTATGAAGTTACGCCGTTTTTTTCTCGCGTTTTTTTTTCTAGCAACAATAATTTATAAAATACTTAACTGCGTAAGAATACAGCCTCGGTAGTGAATACACGTGGATACAAAGAACGGGAAATAAATGATATATGCGCGTCGATTCTTTACAATGACGGGGGATTGATTTGCAATACGAAATTTTAAATCTAGAATTTGATTACGTACAGCAATGACTAGTATACCATGATGAATTACCGGGACGTTCCTTGCGATTTTTGAGAGCGATGTCCAAAGAACTTTGCCTTCCTGCCCTTCCATATTCTTATAAACTTAACAACGCATTTTGTATGTTCATGGTTGTATGTTTAATTTATCCCGCCTAATTTTTCCCACCCTGGATCCAGGGTCCGTTCTCTAAATATCATGAGTGAAATTAACTGCATAAACGGTTAGAAGAAGCTATTGTAGCTTCGCCACTCAAACTTGCCGGTTTCCACTAAAAAAAAAACAACTCTGGCACCCAGGTTTAATTTATTCACACAAACAGTTCATTGTATCGGAGCTTTTACCGGAAATTGACTGCTTTGAAATTTCTGAAATAATTATCAGTAAAAGAACCAGGGTTCATTTTTCCCGGCTCGCTCCCGCAAGCTGTGTATTTTTCAATGGGTTTCTCGATTGAAATGTTTGTCGTTGGGCGCTTCAGGGGCTTTTGAAAACTCAACACAGATTTTATTTTTTGAACGTTTCTTGGATTGGTCTGTAGGATTGGTTTATTTGTCCATTTTGTAAAATATGCAAAGTCGGCATACATACATCTGATTCATGACGACACATGACAGCCGAAACAACCGCAGAACAGAAACCGCCTTGGTACGCACCAACTCATCCGCTTCAAGTATTTGTAAAAGCACACGGTAATTGTTCTTACTGTATGAGTATTTCACCAGGGTATTAAATCATCGGGTTATTTAATTTTTCTCTGGTTTGTAGCCTGAGAGCCGGAATAAGATATTTTAACATTTGCATTTTTTTAGACTGACTTGTCGAGTCTTCCAAATTATGAGGATTACGCGGAAAAGAAAGTTTGCTGAATTAACTTTTTACACATAAACTGGCGCTAAAAGCAATTTTACCGGAAAGGGGTCCGGAAATAGACTTCGTTGAAAGACTTTGAAATTATAAACTGTATAAAACCGTTGGCCGGTCCAGGGCGCTTAACTTAGCGCAGCTCGCTTTTGGTTTTGCACATTTCTAATCTTAAAATTTATCTTTTCATAATTTTGCTGGATGATTTATCATCTTCCTGGATTTGTCTGTGGGATTGGTCTGTCAATTTTCTAAAATATGTCCTGATGATGCCCGGAAACGTGAAAGCTATTGAACAAAGTAAATTTTAAAAGTGAACTTGTAAGAAAAAAGTTGATCTGTCTCGTGTTTTTTTTTTTGCTGATCAACCGAGTTATTTGACGAACGTAAACGAAACAAAACTACTGAAACTACTGAAACTCCCGGCTGAAACTAAACCGTTGTTCACTTCTGATGCTGTTCATGTAAAGAAAAGTGACATAGAACCGAGTGTAGTGATAATATTATAATTGGCGTATGAAATTTTAAAACTCCTATGTGGAAAATTTACCTGACCTCATTCGCTGTTTCGAGAAAAATATGATTTCCGCTTCAAGTTTAATAAAGTATTCATATGAGCACACGGTAATTGGCATTAAAATGTTCTAACTGTGTGAGTACAGTATTTCACCAGGGTATCATCGGCTTATTTTTCTCTGGTTTGTAGCCTGTGAGCCGGGATGATATCTCTCCTGCTGATCTCAGCTAAAACAGTTTTCCAGCAAACCGAGAGGAGGTAAATCTTAAGTTCGTTCAAACATTCGTTTATGATTGTTTAGACTGACTTGTCGAGTCGTCCAAATTATGCGGAAAAGAAAGTTTGCTTACTTTAATAGTGATGCCTGGAATTCATCTGAAAATTAATGATCTTTCACGTGGACAGATGTCACAGATCAGGCGGAATAAACTTAACAAACGACCCTGACATAAAAAAATGTGTTGTTAAGTTTATAAGAATTTCGAAGGCAATATTTTTTGGACATTGCTTTTGGAAATCGCACCGGTTACAAAGATGGTCATCAAATCAAAACAAAATCTAGAAGACGATGAATTAACTTTTTACACCGCATAAACTGGCGCTAAAAGCTTTTCCGGAAATTGACTTCCTTGAAAGACCTTGAAATTATAAGAGTCTATCTTTTTGTCGAGGGTCGAGGGTCGAGGGTTCCATGTCGAGGGCGAGGGTTCCATGTCGAAGGTCGAGGGTAACAAAATAAATAACAAAAATATAAAAATATATATAAAAAATTTAATTTAACCGTTTTAAAGATGCGATAAGAATTGCATGTGGACATGCAATCGTTAGCGGGTGAAGGGAGAAGGTGGGGGAAGGTGGGGGGGGGATATAAAATAGCACATGGACATTCCAATTCGCTTTTAAGCATTGCATTTGAACCCAAAGAAGCCCATATCGAAGAAATAACGAAAAAACGAGATCTCAGTCACAACAGCCGTAAGCGGTTTCACAATTGGGGTTGATCAATTGTCAAGGAAACTCGGGCGAATCGGGCATATTTATTAAATTTGTTTGTCAGGCGACGGAAAAGGTCGACTAGAAAATATGTCATTGCGATTTACAATAACTAAACAAAGAGGAATCCATATTCTCGAAACTGACTGAAATCCAACTACCACTATACATGACTGAACTGTTGTGCTTTCAAAATGGAAACGCACCATGATTTTTTAATGCTATTCAACTAAATTAAAATAAAGCATTTGATCGATTGATCACCGACACCGGAAATCGCGGGTTTTAATGCTGTTTGCCTTTTTTTCTGCCTATTGTTCTCGATCCGCAAAAATAAATTCCTGCACAATTATCAATGCTCTGCTGCTTGAACAGTAAATCACAACAGAAATGTCAAACGCCCTGAGAAACAAGAACAACAACACAAACAAAACAAACTAAAAACCGATGGAGGCTCATCGGCGCAGTACATCATGAGGCGTTGATGGCAGCAGTAGGATAATAGACATTCTCGTCCCCAGAGCCCGCGATCCTTCTGGTCTGCGCCAGGGATCACGAACATTTGAGATATACAAATGTTGATTTGTATCAAAGGAAGGAGAGAAAATAAAATGTCAAATATACCATAAATTAAGTATGAATACAGTGGCAGTACTTACTTGAATAAACACCTCATATTTTAAAATTCTAAGTCCTTAACTGAATTGGTAAAAAAAAAATAACTTAGGTGTTTGTGAGGGGAAAATGGTTCTTAGCCATTCAGATATTAAAAAAAACCCTGTAATTTCATAAATTATTTCCGTGTCACTGACTGGTATTTTTTGTCACTGATTTTTGAATTGCTACCACCTCAACGGGAACTGAGTTTGTAGTCAACACCCCAGGCTCTATTCAAGTAAATATGGTATTTGAATAATTCACATTTTACACCTGTTGTAACTCTGAGGATAAAGAGAATTGTGAAGGCCTGTTAACTAAGGAAGAATGTCTACAAGCTCTGAAAAGTATGAATAATGAAAAAACGCCAGGCACCAATGGATTTCCTGTAGAATTTTACAAGGTTTTTTGGAATGATCTCTCAGACAACTTTTTTAACTCGTTCAACTATGCTTATCAGAGGGGACAACTTTCAGTAAGCCAAAGACGTGGGATAATTAAACTAATGCCAAAAAAAGGTGCAGAATCATACTATATTTAGGTTGGATATTGCTTATATTGTGGATTGGATATTGTTTCAATTAGTGTCTTTTTTATTATTTACTTTGTGTTAAATTATTGCAAAGGATTGTAAACAGGTGCAACACCTAACCTAACAGAGAGAAAAGTATAAAAATAAAAAGAATTATAACCATGTTTAGGGCTTAAGTTTATAACAACTTGAAGTTTACCAGTATTGGATTACGCAGACCAGAATTTTAAAGGATTTCAACACTTTTTGATGGTTGCTTTTTCTCAGGAGGAGCAATTCCTGGAGGTAGTTTTCTGTTTAGCACTGACTGCTGAATTAGATTCAGCCACTACTTGTTCTGTGGGTCCAGCCGGTAAAATTGTGCGAGGTGCATGTGGCATGTTGACTGCTGGTGTAAACAGGGACAGTCGCACTGAGGATGTTAATTTTCTCCTCAACTGCCTAAATACAATATACATATTTTTCATGCAGGTCAGATAAAATCTGGTAGACACATCTTTGCTTACAGAATAAAGCAAACAATATACCGTAAATCCTTGAATTAGCGCCCCCCTCAAATAAGTGCCCCCACCTTATCCTAAATTTGAAATAAGTGCCCGCCCCCTCTAGTAAGTGCCCCCTCCTCCCCTTCTGTTTATTTCTGGGCGAGTACTGAAAGGTATAGTGTCGGGTCATGTTTATCACTCATGTTTTTTAACAGATTTGCATGTTGATGTACTCGTTTCAGTTTGTGAAAACGTTTGGTGAACTGAAAATACCGTAATTATGTACGAAGTGTGCCATTATTAGAACTATACGAACAACTTTGTGTATTAATACACAGGTTATGTTGTTTAAGCACAAATGTTACAAAAATAAATGACCATCTGGCAAAAATTTGGGACAAATTAAATAAGCCCCTTACCCGCCTCGAATAAGCGCCCCCGCCTTATCCTAAATTTGAAATAAGCACCCCAGGCAGTTATTCGAGGATTTACGGTACTTATAGACCTTTTTTATAATGGCAGGCGAGTAATTTATTCGTTTATATCTATGTTAATTAGCCCTAGTGGCCTCGTTAGCGTGTCAAAATTCAAAAGAATTTTTACTTTAAAATGAGGCCAGTGAGGCTAATTAACATACATATAACAGAATGAATAAATTGGCCGCCATTATGAAAAAGGTCTATACTTCAATTCATCACTTGATGAAATCAAGTCAGCTCAAGGAAACCAATGCCTTCTTTTCCTGTCTGAAATAATCAATGAAATAACAATTGACTTCCATATTTACATCATCTGATCTGCGGGCATTAAACATGGCCAAACTACATATTATTAGGTCATTTATTTGAATGCCAATGAACAACAATAGTACTTTCCAATCCTATTGTGTCATGCCCCGTTCTAAAAACAGTTCCGACACATAAGCTTTAAAATTAGACTATACATGTCAAAATTGAACAGCACGTACTTGTGGGCCCTTAGTCTTCTTTTTCTCTCTTCTTGAACTTGGCGAAGAGGCGGAGGTCGGGCTGTCTTCTAACGATTTTGCTCTTTTTGATCGAATGACCGACTCTTGTTGAGTTTTCGACTGGACAACCATCTTAACAAACTCCTGAAATTTAGTGACTTTCACGTAACAAGATCTACATATTCGCGAGGGAAAACCATCGGCGCAAGTGATTTTTAACCCGCAAAACTTTTCTAAATCACTCACTATTCCTTCTTCGGTTACTTTAACTCCAAACAAATCCAACGGGTGGTTATAATATTACTGTTACACGTTCGGCAAACAGAATTTTCCACCTTTGAATACCGCTTAGTCGGAGTTCTACCGTCCGCCATGTTGAATCTAAATTTCTCTTCCGGTCTTATTCTATTGTATTTGCAATAGCCAATCAGAACCGAAATCCTACCGGAACAGGCCAGAGTTCGTGATCCCTGGCGCAGACCAGAAGGATCGCGGGCTCTGGGGACGAGAATGGATAATAGAACATCATGTTGTGAAACTAATTTTGTACACATCCTCAGCCTGCTTGTAAATCCAAGGGAAATCAGTGCATGATCCACTGATATGATCCCTTCAATTAACTTTCAGAAAACTAAACTTAGAACTCACAGAAGCTGATATTTTATCGTCAATCCGTATAGAGACGGACCATTAGTAAAGTGTTGGGGTGGGGCTGGGAAATTTTCAGTTTGCAGGGATTGTTTTTCTCCCGTTGCTTATGCAAGATTTTATTTTTTTCGGGTGGTATTGACGTTTCTTTGTGTGCTGATGGTAAGGTAGAATTTGTTCTCAAATCTTTATTGGAAATTAATTTTTTGGCTTCCCCTCCCCTCTCCCTGAACACTTGATCGTAATTGTAACACCGAGAACTGTTGGAACGTGACAAAAATGACGAGATTTTGTACCGTATTTCCTCGAATAATGGCCGTCCCTCTATTCATGACATCCCTCGAATAATCGCCCCTTTTTAGTGGAATTATATAAAATAATCACCTCCTTCGAATTACCCCCCCCTCCTCCCACCCCACTCCCCCTTCCCCTCGACCAATTTTTGCGCTGGTCATGAATGCGGAATGCGAGCACTCGTCAAACGAGATTTAGAGAAAAAAAAAACAACGGACTGTTTTGCAGTTTATTCCCTTTCAGTGTTTCTCTGACCTCAGCACAGCTTGCCGCGCCGACTGAAGTGGAATCCGATCCTACTCGAGCTCTTGAAATTTAGAAACCAAGAAGTCCGCACTCCGCATATCCCATAAAACAAGAGCATTTAGAAAGCCATTATAGTGCGGAAATGGGATAATGTAGCAAATAATAAAACGATTCCCGTTGAGTGAAATTTAAAATAATCGTCTCACTCGATTAATCGCCGTCCTTCGAATAGTCGCCCACTTTCAGTGCCAAAAAAAAGAAATAATCGCCTCGGCTATTATTTGAGGAAATTTGTAGTCTGCATGCAGACGCCTCTGATTTCCCTTGGATTTACACGCAGGCTGCGGATGTGTACAAAATTAGTTTCACAACATGATGTTCTATTATCCTACTGCTGCCATCAACGCCTCATGATGTACTGCGCCGATGAGCCTCCATCGGTTTTTAGTTTGTTTTGTTTGTGTTGTTGTTCTTGTTTCTCAGGGCGTTTGACATTTCTGTTGTGATTTACTGTTCAAGCAGCAGAGCATTGATAATTGTGCAGGAATTTATTTTTGCGGATCGAGAACAATAGGCAGAAAAAAAGGCAAACAGCATTAAAACCCGCGATTTCCGGTGTCGGTGATCAATCGATCAAATGCTTTATTTTAATTTAGTTGAATAGCATTAAAAAATCATGGTGCGTTTCCATTTTGAAAGCACAACAGTTCAGTCATGTATAGTGGTAGTTGGATTTCAGTCAGTTTCGAGAATATGGATTCCTCTTTGTTTAGTTATTGTAAATCGCAATGACATATTTTCTAGTCGACCTTTTCCGTCGCCTGACAAACAAATTTAATAAATATGCCCGATTCGCCCGAGTTTCCTTGACAATTAATCAACCCCAATTGGGAAACCGCTTACGGCTGTTGTGACTGAGATCTCGTTTTTTCGTTATTTCTTCGATATGGGCTTCTTTGGGTTCTAAATGCAATGCTTAAAAGCGAATTGGAATGTCCATGTGCTATTTTATATCCTCCCACCTTCCCCCACCTTCTCCCTTCACCCGCTAACGATTGCATGTCCACATGCAATTCTTATCGCATCTTTAAAACGGTTAAATTAAATTTTTTATATATATTTTTATATTTTTGTTATTTATTTTGTTACCCTCGACCCTCGACATGGAACCCTCGCCCTCGACATGGAACCCTCGACCCTCGACCCTCGACAAAAAGATAGACTCAATTATAAACTGCATAAAGCCGTTGCGTGGTTCAGGGCGCCTAACTTCAGCGCAGCTCGTTTTGGATTTGCACATTTTCTTATCTTAAAATTTATCTTTTGACAATTTTGCTAGATATTTATCATCTTTCTGGATTGGTCTATGGGATTGATCTGTCAATTTTCCAAAATAGGTCATATTATGTCCGGGGGGCCGTTTCTCGAAAGTCCGATAACTTTTCGGGCCCGGAAAGCCGTTTTATGTGCGCAATGTTTACATTAAATATTCGAATTTTGTTGGCATAGAAATCTCGCAATAAAATTCTAACTTGAGGAAACTAGTCAGGCTTGTTTGCGGGCTAAAACTTACGCCACCATTCTAAATATTCTGATTTTTAAATAAAACTCCGGGCCTGATAAGTTATCGGGACTTTTGAGAAACGGGCCCCGGAAACGTAAGAGCCGAAACAACCAAGTCAATCACTTGATTGACAAAAGTAAATTAAAAGTGAACTCGCAAGAAAACAGTTTAATCTGTCTCCTGTTTCTTTTGTCGATCAACCGAGTTATTTGACGAACGTAAACGAAACAAAAAGAAACCGGTGTTCACTAGAAAAATATGATTCCCGCTTCAAGATTGTTTTATAAAGTATTTATATAGGCACACATTGATTGGCATTGAAAAAGTTCTACCTGTGTGAGTACAGTATTTCACCAGGGCATTAATCCTCCGACGTATACAAAAACATCCTGGTACAGGAGGAGGGGGGGGGGGGGGGGGGGGGGGTGGGGGTGTTCATTGTTGGTTCATAAAGAATATGTTGCATGTCCAATTGTTTACCTAATATACTTCGAGGTTCTCCGTCAGAAAATGAAAATATCCTAATATCCTAAATATCCTAATATCCTAAATGTTTAGAAATTACTACCATCAATTGCAAGCTATCAGTAAGTTCCCGTATCACTTTTCATGATAAAGATGGATACCGTTACTTTTAGGTTCACATGATAAAGACAAAAATATCACAAGCAACTTTTAATTGCCATGTACGATTACAAATTCGGCTGCCACCAAGTCACCAGTAAGTTCCCGTATCACGGCTTCAGTTACATGTTAAAGATGTATACCGTTACTTTGTGGTTCACATGCTGAAGACAAAAACGTCATAAGCAGCTTTTAATTGGCATGAACGATTGCAAAATGCTACCACCAAGTGACCAGTAAGCCCCCGTATCACTTTTCATGTTAAAGATGTATACCGCTACTTTGAGGTCCACAAGGTGAAGACAAAACTATCACAATCTGAGCTTTTAATTGGCATGTACGATTACAAATTGCTACCACCAAGTGACCAGTAAGTTCCCGTATCACTTTTCATGTTAAAGATGTATACCGTTACTTTGAGGTTCACATGGTGAAGACGAAAATGTCACAAGCAGCTTTTAATTGGCATGAACGATTACAAAATGCTACCACCAAGTGACCAGTAAGTTCCCGTATCACTTTTCATGTTAAAGATGTATACCGTTACTTTAAGATTCACATGGTGAAGACAAAAATATCACAATCTGAGCTTTTAATTGGCATGAACGATTACAAAATGCTACCACCAAGTGACCAGTAAGTTCCCGTATCACTTTTCATGTTAAAGATGTATACCGTTACTTTGAGGTTCACATGGTGAAGACAAAAATATCACAATCTGAGCTTTTAATTGGCATGAACGATTACAAATTGCTACCACCAAGTGACCAGTACGTTCCCGTATCACTTTTCATGTTAAAGATGTATACCGTTACTTTGAGGTTTACATGGTGAAGACAAAAATATCACAATCTGAGCTTTTAATTGGCATGAACGATTACAAATTGCTACATACAAGTGACCAGTAAGTTCCCGTATCACTTTTCATGTTAAAGATGTAAGTAGTTATAGGTGGCTAGGAGGGACATAGTCAAATTTCCCTAACCACGCCCAATAGGGGATTTTGACTAGCATTTTTTTTATATAGGGGATTTTGACTAGAATTTTTTTTCAAATTTTTTTCAAATTTTTTTTCAATTTTTTTTTGAAATTTTTTTTTTGAATTTTTTTTGAATTTTTGATTTATATAGGTGATTTTGAGTATCGAATTTTTTCAAAGAAATTTTCGATTTTTTTCAAATTTTTTCATCATGCCCACGTCATCAAGCAGCTATAAAAAGGACTTCACTCATCCTCTTTCTCCAGTAAAAAGCTAAAAGACAATGAGGCCAGACAACACTTGGTATGTGTACCAGACTCGAAGAGTTAAACAAGCTCAACATCTCATTCCTTTAGTAGAAGATCGTTGCAAGAGAGAAGATCGGCATTTTATCATGTGTCACAACAAGAACGACTTCCTATTTTGCATTCAAGGACCCTTCCATACGAAACACGGCAAACAGATTGTTCGTTGTGCTGACATGTGGATGAAGAACCTAATACGGAAAGTGGATTATTATTTTCACTGCAGTGATCAAGTCATAGACATTGAACAATATCTGACAAGTTATCAAATAGACGAGCCTTTTTACATCAAGAGATCGGTTCTGCCTGAGAGACAACAAGTGATTTCAAATGCAATGATTGGAACGCACTCTCCTTATGGCAACAGCCAAACACTACAGCAAGATGACCATTATAAATAGCTTTGTGCCGGTATTTGTCATTCCTCTACTGTAAATGTTTAAAAAATTTTGTTGTCATTTAAATTTTGTGTACTATGAAAAACTGTATTCGAAGGATAAAAGTTCACATCAAAAAAATTCTCTCTTTTCTTTACATAGCCATGGAAAATGACCTCCACCTCAAATGAACTTAAAAAACTCTCATTGGATGTTTAAAATTTGCAAGAACACCAATTGAGAAGTTGTTGTAAAAAACCTTTTTTGTGTTCGTTCAAGTGGAACTCATGTACGTTTTTTTACATTCATCATTAACATTCATGTTGATTAATTGTGAATGTCATCTTATTGGGGAAAATAACTATGCCTCATAATTTTCAACTCACTCCCCCGACATATATTTTTTTTTGCACTTCACGCTTGAATGATTTCATAGAAAACACGAACTGTCAGTCCTACCAAAACCTTCTATAAAAAAGAAACGACAAGGTATCAAAACAAATGGTAACACGTCAACAAAGAACACTTCAGTGCGCGAGATTAAAAAAATGTCGAGAACGTCTGACGCCCAGATCGCTTTAAAAGATTGGTTGGGATGTGCCATTCTCTTTTTAGAAAGAGTCGACCCCCATTCTTTGGTGGACTTGAGCGATGATGCGTTACAAGAGCTAGAACCAGACGTAGCGTTTGCGCAACTGGTGACCAGAAATGAAGAGAAGAACGAACCGTTTACCTTGCTTCATTTGATGGCTTATTTAAGCGTTATGCGTCAAAGTTTGTCCCTGGACGCTTACCGTCAACATCGTCATTGGATATTTAGGCAACAACAACAAGCATACATACCTAGTTTTGGACGTTTTGTGGCTCAATTTACTGTGAGCCTCACCCGGCGATTGATCCCATTGGTGGTGCGCACCTGTTTGTTACCCATCTAAAAAAATGAAGAAGGCCGAGCAGCTGAGTCCATTGGAAGACTTGTATTTGGATCTGGAGAGTCCTTATGCATTGAGTGGAAATTTCAAGGAATTGACCAAGGTGGCCCGCGACACGTTGGACGTCTCACCCAGCCGGGCGCAAACGTATTTACAGGGAGAACCCACTTTCACGTTACACCGTCCTCGTCAGGTACGATTTCCACGCAGCAAGACGGTCGTGCCTCCGCAAGTGGATTATACCTGGCAGGCGGATCTTGTGGAAATGCAGGATGCCAAACTCATTGCCCAAAACAAACACACCCGATACCTACTGACGGTCATCGATGTGTTGTCCAAATATGCATGGGTCATTGCCTTAAAAAGCAAGAAAGGCAAGGCCACAGCAGATGCGTTTCGTTATTTGTTGGAGAATTCAGGAGGACGTAAGCCCGTCAACTTGCAGACGGATCAAGGCAAAGAATTCTACAACCAACACATGAAGCAATTACTTGACGAGTATAACATTCACCACTATTCCACTCGAGGCGAACCCAAAGCTGCTGTGGTCGAACGTTTCAATCGTTCTTTGAAGGAATTGATGTACAAGTACATGACAGCTCGCAACACCCCCAAATATTTGGAAGTCTTACCCTTGTTGGTGGACAAGTACAACACGCGCATTCACAGCCGCACTCAAATGGCCCCGGCCGATGTCACTGACGACAATGCCTCGGTGATCTGGAAGCGGTTGTTCAAACTCACCCCTGCCTTAGCCCCTTACAAGTTTCGACCGGGGGATTTTGTGCGCACCTCAAAACCCGTCAAGGGTAAAAAGAGTGCCTTTTCCAAGAGTTATCGGGGTAACTGGTCACAAGACGTGTACACGGTGACCGATCGTCAACGGTCCTTGTACGATGGTGTGAATTATTACAAGTTGGACACTTGGAAAGGTGATAAAGTAGCTGGACGATTTTATGAACCTCAACTGCAAAAAGTACGAGCTCTGCCCAATGAATGGCGGGTGAGTAAAAAGCTTAAATACAGGGGACGCGGACCCACTCGTCAAGTGTCAGTCAACTGGCAAGGACATGCTCCCGATTATCAAACGTGGATACCCGTCAAAGAGTTAAAAAAGTCCTCGTAAAAAAATGGCCAAACCCTGGGAAATGGACAATGATTTTTTGCTGTTTCTGAATAGTGGGGATGTGGGCACGGAACCCCTCGAACCCGGACAGACCACCGTGCGCAGTGCGTTCCGACAACGGCTGGAGATTCCATTGACGCTCACCGACCAGTGGCAAGTCGCCCTTTTGAAACTGTTGTACACCAATTCTTACGGCAACACCGTGTTGAAATCGTCGCAGGATTACCATGTGCGCGTGGGGAGTTCGGATGGATCGGTTCCTACTCGATCAATGGCGCTGACTTCGCACAAACATTTCACGCACGCGGCAGAATTGCTAGGCGATTTGGTGCAGAAGATGGGATGGTACGTGATACCCACCTTGTCGGGCGGTCAACATCATTACGGACAACTCCACATGGAATCTCCTGGCACCACGGACGAAAATTTTCCCACAAATCCCAAACTGGATCTGTTTCGTCCCGACCTGGTGCGTGAATTTTTGCAAAGGATCGGAAACACCTATCGCGTGAAACAAGTCGCACTCCCTACGCGCTTCCTTCAGATCGAATATTACGTAGGATTCGCCCTCCTGAAACTCATGGGTTTAAGGAGGGATTACATCTGGTTAACTAGGGCTAGTCCATCCAGACCCAGGACGCATTATTCACTCCATCTGTGGGCGCAGGGTCAATACAATCTGGGGGAATCGTTGGCTCTGTTGATGGGATTTTTGGAGCCCGATCCAGATCGGCCGGGTCAGACGCGCATTGTGGCTCACAACACCGTCTACGCGGACACGGGAGAAGGTACGCAAGCCGATTGGGTGGTGACTCGTTTGGATACGCATCACTTTGGCATCGAGACGGAAGATTTTCTGTTGGGAGGCGTACGCATCAAACTCAACACTGCCGTTGAGCGGTTGCACTACACGTTTGGCAAAAGAGCCGTCTTTGACATGGGGGCTTGGGTGCGCGACCCGTCTCCTTTGTTACCCTACGCGCGACAATCCCCCGTGACGGTGGTCACTACGGAACCCGGCAAGTGGTTTCTGCAGGCCCGAGAAGAGGTCTACGTCGATTTCAAAAATGGTCTGGAGACGGTGATGGGCACCCCACAACTCAAGGCTCCTTCTCGGGTAAAGGGCTTCGGGGCCTGGTTGGCTTTGCCCAGTTTGGAGACATCCCTGGCCCAAACAAACACCCACTTGTCTAACGTGGACCTCACGCGATGCAATACCGAAGTAGATGTGGTGGAATTTAGCCCCGTGGGCGACAGACAACGCCGATTGCTGGCCACCCTTCCCCTCTCACCTAGCAGCGATTACGGTCTCACGGTTGAATACGACCCGCAGCATTTGGATTTCAGACCGTTGGCAGGACCCACGCAAAATCTGAGCGAGTTGAGAATGCATTTAAGAAACGCTGAAGGTTTGGGTGTACCATTTTACACGGGTCTCACCGGTGTTTGGTTGTACTTTCGCAAAGGAGGAACGAAAAACACACAACCCTTGCAATCGGCCGGCATGAGTTTTGCTGGGGGACGTCGAGTGACTTTGGAAAGTGACGATCAGAAGGACCTCTTCCCGAACAACACGCCATTGCGTTTCAGGTTGAGATTACCTGAACAGTGGACCTTGGATGCCACATGGGAAGTGGCTCTGGTGCAATTGTTGATGCCTCACACGTTTCACAACGTTCAAGATCGCCAGATACAGTGTTCTGTCAACTACCCGTCTGGCAAACAAGATATTTTTTTGGCGGGCGGGCTCTACGTGACCTTGACAGATGTTGTGTTGGCCCTTCATCAAGCCATCGAAACGGAGACACCCGTTTCAGATGCTGGCACGATCGCTCGTGTCCAACTGCAGTTGGACGAGAAAGGATTTTACCAGTGGACCTTCCCCACGAATGATTTTTCGCTGTACTTACCCAGCTGGTTGGCTCGAGTTTTAGGATATCTTGATTGGGAGTCGTGGACGGTCCCGTTTTACTACAAGTCCGACGTGCGTCATCCCACAGTAGAAATCACCAGCACGGACACCCAGACTGGTCGCCCGACCGAAGTGGAAATCATTCGCTCGCATACCATGACCTTACCGGCCAATCATCACGTGTGGAGTTTTGTCTCCCCGAACTCTTTCCAGAACGTCTACGTGCATTGCAACGTGGCCGAACCCGTGTACGTGGGATCGCAGATAGCCAAGGTGGTCTTAATCCATGGCGTCAATCCTCAGAAGGGGGTCTTGGAGGACGTGCCCATTCCACACTTGATCTTTTCGCGATTGAGTCATTTCACTTTTCGAGACCTCGAAATCGATATGAGACAACTTGGGTCGTCCCATCCCATTTCAAGGAGGAAACGTCACAGCTGCTCTGTATTTCCGACAACGTAAATTGCCTTAAAAAAAAAGTACCAATGCGTCGCACGTTTTTGAGATCGCAATGGATCCAAGTAGGTGGTGGTGATGGTTACAATCAAGGCCTTCCTCCGTATCAAGAAGGGGGTTTTTGGGGCACGCTGGCAGGTCCTGCAGTGAGTTATCTGGGTAATTTAGCGGCCAACGCGGGATACGAAACAGCCTGTCGAGCCGCCCGCAAATTTTACAAAAGTCATTGTTGGAAGAAGGAGGAGGAAGAAGAGGAGGAGGAACCGCCCCGCAAGAAAAAGACAAAGACAAAACGAGAACTGCCCCGCAAGAAAAAAAAGAAAAAGATGCAACGAGGAGGAAGAGGAGACAAGTACGACGGTGGGACGGCCGATTATCAGGAAGGAGGACTGGTCTTACCTTTCTCCGAAATGACGTACGAGCAATTGTTGAGAGCGCAGAGGGGTTTTGGGAAGCGGCAACCTCGACAAAGAACCCCTCGTCGACCTCGCAACATCACGGCCGCGAGTTTGGATGAAAATCTCTATCGGCGTCTGGGAGGGAGACCCATCGGGGTGTTGCCCAATGCCATTCCCGGCTTTCAGGTGGGCATGGGAGAGAATCGAGAGAGAGTAAGAGGGAAAAAACGTAGACGAACGGGTCACGGTGATTGTTTCAACGAGCTCCTATAAAAAGGAGCATCCACGGGTGGTCGACCATTTGACTAGACGGCACCGTCAGCATGTCACAAGTACCAGTTGGCGACAACAGCGGTGGGATCACCGTGCAGGCTGATCAGGGTCTTTACAAATATCGCCCTCCGCGAGAAATTGATGCCACAGAATACAAATGGCACTTTGAAGATGTGAAATCTCAGACCACTTCGTCAAACCCTCTCCAGTTTCGTTTGGCCGATCGACCTTACCCCTTCTGCCCCAGCGAGATCGAACTGCATCTTAAAGTGTACTTCAAACTGGGCTCCACAAAAGCACCCTTGAATGACTTCACCACCAACCAAGCTATTGTAGGCCCAGTGAACAATTTTGGGTACAGTTGTATCCGTCAAGTTCGTTGTCGAGTCAACAACAACGAAACCGAGTCCACGGCTGGTGTGAATTTGGCATACCGAGAATATTTCAAGACCTTGTTGGAAGCAGATCCCTAGGACGAAGCCAGCCGCCTCAAGCGACAAGGATGGTACAAAGATAGCGCAGGACAGATGGATAAATGGGGAGGCCTAGCCACTCATAATCCTGGAGGGGTTCAACGACAAAAGATCTGTGTCAATGACACTGGCAAGTTCGAATTCAACGTGTGCCCTTTGCCTTGCAATTTTTGCCAGATAGAACAGAACGTCCCACCCAACACCAGAGTAGAATTTGAGATCGAGTTCAATGACCCCAAGTTCTGTTTGATGTCCATGACCCTGGACAAGACCTCTGCAGCTGGGGCAGTGAACGACAGGGCTAGTTTTGAAGTCTTGGCCCAAGAGTGTTTTCTCCGTGTGTTTTATCGCGTTCCCAATGATATCATCATGAAGTACATGGAAGAACAAGTGGAAAAGACCACGGTGGCCAACCCCCTCTCCTTCCCCTTCAGGCGCATGCGATGCGAGAACAGGTACATTCCATCAGGAGTCAGCCAAGTGGAGTTCAACGATGTGTTTCAAGGACGTTCCCCGCGCTTGTTTTGGTTGGTGGTGTTGGAAGATGCGCGTTATCAGGGAGAATTCAATAAAAATCCCTTTGACTTCAAAGTCGAATTTTCAGGATTCAACATCACCAGTGCCGTGTGCACAGCCAACGGAGTCCCAGTGAACAAAGCCAAAGTGGATCTCACCAACAAATACGAGATCTATGATTTGTTGCTGAATGCCTCAGGCAAAAAGAGACGCGATGCTTACCTGTTGGATCCCGATACCTTTGAAAAGGGTTTCTACTTTGTACCCTTTGATTTGACGGCTGTCCAAGATGGAGGTGATTCTGTCACCCCGCAGTTGCAAATGCTGATCAACGTCAGGCTGGGGTTTTCTACAACGACAGGTGCAGCATTGCAAGCTTTAATCTTGTACAACACAGATGAGAGTCTGTTGCAGATTGACAACAGAGGAACCACTCAAGGCCCAGTGCTCTTGTCCGATGCCTTGGTGTGAAAAGAGCTGGAAAAACATTTATCTTTTCGTAACAATAAAAAAGAGGTCAATAAAAATGTCACCTGCCTATTTCATGAACCTTAGATGCCTTGGTTTTAAAAGAGCATTTTTGTAACAAGAAAAAAAAAGAGTTTAATAAAAATGTTTTATCTTTTTTTGTGTGTCACTCTCCTGTTCCTCGGGGCCCCTATAAAAAAGGGCACAAGTCCTCCTTGGTCAGTTTTGAAAATGCCTTGCAGAAAGAAAAGAAGAAGAGTATCTCGCAAAAAGAGGTACCACAGAGGGGGTGCTAGGTTCGTGAGACGACCCACCCTGCAGGATAAAATAGCCGAGGGAGCCAGTATGTTTTTATCAGGACCTGCCCCTTCGTTTGCAACGGCAGGCTTGTTCATGGGCAAGCAAGCATTCAAAGGCATAAAAGACAACGTGGAGCATTTTTTAAAGGCCAAAAAGCGGCGGAGATAAAAAAAAAAGATCCACCTTGTCAAAAAAAAAAAAGATGGTCAAGCCATCCCGTACCAGACGAGACAGCACCCGAAGACGAAGAAATCGTCGAATGACAAGGCGGGGAGGTATTCAACGAGGAGGTTTTGTCCCCATTGTGGTCGATTTTAAGAAAGGGATCCAAGTTACACGGGACGCCATCGAAGCCATGCAACAACCCATTGACCACGACAAGGCCCGACGAAACGTGAACAGGTACAAAGCCGAGTATGCATCTTATAAAAGACGCGGTGGAAACAAAGGGTACACGCGTTGGGCCCGCGACAAAGGTTACGCCAAAAAAAGTGACGCCTGTTGCCTGCGGTAAAAATGCATGATACGTTGCAATTGCGAAAAGCGTGTCAAGGCGATGACGACATTTCAAAATACTTTTGGGACGTGTTTGGTGCGGATGAAGGAGCCTGTCAACCCGTCAAGTACCCCAAGTGCGCCATATGGAACACGGACCCCATACGCTTACCCGGCCAACATTGGATGGCGGTGTTTTGGGCGAGTCAAGACCACGGAGAATTCTTTGATAGTTACGCACGAGCACCATCCTTTTACAACACAGCGTGACGTTGTTTCGACCTTTTCCGTCACATTCCACAAAAACTACAAGGAACCAACACCGATGTGTGCGGAGATTATTGTTTGTACTACTTATTTCATCGTTGCCGCGGCAAGCCCATGACCCAAATTGTTCGACCCTTCTCACCCACGGATCGTGTCTACAACGATACGGCCGTGGTGGAACGAGTACGGGACGAATTCCTGAGTTTACGACATCAACACCTGGCAGGGGGACTGTATGATGAGGATGGATGCCCCAACCAGATGTGTCGGATCAAACGGTTGAATCTTTGCAAGAGAAAGGCATAAAAGGAAGAACGGTGTTTTTTACAGGGTGACAGGTTAAAAACATGGAAACGGAAGATGCTCCCTCTTGTTATGATCCACGTTTCAGAGTCCCGGGTAACATGCAGATCGTGGGTCCTACCTTGAGCGGCAAGACAACCTTCTTGTACAAGTTGGTCAAAGATGCTCCGTGCTACTTTCGGGAAGACGACGGATTCCCTTGTTATTTTCAAAAAATCGTGTATTGCCATGGATCCAGTTGGCAACCGATTTTTAACCAATTCCAAGAGATGGGCGTGCAATTTCACGAGGGGTTGCCAGACAACGTGGAAGCACTCTTTCCACCCGAAACACGCCCAGGTATGATCATCATGGACGATCTCATGCACGAAAGCAGCAAAGCGCCTCAAGTGACCCAACTGTTGACCAAAGGAACGCATCACTTGGATCTCTTTGCGATTTTCCTGTCGCAGAACCTCATCCATTCGGGCAAGGAACAAGCTGGTCAAAATCGCAATTATCATTACACCATTCTCTTTAAGAATCCCGCGGATACCCGTTACATCAAGATGCTGGGCAATCGTTGGTTGGGTGATTCAGAGGCATTTTGGCCCATCTATAAAAGGGCCACAGAGAGACCTTTTGGCTATCTATTGACCGACCATCATCCTCGAACCGACGACGCCATTCGTTTTCGTACCCATCTTTTGATAGACGATCCCGAACCTCTTACCGTGTTGCAACCCGCTCAAAAGAGAAGACACAAAACGTGAGAAAAATGTCTTTCCGTCGTCGAGATTGGAGAAGACAGCGAGGACGAGGCATGTTGGAGGATTTTAGCAAATCTCGCGCCACCCGCACCAATCAGATCAGAGCGCGATGGAATAAGGAGAGAGCCAACATGCATCGACGCTTGCAAAACGAAAGTGGTAAATTGCGAGAAGGTGCCCGTCGCCTCCAGTGGATGTTGGAAAACCCCAACCCCAATCTGGGTGAAAGGATCATGGAGAAGGGACGACAAACCCAATTCAAAGCCAAGAATGCTTTCAAACCAGGCATCAAACGCCCCAAACTCAAAGCAGGAACGAAAAGAGCCCTGATGGCTGGGGCGATGGGAGGTGTCTTGGCCCCCGTAGTGGGAACTTTGGTCGCCAAAGCTATAAAAAAGACGAAGACGAAAAAGAAGAAATCATAAAAAGAAAACAGTTATGCAGTCCCTCATTGTCATTCCCACTTATGGAACATGGCCCACTACGCCACGCATCGCTCGAGCGCCTTGGTCGCAAGGGGTTCCTTTTACCCGTTACGTGGTTGGGAAAGGGATACAATTGCAAGATGCTAGTGATCTCACCACGGGTCGGGCGGCCTGGCAAGCACAGATCCGTCGCAGGCAAAGCGGTAGCGGGATCGATGGCAGCCACAGATCAAGAGCCATGGCCAAAGCCTATGCCAATCGACCCGCTCAGAAGGTCGATCGTTGGGTCAACAGAAAGATGTGGCGCTTGCGAGAAAAGATGACTCCCGAAACCTTAACGGGAAAATTAACAGCAGGCGCTGCATTAGGAGGAGCTGCGGCGGCCGTGCCAGCAGCGTTTTTGGGTGCCTTAACAGCCAACGTCTTCACCCAGAAGAAGAAAAAGAAGAAGAAGAAACAAGAAGGAGGGTTTTTAACGCTGCTAAGCAGTGCTGCCAAAGTGGGATACGAGGTTGGAAAGAGAAAAGATTACAAGCGTATGGGAGTCAAAGGAGCCACGGGGCATTATAAAGCGCATCGCAAACCCTGGGAAGTTTAAGGAAGGTATAAAGAGAGAGTAGTCCTCATCCGCAAGTACATTCACCATGCCAACCGTTCGCAGAAAGAAAACAAGACAGCGTGGAAAAGGTTTGGGCGCCGACATGGCCGTGGCCACGGCAGCTCCCATTGTGGCCAATCTCTTAAGTCAAGGGATTGAACACGCCATGGACAAAGGACCAGAGGTACTCGGCAAGGTAGCCGAGCATGGCAAACGTGGTGTAAAGTGGCTCTCGAAACGCTTCAACCGTTTGAGAAAAAAGAAACCTCAGAAGGGCGGTAGAAAAAAAAGAACATCCTTGCCCCGTTGGGCTCAAGAACCTGGTCTGTCCAAACTCGTAGGTCTACCCAATCATTTACCGTCACACGTGCAATTTCAACTTGAAAATTCCACGACCTCGGTGTAGGCAGGCGAAGGATATAAGAAAGGAGGAAACTGCAGGACACACACATTTTTTTTGTGATGGCCCCACCTAGAGGCGCTTGGCGTGCTTTTCCTGTCAATTCCGATTTTTCGCCCACTTCTGCTGCAGAGCGACGAGCGAACTCGGGATTTGATGCCCCAAGAAAGAAGGCCACTACCGATCGTTTTGGGAGACCCAACCGAGCCGTGAAAGCCAGTATTGCCTTGAAAAAAGGAATCAAGACAGCTAATGCGGCGACAGCGGGAGCGATTTTAGCGGCCACTTTGAGCGGTGTGCTTGCAAGTCAACTCTCGAAAAAGAAAAAAAAGAAGAAGAAGAGCAAGAACAACAACAAGGTGCAGGCAAAAGATCAAGGGGATGGCGCATGCAAGAACAAGCCGACTGGTTATCAGGGTTGACGGATCGCCGGACGTTTTCTGAGGACATAAAAAGAGCCAGCAGCGAACAATTGCGAGCTCTGACCGATCTGATACGTAATCTCTACGACAACGTGATCCAAGTACCCGCTTACGTCAAAACCCCTCTCCTGGGTAACAGGAAAACGATTCGACGCATCAGTGCACTGACGACGCCTTTGCACGAAAGAAAGAGGCTCTTAAGAAGAGTAGGAGGAAAAAAAACTTGTTCCCTTTTTGCAAGCTGGACTAGACGCCTTGTCGTCATGACGGACAAATACGCTCGAGAGATGATGTTGGTGCCCAAAGATCACCCCTGGATGAAACCGCCGGTTCCCTTTCTACCCGATTCATCCCGTCAATGGGGAAGGGGTGAACAAACACCCCCCGACCCCAACGAAGCCTACTGGAAACGTCAATTCTTGACGGACCAATTGGTCAATGCCCCTCGTTTGGATCGCGTCATGCGTGTCATGGATGCCATGAAGAGCGTGGAAGGTGAAGGGCAACCGCCCAAGTTACCTTCGTACGGAAGTAAGAGCAGCGAATACTTTCGACTTCAGAATCAACTACGACACATGATAGACCCCCGTCAGAACCTTGCGTTCTCGAGAAGACCTCCCCCTCTTTCAGCGGCAGAAAACAAAGCCCGAACGGATGATATTATTCCCCCCAAACCACCCCTTGGATCCACACTTCCACCACCTCCCAAGTCATTTCAAGAAGCGCACCAGCAATCAAAGAACATTGACAAGCAATTGGAAAACTTCATCAATGTGGCTAAACAGAATTTGGACGGGGCCAAGCGCGCCGGCAATAATGCTGACGAGGTGAAAATGGCTGATCTAGATTGGCAAGTGGCTCAAAAGTCTGCTGAAGTCATACGAGAGTTGGACGATCAATTAAACTCAGAAAACTATGGTTTGCCCTTCAGCGACCTCAAATACTGGACCACGGACAAAGACACATTCGATGCCGCCGTGGAAGCACACAAAAGAGAGCTGCTGGAACGTCGTGACAAACTGTGGCGTCAACTGGAAACAGAATATCGAGAGCACAAGGAAAGCATGAAACAGAGAGAAAAGCAAAGACAAGCCAAGATAGAAAACATAATTCAAAAAGGGAAAGGGGTCGCCTTGAAGCGGCGCAAACCTCGCGGTTGGGTACAAGAGTAAAACGCTGTTCAGAAAAAAAAGAGACATTTAAAAGTTGTCACTGTTTTTAATTGTTGACCTGTTTTTATAACAAGATTGTTGCAATAAAGTTGCTTTAAAATGGTC
Organism: Dendrophyllia cribrosa; assembly: GCA_024195265.1. Taxonomy (NCBI): domain Eukaryota; kingdom Metazoa; phylum Cnidaria; class Anthozoa; order Scleractinia; family Dendrophylliidae; genus Dendrophyllia; species Dendrophyllia cribrosa. The sequence continues at coordinate 10,131,176 of JAJLRJ010000011.1, read as the reverse complement.
AAAACACGTGTGCTCTTTTTCTTTTACTTAAAGTGTAAGAGTCACTGTTCAGGTTTGGTGTATTAAAATATTACCCTTCCACCAAGAGTTGTACAAGTTCATCATCGACACTGTTCAGTTCGTATTTGTTGAATCCGTAGGGGTAGGAACGGAACGTGATGGGGTTCACCACCCGTTTGTCAAACACCAATTTGTAGCGTTTGATTTCGGGTTGTGTTAGGAGTTGTTTGCTGTCTTGCTCTCTTACAATCTTGAAGGGATTCCAGACGGGAATGTCACGCGGTTCGACTTCGGGCTGTTGGAGTTCTGCTTTTACGTTTTCTTTAAGAATGTCGAAGTTCAGTTGTTGCTGTCCTCGACTGTTCAGGCTGAAGCCGCGCACTTTACATTCCACTTTTCCTTTGTTGGTTTTGTAAGCGTAGTTCTTGGGACCAGCAGCAGAAAATTCAGTAATGAAATCATCTTGGTCAAGTTCATTTGTGAATTGCCCCAAGTAGTTGCCGAGAGGAAGTGAAGGAAGATTGGGACGCCAATGGTACACGATGCTGTCAGTGTCGAAGTACAACACCTGCTGTGGTTGCAGTGTCTTGATTCCTTCATACAATTTCAATCGTGCCCAACATGTGGTGAAACACGCCACAAAGATATTGATGTTGGGTTGAATGGAAGCGCATTCTTCTTGACTGTCATGAACCACTTCCAACAATTCCTCATTGGCGATGCGAATGCTGTGGATTCGTGTGGAATCGTCGTGGAGCAATGCGTACAATTTGCTGGGTTCAGTAATAGCTTCGACTTGACATTTGTTGGCTTGTTGCCCAAATTTCCCCCAGAATGAATTCAGCATCATCTTGGCAAGTGAACGTTTGCCTGGATTTTTTTGGACGTTTTGGTAATCCAATTGGATGCTTTCATGACGTTCATAATCCTCCAAGTACTGTTGTTGTTTGATGGGATTGGTACCAACATCCTTGGGCCATCCTGAAGATTCTTGTTTGATTTTCAAGAACGTATTGACGTAGGAGGCAAATAGATCATTGCTCTTTTTTGGAAAATGCCATATTTCATGCACTTTCTGAAGCGTGTACCCTTGTTTCAATGCTTCTTGAAGTTCGGGCGTGCACCAGGTACCTGTCAGTGCGCGTTCTTCGGGAGAGTGAGGACAATCAATTATTCGATCAAGGAGCGACATCTTTAATTGTGTTTCGACGCACGTGCGGCACAGTGGGAATGTCAACTTGCCTTCGCAACGGTAAGGCAATACAGGGTGATAGAGATTGTAAGGTGGTTCAATGGTGCATTTGACCAGACCAAAATAGGAGGTCAGGTCATTGTTCTCAGGTTGCGTGATGATCATAGGATGGCCTTTAGGGTAGTCGCAATTTTTGTTGACCCATGGGTACAGTGACGTGTAATCACAGTAACGAATTTCCTCTCCGGGCTGGGTCTTGCAATGGAGCTGAATCGCATTGGTGCGTCCCCCGAAGAAGGCATCTCTTGGTTCCAACCGTTCCACCAATTTCAGTTCGTGGAGGAAATTCTGGATGCGTACGTCTGCTTTCTTTTGTGCATTCCAATCACATTCCCATACTTCGACAACTCCATAACCCGCTTCTCGAATGACTTGGTTGCGTTCCATGGTCAAACGGAGAATTTGACGCATAGTGATGTCATTCAATTTCTTGTGGCGCTGGTCTCGATTGGGGAAGCATGTAGGACAGCCATGGTAAAAGCAGCCTTGAAATTCATAGACCGTGTTCGTTTGCTTGTCAAAACCATCCACATGAATTCGTCTCGGACCCAATTGAATCATGTGTTCTCCTGTGTTGCCAGCATGTGCAAGTGAATCTTCTGTTGTGTTACGTTCTTCTCTCAAATTGTGTTCAACCCAATGTAACCATTCCATGGAAGCGAGCGAATGGGGTTTACTTTTACCGTGCCAGCCTCGAATAGGTTCGGAAGCAATGGTGTATTCTTGGAGGCATTTCTTGCGGTAGTAGCGACTGCAAGCTGAGGCAATGGTAATACATTCTTGCATGGGATTGAAATTGGCCAAGGCTTTGAATTCTTGTTGGAACTGCATACACCCTTCCTTGAGCAAACGAACATCTGATACGCAGTAATCTACAAGTTCTTGTTGAAAGTTAAACACGTAGTTTTCTTCGCGTTTGGTTTTGTGCCACGTTTCAAATTCTTGTCGACGTTCCGGTTTCATTCCCATGGGGTCGTAATAATCTTGGGCGGGGATAACACCTTCGTACTCTTGATGCTCTTGCGTATTGAAAAAATGGGGGAAGAACCCCTTTTTCAGTTCCGTGAGTCCAAAGGCTTTCGTGAATCCGGAAAGTGCCATTTGCAAGAATGCCATGCTATCCACAAACTTCAGTGCTCCCACTTCCATGGATAAAATCTTCGCTCCATTCACAATTTGTTTGGGGCAGATCTTTTGTTTGTAGTATTCCTCCAGAATAAAATAACTATCATACCCTTGGAAGTTATGGGCCACTGCAATCACTTGTCGTCTCTCCTCAGGGTCGTCTGTTTTGCTTTGCTGTTCTAGCCAATCTAGGAATGCTTCAACACATTGTTCACCTTCAAACACTTCGCACTGATCTCTATCCTCTCGTTCTGCACAGAGTAAGTTGGCTGTATGTTGCCCTTCGTCTTGTCTTGCTTCAATGTCAAAGTAAACAAAGAGCGGAGGTGGAGGAGGTTTTTCTTCTTCCTCGTCCTCGTTTTCATTGGCGCGTAAGGTTGCCAATCCGGCCGCAGCACCGCGTTTGTGTTTCCGGCTTTTTTTCTTTGTTTTTTCTTTGATTTTTTGCAAGTAACATTGATGGGTGAAGAGATTGAGGTACTCGTGGCAAGAGGGGCATTCTGCATAGCCACACACGTGCCTTCCTTTACATTCTTTTTGCGTGTAGGTTTTATCGCACACTTTACAACGCCTGTGTGTGTTGCAGACACTGTTCTTGTCATCAGGGTTTGTAGTTGTTCCACTACTTTTGCGATGGTAGTGCATTTGTTTGCAGACTTCTCCCATGAAAAATCGATTGCAAACATTGCAGGGGAGATGAGCTTCTTGCCCAAGTGCATTTTTGAAGTCAGAGCAATCAACTTGATGACATGCAAAACATTTTTTTCCTTTGCATCGATGGTGTGCAATGTCATTGTTATTGAATCCTTTTTCACATTCCACACAGAAGTAACTTTTCCCCATGAACCCACTGAGAGAGGTGCAAGCGTGAAAATGATTTCCATTTTGGATCAAGACGAGTTGTTTCGGTCGGGTAGGTCCCTTGTAGGTGATCTGATACCCATGATCTACGGAGACGACCACGATCTGGTAGTTCGAGAGAACGATCTGGAAGAGCTCTAATTCTCCTCTGCCGCAAGGACCTTCGGGGACACGCGCTTCACGATGTAAAGCTTTCGCTCTTTTTTCTTGCTCGCTCCGCCCTCGTTTGATATCTTCATATGTTTTATGTCGAGTTTCATACTCATGGAACGCTTTAGCAGTGACGAGAGCGCGCGCACAACAAAGTTCATCTTGATTCTTGATTTTTACCACACTTTTCTTGTTTTTGAGAACTTGTTCGACGGCTTTGATTTTCGGATTGTACCTAATTCCCGGTCCTTTACCACTCCCAGACCCTGAGTCTCGAATGTGACTGACTTCGATGTGGAAAGAGTCATCAATTTCAAATTGTTCATTCGAGTTGAGAATGTTTGAAATCTGCTCCAGGATAGCTCATGCAGGTTGTGTATCAAGGCGCCATTGCCCCACACGAACTTGATGTGAATTGTAGGCATGTTTAAGCCGGTTGGACGACATGTTAATCATCAACCAGTCGTTGTTGTTTTCGTGTCCATCTAACATTTGTTCATTGATGGCTTGTTGAAGTGCCTTTTCAATTTGTTGAGGGAGATTCGCGCGAGGAATCTTCTTAAGATCTTCAGATTGTGTTAAACGTGTTGTGAAGACGCGACGATGCATCCCAAACTTTCTGACACGTTTATCCGAGTGTGGGTACAATTCAAATTTTAAGGCTCCCCCACTTTGTTCTTCTTCAACTTGTTCAGGAACTTGCAGTTGTTGTGTTTCCATTTCATCCATGGCCTTGTTGCAGAGACTATCGTCGTCAGAAAGCATATCCTCATCACTACCTGGATCATGGCAAATCGAATCTATTTCAGCTTCATTCAACTTTTCGACAGCATCCAATGCTTGATTGCAAATCTTATCGATTTCTTTATCATTCAAAATTTCTTGAACGATGTCATCTATGTCTTTCTTTTTTCTTTTTGCTTCTTTTTTCTCTCGTTGTTCTTCTTCTTTTCTCTTTCGTTTCCGTTTTTTCTCTTCCTCTTGCTCTTCTTTCTTTTTTTGCTTGGCAGCTTCCTTTTCTTCTTTCTTTCTTTTTTTCTCTTTCTCCTGCTCTTCTTTCTTTTTTCGTCTCGCTTCTTCTCGTTGTCTTTTTCTTTCTTCTTGCTCTTCTTTTTTTCTTCGTTTTGTTCTTCTTTCTTCTCGCTTCTCCTCGCTTCTTTCTTCTTCTTCTTTTGAGGTCTGCATGTCTTCTTCTTCTGCTGTGAAAAGTGGCAAAGAAAAACTGCAATAATTAACCTATAAAGCTATAAACACCTAACACTAACTAAACCCACCAAACAAACAGCTAGGGGCTTTCTTGCTTTCAAGTCTGCTTAATCGATAATAAAACCGCTTGTTGATGACGTTTTATTTCTTGGCCAGCCAATATAAGCTGTTCATCCGAATCACCATCGTCAAACCAATAGTCACTCTCTTCTTGTACCTCCTGCCCATTTGAGAGATCCATTCCTACAAAAAATCACTTTCCCTAACTATTCTTAGTTTTATCCTGACTCCTAAGTTCCCCAATAAAGAACTTGTTTGCGGTTTTACAATCCTCAGGATGTTGCTGTGTCACAGGATCCCCACACAAAATGATATGCGATTAAATGTATTGTATTGAAAATTGGGATGAGTCAAAACCACCCACCCACCCTTGGGAAATAACATCGAGGCAGGGAGGGAGAGTACGACCGAGCCCCTAGACTCTCACAACGCGTGACACATGGGGTCGTACCCTTGTCGATGTATGATTCATCGACTACCTCGATTAAAAAAAAACACCCACCCTTGGGAAATAACATCGAGGCAGAGAGGGAGAGTACGACCGAGCCCCTAGACTCTCACGACGCGTGACACCTGGGGTCGTACCCTTGTCGATGTATGATTCATCAACTACCTCGAATAAAAAAAATGGAGGACTTTTGGTGATGGCTTACATAAGGGAGTTGTCAGGGAAGGGGTTGTACTCACCTTATCAAAAAATCAAAGAGGACGGCAACATAAGTCGACTAGAACATCCACAATTGAAATGATGACGACACATCTGGTCCTTTCTTTTATCCCCTTGATCACGTGTGCATGATGACGTGTGCATGACGTGTGCATCTTAAAATGCTCTGATTGGTCAGCTCCTCGGACTTGGACCAATTAAAAGCGGTTCAAATGACGTGTGCATGACGTGTGCATCATAAAATGCTCTGATTGGTCAGCTCCTCGGACTCGGACCAGTTCAACGCGGTTCAAACCGGTTTTCAGGTAAGGGCCTGAAAATGCGCCCGCTTTGAAAACTAGTGAATGAATAATTATTAGCGCAAATTTCATAGGAAAAATGATCAAATGCGCTTTACATAGGTAGAAATCAGCAAACAAAATTCACTTGCGAAGCATTTGAACGAATAATAAACTAGTGAATGAATAAGAATTAAAATTTATTTAGCGTAAATTTCATAAGAAAAATGATCAAATGCGTTTAGAAATCCCGCCGACGTGCGCGCTTTGGAAACTTTTGTGAAAGTACTTGCGTGAAAGTACTTGTGTGAAAGTACTTGCGTGAAAGTACTTGTGTGAAAGTACTTTTCCGAGCTCGCGTCAGCAAAAAAATTCACTGACGAAGCATTTCTTGCTCGAGCAAGCCAGGCCAGGTGTGATTTTGCAGCGTTAAAAAACATCTTTCTTTGGCAGATTCATTGATCGCTCGACTCTGTTTTACAAGCTCAAAGAGGATGGCTTGGATTTTAGCGAAACGGTTGGAGATCTTATGTTGAAAAGCGTCCAAACGGTCCGCTTTGAAAAAAAGTCAAGGCTCAACTAAGCTTAAAAGGTGAGCATCTTTTTTTCTCTACCCGCTAAAATGCTTTTTGCATTTCCAAGGTGGAAAGCGCTATGTTTTTTACTCTCTCTTTGTCGTTTTTTCCCTATCTTTGTAAGTTAGTTTCCCCTCAAACTCGCTCAAAATTTTGCACCGACTCGCTCAAAACTTTGTGAACCGTCTCGCTCGCTCAAACACGCAACCAACAACACCGCAAAACAAAAATATTAATGAAGCTTTCCAGTCATTTTGACTCATCCTTTTTTCCTTTTGACTCCTAACGAATAAAGGTTGGAGATTTTATGCTGAAAACCGCCGAAGCTCCACGCAAGGTGAGTATCGTTTTCTACCTTGCTACAGAAACACTTTTTCTGTCTCAAAACAACAAAGTCCAGATAAGAAGCGCTATGTTTTGAACTCTCCCTTGTAGTTTATTTGTCCTGTCGTTTTTTTTAGTTTATAAATTTCGCTCAAACTTCGACCGGCTCGCTCGCTCGAACTCAAACACATAAACAACACCGCAAAAAATATGAACAAGATGCCTTCACCTTCATAGTTTAACCAATCCTTTCGTTTTTTCCTTTTGTTTTAGCGAAAGACTTGGTGATTGTATCTTCAAAAAGCGTCAGACAGCCTTTGAAAACCGCCAAGGGTCTACGCAAGGTGAGTCTCGTTATTTTATCTTTTTCACGCAAACTTTGGCTGGCTCGCTCGATCAAACTCAAGCACGCAAACAACACCGCAAAATATGAACAAGATGCCTTCACCTTTATAGTTTAACCAATCCTTTCGTTTTTTCCTTTTGTTTTAGCGAAAGACTTGGTGATTGTATCTTCAAAAAGCGTCAGACAGCCTTTGAAAACCGCCAAGGGTCTACGCAAGGTGAGTCTCGTTTTCTACTCGCTGATATTTTATCTTTTTCACGCAAACTTTGGCTGGCTCGCTCGCTCAAACCCAAGCACGCAAACAACACCGCAAAATATGAACAAGATGCCTTCACCTTTATAATTTAACCAATCCTTTTGTATTTCTTTTTATTTGTAGCCACAAAGAAGCGCTGTGTTTTGAACTCTCCTTTGTAATTTATTTGTCCTATCATTTTAACGTTTATAAATTTCGCTCAAACTTTGACCGGCTCGCTCAAACGTTCGCTCGATCAAACGGCACATAAACATCACCGCAAAAAAGATGCCTTCACCTTTATATTTTAACCAATCCTTTTTGTTTTTTTCTTTTACTCGTAGCGAAAGAGGAACAACCGTAAAAAAAATGTTACTTGACATTTTCCTGGAAAGAGCAGACGAGGAGAAAACGGGACAGGCAGATTTTCCTGGAAAGAGCGCGTGAGGAGAAAAAACGTGCCACTCATCATTTTCCCGGAAACAGCCATTTTTTCACGGACGGACGTGCTGAAATGTGCCAAAAAAAAATTTTTTTTCACGGACAGACGCGCTGAAATCATTCAAGCGTCAAGTGCCCCCAAAAAAAGTTTCCACGGACAGACGCGCTGAAATCATTTAAGCGTCAAGTGCCCCCCCAAAAAAATTTTCACGGTCAGACGCGCTGAAATCATTCAAGCGTCAAGTGCCCCCAATAAAATTTTTCACCGACAGACTCGCTGAAAAGCACATGTTCTTTAATCCCAGCCCCAATCGGAAAGTTACTCAAGAAAGGAAGAAGGAAACGTTTACCATTGTAATTCTTCTCGTTATGAAGCGGTTTTCATTAAAACTTGTTGTAAACTTTGAATCCTTGTGTGGGCTTCTTTTCTTTCCGTGCTGGGGATAGGGGATTTTGACTACTTCCCCAATTCATTCCCCAGGAGGATTGTATATAGGGAAATTTGACCACTTCCCCAAAAATTTTGAAAAAAAAATTTAAAAAATCGAAAAATTTTTTGAAAAAATTCGATACTCAAAATCACCTATATAAATCAAAAATTCAAAAAAAATTCAAAAAAAAATTGAAAAAAAAATTTGAAAAAAAATTTGAAAAAAAATTCTAGTCAAAATCCCCTATATAAAAAAATGCTAGTCAAAATCCCCTATTGGGCGTGGTTAGGGAAATTTGACTATGTCCCTCCTAGCCACCTATAACTACTGATGTATACCGTTACTTTGAGGTTCACATGGTGAAGACAAAAATATCACAATCTGAGCTTATAATTGGCATGAACGATTACAAATTGCTACCACCAAGTGACCAGTAAGTTCCCGTATCACTTTTCATGTTAAAGATGTATACCGTTACTTTGAGGTTCACATGGTGAAGACAAAAATATCACAATCTGAGCTTTTAATTGGCATGAACGCTACCACCAAGTGACCAGTAAGTTCCCGTATCACTTTTCATGTTAAAGATGTATACCGTTACTTCGATGTTCACATGGTGAAGACAAAAATATCACAATATGAGCTTTTAATTGGCATGAACGATTACAAAATGCTACCACCAAGTGACCAGTAAGTTCCCGTATCACTTTTCATGTGAAAGATGTATACCGTTACTTTGAGGTTCACATGGTGAAGACAAAAATGTCACAATATGAGCTTTTAATTGGCATGAACGATTACAAATTGCTACCACCAAGTGACCAGTAAGTTCCCGTATCACTTTTCATGTTAAAGATGTATACCGTTACTTTGAGGTTCACATGGTGAAGACAAAAATATCACAATCTGAGCTTTTAATTGGCATGAACGCTACCACCAAGTGACCAGTAAATTCCCGTATCACTTTTCATATTAAAGATGTATACCGTTACTTCGATGTTCACATGGTGAAGACAAAAATATCACAATATGAGCTTTTAATTGGCATGAACGATTACAAATTGCTACCACCAAGTGACCAGTAAGTTCCCGTATCACTTTTTATGTTAAAGATGTATATCGTTACTTTGAGGTTCACATGGTGAAGACAAAAATATCACAATCTAATTGGCATGAACGATTACAAATTGCTACCACCAAGTGACCAGTAAGTTCCCGTATCACTTTTCATGTAAAGATGTATACCGTTACTTTGAGATGCACATGGTGAAGACAAAAATGTCACAAGCAGCTTTTATTTGGCATGAACGATTACAATTTGATACCTCCAAGTGACCAGTAAGTTCCCGTATCACTTTTCATGTTAAAGATGTATATCGTTACTTTGAGGTTCACATGGTGAAGACAAAAATATCACAATCTAATTGGCATGAACGATTACAAATTGCTACCACCAAGTGACCAGTAAGTTCCCGTATCACTTTTCATGTTAAAGATGTATACCGTTACTTTGAGGTTCACATGGTGAGGACCGACAAAAATAGCACAACATGACCAGTAAAGTTCCCAATAAGTTTCCGTCTTCCGTCTTCAAGTTGAAGAAGTTGAAGAAGTCTTCAAGTTGAAGTTGTCATACTGTTACTTTGAATTTGAAATGTTCCTTCTCAAATAACAGCAGTGTCACAATATGTTCTTTTGTGCTTATTGCAAGTTGTTGCGTTGTCCATCTGCCGGGTTGCCATAAAAAGGTATGTTTTTATACATATAGCTGTTAAAAAGTGTGTAGGTGTAGCTTAGTGCTCCTTAGTGCTAATAATATATGCAATACCGTTAAATATAATGAATTGCAGTTTATCCTGCAGTTTATACTGAATTACCAAGCTTTATAACGAAATGTACATATAATAATGTGTATATTATTGTTGCAAATGATAACAGTGGATAATCCTTCCTAGTGAGGAACTCCATAACGGTTGAAATACACAACAGTTGTACAGACGAGTGGATTACAAAGAGCTATAAGACCTACCGGATTTTTCAACATCAAGAAAATGACCGCCGATGCTCGCAAGCTGCAATGCATATTGGACAATACTGGGTCTTTAAAAAAAAGCAGCTTTACTTATCTGAATATCACACATCAAGAGAATCCAACTGTCTACATCAATACGAAGTGAAACAATGACTTGTACTTGAATCCGATAGTATTCATTCAACTGCCAATCATCTGATCAAGAGAAGATAACTCAGGTTGGGAGAGCATACTGTCGCCAATAGAAGCAGCAAACTTTGCGATAACGTGTATATTTTTAGCATGATGTAATGGCAACTTGTACCTCTACAACTTTGAAACATGAGGATCAGGTCCGTTGTTTCTAGCAGGGTTTTGTTTATCTTATAACCTGGTTTAAACGTTATTGTTGTTACCTTGACAGTTTTTGCATTAAAAGAATAGTCTACAATCATCAAAATCTAACCTTTTCAGTCATACAAAAAAACGTTCATAACACTTTATTTGAACTTCTGTGAACTTTTATGGTAAACCGATTAGGGTTTTACGAACCTGATAATCAGGCGCAAATGGTCACCCGAACAGTTTTCAATGTGGGCTCCTTACCTTGAAAGTGCCTCTGCTCAGCAAACTTATTTAAGCGCGTGTTTAGTCACGTCGAGCACGTCATCATCTTCAATACAGCTACTACAGTGGAATCCCGATATAACGAAGTGCCAAGGGACTTGCGATTCGAGCGGTCGAGTGTCCGTTGGAGTTTAGAATTATAAGGATTTTTATGAGCATTGTTACGAAATATTTAGCCGTATTTAAGTAGAACTATAAAATAAATTTATTTTTGCTATTGGTTGAATTCCGTCTCCATCTTGATTCCTATGGCGGTGTTTTAGGCGATTTTTGTATCCCTGGTACTTTCCTAAGACGCCGTCTGCTTTTGTATATCCCGAGTTTTGTGCAACAGTCATTTTTTGTACCGGCATATTACCGTATGATTAATATTTTCCCAATATTTTTCGGATCCCAAAATACATTTGGGCTACCATAACGCTTGACGCCCTGAAAGTTGTCTATTTTAGTTTAAAAATATGGGAATTTAGACTTCGAAAATATGATAACCCTGACCAACGCTGATAACCAAAATGTTCCCCGATACATTCGACACTGATTCGAGGAAAACTCACCAAGTTTCGTAGAAAACTCTGATAAGCCGTTGAATCTACGTACAAACATTACAAACAAGAAATTGTGCAATTTTTGACAAATTCACGCGAAATTGATCAACGACCCGTGAAACCCTCGTTTTCACAAATAACTTTTCTCATTTGCATACAATGTAATCCAACGTGGAGGTGAGGAATTTTCGGGCAGAAACTGCCAAATTGCACAAAATTGCCTCGCTTCTATGTCTGCAGTTGATCAATTTCTCTTTTGTCATTATAGATTGGCAAATCAAGACAAAATCGCGCAAGTTAGATAAATGTTTGATGCTTATAATGTTTGTACTCTATAAATGGCACTATTCTTTTTACCTGCCGAGAAAGTCTTTTAGGAGATGCTCTGAGAATATAAACAATAGGTATAAACAAGGTCAAACAAACGGAACAAAGATGAATCCTGCATGTGAATGCATATGAATACAGTGGAACAACTGAGTTTAGACCCGTTGTTTGGAACCATAAGAGAAGACTCGTTTTGTCTTTAAGAGCACTAATTACGAGATCGTTAGTGCCGTTCGCTAGTGCTAGTGTATTTAGGTCTGACAGAGCGTATAATTTACGCCCCCTAACGTTTTCGGATGAATCGGTTTTACGCCTATAATATTCGGATGAGCACTTATATTGCCTAGTATTTTCGCTAAATTACCATACACACACGTATAAAAACAAGAGGGCATAAAGCGTTTATGCTCTCTTGATAAAAAAAATGCCCCCTAAAATTTTCTAACGAAAGAATGGTTACTCCGTGTCCTGGAGCTTTCGACAAGATCCATCAGGATAGCTAAAACTTTCGGATGAGACAAAAAAGCCACCTAGAACTTTCGAAACGACCAAAGTTCCCCTAAGATATACGAACAGATAAATATTTTTTAGGGCAGCTTCAAATTAACCAAACAGGCTTCTAAAGCATAGAGAAATCCATTTTAGACCCTTCTGACTTATTTGGAAACATTCGGTCGTTGGGTGCCCCTGTTTGTTTGCATGCGCTCGGTCGGCGTGCGTTTCTCGAAAGTCCCGAAAACTATTCGGGCCCGAAAAGCTATGTTGTGTGGAGAATTTTTACCAATAAAGAATAGGGATTTGTTGATTTTGAAAGCTAAGCAATAAAATTTTACGTTTACTACACAAATTGAGCTGCTTTGCGCGCCTGGCCATATTTCGTTTTGATTTTGTTACCATAAACCAAACAAAATAATCATTGTGATATTCCTTTTCATTTATAAAATCCACCAAATCATGCAAAATATCGGAAGGACTTCGCCAGCTGATTCTAATCTTCTACTTACATGCTTTCTCCTTCGCCCATTCATCGCCTGTCATTCGAATATCTTCGAAATCTATTTTCGCTGCCGCGAAAGCCAGTCGACCTATCTCCCCTCTGGCGCGGAGATTAAAGTAGAAGTACTTGTAACCCGGCTTTTCTGCAGACATTTTCACACTTGCTCTTCAGATTGAACGCTGAACACACCTTCAAAGGCTTTTGGCGCACCGAAACAATAGAGCCGCGTGATATTTAGGTCGAAGAATGAATGACTGATCATGACTCAGCTTTTCAATCAAGGCCCATTCTCGTCCCCAGATCTCCACGGTTTTTTTTTAAAGTGCGTCTTGTGTAGCTCTGGTAACGGAAATAAATTTGAACTTTTTGATTGGCCGTTTAAAAATGAATGCGCAACAAGGTAAAATATTTTACACTTCTACGCATAAGGTTTTACTTCCGGTTGAATTTCAAATGTTGACTGTGACGACTACATCAACAAACCAACGTTTTAATTTCAACGCATTCAACGACCAATGTCACCCAGTTGTTTGGTTTAGCAGGTAAAGAGATACGGCTGCTAAATTTCAAAGTATAACGGGATCTGATTGTCGCTAAATATGAGCGATTCGTTTCCGAATATAATCAGTATGTGTCTTGGAAGACGAAGCAAAAAGCGGCCACGAATATTAAAGGAGCTATGTCGCAAGGTGAGTCTGCGCAATGAGTTCCTGTCATGTGAAGTTACCTGACGTCACACATGTCAAATTTCTATTGTTCCCTCCCGGATCGCGGCAAATTTTATCGCGCTTGCACTCGTGTCGAACCACGCGAGGTAAACAAACACACGATCGATTTCGCTTTTAAATTCCTCCCCAACTTCCACCACTACTGGACACTGGAAAACATCGAATTTTTCGAAGGTACGACTAACAAATCGCAGAAATAATTGAACAAAAATTTAGCCAAGTAAATACTCTAACTAATTGTAAACTTGAGATCTATCCTTCCACACAATACGACGGGATGGAACGGATTGCAGCGAATTCGACAGTAATGGCCGCCAACTTGATAAAAAAGCCACCGGACGTTTTTCAAGTTGTTAGTACCCAGTACTCACCCGCCATCCTCGCGACATAGCCCCTTTAAAGAAGTATGTTGCTTGCTACAGGGACGAGTAAAGAGAGCCAGAAATCCCGAAGAAAGCCCAAGGGTGAAAAGAAATTTTACCACTAGGTTACCCATTTTAAATAACAACAACACAACAACGCTATCAGCGCTCTCGTATTAAGCAAGTTATATTTTCTTTATTAGGTAGTACTCTTTGTTACATTCATCCTCACATCCATCGCACGTTAAAAACGCCATTCCGTATTCTCAATTTCTCAGACTTCGACGTCTATGTAGTGATGACTCTGATTTTTCCAACAAATCAGAAGAAATGTGCCAGTTTTTTAAGAAACGTGGGTACCCTGACTCTGTTGTTAATACGGGCCAACAACGTGCACAACAGATCGACAGACAATCAGCACTACAAACGCCACAGAAGGAAGAGAACGAGAGAATTCCATTCACCCTCACTTTCCACCCACACAACAACACAGTCAAAAGCATCATTTTAAAAAATTTCAAATTACTCCAAAACGACCCCGAAACTGGCAGAATTTTTTCACAACCCCCACTTATTTCATTCAAACGTGACAAAAACATAGGCAACTTTCTAGTTACGAGCGCACTGAAATCTGACGATGTACCGGGAACTTTCAAATGCACACGCACACGATGCAACACTTGTCCTTTCATTCGCAACGCGGACAAAATAACAGGACCCAAACGATCTATTAAAATCACTGATCGTTTTACATGCACCTCCGTAAATGTTATCTACTGCATAACATGTACTTTTTGCAAAAAGATATACATTGGCGAAACAGGGAGGAGACTGGGCGACCGTTTTCGTGAACATCTCCGAGACGTTGAAAAAAATGACAAAGACGCATCCAAACCAGTCGCGCGCCATTTTAATCTTACTAACCATTCTAAACAACACATGACAATCTGCGGCCTTTCCCTACACCAGGGTAACACAGAAAGCCGTAAAAACCTAGAACAAAAAATCATCTTTCAAATCGGCACTCTCAAACCCCACGGAATCAACGAACGCTTTTCATTCAACTAATCTACATTTGTTTTTCACGTCACCAAATTTCCACCAATAGCGTGGCTCCACCGCTTACTATATAAAACCACACACTACCCACAATTCCTTGATTCGCTCCGACGAAGGGCTAGCGCTCGAAACGTCAGCTATTTGAATCTTTTTACGGTGGTCAATTTACCTTATCGACTCAGTCGATAAAACTAAATTCTCTTTGCTACAACTTGAAATACAAATGTCACTTGAAGCCCAATTAAAATAAAAGTGCTCGCGCTAACTTTCAACATTCATAACTTCTTTAATATGTATTCAAATGCCATCAAACTTTTTGACTTTTCCTAAAATTTATCTGGCAACAATTTGATGTGACAATTTTTAGGTCTCGTGACTTGATGTTTCCATGGCAACAAGATTTTGACAGTCATGTTTTTGAAATTTGCATATTTCTACCTTTGAATGAAAGAAAACAATGTTTATTGCTATAACTTTTATATTTTTACGTCATTTAGCGTTTATTTATTGGTTTTGATTAATTTTGAATGAATTTGGACGGTTTTCAAGAGGTTTTAATAATTTTCAGAAATCCAAAGATGGCGGCCGTATAACTAATTACCTAATAATTACGTCATATGACGTCAATGTTCCATTGTACGGACCGCAAAGGAGACAGTTTTGGACGTACTATATACCCTCTAGGTTTCATTGTCATAGCCTTAATGTTCTTCCCAGGCTCAGAAACTCAAAAAAAGCCCAGGCTGAATAGGGTTAAGACTTCTACAACGGAGTAACTGGCTAGCTTTCAGTTGAGGTTGGGGGTAGCAGTTTAGTTAAATTTAGGACTAAGCAACCCGAGAAGCTAGGTGGTACAGTGGTACGGTAGGCTATGTAAGCCTATACCTAGGTGAGGTCACAGGTTCAATCCTGAGTGGGGATTTAAGATTTTCTTTTTTCTGGACGGTATGATTTAGCCACAACCGTTAGACAGCCAACACTACCAGGATCTACATCTGTACCAGACCACCACCGAGCGCTCGGGTCAATTGGTATTAATACAATACACTAAATTCTACGCGCATTTTGATTGGCTATTACTATGATCTATTAGAGTACACACGCACAGTTGACGTCATTGAGATAGTGGGGAGCAAAGGCGTGAACAGAAGGAAAAGTATCGCGAGTGCTGACGGAGGTGATAGGTGTGAATTCTCCGTTCGATCACGCACCGAACTAGGCTAGCTACTACCTCATACCCCCGAGATCTTTTTTTTTTTATATTTAAGTATTGTTCCACATAAGAACGATAGCAAACTTCATTGTTCTGCGGCATTAGCTCTTTCCCACATAGAAAATCTTTGATTTCAAGAATAGAGGAGGAGCTGATGGTTAATAATTATATTTCATTATAAAAATAAAGAAAATCCATTTGCGTCAAATACATTTTAGGAAATGTTCGTGCTTAACCAATCAGAATAGCAGAAGACAATAGCTAATAATTTTGCTTCTTTGATGAAGTTCCCCAAATACAATTTCTTTTAAAAATTGTATGTTGTGCGATTGGGTCTCAAATTACTTGAAACCTTAAAAAAATTAGACAAAATGCACCTTGAACCTTAACTTTTTAGCGGTTTTTGAGTCTAGACCAATGAGATCACTAGTTGTAACAATGAAAAATCTTGACATTCCATCATGTTTGACATACCATTGCCGTTGAGCACTATCCTTCTTATGCGGATCATTACTTTTAAAACAACTATTCACTGAAGTGGAGGTGGCTTGTGGCCACCAACACTGAGGTAAACAGATGTTTTAGTGTATACTAAAACAGTGAGATAATGTAGCACGAAAAAATTGCTTGGAGGTGAATAGCAACTTGCTATCCCGAGCCAATCGGGGCGCGCTAACAGCGCTATTTACTGCGTTTTAGCACTAAATATATATTGATGAACATTTTATTTCTCTAAACGTAAAACGATATTTTTAATAGTGTTTTCACTAACGTGACCGGTGGCCATACTGGAGTGCTAAAACAATAAGAAATGTTTGAATAAGAATAGAGCTAAAGTCCTATAGTATTCGTTTAGGACACCGATATGGCCGCCATTTCATTATTTTGGTTATTTTCGGATGAAAGAACTAACTCAGAATGCATGTATTCCACAATTTCCTACGGAAATTCCGTAAAATGAACTGTTACATTTATTTTCAAATCGAAATTACTGAGAATTTTGGTTCAATGGTAAGCACCATAAAAACTGTTACTAATGATCTTTTTCTGTGTGTGTTCTTTAAAGGCCCAGTATCACCCATTCGGATTTGCAGTCGTTTGTTTTTGTTTTCAAATGACGAGCTCGCTCGTGATTGGCTCTTTCGGGAATTTTGGACTGTGTTAAATTCAATCGTCGAGGCATTAGGCGCGCAATGCATTTTGGGTGATACTGGGCCTTTAAACATCCACCACCAATTTTGTCCTCCTTCACCCTCCTCACGCAACTGCTTTTGTTTTCTGTTTATATAAACTTCTCTGTATATTACCCTTAATCTTTTCTTAACAGACCTATTTCAATATATTAAAATTCATACCTGGCTCCGAGACTTAGGGGAATAAAACAAAATAAATCACATTGAGGTTCAGGAATGAACAATTAATTTTTTTCGTTCTAGTCACAAAGCCTTGGTGCCAAGTTAGAAAATCCACCTATTGTTATTTCTTTGTTTCTGTCACTATAGTAGACTACGAGTAGTCCCTCCTTTTTCCTCAGGGATAGTAGAGCGAGCGAAACGCGAGCGCGCGTGAAAATCACCCCACGCGAGAAAGGCGAGACGCGCGGCGGGGAGAGAGAAAAAGGAGGGACTACAGACAAAGCCCAAACTTTTGACCTTTCACGGTCGACTGATTTTGGAGTGTGGAGTTCGTATCGCCTTTCAAACCAATTAAGCGCATCTCTCTCCCCGCCGCGCGTCTTGCCTTTCTCGCGTGGGGTGATTTTCACGCGCGCTTGCGTTTCGCTCGCGCTACTATCCCTGAGGAAAAAGGAGGGACTACTCGTAGTCTATCACTATAGTATTGTACTGTAAAATATTTTAATAAAGTATAAAGTTTACATTTAAAAAAAAGTGTTTTTCTATGCTAGACTATCATTTTACTAATATTCGTTCTTCTGATGTGTCGATCGGTTCTGTGTATATCTGTGTTTTAACTTTACTGCCGTTTATTTAAAGTGACGAATATCCCTTCTTTTGGCCTGGTGATCAGTTCTGCGCATGTCCGAAGATCATCAAAGGTTTGAGTGGACTCGATGTTAAAGTTCCGCAAGACGTGAGACAAGACAATTTTCTCTTCAAGGAGGGCAAACCGCTGACCTGAATAGAGACCAAAAACACAAGAGTACATAAATATTTAGGAAATGAAAATACACGACAAACACATTCAGCTATTTCGAGAAAGGCAGTTACCGTAAATGCTCGAATTAGCGCCCAGCTTCAAATAAGCGCCCCGCTTCGAATTACCGCCCCTCCTAAGGCTCAAAATTTGTAATAAGCGCCCCCCTCCAAATAATAAACAATTTATTCAGCGAAACGTTGTGTAATACGGCTGGGCATTTGTACTCGTCAGTTTTTATTTTTCTCGCCTTTTGACTCGTAAAAATACTTAGCCGTATTACAAAACTTCACGCTGAATAACCTCTATTTATTTCGCCTACAGAGTGTTTTCACTCACGTGACCGGCGGCCTTATTGGAGTGCTAAAACAACTGATGGGAAATGTTTGAATAAGAATGGAGCTAAAGTCCCATAGGATTCGTTTGGGACACCAATATGGCCGCCATTTGATTGTTTAGGGACACCAATATGACCGCCGTGATGTCACGTGCAAACGCTCTATAGTAAGGCTAGTCTGATTAACCAATACCACAACAGGTCCACAGCACACTACACAAACAGAAGATGGTATGCCTGTGGTAAAAAGTGTCCGTCAAATTAAAGCTTATAGAGCTGGCTATCTAAATATGGAAACTATTTGGTAATAAAATGAATTGTCGAATTTTTTACGACGTCTAAATTAGCTTTAAAACGCTATAACTCAAAGCGATTATTGTATTTTGCTAATTTGATTTGTTCTCGGGTTTCCGGACACGAAGCGCTAAAAAAACGTGTCGGCGATTTCCCATATTCAATTGCAATGAAAAGTTACAGAATATTTTCGAAAAAGGGAGAAAAAAAATTGGAGTGGTCGCACGGAAATGGCTCTTGACGAAAAAGTTTTCGGAAATAAGAAATTTGTTGATTATATGTTAGCCTAGCTTCTGTCCAAATTTGAGGAAAATCGAACAAATTCCCTTTGAGTTGTAGCTTTTTAGTGTCCCCTACAAGCGAAAAATTAACTTTGAGAAAACAGCGCTTAAAAAAACATATCGCTTCATAAACAAACTCCGCCCACAAAAGTTATACCGTCATTTCTCCGTCAATTTTCACCATCTTTCGATAATTTTTTTGTTTGAATGAAAGTTCATTCTGTAAACTTTATTTTGACGCCAAAAAAAAATTTCCATAAATTTTCGATCTGAAGGTACACTGTAACCTTAAGCAAGTGTCCAAAAAGCGTGGTTCGACTGCAGATTACATACAAACTCACCAATACAGTTTCTTGGTCCTGCTGAGAACGGAATAAAGGCGAATGGATGGCGTCCTTGACTGTTTTCTGGAAGAAAACGATCTGGATTGAACTCAAGCGGTGCTGGCCACACCTCTGGGTTTCAGTGGAGTGCAATGGTTGCCACGCCTACGGAGGTTCCTTTTGGGGCTGTGTAACCATCTGCAAAGCGATCAAAGTTTCTGAAAAAACTGGGGTGAGTTTCTCAAAACTCCCAAAGAGATTCTGATCCTTCCCACCCACAATTAAACAACAACAAGAGCAACAAACAAACAAACAACAAAAAAAGAAATTAAAAGCAATCACACGTGTGTTTATAGACTCCAAAGTTTCTGTAACGATGCTCTTATACAAAACTTTGGGGAGAGTTTCTCATAAGTCCCAACAAAATATTCGAGCCTCCCCCCTGATAAACAAACAAAGGAAACAAACACAAAATAAGAAGCAACGCAATTACCCGTGTGTTTATAGCCTCCAAAGTTTCTGAAACAATGCTGTTATACAAAACTTTGCGGTAAGTCTCTTAAAAGTGCCAAAAACATTTCGACTCCGCAAAACAACAACAACAACAACGACGACAAACAAACAAACTAAAGAAAAAGCAAAGCAATTTCACGTGTATATTTAAAGTCCCAAAAACATTTTGATCCCCTCCCCCCCCAAAAAAAAACAAACAAACAAACAAATTTAAACATCCATATAGTCTTTGCTGAAGAGTTTAAACAGTGCTTGCAAGTACTCCAGAGTTTGACTTTTCATAGTTTTAAACATAACCATACACAAATGGTAGTCTTCAGTAGTAGTTCGTGCAAAAAATGGCACTGATGGAAACAAACGCTGGGCTTCCTTGAAATAAATAGAATATAAGTGATTTTAATTGTCGTTAACAAAAACGAATCTACAATAGTTGAGACAGTCACACCTTGTCCAAAACGACCTATAGAGGTTTTGCACGGCAGCCATGTTGCATGGCAGGAACAATGAAAATGTTTTGCATTAGAAAGAACATTCTTTCCCATACGTAAACAGGGGCGTAGCCAGGACTTTTTCAGAGGTACGCACAATCACTGTTTTCAACCACTCTCCCTACCTCCTCCCCCCACCCTCAAGTCCCAAATCTTTCTCTTTTTTTCGACTTTTTCAGGTACGCACGTGCGTACGTGCGTACAGGTAGCTACGCCCCTGGTAAAATAATCTATTGTTCCTGCCATGCAACATGGCTACCGTGCAAAACCTCTATACTATAAGGGTGTGTTCGATTGACCTTATTCCGGAATAAGAATAAACGGAATAACCCCGAATGCCCGTTCGATTGAGTCGCTATTCCGATTTCAGAATACATGGAATGTATTCCAAGCATTCTGCACTAGGGAGCAGAATGCTTGGAATAATCCAGAATAATGACGTCACTTCGTCCTCGCCTCGCGGCCTTTTTCAAAGTAACAAACAAAATGGCTACCGCCGGCGACCATGTGCGAAGGAAATGAGTTGTTACTAAAAAATTGGTATACTCCTGGAGTCGGAAAAAGATGCTTCTCATCATTTCCTTGTACAAAGAAATGAAAGAGATGTTTCAAAACGTCAATTACAGAAAAGAAACAAGTCTGGGAATTGATTGCTGCGAGGATGCGAGAGGAGAGTAGATCTTCAGCACGGCCTGACCAGTGCGAGGGGAAGTGGAAAGCTTCTACTCTTGCTTTCAGGAAATGGGAAGACCATAATAATAAAACGGGAAACGAAAGGAGAGTATGTCCATTTTAGAAGGAATTTATTTATTAAATTTATTCCAGAAACGAAATAATCGTTTTATTGACCTACGGACGGAATTGCTTTTCTGGAATAATCCGGAATGTATTCTTATTCCGTAATAGGGTCAATCGAACGCAACCTAAATTTAGATAAAAACAAGTGATCCCCCCCCCCCTCGGCTAAGGCTAAATTTTGATCATCAGTAGCACTTCAAATTGCCAACACAACTGCGAGGATCATCTCTTCACTTTAAATTCTATATCCACAGTTCATATATGATCCATTCAAATACCTCATTTATCATACGTATCTTATGCCCCATTCACACCAACGGTTAAACATGTTTAAATGTTGTTTAGTTTAACTATACGTTTTAGCCTCTATCTTGAACGTTTTGAAATGTATATGACTCAAACTACCTGAAATGGTAATAAATTCAATAAAGTTTCTTTTATTAAAGATTTCACTCCAAATATTACGGGAGGTTAGGAGGTATTTTTGTAAACCTGTTTTAAACTAAACAACATTTAAACATGTTTAAGCGTTGGTGTGAATGGGGTATTAGTTTGGCGAAGTAGAGCAACAAATACCTTAATAACACATTCCAAGTAACGCAGCTCCTTCAAATCTTCCACGGTTAGTGTTTCTGGACGCTGTTCTGCAAAACAAAGAATCACGTTTAAGCCTATCGCCTACACTAACACGGCGTCTTCGACAAACGAAAACGGATCTTTTAAAACCTTCTACAGGGTAAATAACTTTGAACACGTCAACTATAATAATAATAACTTTAATCTTTAATGAGGAAGCCTTCATCACAAAGTGGTTTACAGAGGGGTCCTCAATTAAGATAAAAAAAAAAATCAAATAATCTAAGGAAAATCAGTACATGAACCTACTAATTTCAAACGTACTTATTAAAGATATAAAATAAAACTTACCATGAACTACTCAACTAAAGTAAATACCATAGAAAAGAATAAATTAATAAAGGAGATAAAATCAGATGGATTTACACGCTAAATACATGCTAAAGATGTGCTAAATTACAACAACGGATTTTGACAAGCCAAGCTTAAAAGCATCTATGGTGGGTGTTTCTCGTAGTTCTGGAGCAAAGTCTAGAGTAGTCCAGTGTCCCCATCTTCTAGAAGCAGACGACTTACAGAACTATGCGTTTTAGAGCGCGCGGATCTTTTTGAAAACGCTGGCGTCACGACGCAGTCGCCGTCTTTAATAAGAGCATTTTTTTTTCATACATAAGAAACTTTACTTCATAATGTCTGCCTTCACCCAGGTACATAATAGGATTCAAACAAGCCACTACGCCGAGGGAACATAATACTCACCGAAAAAAATGTCCACTTCTTCGTGAACTTTTTCTTGTATTACAGGATGACGGCCAAGAAGATACAAAGCCCACGTGATACCAGCTGCTGTGGTGTCATGACCCTGACCAGGAAAATATAAATAAATACTTATCATACAGATGTCGATGAAATACTATAATTTCTCTATTTTCTATAATGTGATCTCTTCACCGTTTAGAATACAGTGATTTTATCTTTCACATGTGAAGATATCGATGCACGTGCAAAATGTGCTTTTGCTAATTAAACTATTTAAATGCACGTGCAAAATTGTTGTTTTTATGCTTATTAAACTCTTTAACGCACGTGCAAAAGTAACCGACTCCGGCGAATTTAATGCTACTCTGAATGATGGTATTCCGTCTGTGTATTCCGTACATGTCTCCCAAAAAGAAAATTTTGTACTATTGTATTCATCCCATTTGAAATGCTATTTAGTCAAAAATTGACTATTTTCAATGAGATTGAAGGTCTAAACGACTAAAGGAGGAGAACCGCCAGTTTTTAGATCTGTGCATTAACACTGTAAACTGTGTCTAAAATACTGCAATTAAATTGAAGCGGTAAAAAATGTCTTCTCTCTTGATATTTCATCGATATCTATAAGAGTTATAATAAACAATATTACATGTCGCTTGTGGATATGAATTTTATCTTCTCGTGTTGACTCCATTATCACATCCTCTATATATCAGTCACTTCAAGTGCACATGAAGTGAAATTTCACTACCATTTTTTCAATAATCTGAAAATAGGTGTTTAAGAATTATTTTGATGGGTAAATAAGTCACTTGAAGTGGCGGGAACATATTTTAACAAGCGACGTAAGTTGCGCATATTAGACCAGGACCTGGGTTCTAGTGACGTCATTAGTGTGTTTACAACTGAGCGCGTCACTTGTTTTACAGTGGAGTTTTGGCAACTTGTGGAAGGATTCTTTCGATTAAGTATGTTTGAAAGCGACGCGTATTTTAGTTCCGGGTTTGTCCCCTTTTTCGCCAGGTTTTGTTGTGATCGAACACACGAATGACGTCACAAATAAATTTTTCTTTTTCCCTGACTTTTTCCTGACCGTGGCAACCCAGGTTAAGCAGTCAGTGAGTCAGTGAGTCAGTGAGTCAGTGAGTCAGAGTCAGTGAGACAGTAAGTCAGTGAGTCAGTCAGTCATTGAATCAGTCAGTCAGTCATTCAGTCAGTGAGTCAGTCATTCAGTGAGTCAGTTCGAGTCATTGAGTCAGCCTGTCATTAAGTCAGCCTGTCATTCAGTCAGCCTGTCATTCAGGCAGTCAGTGACTCAGCAAGTCAAACAGCCAGTCAGCAATTTAACCAGCCAGCAATGTAGCCAAAAAGACAGACTATCCGTCGTTTTCCACAGTCAGAGAGACAATAAAATGTATACATAAATATGCCTTCACAATTACTCACTGTGATTACAGTTAATTGTTATGAATACTGCTAGCTTAACTTGATCAACAAAACTAACAAGAAACCAAAACTCTAACCTCGAACATGAATGTATCCACTTCTTCTCTGACTCCTTCTCGTGAAATGTCTCCGTTGTCATAAGCTTCAAGCAGCAAAACGAGGAATGCCTGGCGCTTTTTTCTTTTAAACAAACCATCGTCTTCATTCTTCTCGTCCTTCATCTTTTCTTCTTGTGACCGAGTTTTCGTGGCCGCTCTTTCAGCGATTCGTTCATCAATAACCTAACGATGGAAAAGATCGACGTTTCTCCTTATTTCGCTCTAGTCGTGTTGTGTGATCAGAACATTGCATCACAAATTAAAACAGGGCAGAAACGAATAATAAACGACTAGAAACTCACTGGACCGTTTATTTAAACGAATTCTAACTTAGGGATGGGCCATTTAATTTTTGTGTATGTGTGTGAGTGTGGGGGGTTGGGCAATTACCAAAAAAAAATTCCTGCCGAAGAAATTTAAGTAACGCTCCACATAAGAACTACAGTAAACTTCATTGTTCTGCGGCATCGGCTCTTTCTCACATAGAATGTCTTTGATTTCAAGAATAGGGGAGGAGCTAATGGTTTTTAATTATATTTCAGTATAAAAATAAAGAATAGTCATTTGCGTCAGATAAATTTTAGGAAATGTTCGTGCTTAACAAATCAAAATAGCAGAAGGCAATAGCTAATAATTTTGCTTCTTTGATGAAGTTCCTCAAATACAATTTCTTTAAAAATTTGCATGTTTTGCGATTGGGTCTTTTAGCGGTCTTTGAGTCTAAGCCAATGAGATCACTAGTTGTAACAATGAAAAAAGTTGATATTCCATCGTGCATTGCCGTTAGCACTTTCCTTCTTATGCGGATCATTACTTAAGAGAAAAAAAAAATCGTGCACAAGAAAGCACGTGAAAAAAATTCAAGCATTTTGGTCGAAAAATTCTTGCAAATAGTGATGCTGAAAAAAAAAATTCATACTCAAAAGAAATTGCCCAACCAAAAAATGCTTACTAAAGGTACAATGTAAAAAACATATTTATATCACCTTGTTTGTAAAGTCATGGAGGATGTGAAGACATTTATTGTGTTCCCTTCCCGAAGGCAAAAAACTGTAGATAATGTCATTCCATAACCACGGTGACCGCTGCCGCATCTGAACTAACTCACTCATCCTAAGGGAAAAAATGAAAGTTTCAAAGTTTCAAACCTAATACCCAAGTGCTAGTTTCCAGTTTACTCTAGCACGATCATCGTGGATGAGGACTACGTCGCCAACCTTCCCTTTTTCTGCATTAATTCCGGACTTTTTGTGAAACTCGCGAAGGGAAGTGAGGTATTCATGGCTCCAGCGCTGCCAAAAGTGTAAAATCAGTAGGGCGACACGCTTTGCCTTCCTCTGGATATCTGTGTTTTCTTGGTAGGTAGGATTACTCACTTCGTCGATCTCTACTAGTGGATGTGGAAGTGACGTTATTCGTCGACCATAAAGAAGATGCGCAGGGGTTAGAGCTTCTGCATCCTTAACGTCTGAAGACACATAGGTCAGGGGGCGATCGTTAAGAATTGCCTCTACTTCGACAACAATAGTTTGAAGAGTGCACAGATTGACTGCAGCTCTGCCCAGTACCTTCTTTAAGGTGGACTTCGTGAGGCCGATTAGGCGTTCTCAAAATCCGCCGTGCCAAGGCGCCCTCTTGGGGATAAACTGCCAGTCGATACCTTGTCTTGCAAGTGTTTTCTTGAGTGTATGAGATCGAAACAGTTCCCTTAGTTCATTGTTTGCTGATAGAAATGTTGTGTGAATAACTAGATCTGTGACATCAAGGAAAAGGCGAAGCTGGCGTACCAAAGTCGTACGATGGCGAGACTTGGAGAGAAAATTGTTAACTTTGGTATGAAAGACAGCATATTGACGATTCTTTACCCACTCCGTCATGCTATGATCATATTCCCTAGCTGTGATTGCAGAGAGGTCTTCAGTTGGTGTGCTGTTATTCCTCTTGTGAGTAGATCAGAGGGGTTATCAGTTGTAGGGCAATACTCCCAGTTGGTAGTAGACGTCAGTGTCTTGATTTCTTGGATGCGATTACCATTAAATGGTTTCAGTGTCTTGGTACTGTTAAGCCAATGAAGAACGACTGGCTGTCGTACCACAATGTGACCCTTGTAACTGGCAGTTGTTCCTGCCATGATGTTAAACGTGCGCATGTTAGAGCTGTCATAAGTTCGAGTTCTGGAAGAGTAAGTTGTTTCTTCGTTGGTGCAACGCGCGACTTTGCCATGACAAACGATGACTGGTCCCCACGTACTAAGTAGGCGACGGCTCCGTAAGCTTTCTGACGACTTGCATCCGCAAAGACATGTAGTTCTGTGTCGTTGCTGTTTGCACTGTCATTAGGAGTCTGTAATCTCCTTAGCTAGCTAGAACGTGCCATTTTTGATCAAGAGATGGTGGAAGACCTAGTGGATCAAAGACCTTTGCTGTTTCGTGTAGAACCTCCCTCTTCGTTGATAGTCGAGGAATATGAGTTGTTTGTTTATACGGGAATCGTAGTTTATCTGAATTTACATCCCACATCGTTCCAAGAACCTTTTTGGTTGGGCTGATGTCAAGGACGTGATCGTTGGCTGCAAGATGCTGAACTCCAGGACTGTTCGAACTCCACGACCTGAGATTGAAGCCCGCAGGTGACAATTTGTTCCTGGCATTCTTGTAATAGTCGACTGCAGATACGTCCACGTACAGATTTCTTAATAAATCGATGCTGACTTGATCAACAGACTGTGTAAGGTGCTTGTCGAGTGTGGCATTCAAGATGAAGGAAAAGCTGGTGGCACCAAACAGAACAGACTTGAAACGGTACACAATGAATTCACTCTCTGGGTCGTTTGCATCAGATAGCCAGTAGAAGCGTGTGGCATCACGATCGCCTTCGTCGAGGTTTACATGTAAAAACGCCTTTTCGATGTCCGCAGTTATGCCATACTGATGGAGACGGAAGCGTAGAAGTACGCCAGTAAGGTCATTGAGGAGTGGAGGGCCGGACTGTAAACAATCATTCAAGCTGGGGCGTTCCTTTTCTTTGAAACTACAGTCGTACACAATGCGTATTGGAGTTGTGGCAGAGTCCTTATGGACGGCGTGGTGAGGTATGTAGTGACATACACCATTTTTTGTGCTTGGATCTGTTACCCTTTCGATGAAACCTCGAGACTGTTGCTCTTGGATGATGTCATTGTACATGCGCAGTTTCTCAGGATCTGCAGCTAATCGTCTGACCATGGAGCGAGTTCTCTGCTTCGTGATTTCTGCGTTCGACGCTAGGAAAGGGTGTTCTGGTTGCCATGGTAACTTTGCGCTGTATCGTCCGTCCTCCAGCGTGATAGATGTGTCTTGATAGTACTGTAGGAAGTCAAATGTGTCTCCCGATGACGCTGATTGAACACCAAGTGATTCAATGCGCCAGAAACGTTCCAAATCAAATTTCTCTCTTGATGATCAGTCATAACATGTAAAATAGAGCGTTGGGCCCGGGGGGTAGTCAACAAAGTTTTGTACGGGGATGCTCCACCCCGAGGTCCAAACCCTTACCCTTTCATATACCGTTTTTGACAGAAAAGGTACCCCTTTCATATACCTTTCATTGAAAATGGTACCCCTTTCATATAGCCTTTACGTGCGTCTGTTTGATATATTTTGAAAGGCCCTTTTTTAATACTCAAATGGCAGTTTTCCCTACCTTTTTTATACTTCAACTCGTGTTTTCGCTACCATTTCCTATCCTTCGTGAAATCCCTACCCTTTCACATACTTAAACTCGTAAAATCCCGACCCTTTCATATACCTCCTGCCTAAAAAAGGTACCCCTTTCGGGCGGAGCATCCCCGTATAGCCCATTATAGGGAATACCCCCCCCCCCCCCCCCCCCCCCCCCCCCCGGGGCGTTGGGGTTCTCTGGATGGTTACATTTGTAAAGGGAACCTGATAGGAGGTATCCTATAATGATTTTGCTGCTGTGGGACCTGGACCTTTAACAATCTCGTTTTCAACTACATCCCAGTAATGATCAGCACCTATTCGAATATCAACTGTGAAAGGTGAATCATCAACGTTAGGATGTGCTAACGTCAGTCCCTTTAGATGTGGTAAATCCCTTACATTGGTACCAGTGTAGGTAGTGAGAGGTGCAGCTATGGTTGGTACAATGATTGTGAGAATGGGTATGGTCTCCCCTTGAATAGTTTTCGGGTAAACAGTAGCAGTGTCAACGCGCTTAACAAGTGATGTTTTCCCACCGAAGGTTGAGAGTGATATGGTTTCTCGTGTTTCCGGTTTTAGATCAAGTTTGGCTGCAACGTTTGAGGTGATAAAGGAGCGTTCGGAATCCTCGTCAAATAGAATATGTGCATTCATGTGGTTATTGTGGCTTCCAATAGGTGCTACAGCTGTTTTCAGTAGAATGGGTGTATAAAAAGGCTTTTAGGGATGTTTTTGTAAGTTTTGTGATTTTGCTCCAAACATGTAGACTTAAGAGCGCCTAAGTCTTACTTAGCCAAAAAATTGTGTTTGAGGGCCTAAGTAAAAACTGAACGCACTTGACTTAGCATCTCATTAAAGTCGTCAAATTGAAAGGATTCAAGTAAGACTTAAGGTTCTGCAAAACCATCCTTATCGAAACTCAAGTCGACTTATCGTGCCGTGGGGCGGATCACCATGCCAATCAAGCCAATTAACTCTATACCTTCGCAAACATCGTGGCATCGCTGTTTTCGACTGTTTGGTGGCCTTTGGTAATTGGTAGCAGCAAGTTGTTTTCGAAATTATCAAAATGTCAAACGATGGTCATGAAAAAAGAATAACGCGATTCACCAATTCCTTCGAATTTGATCCTTATGCATATACGACAAACGGTGTCTTTATCGTCGAGTGTTTTCGCGCGAGACATCGTCATCAAAATTGAACATCTGAACATCTAATTCTACAATTTACAGTTTGTATTTCTTTTAGCATGTTCTAAATCATTGGTTATGTTATGTTATTCGTCCAAAAGTTTTACGTCTACGGGCTTTCTCCTTTGAAGATACGACGTTGTAAATTTGTTTACTTTTAAGCAGCGTCTTCGCTCGGCAAGCTCAAGTCAACTTAATAAGTTTGCATTTACCCGTGTATGAAGAGCTAAGTAAGGGGGTGTTTACATGACACCGCGGCGACTTTCGCGCCGGGGCGAGTTCACTCCGGTTCCCTCACAAAATGTGGTGGTATCATGTAAACAAATGTAGAGCCATAAGAGGGAACCGGAGTGAACTCGCCCCGGCGCGAAAGTCGCCGCGGTGTCATGTAAACACCCCCTAAGAAAATCGTACCTTACTTGAGCGTTCGTTAAGTTTACTTGAGATCTAGTGTAAAGACTATCATTGCCGAGGTTGATTTAGTCTCATGTGAGTCTGGTTTTCCAACGAGGGGGGCATTGGGGTTTTCGGTTTTTGCACTCAAAATTTCCGGTTTTGAGGTTTTTGTATCCGTTGTGGTTTTCGGTTTTTCCTTTTTAAACATCCGGTTTTCGGTTTTTATGAAAAAGAAAAGCGGTTTTTCGGTTTTGGTTTTTCGCTTCCTAGTTTCCAGACCTTTTTATTTAATCTCGATCAACCCGTGAAAGTTCACGTGATGCGCCATTCAAGTGACGTTGCCGGTGAAAGTGGCCTACAAAAGGCAATAGAAGTTTTGCCTAATTCTATTGTAATAGCTTTAAAATTAAAATGAAAGAAAGATGAGCTTATAGAAATCGCTCACTGAGGGTGAGAGCTAGCCTCCCACGCAGTCGTTTTTAGGGACTGCGTGGGAGGCTAGGTGAGAGCCGTTATGTACAGGTTCGACTGTAGTTATATTTCGCTTTGGTAGCCGAAGGGTCATAGGTTTAAGGTTTGTGAATTAGCTATTTTGATCATTTATATGTTCGGCGGTTTTTCGGTTTTGATCGATTTTTATTGCGGTTTTTCGGTTTTCACGCAAATTTTAAGCGGTTTTCCGGTTTCTTATACGCCCTAATACGAACAAGGAAATGTTAAACCACTTGTCGGACCATCCTGGATTACATACCTAATTATTATTTTAAGGTAGATACGCATCAAAACGCGTGTCTCTGTTGAAAAATCCGTTTGGATCGATTTTAATGTTGCATTAAAGACTCCAAATGCGAAACATCTTTAAGCTTATTGTTGTTTATATTCGTTTACAACAAATAAGTTATTGTTATCGCTGGATTCACGTTGTTCTTATTACGAAACGCAGTCGTAACAAAGCATTACGTCACCTAGTTTACAGCTGAGCGACGGAACGAGCGAGTGAGTGAATGAATTTGCCATCGTCTCCGATAACCCGTTCATTACGCTTCGCGTATTCATGGGTTAAAAACGATGCGGCCCCTGTTTCTTCTTTGTTGGTTCAACTCCGAATTTTGAAAAAAAGGCGAAAGTAAAGTAGACTTCATGCTAACCGCGGTACATTGATTTTATACATTCTCTACTAGTGGATAAATTTTTGTGGGTTTAATTTTCGCGAAACGCGCGATGCGCGAAAAGATAAAAAAAAAGATTAAAACCCACGCGAACATCAAAGCATCAGGGTACACACTCCAAACCTCCCGAAAATAGCAGAAAACAACAACAACAACAACAACAAACTATGAAAAATCTTCAGCGCTTATATTATTGCTTTATTAACTCTATTCAAAGCAGGCTATTTTTGGTCTTCTGTGACCATACACTTCTGAGGCTGTTAACATGTATCCTAATGACCGTAGATAACATGCCACATTTCGGATCTGGGGCGTTTCTCTAAAAAAAAACAAGCTCAAAAATCGCTTTTCGGGCGTTTCTCGACCCATGCCTCTATTTCGGGCACGCTTAGCACACGGTTATAGTGATCCACCAACAGCGGGAAGCTGTTGAGTTCCTTGGGAACAGTTGGTTCACCCTTGGCAAGCCAGCTGTTAAAGACATCAAAGAACGTAATGTCGGCATAGGTCAGCTACAGAAAAGAAAGGAAATAAAGCAGCGTTAGAGTTAGGTGACTACCGCCAAAACATTTCTTTAAACTTTTATCCCACGCGCGATTGCTCAATACGGGCCACGTAAGATTTTATTCGCTAGCTAAAACTGGGATATATTTTTTCGAGGATCTTTCCGAGCAAAGTTTAAGTTTAACTGAGTCAAAGTCAGCCTGGACACTTTCCGCCCCACCCCTCGGTTTGAATAGGGTACAGCGTAAAATGCGGGTTACCAGCCTTGAGCTTATACAACTTCGTAAGGGTTTTTAGGTGGCAAGCAAAAAATATTATGACATACATAAGTGTTGTTTTATTTTATTTGGTGCAAACTTTTGTAAAGAATTGCTGTTAAGGAACTGTGGTGTGCTTATATATAGGAGCCGAGGGGTACAACCGACAACGATTAGATTACGAAGCGGTGATCCGGCCTTCATGGGTCCACAACAAGAAACATAAATAAACTTTATTTGGTCAACGTGTGGGTGTATCTAACATCATCACTATAAAAAAGGTAAGTCTTAATAAGCCTAATGACTCCCAACTGCTGGAACGTAACCCGGTTTCTCAGTAGTATGAAGCGACTGAGAGTATTACTACTCCCCCCTGGATGGGATGCTAGTCCATCACAAGGTTATGCTGGTACTCATTTATTTGACACCTGGGTGGAGAGAGACAACGTGGAGCAATGTTTCTTGTCTAAGGAAACAACCGACAACAGAGACCAGACTTGAACCACTGGCCTTCAGGTTGAAAGTCCGATGCGCTAACCACTAGACCACTGCGCCTCCTTAATCAAGGCACAGTAAAAGTTAGAATCAACTTGAATAAATCATTAGAAGCATTTCCATGTGGTTTAAAGTTACAGTAAGAGGAACACGTTATGGCAGTGCCTTTCTGTTTCTTTACACATCCTGTACATCTTACCTTGCCCAGAAAGAAGCCCTTGCCTCCATCTCGGCTTTCGAGAAGAGCTGTATACTTCTCAAGTCGGGCAGGCAGTGTGGTTTCGAAAAACTCCTTCTTCAGATCTTCCTAAAATCAAGATAAATAATTATATGCTTAATAACAGATCAGTAGGTGGATTTATTCAGTCAGTTGCATGCATGCTTTGTACTCACATGCCGAGTCATGACATGAGTCCCATGTGTGACAACATGTGACCATGTGTGACAACATACGACCTCGTGTGACAACATGCGACCTCGTGTGACAACATGCGACCACGTGCGACAACATGCTACCAGGTGTGACAGGTCTATGACCACGTGTGACACGTCTATGACTATGATTGTATTGAAACTTAAAACCAATAGGCACTTCACATAGACTATTAAAGCATATTATCTACACTGTATCAGTACAGCTATTGTATGATACAAATAAAAACACCCTTCGAATTGGCAGGTATCAGGAAGAATTATCCGTAAGTTTGACTGGCAGAAACGCCTGTATAAGCATCAATGTGCAATGAATAGCATTTATGTTATAGTACAATATTATTGCCTGCCATTATAATACCACAGCCTTATGCAAATCATTATAATTATTATATTAATTTAATTATTATAATTTAATTATACTTGCCTTTTTAGTTTCATCCTTCTCAAAGTGGATTTTTACCACAGCATCACGCAGATCAGATGCACCATCAGTTATCATATCAGCTACTGCTTCATCAAAACTGTCTGATGGACACAGACCTGACAAATATAACAGTAATAGTAAATGAGAAGAAAAGGTTTCGAAAGAAACGTAAAACAGGTCAAGCTGGAATGGGATTGGAATCAAATTGACCTAACTTGCAATTTTCCAATTACCAACTGCAGAGCTGGTAAATTGTCAGTTGTAAATTGCACCCAACAATGGTGAATAAATGAATAAAAACATGTAAAACAACCATACATATTATATAATTTTATAAAATGAACTGAATACTACGCGCTCTGTGATTGGTCGTTGCCTATGATCTATCAGAGTACAGACGCACAGCTGACATCATAGAAAAATTGTTTGCTTTGTTTTGTCCAACATGGCGCACAGTTTTGAAAATGTTTGCGAGGTTATTCTGGATTGAGCAAGTGAAAGCCTCAAAAAATGTTTAGCAGGAGCTGTTTACGAGCAAGAAAATGAAGAAACCAAGACGAAAAGTATTCTTGGCGTCTTGAAAAATACCTTAACTGGAACAAATCTTCGAACACTCGAGCGCTACGAGGCAAGTTCACAATTTTACTCTTTTTACTTTTCTGTTCATTGTACATGTACATACTGTATAAAACAAATAGATTCCATTTGGCCGTGTGTCTGTTCAGTTATAGATCACAGAAGACGTCAAAATGTGGTAAGAACATCAGTGACATACTCGCCTGCGGCACGTGTGCCACTTTTTTGTTCTTACCACATTTTGACGTCATCTGTGATCTATAACTGAACAGACACACGGCCAAATGGAATCTATTTGTTAAATATACCGTAAATCCTCGAATTAGCGCCTGGGGCGCTTACATGTATCTCAAATTTGAGATAAGGCGGGGGCGCTTATTCAAGGGGGGTACTTATTCGAGGGGATCGGAGGTGCTTATTTAATTATTTAATTTCATCGTATAAAATTTGCGCATAAACAACAACATACTGTAACCTGAGTGTTAAAATACAAAGTTGTTCATATTAAGTAGTTCACAAACTGAAACATGTACTAATTGGCACATCTGTTTGTACCACCTGCAGTTCAGCAAATGTAACGTATTAGGTATCAATTTCTATTTCATGATCCTGATCCTCATCCTCATCCAGGTCAATGATGTGAATAATCTCTATTTAAAGTGCCCCTATGATCAAATTTTTGATTTTCATTTATTCACATTTTCGTGTACTATTAGACTTTATTACTCATCTTGCCAAATTTCAATCCATTACGAACATCAGAAGTCATTTTATTTTAACAATAAATTATTTCAAAGAATTTACAGCCGCCATTAGATATTAATCAACCTTGTTCCAAGGCTTGGTTGCGAATGGGAGAAAGTGACGTCAAAGACTCAAACATACCTCACAGGTTGAAATTATAATAACAATCGGCATAGAAAATTGCACGAAGAACAAGATAAATTCTCGGACATCAATGTTAAAATAAAATGACTTCTGATGTTCGTAATGAATTGAAATTTGGCAAGATGAGTAAGAAAGTCCAATTGTACACGAAAATGTGAAAAAATGAAAATCAATCACGAAGAACAAGTCCAAAGTTTTTGTTGCTTTTCGCGTGATTTTCAATACTTATTGTTATTATAATTTCAGCCCGTGAGGTATGTTTGAGTCTTTGACGTCACTTTCTCCCATTCGCAACCAAGCCTTGGAACAAGATTGATTAATGGTGGCCGTAAATTCTCGGAAATCAATGTTAAAATAAAATGACTTCTGATGTTCGTAATGAATTGAAATTTGGCAAGATGAGTAAGAAAGTCCAATTGTACACGAAAATGTGAAAAAATGAAAATCAAAAATTTGATCACAGGGGCACTTTAATAACCTCTAATTCGTCAGACTGCGTCAATTTAGAAGAAAAGAAACTGGTTTCTTGTATTGTAATGATGTAGTGAACAATAATACCAATGATTGTAAAAAATGCCGCAAGAGTGATTAAACATGATCAACACTGTACTCAACCTTTGTTGTCTCCAAAAAAAGGGGGAGGGGGCTTACTCGAGGGGAGGTGCCTATTTCAAAATTTGGCTAATACAAGAGGCGCTTATTCGAGGGGAGACGCTAATTCGCAGATTTATGGTATATGCAGTGTTCAAACTGATGATGAAACATACATGCATATGAGTGATATTTGTGGCCCTGACACAGTAATTCTTTTCACTCATTAAAGCAGTTTTAACCCTCAGATGTACTGGCAAACTTATACCCCAGCCATTGTGCAAGGGGGTGGGGGAGGTTTATTGCCCCCCCCCCCCCCCGAAATCTGGTATTTCAAAAAGAGTGTTCCTCTAAAAGATAGCCTGTGATGTGTTAGAAGATAAGGTAAATATTATGGGTTCTGGCACTGCTGGGGATCTGTGATATCGTCCAAATTGGATTTTACTTATGGCATCCAAGATAATTCCCTTGATTAATGATGACTAATTCCCTTGAACTCGCCTCCCCTCAAGTAAGCCCCCTGCCTTGAGACAACAAAGGTTGAGTACAGTGCAGTGTTGATCATGTTAATCACTCGTGCAACATTTTTTACAATATTAATATTTATTACCTACTTGTTTTTAAGAGGGCCACAAGTTTATTAGTTGTCTTCATGTAACTATTAGGTGTTACTCTCTATAAATAAAGTTTGATTGATTGATTGAAAATCACCATCCTAATATTACTGTCAGAAACAAAACAATAAGGTCTAATATAGAGGTGTATGGAGAGGGAAATTTCATTCTGAGGAAAATAAGGAAACATCATTGATATGTGTGCTTGACTAGCATTTTATTCATTCATTCTTAATGCTTCCTCGAAGCAACTGAGTTTGTCTGTCAGACTCAACTTCATGCAAACATTTACTCACAGCACATGTCATATTATTAACAGACAAATAATTTACAGAACTGTTACCTGCTTTCTTGCAGATGTACTTCATAATTGCACCAGACTGTCCAAGGACTTTTCCTTCAGGAGTCTCAATAAATGGCATTTGACCAAGTGGCGGTCTGCCAGCTGAAATGAGAAAACAATGCATTTTGTACTTAATATATTTTTCTACACTGAAGTGCATTCTCTAAACGCTCATGCACCATTTATCATGAGGTAGGGTAATATAGTCTATTAAAAATTTATGCTTAAATCCAAAAATTATTTGTGAACTTTTGAGATGCAATAAAAATCTCCTGACTTGAATCCTTGCAAGTGCCTTGTATGGGATTGTTTTTTTTTTTAAATGCCTTCTGGAGTGTTCTCACTCACTGCAAGTGAACATCAATAAAATATTTAAGCAGGAGCACAGGTTGGCTGCATGATCTCATGATCTCAGCTGTCACAAAAAATAAAAAAGGACACAAGATCTGAACTATATCTTAAGCAAAAAGCTAAA
The DNA here is from genome assembly GCA_024195265.1 of Dendrophyllia cribrosa. Lineage (NCBI taxonomy): Eukaryota > Metazoa > Cnidaria > Anthozoa > Scleractinia > Dendrophylliidae > Dendrophyllia > Dendrophyllia cribrosa. The sequence goes on along the minus strand of JAJLRJ010000011.1, from coordinate 10,095,231 downwards.
ATCCAGGTCCAAAAATGGGATGCATTTAAATCTGTAATCCATTGCATTGGTACAATCCACATTCCACATATGTTTACATTTTTCTCTGAATCCGAAATCTAGCATATTGTTATTTGCAAAATTTGCCTATCCCTAGTCCTATTCACCCCACCCACCCCACACCCCCTCCCTGCCCCATCGCTCCACGTGACCGCCAACAAAGCATGAGCAGTTCCTTGACACCCACGTGTCACTTCCTGCATTTTTTTGTGCACACAACGCCATTTTCTCGGTGGCCGAGTACAAGCGAACAAGGCAAAAGCAATGTACATTAAAGTCTCAATCTGTTGCGAAAACGTTGTCAAACAATAGCATTCCAGAGCAGGCAAGATCAGGCGAAAATGAATTCGCTTTGTTCGAAAATGAATTCGCTTTGTTTGTTCGCATGCGCTCGGTCGGCGTGCGTTTCATTCGGGCCCGAAAAGCTATGTTGTGTGGAGAATTTTTACCAATAAAGAATAGGGGGATTTGTTGATTTTGAAAGCTAAGCAATAAAATTTTACGTTTACTACACAAATTGAGCTGCTTTTCGCGCCTGGCCATATTTCGTTTTGATTTTGTTACCATAAACCAAACAAAATAATCATTGTGATATTCCTTTTCATTCATAAAATCCACCAAATCATGCAAAATATCGGAAGGACTTCGCCAGCTGATTCTAATCTTCTACTTACATGCTTTCTCCTTCGCCCATTCATCGCCTGTCATTCGAATATCTTCGAAATCTATTTTCGCTGCCGCGAAAGCCAGTCGACCTATCTCCCCTCTGGCGCGGACATTAAAGTAGAAGAACTTGTAACCCGGCTTTTCTGCAGACATTTTCACACTTGCTTTTCAGATTGAACGCTGAACACACCTTCAAAGGCTTTTGGCGCACCGAAACAATGGAGCCGCGTGATATTTAGGTCGAAGAATGAATGACTGATCATGACTCAGCTTTTCAATCAAGGCCCATTCTCGTCCCCAGATCTCCACGGTTTTTTTTTAAAGTGCGTCTCGTGTAGCTCTGGTAACGGAAATAAATTTGAATTTTTTGATTGGCCGTTTAAAAATGAATGCGCAACAAGGTAAAAGATTTTACCCTTTTACGCATAATGTTTTACTTCCGGTTGAATTTCAAATGTTGACTGTGACGACTACATCAACAAACCAACGTTTTAATCTAAACGCATTCAACGACCAATGTCACCCAGGTTTGTTTGGTTTAGCAGGTAAAGATACGGATGCTAAATTTCAAAGTATAACGGGATCTGATTGTCGCTAAATATGAGCGATTCGTTTCCGAATATAATCAGTATGTGTCTTGGAAGACGAAGCTATAAGCGGCCACGAATATTAAAGAAGTATGTTGCTTGCTACAGGGACGAGTAAGGAGAGCCAGAAATTCCGAAGAAAGCCCAAGGGTGAAAAGAAATTTTACAAATAGGTTATCCATTTTAAATAACAACAACACAACAACGCTATCAGCGCTCTCGTATTAAGCAAGTTATATTTTCTTTATTAGGTAGTACTCTTTGCTACAACTTGAAATACAAATCTAGGGAAACGAAGGTCACTTGAAGCCCAATTAAAATAACATGAAACAAATGCAAAACAAAAATTCCTCGATATTTCTTACCACTGTTCGATGAAATAAGCCTAATCAATGACCACAGCGTGTCCATCAACAAACTCAGCTGTCCCATCAACTGATTTAGTGGGATATGATAGCGTTCAGTGGCGAAACATAATAAATACACAGCTCCCAAACGAAAGAAATCGGTTGACTTATCGAGGATTTTCTAAAACCAGTAGGCAAAATACAAAGACAATATTTTTTCTTAAAACCAGCAGCACGTAAAGCTTTTCTTCTTTCTTTTTCAGCGCGATGTTTTCCTGTAGTTGTACAGTCCTTTCGAACGCCATTTCCACACACACAGCACACACACAGAGCATTCTCGTCTTCAGAGCTCAACCAAACGAAACGAGGGCTCTGGCGACGAGAATGCACATACGAAAGGTTTTATTATTTCCGGTTTCTGGTATTGAGCAAGCGCAATAGTACATTAATACATTAGCCATGCGCTAACGGATGTCGTGGATTTTACGACATCCGGAAGGCACTGTTACCAGAGCCCTTCGTTTTTCCGCCGACCAAACGAAACGAAGGCTCTGGGGACGAGAATGATCAAGGCCCAGACTTCCGTCAGATCAGAGAGGCATGAACTCTAGGTCACGCAATTAACGTACCAACGAGCAAAGTTTAGGCAGATGCTGGGAATGGCGCGTTAGTGCATTTTAAGGAAACCACGTTAACCCATTCGGCCTAGGGGAAGGGAGGAGGCAAAGTGCCCGCGCTAACTTTCAACATTCATAACTTCTTTAATATGTATTCAAATGCCATCAAACTTTTTGACTTTTCCTAAAATTTATCTGGCAACAATTTGATATGACAATTTTGGGTCTCGTGACTTGATGTTTCCATGGCAACAAGATTTTGACAGCCATGTTTTTGAAATTTGCATATTTCTACCTTTGAATGAAAGAAAACAATGTTTATTGCTATAACTTTTATATTTTTACGTCATTTAGCGTTTATTTATTGGTTTTGATTACTTTTGAATGAATTTGGACGGTTTTCAAGAGGTTTTAATAATTTTCAGAAATCCAAAGATGGCGGCCGTATAACTAATTAACTAATAATTACGTCATATGACGTCATTGTTCCATTGTGCGGACCGCAAAGGAGACAGTTTTGGACGTACTATATACCCTCTAGGTTTCATTGTCATAGCCTTAATGTTCTTCCCAGGCTCAGAAACTCAAAAAAAGACCAGGCTGAATAGGGTTAAGACTTATACAACGGAGTAACTGGTTAGCTTTCAGTTGAGGTTGGGGGTAGCAGTTTAGTTAAATTCAGGACTAAGCAACCCGAGAAGCTAGGTGGTACAGTGGTACGGTAGGCTATGTAAGCCTAAACCTAGCTGAGGTCACAGGTTCAATCCTGAGTGGGGATTTAAGATTTTCTTTTTTCTGGACGGTATGATTTAGGCACAACCGTTGGACAGCCAACACTACCAGGATCTACATCTGTACCAGACCACCACCGAGCGCTCGGGTCAATTGGTATTAATACAATACACTAAATTCTACGCGCATTTTGATTGGCTATTACTATGATCTATTAGAGTACAGACGCACAGTTGACTTCATTGAGAATTTGTTCTCTGTTTCGTCAACTTCCTAGCCTTTTTCAGGCGTACAGATAGTGGGGAGCAAAGGCGTGAGCAGAAGGAAAAGTATCGCGAGTGCTGACGGAGGTGATAGGTGTGAATTCTCCCGCTCGATCACGCACCGAACTAGGCTAGCTACTACCTCATACCCCCGAGATCTTTTTTTTTATATTTAAGTATTGTTCCACATAAGAACGATAGCAAACTTCATTGTTCTGCGACATTAGCTCTTTCCCACAAAGAATATCTTTGATTTCAAGAATAGAGGAGGAGCTGATGGTTAATAATTATATTTCATTATAAAAATAAAGAAAATCCATTTGCGTCAAATACATTTTAGGAAATGTTCGTGCTTAACCAATCAGAATAGCAGAAGACAATAGCTAATAATTTTGCTTCTTTGATGAAGTTCCCCAAATACAATTTCTTTTAAAAATTGTATGTTGTGCGATTGGGTCTCAAATTACTTGAAACCTTAAAAAAATTAGACAAAATGCACCTTGAACCTTACCGTTTTAGCGGTTTTTGAGTCTAGGCCAATGAGATCACTAGTTGTAACAATGAAAAATCTTGACATTCCATCGTGTTTGACATTCCATTGCCGTTCAGCACTATCCTTCTTATGCGGATCATTACTTAACAACTATTCACTGAAGTGGAGGTGGCTAGTGGCCACCAACACTGAGATAAACAGATGTTTTAGTGTATACTAAAACAGTGAGATAATGTAGCACGAAAATGATAATTTTTAACTCATTTATTCCTGTCAACGATTACAATTTTCGCGTGCAAATTGCTTGGAGGTGAATAGCAACTTGCTATCCCGAGCCAATCAGAGCGCTCTAACAACGCTATTTACTGCGTTTTAGCACTAAATATATATTGATGAACATTTTATTTCTCTAAACGTAAAACGATATAGTGTTTTCACTAACGTGACCGGTGGCCATACTGGAGTGCTAAAACAATAAGAAATGTTTGAATAAGAATAGAGCTAAAGTCCTATAGTATTCGTTTAGGACACCGATATGGCCGCCATTTCATTATTTTGGTTATTTTCGGATGAAAGAACTAACTCAGAATGTATTCCACAATTTCCTACGGAAATTCCGTAAAATGAACTGTTACATTTATTTTCAAACCGAAATTACTGGGAATTTTGGTTCAATGGTAAGCACCATAAAAACTGTTACTAATGATCTTTTTCTGTGTGTTCTTTAAAGGCCCAGTATCACCCATTCGGCTTTGCGGTCGTTTGTTTTCGTTTTCAAATGACGAGCTCGCTCGTGATTGGCTCTTTCGTGAATTTTCGACTGCGTTAAATTCAATCGTCGAGGCATTAGGCGCGCAATGCATTTTGGGTGATACTGGGCCTTAAAACATCCGCCACCAATTTTGTCCTCCTTCACCCTCCTCATGCAACTGCTTTTGTTTTCTGTTTATATAAACTTCTCTGTATATTGCCCTTAATCTTTTCTTAACAGACCTATTTCAATATATTAAAATTCATACTTGGCTCCGAGACTTAGGGAAATAAAACAAAATAAATCACATTGAGGTTCAGGAATGAACAATTAATTTTTTCGTTCTAGTCACAAAGCCTTGGTGCCAAGTTAGAAAATCCACCTATTGTTATTTCTTTGTTTTTGTCACTATAGTAGACTACGAGTAGTCCCTCCTTTTTCCTCAGGGATAGTAGAGCGAGCGAAACGCGAGCGCACGTGAAAATCACCCCACGCGAGAAAGGCGGGACGCGCGGCAGGGAGAGAGAAAAAGGAGGGACTACAGACAAAGCCGGCCCAAGCTTTTGACCCTTCACGGTCGACTGATTTTGGAGTGTGGAGTTCGAATCGCCTTTCCAACCAAGTAAGCGCATCTCGCTCCCCGCCGCGCGTCTCGCCTTTCTCGCGTGGCGTGATTTTCACGCGCGCTAGCGTTTCGCTCGCGCTACTATCGCTGAGGAAAAAGGAGGGACTACTCGTAGTCTATCACTATAGTATTGTACTGTAAAATATTTTAATAAAGTATAAAGTTTACTGTTTTTTTCTATGCTAGACTACCATTTTACTAATATTCGTTCTTCTGATGTGTCGATCGGTTCTGTGCATATCTGTGTTTTAACTTTACTGCCGTTTATTTAAAGTGACGAATATCCCTTCTTTTGGCCTGGTGATCAGTTCTGCGCATGTCCGCAGATCATCAAAGGTTTGAGTGGACTCGATGTTAAAGTTCCGCAAGACGTGAGACAAGACAATTTTCTCTTCAAGGAGGGCAAACCGCTGACCTAAATAGAGACCACAAACACAAGAGTACATAAATGTTTAGGAAATGAAAATACACGACAAACACATTCAGCTATTTCGAGAAAGGCAGTTAACAAGGGCCCTTATTATTCGACATAGCATTCTAGAGTGCAAATACGCATCAAAACGAGTACAAATATGACACGTTATTACACTCTTCTGACCGCGCGCTAGGAAAAACAGTTTCAAAAACTTAGTTTTAGGAGAAGATTACTGCCGTGATGGTAGAATAGATAGATAGTTTAGATAGATAGATAGATAGATAGATAGATAGATAGATAGATAGATAGATAGATAGATAGATAGATAGATAGATAGATAGATAGTTTATTTATATAAAAACGTCGCAGCCAATAGGCTGAATTATGTCCTATAATATTTACAATAATAAAACAATGATAAACTATAATAATAATAATAATAATAACAATAATATTTACAATTAAAAACTTATCACTAGTTAAAATTCACAAAATTGTTCAAAAGTCTTAGGCTTTAAAACTATTTACAAGATGGCATTGTGCATTAAAAAAGGTATTCTTAGCCCTCTTTGTGTTAAATTTAATGTTAAAAGTTCTTGAATTTCTTAGTGAGTACGTAGTGCTGAACTGAGGTGGTAATAGATAATGCAGGCGATGATTGTTGTCTTCAAGAATATTGTCAAAAAGAGACTTACAGAGGTCTTGATGATGATCAGCTAACCTACTTAGGCCTGCCTGTACTAACGCCTCATTATAACTCACATATGGATAGATAATTGATAACGCTCTTTTTTGAACCCGTTCGAGATAATAAACAATTTATTCAGCGAAACGATGTGTAATACGGCTGGGCATTTGTACTCGTCAGTTTTTATTTTTCTCGCCTTTTGACTCGTAAAAATACTTAGCCGTATTACACAACTTCACGCTGAATAACCTCTATTTATTTCGCCTACAGAGTGTTTTCACTCACGTGACCGGCGGCCGTATTGGAGTGCTATAACAACTGATGGGAAATGTTTGAATAAGAATAGAGCTAAAGTCCCATAGGATTCGTTTGGGACACCAATATGGCCGCCATTTGATTGTTTAGGGACACCAATATGGCCGCCGTGACGTCACGTGCAAACGCTCTATAGTAAGGCTAGTCTGATTAACCAATACGTCCATAACAGGTCCACAGCACACCACACAAACAGAAGACGGTATGCCTGTGGTAAAAAGTGTCCGTAATAAGGAGGCGTCTGCATTAAGCAAGTGTCCAAAAAGCGTGGTTCGACTGCACAGATTACATACAAACTCACCAATACAGTTTCTTGGTCCTGCTGAGAACGGAATAAAGGCGAATGGATGGCGTCCTTGACTGTTTTCTGGAAGAAAACGATCTGGATTGAACTCAAGCGGTGCTGGCCACACCTCTGGGTTTCTGTGGAGTGCAATGGTTGCCACGCCTACGGAGGTTCCTTTTGGGGCTGTGTAACCATCTGCAAAGCGATCAAAGTTTCTGAAAAAACTGGGGTGAGTTTCTCAAAACTCCCAAAGAGATTCTGATCCTTCCCACCCACAAATAAACAACAACAAGAGCAACAAACAAACAAACAACAAAAAAAGAAATTAAAAGTTTATAGACTCCAAAGTTTCTGTAACAATGCTCTCATACAAAACTTTGGGGAGAGTTTCTCATAAGTCCCAACAAAATATTCGAGCCTCCCCCCTGAAAAACAAACAAAGGAAACAAAAACAAAATAAGAAGCAACGCAATTACACGTGTGTTAATAGCCTCCAAAGTTTCTGAAACAATGCTCTTATACAAAACTTTGCGGTGAGTTTCTTAAAAGTGCCAAGAAAAATTTCGAGCCCCCCCCCCCCCCCCCCCCCCCCTAAAAATACAAACAAAGGAAACAAAAACAAAATAAAAAGCAACGCAATCACACGTGTGTTTACAGATTCCAAAGTTTCTGAAACAATGCTCTTATACAAAACTTTAGGGCGAGTTTCTCAAAAGTCCCAAAAACATTTCGACTCCGCAAAACAACAACAACGACGACGACGACAAACAAACAAAAGAAAAAGCAAAGCAATTTCACGTGTATATTTAAAGTCCCAAAAACATTTTGATCCCCTCCCCCCCAAAAAAACAACAACAAACAAACAAGTTTTAAACATCCATATAGTCTTTGCTGAAGAGTTTAAACAGTGCTTGCAAGTACTCCAGAGTTTGACTTTTCATAGTTTTAAACATTAACCATACCCAAATGGTAGTCTTCAGTAGTGGTTCGTGCAAAAAATGGCACTGATGGAAACAAACGCTGGGCTTCCTTGAAATAAATAGAATATAAGCGATTTGTCGTTAACAAAAACGAATCGACAATAGTTGAGACAGTCACACCTTGTCCAAAACGACCTATACTATAAGGGTGTGTTCGATTGACCTTATTCCGGAATAAGAATAAACGGAATAACCCCGAATGCCCGTTCGATTGAGTCGCTATTCCGATTCCATACATGGAATGTATTCCAAGCATTCTGCACTAGGGAGCAGAATGCTTGGAATAATCCAGAATAATGACGTCACTTCGTCCTCGCCTCACGGCCTTTTTTAAAACAACAAACAAAATGATGGCTACCGCCAGCGACATTGTGCGAAGAAAATGAGTTGTTACTCAAAAATGGATACTCCTGGAGCCGGGAAGAGATGCTTCTCCTCATTTCCTTGTACAAAGAAATGAAAGAGATGTTTCAAAACGTCAATTACAAAAAGAAACAAGTCTGGGAATTGATTGCTGCGAGGATGCGAGAGGAGAGTGGACCTTCAGCACGGCCTGACCAGTGCGAGGGGAAGTGGAAAGCTTCTACTTTTGCTTTCAGGAAATGTGAAGACCATAATAATAAAACGGGAAATGAAAGGAGAGTATGTCCATTTTACAAGGAATTTATTTATTAAATTTATTCCAGAAACGGAATAATCGTTTCATTGACCTACGGACGGAATGGCTTTTCTGGAATAATCCGGAATGTATTCTTATTCCGGAATAGGGTCAATCGAACGCAACCTAAATTTAGATAAAAACAAGTGATCCCCCCCCTCGGCTAAGGCTAAATTTTGATCATCAGTAGCACTTCAAATTGCCAACACGACTACGATGATCATCTCTTCACTTTAAATTCTATATCCACAGTTCATATATGATCCATTCAAATACTTCATTTATCATACGTATCTTAGTTTGGCGAAGTAGAGCAACAAATACCTTAATAACACATTCCAAGTAACGCAGCTCCTTCAAATCTTCCACGGTTAGTGTTTCTGGACGCTGTTCTGCAGAACAAAAAATCACGTTTAGGCCTATCGCCTACACTAACACGGCGTCTCCGACAAACGAAAACGGATCTTTTAAAACCTTCTACAGGGTAAATAACTTTGAACACGCGAACTATAATAATAATAACTTTAATCTTTAGAGCAGTTTTCAATTGACTGTCGAAAGTAATTACACAATTGCTTTGGTTTTGCATTGCTACGCTTTGTGATTGGCTAAAAAATCTCGCGCCACTTTCTCGACCAATCAGAAGTAAAACCAAAACCAATCGTGACTTGCTCGCACGCGTTTTCCCGCGCTTGGCGCCCGCGACATGTAATTGCTTCGAGCTCTGATTGGTTCATTGGATTGTTTACGACTGCTGTGATTGGTCAGAGTAATTACTTTGGTTTTGGTTTTACGACACTCAATTGAAAACTGCTCTAATGAGAAAGCCTTCATCACAAAGTGGTTTACAGAGGGTTCCTCAATTAAGATAAAAAAAATCAAATAATCTAAGGAAAATTACATGAACCTACTAATTTCAAACGTACTTATTAAAGATATAAAATAAAACTTACCATGAACTACTAAGACTCAACTAAAGTAAATATCATAGAAAATAATAAATTAATAAAGGAGATAAAATCAGATGAATTTACACGCTAAATACATGCTAAAGATATGCTAAATTACAACTACCGACGGATTTTGACAAGGCACGCTTAAAAGCAGCCATGGTGGGTAATTCTCTTAGTTCTGGAGCAAAGTCTAGAGTAGTCCAGTGTCCCCATCTTCTTAAAGCAGAAGATTTACAGAACTATGCATTTTAGTACGCGCGGATCTTTTTGAAAACGCTGGCATCACGACGCAGTCGCCGTCTTTAAAAAGGGCATTTGTTTTCATACATAAGAAACTTTACTTCATAATGTCTGCCTCCACCCAGGTACATAATAGGGTTCAAACAAGCCACCAGGCCGAGAGAACATAATACTCACCGAAAAAAATGTCCACTTCTTCATGAACTTTTTCTTGTATTACAGGATGACGGCCAAGAAGATACAAAGCCCACGTGATACCAGCTGCTGTGGTGTCATGACCCTGACCAGGAAAATATTAATAATACTTATCATACAGATGTCGATGAAATGCATAGAATTTCTCTTTTTTCTATAATGTGATCTCTTCACCGTTTAGAATACAGTAATTTTATCTTTCACATGTGAAGATATCGATGCACGTGCAAAATGTGCTTTTGCTAATTAAACTATTTAAATACACGTGCAAAATTGTTGTTTTTATGCTTATTAAACTCTTTAATGCACGTGCAAAAGTAACCGACTCCGGCGAATTTAATGCTACTCTGAATGATGCTATTCCGTCTGTGTATTCCGTACATGTCTCCCAAAAAGAAAATTTTGTACTATTGTATTCATCCCATTTGAAATGCTATTTAGTCAAAAATTGACTATTTTCAATGAGATTGAAGGTCTAAACGACTAAAGGAGGAGAACCGCCAGTTTTTAGATCTGTGCATTAACACTGTAAACTGTGTCTAAAATACTGCAATTAAATTGAAGCGGTAAAAAATGTCTTCTCTCTTGATATTTCATCGATATCTATAAGAGTTATAATAAACAATATTACATGTCGCTTGTGGATATGAATTTTATCTTCTCGTGTTGACTCCATTATCACATCCTCTATATATCAGTCACTTCAAGTGCACATGAAGTGAAATTTCACTACCATTTTTTTCAATAATCTGAAAATAGGTGTTTAAGAATTATTTTGATGGGTAAATAAGTCACTTGAAGTGGCGGGAACATATTTTAACAAGCGACGCAAGTTGGGCATATTAGACCAGGACCTGGGTTCTAGTGACGTCATTAGTGTGTTTACAACTGAGCGCGTCACTCATTTTACAGTGGAGTTTTGGCAACTTGTGGAAGGATTCTTTCGATTAAGTATGTTTGTAAGCGACACGTATTTTAGTTCTGGGTTTGTCCCCTTTTCCGCCAGGTTTTGTTGTGATCGAACACACGAATGACGTCACAAATACATTGTACCTTTTTGGCCGCGCTAAAAATATCGCAAATTTCAAGCCCCGGCGGGAGTTTTCAAACCGCCAAAGGTGGATCCTCTTCGCGCAAAAGAGGAAAACGACTGAAAATGAAATAAAGGTGATATAAACAACATAAAACCCTAAAACAAAACGGCAGTGAAATTTCACTTCATGTGCATTTTAATAAACTATTCATTGAGAAACACAGCCCACTTTCGTTAGATGAAATTTGTAACATGACTTCAATAAAATGAAACTGAATACAAGGCTGGCACTGCAGCTTTTATGTAAATTGGTTAAATTAAATGAGTAGATAAGGTAAATTAGCCAACGTAATAAAAGATTAAAAAACCTGATGTTTCGAGAGCTAGCCCTTCGACTTTCAGTTTTGTATCGTTCATTATAGTTTAAGACAGAAGTGACGTCTTGCTCGAGCATCTCTACATTAGAGATCCGGCAAAAGAGAACCAGTTTTATTATTACTCATGCACGTAGCGGCATGAGTTATAAAATGCCCTCCGTTTTTTTTTTGTTTTTTTTTATTGTTATTTTTTGTGTCACGATTTTGCATGCAAATTTATGCACGCATATTTTAAATTGTGCACTTCCGGTTAATAGCTTTGACATTTACACTTCCTGTTTAGTGACTTCCGGCTACTCTCACTTCGGGTAAAACAGCGTTACTGAAGTGTCACAACAGCGTCTCCTACAACCCTAGTTACATTGCTAATGTTCACGTTAGGTATATAGGCTTCATTGTGGTACAGTCTTCATTTACAAAACATTCAATAGTAAACAACGTGGTTTGCAGGAACGATGACTGAATGAAAGGAGTAACTCTTCTCCATATCGGACATCTTCTTATCATGTTTACAATATATCGTAAAACTTTCTTACGCATGCGCATGAGTATAGGCTGCTTGGAGCCTCTTGTTATTATTATTTACGCGTTGTGTGTACCTAAAGGTTTATATGAATTTAATGCTTATAATGATATACGCCCAAATAACGGACAAAATGAAGAAGTTTGACAGAAAACCCTAAAGCCATGTTAAATCGAGAATTTTGATATAATGAACGTGGACTATAGTTTATCCAATCAGCCATAACTCCAGTTTAGTCTACAAGTATCATTTTATCAATCAACCGTTCAAGCCAATCAATAAGAGGGATGTCTATCCAACCCATCTAACCGTCCATCTATCAATTAGCCACAGAGACAAATAGGAATCATTACTTGTACAAGAACTAAGATTTTCCCTGACCTTTTGCAAAATTCCCTGACTTTTCCCTGACCTTGAAAACTTTTTGTTTTTCCTTGACTTTTCCCTGACCGTGGCAACCCTGGTTAAGCGGTCAGTGAGTCAGTGAGACAGTGAGTCAGTCAGTCAGTGAATCAGTCAGTCATTCAGTCATTCAGTCAGTGAGGCAGTGAGTCAGTCATTCAGTGAGTCAGTTCGAGTCATTCAGTCAGCCTGTCATTCAGTCAGCCTGTCGTTCAGGCGGTCAGTGACTCAGCAAGTCAAACAGCCAGTCAGCAATTTAACCAGCCAGCAATGTAGCCAAAAAGACAGATTATCCATCGTTTTCCACAGTCAGCGAGACAATAAAATGTATACATAAATATGCCTTCACGATTACCCACTGTGATTACAGTTAATTGTTATGAATACTGCTAGCTTAACTTGATCAACAAAACTAACAAGAAACGAAAGCTCTAACCTCGAACATGAATGTATCCACTTCTTCTCTGACTCCTTCTCGTGAAATGTCTCCGTTGTCATAAGCTTCAAGCAGCAGATCGAGGAATGCCAGGCGCTTTTTTCTTTTAAACAAACCATCGTCTCCATTCTTCTCGTCCTTCATCTTTTCTTCTTGTGTTCGAGTTTTCGTGGCCGCTCTTTCAGCGATTCGTTCATCAATAACCTAACGATGGAAAAGATCGACGTTTCTCCTTGTTTCGCTCTAGTCGTGTTGTGTGATCAGAACATTGCATCACAAATTAAAACAGGACAGAAACGAATAATAAACGACTAGAAACATGCATGCTTATTGCCTCTGCAGTCGCGGATTCTTCCCATAACTTAGCCTTACGCGGTAAGGTAATGAGTATGCAGTGAGGATATGGTATTAGTATATACTGAAACAGTGGATAGCATTGTTGGCGCGCTCTGATTGGCTACTGAAACTCGGAATAGCAAGTGCTATTCACCTCCCAGCAATTTTCGCGCGAAAATTGTAATCGTTGACAGGAATAAATGAGTTAAAAAGCATCATTTTCGTTATATTATCTCACTGTTTCAGTATATACTAAAACAACTATTCACCTCAGTGTAGGTGGGTAGTGGTGGATATTTACCTCGCCGCTTCGCGGCTCGGTAAAAATATCCACCACTACCCACCTCCACTTCGGTGAATAGTTGTTAACTATTTTAACTCTAATGGGTAGCCTGTGATGTACTATGCTAATCTCGTACCCAGATCTCCCACGGTCACATTTCAGTTCAATAGGAGCAGAAATGAGATATGGGTACGAGATTAGTGCCATGCTGATTATAATTAAGTAACGCTCCACATAAGAACTACAGTAAACTTCATTGTTCTGCGGCATTGGCTCTTTCTCACATAGAATGTCTGATTTCAAGAATAGGGGAGGAGCTAACGGTTTATAATTATATTTCAGTATAAAAATAAAGAATAGTCATTTGCGTCAGATAAATTTTAGGAAATGTTCGTGCTTAACCAATCAAAATAGCAGAAGACAATAGCTAATAATTTTGCTTCTTTGATGAAGTTCCTCAAATACAATTTCTTTAAAAATTTGCATGTTTTGCGATTGGGTCTTTTAGCGGTCTTTGAGTCTAGGAAAATGAGATCACTAGTTGTAACAATGAAAAAAGTTGATATTCCATCGTGCATTGCCGTTAGCACTTTCCTTCTTATGCGGATCATTACTTAAGAGAAAAAAATCGTGCACAAGAAAGCACGTGAAAAAAATTCAAGCATTTCATGGTCAAAAAATTCTTGCAAATAGTGATGCTGAAAAAAAAAATTCATACTCAGAAGAAATTACCCAACCCCCCCCCCCCCCCCCCCGCCCCCCACCCCTCCCCCACACACACAGAAATTAAATGGTCCGTCCCTTAGACTGGGGTTTAAGATAATCAATACCTCCATATATGTTTACAAGTGGGTCATTTTAAGTAGATCAATGTTTTTCTAGTCTGTGTAATATGCCTTCTGGACACTGTATACAGTAAATAAGGTCTAAATATAAGGGTTCGCCAGATTGAAATTGGTTTAGACCCCCCCAGACTCGCTATTTTCCTGAAACTCGTTCACTATCACAGTTATTAGTTAACTGAGGGGTCAGTAAAAAAGCCGTACTGCCGCCGTACCGATTTTTAAATGCCATTTGCCAGTAAACCTTGTCTAGACTTAATTTCTTCACGCAACTGATCAGTTTCGCGGAAAATGATACCCTATTTTAGACCAAAAATCTCTGCTAACTATACCCTATCCCAGACTATAAAACTGCCTGAAAACCATACCCTTCACAGCGGCACATACCTATATAGCTCATATATGGGAGTACCTCCCCCCCCCCCCCCCCCCCCCCACCCCGCCCCGGGGGAATGAATATTTTAAATAAATGAAACAATCACTTTATGAGAACTCAACTGCACTATTATTCCTCAAAATAAAACAAAACAAAAAATGCGTACTAAAGGTAAAAACATATTTATATCACCTTGTTTGTAAAGTCATGGAGGATGTGAAGACATTTATTGTGTTCCCTTCCCGAAGGCAATACACTGTAGATAATGTCATTCCATAACCACGGTGACCGCTGCCGCATCTGAACTAACTCACTCATCCTAAGGAAAAAAATGAAAGTTTCAAACCTAATACCCCATTCACACCAACGGTTAAACATGTTTGAATGTTGTTTAGTTTAACTAAGTTTTTAGCCTGTGTCTTGAACGTAAATGTATATGTTGTGGTGCAATTTTGTCTTTGGTGCAAATTTTTTTATTTTCCTTTGTTTTGGGGTATGGTAATGTATGATAATGTATGATAATGAGTTTTAACCCATTCACACCTGAGGATTTTTACGTTTTTGAGTGATTTTCTGCATACACACGCCCCATAGGATTTCGTGACTTCATATTTGGAGTTACCATTGAAAGTGCTGCTGTTCTAAAACACTGAAGGCTCGAGTTTACTGGAAACGTCATTGTGACGATCTCATTTTGCTTGGTTGATTTGCAATAAAGGGTCCAATATGAATTATCTACGATTTTTGGTAAGTTCACAGCCATTTTTCATCTTTAGTAGCTGCCTGGTGAGCATCATTAAGCTTGGAGGTAGTTCAGAGTCCACTTCTCAATGAAGCGAGTTAGGTGTTGTACTTCGTTTACGAATTTGGCTCGTTGCTCGTTGAACTGGAAAAATGGCCGCCTGGAAACGAAGTGGCTTTGGGACTCGATTCTGGATGGATGAATTTCTCGACCTACCGCGGCATATTTTGGAAGTTGCGACCACAGGAGAACACAACAAGCGCGAAATTTCGGCGGTGGGTCAGAGTGGCTGTGGACTTAGTATATATATGAAAATTGTGGAGGACGGAATGGGCGCTGTCCAAAAATTCGTTTATTTCCCAGCATGCAGTGCGGTGGTGATGTTGAAAATCGAGGCAAGGTGAGTATGCACTAGTATAAGAAGCTGTAGCTAGGCCCGAGCAATGAATAAGAGCAAAAAAATTCACTGCTAAGCTAGGACTAGGACTGAATTTTGCTGTAAATGTTGACTTTTGGGTTTGCCACGATGATTTGAATAAAAAAAACTAAAGGCAAAAACGTGATTTTTGTTGTTTTTCTATGACGTTAAAAACGGTAATTTTTGTTATTGTCCAAATTCAAACGCTGATATTCTGCAAAAATCGCTGACTTTTTTGTGTTTATTGGGTATCTCAATTTGAAAGACTTTCTAGTCAATGCTCACAACTGCTAGTTAAGGCAATGTTCGCACGATTGAGAAAGTTACAATTTTTTAAAGCAGTGGAGTCTTGTACGGGCGGTTACGGGCGGTTCAGGTGTCAATGGGTTAAACAAAGGAAAATAAAATTTGCACCAAGGATAAAATTGCACCACAACATATATGACTCATACTACCTGGAATGGTAAAAAAAGTCAATAAAGTTGCTTTTATTAGTAAAGATTTCACTGGTATTTTTCTAAACCTGTTTTAAACTAAACAACATTTAAACATGAATGAGGTTAGTTTCTAGAGAAACTGTGGTGCTGCGTCGGTGGGGGTGAAGCACAAGAATTTGGTTTTATCGACTGAGTTGATAAGGTAAATTAGCCACCGTAAAAAGATTCGAGAAAGCTGACGTTTCGAGCGCTAGCCCTTCGTCGGAGCGAATCAAGGAATTGTGGGTAGTGTGTGGTTTAATATAGTAGGTGGAGCTACGCTATTGGTGGAAATTCGGTGACGTGAAAAACAAATGTAAATTAGTTGAATGAAAAGCGTTCGTTGATTCCGTGGGGTTTGGGAGTGCCGATTTGAAAGATGATTTTTTGTTCTAAGTTTTTACGGCATTCTGTGTTACCCTGGTGTAGGGAAAGGCCGCAGATTGTCATGTGTTGTTTAGAATGGTTAGTAATTATAAAATTTGGGACACAACCTTTTACCCCACAAATTGTCTTTGTCATTACCTCTTCCCCCCCCCCCCACCCCACCCACCCCCCCCACCCCACCCACCCCCCCCCCCCCCCCCCCCCCCCCCCCTCCGGCCCAATACAAGGTTGAGTCTTATGCATATAACGAAGCCACAATGTCTCAACTTTGTATTGGGGGCATCAGGAAATGGAACGATAGTTTCTCTCTTCGAAAAACTTTGTCATTGTGTAGCATTTTCTTAAGTGTCCCAAGCTATTTTGTCCACGGTTGTACATTACCTTACGACTGCTTTGACATATGCGGAATTGTTATTTTCCTGCGCATTTGGCGACGAGTCCATTGAAGTAACTGAAAGAAAGATCATTTGACCTGTTTACTGTTTGTGTGACACAGAATGAATTTAATTTATGTATATCACCTCCCATAAATAGCCAATAACGGGTATAAAGCCCTGGTCAAACAGCGATTATAGTCGATGATACTTGGGGTCGAAGTTTTGATCCCAGACTATAGTCATCTATGACGTCACGCTGGTGTACAAAACAAACTATTTCTCATTAGCCTCTATTCTTGGTTTACGCATGACGTCATAAAAAATCAAAAATCTAAAGTATACGTCCTACAAAGCTGTTTCTAACATGGTATGTAGATATATATAAAGGTTTTAAAATGTGTCACGCAATTCGTCACGCTATTTCAGATAAGCCGTGAAAATAAACAAAATTGAACCAGTTGAAAGTTATTTTTGAATTATAGATGCTTATAAGCCGATTTAATGACACTTATAGTGAATACAATATTTTGTTATTTGATTTTTGGTGTTATTAAGACTGAATTTTTGGCCTCCATGTTGGTGTCCCTGAGTGGGACACCAAGATGGCCGCTCCATACATTTCTTACTAAAAATGTCTAATACTCGTTCGCCTATAACTCTTGAACGAAATGCTTTTGCGCTTCAAAGTTTGGCCCAGATGTGTAGTTTTAAACTCTCTACAATTCCGTAAACATTTTGAAATCGAAATTTGTTGTTTAGTGTTTCTGAATTTTGATATGAAGTAAGTGAAAACCAAGAATTACTTTCATTTTTCCGTACGTATACACTAGCATAGTCGCCGCACTTTTGTCTTTTAAATCCTCAGGGAATGGTTACAAACCACCTATAGAAGATTATCATGCTACTGGTCAAATGGTAAGTGATAGAGCAAGATAGTTGATAACGGCTGGTCGAATGCCACGCGTGCAGTCAACCAGTGACTTCTTGTTTGACCCTCAACCTGAATACTGATTTAAGCTGCTTAATACACTTATACACCCCAAGGCCCAAACATTTTTATCCAACATCCCATGTTTGATCTACAGAATAACAGAGATTATATTTTTTAATTTATTTATTTTTTTGCTACGAACAAATGTTGTCTGGTTTAACCTCCTCTTTCTAGCTCTATCAGCAAACCTTTGTCAAGTGGGCAAATGAACCAACAACAAACTTGTAGTATACCGTGTTTTTAAGAGTTCATATTTTTGCGCCGCTAAACATTTGTCATGACAGAAACGATGTTGGACACAATGTTTGATGCACTCTTCAATATTTCCGTGTACTTTACCTGTAACAACCTTAAGCCTATAGAGCAGTTTTCAATTGAGTGTCGTAAAACCAAAACCAAAGTAATTACTCTGACCAATCACAGCAGTCGTAAACAATCCAATGAACCAATCAGAGCTCGAAGCAATTACATGTCGCGGGCGCCAAGCGCGGGAAAACGCGTGCGAGCAAGTCACCATTGGTTTTGGTTTTACTTCTGATTGATCGAGAAAGTGGCGCGAGATTTTTTAGCCAATCAAAAAGCGTAGCAATGCAAAACCAAAGCAATTGTGTAATTACTTTCGACAGTCAATTGAAAACTGCTCTAATAGTAAGCAAGGCCGACAATTTTGGCACTTGTTACATCCTGTAGGTTAAAAATTAGTTCAAACTAGGTTAATTTTTATTTTCCTTTGTCCCAGATTCATTAACATAATCTCAGACAAAATAAAATAAAAATTAATCTAGTTTGAAATAATTTTAACCTACAACATATACAAAATTTAGCTGTTCAATAGTTTGTATCGATTATAGAATTGAAATTTGCCAATTACTATATAAATTGAAACTATTACAGATTCGGACCTATTGAGGCCCCGTCCACTCGTATGCGCTTTTATTTTAATGCATTTTTAAAAATACATCCGTCCACACGTGGCGATTTTGAATCGTTTTTGCCCATCCTGCGATACAGTTTCTAAAGTGCATTCGTACCGCTAAGTTTAACCGAGTGTCACGTCATTGTTCTCCAAAAGCTTCGTTTTCAGGTGTCCACAGGTAAACGATAAATCTCTGTTTTCAAAAATCTCCACTTTGGACATCGTTTTTAAAAAACTCCGTTTTCGGTGAGTTTTATCGTGAGTTTTTTTTTATGAGAACGGAAGGCGAATAACGGAGAAAAAAATATGAGTTTTCAAATGAAAACGCATACGTGTGGACGGGGCCTAAATCAGTTTAATTTCAATACTCACGGCAAATAATGTCCAAGGCACAACGTGTTATGTACGGCATTATGTCGAATACACTTTTGCTGACTTCTTTCTGTGAAACGTTCAAAATGTAATGTAATGTAATGCAAAACCTTTATTGAAACACGATAAGTAGTTAAAGCTGTGGGGTCGTGTGTAACTAAACTAATGAAAATATAACAAAATGATAAATGTGTGCTAAAATTTATACCTAGCTATAAAATATTAAAAATAATTATTTGCTTAAAAGCGCGATGTCAAGAAATGCAACTAGGTGTGACAAGTTCAACTCCCAAGGGTGCAAAAAATCAAAATTCAAGAAAAATCCTAAATTTCTTTTTCTAACATAATTATTGAAAAACAAATGGACCCATGCAAAAGTACTGCCAAAGGTTTCATTTGAATGGTCACACCATAGGATTTCGTCCACAGACTCAAAAGTTAGAACAAATGGTACCATGCAAAAGTACTGCTGAAGAGGTTTCATTTGAATGGTCACACCATAGGATTTAGTCCACAGACTCAAAAGTTACAATAAATGGACCCATGCAAAAGTACTGCTGAAAAGGTTTCATTTGAATGGTCATACCATAGGATTTGATCCACAGACTCAAAAGTTAGAACAAATGGTACCATGCAAACGTACTGCTGATTGGGGAAGAGGTTTCATTTGAATGGTAACACCATATGATTTCATCCACAGACTCAAAAGTAAGAACAAATGGTACATGTACCATGCAAAAGTACTGCCGAAGAGGTTTCATTTGAATGACCACATAAAAGGATTTCATCAATAGACTCAAAAGTTAGAACAAATGGTACCAAGCAAAAGTACCGCCAAAGAGGTTTCATTTGAATGGTCACACCATAGGATTTCGTCCACAGACTCAAAAGTTAGAACTACATTACATGTCTTCATAATAGACCAATTTACAGTTGCCTACTTAGTAACCTGGCCTTTGTGTGGAAATGAGGCTGAAGTTGACCTTGTTTTAATAGAAACCTTCCTTTTTTCATATGTAAATCATGTTGTTCTTATGCTAACATGATTTACGTACAGTATACATATGAAAAGCAGGAAGGTTTGTATCAAACCAAAGTCAACTACAGCCTCACTTTCGCTCAAAGGCCAGGGTACTAAGCACACAACTGTAAAATGGTCTATTGACTCTGGGAGTGAAAGGGTTAAGAGGTGTGAGGATGCGGGGTTCACTTCATATGCATTACCTCAAGGTGTGTCACCATAATAGCTGCTTGTTCTTCAAACACTTGAATAAAATTATTCAAAATCTTGAAGTGAAAGGTTGGAGTAATCAACTTCCTTCGTGTCTTCCACTTGGAGCCGTCACTAAAAGAAATATTTGTACACTTTTATCAAAACGTATTGGTTCTGACAATTTTTAAGGAAATCATCATGATAATCATCATCATCATCATCATCACCATTGTCACCATCACAATCACCATCATCCTCGTCGTCATTATCATCATCATTGTCATCATCATAATTATCATCGCCATCATTCATGTCTCCAAGAGGAGAATAAGGCAGCATGCTTACCATCTACAGGCTGATCTGTCAGCCACTGGGAAAAAGTTATATACAGCTGTAACAGCGTACACATTTATGTACAGTAGAACCCTGATAATTCGAACTACCAGGGGAAACGGTAAATTGTTTGAGATTAAGTGGGGGTTTGAGTTATCCGATAGTAGAGAAATAGATCGGTGTTCAAGTTATAATTAGTGGGGTGTTCGAGTTATCTGAGTTTGAGTTAGCGAGGTTCTACTGTATAACCTTTGAAAAACTACTACAACAAAACACTACACACTCAGCCTTTGTGGGTGTTTTTAGGAAAAAAAATTGTGCACATGATACACATGCTACATGTATAATCATCGACAATTAAAGCCTTTGGGCCACTTAGCACAGCGCCCTCTTAAATATTTCTTCAAGAATCATACAACATTTCAGCCACAGAGTTAGTAGAAACGATCCCCTACCCCCTCTGACAATGTTGTTTGGAGGAAACTAGTTTTAAGCGCCAAAATCAACCTTGTGATGGGGGGGGGGGGGGGGGAGGGAGGGGGGGGGATTTAGCAAGAATTTCTCTTGATAGTTAAGAAAAGGTAAAAGCGTCACAAAAATATTGTCAAAGATTGTAGTTTCAAAATTAATAACAAACTATTTAATAATCAAAAGAAAGCTTAATAAATGTCACCAAAAGGCTAAGGGTTGTTCAATTCAATTTATCGGGTATCGACTACTGCGGCAAGAGCGAAATGAAATACACTTGAGCTGCACAGTGTTATTCACAATGGATTAATCAACAAAAAGATGTCAGGAAATTTTGATGTCTAAAATAATTTTTCCGTAATGACCATTTACGCAACACGTCTGGCATGGTTTCAGCTTCTCTGACTTTCATCATCATCGATCCCTTTTCTCTCTCCTTGTGGAGAATGGCCATTAATTTTATCCTCTTCTTCCAAGCCACCCTGTCTTTGGCTGCAGCCTCTGCCTCTCTCCAGGTCTTAAAAACGAGATGTTCCCTCTCTTTATTCACTGTTCTCCGCCACGTCTCTCTTGACCGTTCTCTTGTACGCTTTAGACTTTTGACCAACTTTAGACACAGATATCTAACTAACTAATCAGAATATCAAAAAAGCCTGACACAGTTTGTCGATTGATCCCTTGTGAATAACAGTGTGCAGTTATTTAGCTCTAGCTGCGGCATTCGATTTGACGATACCTGATAAATTCGATTGAACAACCCTCGGTCATGAATTTGGCAATATATTGTCTCCTGGCCGTTCGTAAAAGAAAATGTCACTAAAATTATATTTTTATCCAAAACTTTCTGCTGATACAAAATGTATATACGAGGTACATGAAACTGCAAAAGTTGAGAGTACCCTTAAATAATGGTAAATTGGCATTCTTAGAGTTACATATTTTTCACTCCACTAAATTTAAACATTTTTTTCTTGACACTTGTAAAAACTACAAATAGGTTAACAGCAGGTACAGGTGTATTAGTATTACCCTACCTGGTTAATAAGCCTTGGTCATAAATAAATCCAATGCCAACCACAGTGTTGTAATGTATAAAGGATGGAGTAAATAAAAAATATATATTATACAATCAATTAAGACACTTTTAGCTCAATTATCCAAACAATTATAATACATCAGTGCTAATTAGGCCATATTTGTATTCTCATTATTGCACTAGAACTAGCTTGGAGACAAGACTCATGTGGGTAAATCTTTTCACGCACAAATACTTTTCATGATAATTATTCCCCCACACGAGCCTCCATTGCAAGTAAGTTCCAGTGGCTAATCCACTGATTTGATATACATGCGTATATAAAAATGATATTATTTACTTTAACATTGTCAGTGATTAAGAGAGGTACAAGATATCTATTTCCCTTGCCATATCAGGGAAATATTACAGGGCACAGATGAGTCAAATTTTATGTAATGCTGTCTATATTTTAAATCATTGTGTGAATCTATTTTGTTAGAGCAAAAATAGAAACTGAGTTCAAAGCATCAGGCAATTGTTTTACACACCCCCTAGATGTTGAAATTTTATCCTCCAGCTGAAAGCTAACAAAAGTGTACTGAGAGTGACTTATTTTCCACTAATTACATGTACCGTAAACACTGGTGTATAAGCCGCACCTGAGATAAGCCGCATCCCGAGTTTTGAAGCTCAAATTTTGGGGGAAAAGTTTTTTAAAATAAAAACGTAAGTCAGGAATTGGCTCCACAAAACATGAGCTAGACTTTGCTTCTTCTTGTTCCTTCATTGCTAAAAGCTTCAAAATGTCTGACAAAGATAGTGAGCACTGTTTTAACACAGGTATTTTGACAATTTGATGCTAAATTTTACAATTTGTAAACACAACACTCACGTTCATGCGTTACATGTTCGATGCGGATTGTTCAATTTGATCTTTGGTCTCGGGTTGCTTTGGCAGCTCTGTTAGGCAGAGAAGACTTACTTTTCTACATTATCTAAAGTTAAAGAATCTTGTTCTGCATTATACTCCTCTAATAAATAAAATTTTAATTTCGAGGCTCAAAAAGTCTGGTCAACTTATATCACCCGACAGTACGATAACCTTTGTAGATGTTCCCGTAGATAAGCTGCACCCTCGATTTTGAGCAAAAATTTTGGGCAAAAAAGTGCGGCTTATACACCGGTGTTTACGGTAATTGATTTTTTTCACTGTCCCATACATTAACCTGTGGTAAAGAGTTTTTCTCAAATACAATGTAATCATAATATGGTTTCTATAATAATTATTATGAGGACTGCCTGGCAATCAGGTGTTTTTTATTTTTTTTTTTAATTTGCCTCTTAGTATGCAGCAAATCCTTAACTTCCATCTCCATCACCAGTATGTTGCAGTCCACATCAAGCGAGTCACATGGTATAAGGTTTCATCGGCCCTGAAACTGTGTTTTCTTCTCAAATCACCATCATGATGACGCTTTGTTCCAACATGAACTTTATACTGTCAGTAATTAAGTTTTGTACTGATAAAATTGATTTTTGCATTAAAATCTTCTGTTGTAGCAAGAATTGCCTATAGTTATAATACCATGCTATATATAACATAAATATACATTTGTAACATAACTATCAAAAAGTTTTACAATTTTACAAAAACTATTATTAATATAATTACTGACCTGTTCCAAGCCAGGGATGTACAAATGTATATTCTGGAGATTTGCTGATGTGTTTTGAGCTATTTAAAAGCATCTGAAAGAGTAACAAATGTATATAAAAAATAAACTGTAATGTGTAATGACTTGAATGTGTTCCATGCAGAAATATACTTAAAAAAACAGCATCCTCCCCCACCCCCCTCTTGTATGTTTTGCAAATAAAATTGTTTTCATTTCTGAAGCACAACAGTATGCCTGGGCTGCCTGGGCTGCCTGGGCTGCATGTGCTCCTGAGCTTTACTATTACACTCTGCTGTAAAAATAATTAAAAATATTTGCATGACCATGTCAACAATGTTTTCAAATTATATAATATGCAGTGACAAAATTAATTGTCCCTTCCTTCACCCTTGACAGCAACCACATCAAAATATGTACACACACATGCAGCAGACAGCCCCCCCCCCCCCCCCCCCCCCCTCCCGATTACCACATCACTTTAAATCACACGTATTATTTACACTGTATACTGTACAAATAATTACTATTATATCGCAAACCAGTCCATGATGAAAAGGAGCATTCTGATTGGTTCCCAGAGTGGTCCAAATTTAGCAATACAGATCGCAAAGATGGACTGCTCATGAACTCAGTTTGCCAAATTCCTTTTATGAAACAATGAACTTGTAAATGAAAACTGTTTCCTGTTAAGTGGAAATATGTTTCCTCATGTTTGGCAGACAATTTTGGTTAAACTTTTTGCAAAGTGGCTTGAAAAAATGCAAGAAGAATATGCTTAGCTTTGGCGTGTGCACGTTAGCATAGAATGGTTGCATACAGCAATTTTTTTAAAACGTCATTATAATAAAAACTTTATTGAACTAGCTTGTTTGGTCTGTATTGGGAAATATTGGTCTCATTTTTTGTTTGCAAGTTTTTTATGGACCAAGCCAAAGGCAAGGTCCATAAACTTGCAAAAATATAACTCGACCAATACATGTACATGTACTTTTCCAATACAGACCGAACAAGCTAGTTCAATAACATTGATGTACGAATTAACAAAGAAGATTAAAATTATATTTCACCTCAACCAGTTCAGGTTTATACAGCAGCACTACAGGGTACATTGGTCCAAGCCACAGACATAGTAATCCTTCCTTTTGATATTGGTGAGTAAATTCTAGTATTTGCTTCACCAACTCTAAAAAAATGTTGCAAATTGATTGTGAATTTCAAATAACATCTTGTGCTGCTCTTAAAATAAAAAAGACTACATGTGTACTCTGGGTACAGCTGCTACAGGGAGGGAAATTCAATAACAACTGAAGAATAAAAAACTTTTCTGAACAAGAACTGACTACGAGTGGTCAAACTGGGCTTTAAGGGTCTGGATTTTCATCTGGCGTGTTACTGTTAGCAAGCTAACTAAGATAAGAAACCAAGCTTCAAATGACATTTTCGGAAATAATACATAAGTTGTTAGTGGTAGATGTTATCAATAAGAGTGATTCTCTGAAGGTCGCATTGTGTTCAGTTGATTTGTCAAAAACTGTTTGCCAGCTTGTGTCGCTAACAACTGATTATGGTTGAATTTATCTTCGAAAAGTCATTTGAATTGATATCTTCCCCTGACTTGGTGTTCTATAATCTGTACATGTACAATCATTATTTCCTGTTTTGAGCCAGAAACATCACAAAAATTGAAACTTCAAACTTTCAGTCAAATGGTTCCATACTCACGGCACCCCATCTTATATCCTAAGTTATATCCTTCTTTTGAGCCAGCCTTCCTCAACGACAAATAAAGAAAATGTTATTTGTTTCTCAAATGATGCACGCGTGACATAAATATGCATTGCATGAAATTTGCATGAAATAAAAGCTTTTTGTGAGCTCAAACTGCGAAATAAAAAAAAAACAATCAATGGATTCTGTAATTTTACACTGAATGTCTGACATTTAGCTAGAAGGATCAGGAAGACAACTGCAGCAAGAACTCTTACAGTGTAGCCACTTAAAACGACTTTCTAGAAATGTCTAATAATACTGAAATCTTAAACAGGGCTTCTGATATTACGCGATAAAAAAATGGAAATTATGCGATTTTTTCATGGCAAATTATGCGATAAGCAAGGACTATTATGAGGAAAATTATGCAAATTATGCAATTTTTTCTGGAACTTTTTTATGCATGTTTTACTAGGTTTCAGAGGAAGAAAACGAAAATACCTGTTTTAAAACGGTGCTCGCTATCTTTGTGGGACATTTTGAAGCTTTTAGCTATGAAGGAACATCCAAAACGAACGATGGAATCCAAGAAAAGAGTCTGTAAACGAGCGGCCATCTTGGTTAACCTTAGTAACCAGGCTAAATAAAACATGTGCTCAAATTTACGCGGTTACCAAGCTTATTGTGGCCAAGAATGAATGCAGTTTCGATCAAAAGTGGCGGTTTGTTTATTTGATACAGGATAATTCAATAGAGAAAAACAAATTTTAGCTTAACCCATTGACACCTGAACCGCCCGTACAAGACTCCACTGCTTTAAAAAATTGTAACTTTCTCAATCGTGCTAACATTGCCTTAACTAGCAGTTGTGAGCATTGACTAGAAAGTCTTTCAAATTGAGATACCCAATAAACACAAAAAAGTCAGTGATTTTTGCAGAATATCAGCGTTTGAATTTGGACAATAACAAAAATTACCGTTTTTAACGTCATAGAAAAACAACAAAAATCACGTTTTTGCCTTTAGTTTTTTTTATTCAAATCATCGTGGCAAACCCAAAAAACAACATTTACAGCAAAATTCAGTCCTAGTCCTAGCTTAGCAGTGAATTTTTTTGCTCTTATTTGTTGCTCAGGCCTAGCTACAGCTTCTTATACTAGTGCATACTCACCTTGCCTCGATTTTCAACATCACCACCGCACTGCATTCTGGGAAATAAACAGATTTTTTTGACAGCGTCCATTCCGTCCTCCACAATTTTCATATATATACTAAGTCCACAGCCACTCTGTCCCACCGCCGAAATTTCGCGCTTGTTGTGTTCTCCTGTGGTCGCAACTTCCAAAATATGCCGCGGTAGATCGAGAAATTCATACAGAGTCGAGTCCCAAAGCTACTTCGTTTCCAGGCGGCCATTTTTCCAGTTCAACGAGCAACGAGCCAAATTTGTAAACGAAGTACAACACCTAACTCGCTTCATTGAGAAGTGGACTCTGAACTACCTCCAAGCTAAATGATGCTCATCAGGCAGCTACTAAAGATGAAAAATGGCTGTGAACTTACCAAAAATCGTAGAAAATTCATATTGGACCCTTTATTGCAAATCAACCATGCAAAATGAGATCGTCACAATGATGTTTCCAGTAAACTCGAGCCTTCAGAGTTTTAGAACAGCAGCACTTTCAATGGTAACTCCAAATATGAAGTCACGAAATCCTATGGGGCGTGTGTATGCAGAAAATCACTCAAAAACGTAAAAATCCTCAGGTGTGAATGGGTTAAGTTTCTTAGCTAAAGCGATAGTGTATCGTGTGGTTTGTTCACATTATCAGGGCTTCTGATATTATGCGATAAAAAATGGAAATTATGCGATTTTTTTCGTGGCAATAATACTGTACATTAAAAAAAATTGACATTTGACCACACCCAAAAAGTATTTTTAATGTACCTGTACTAAGTGGCCAACCTATCAAAAATTAAGCGACGATTTGCAGGGGGGTGGGGCTTAATACAGGTTTGACTGTATTAGCAAAATAAGTATAATTCCAATAACATAATAATTTATCAAATCGAATATCACATTGTAAGTTTAGTAACAACTTGTACCTGAAGAAGGCTGGTCAGGCCAGCTGAAATAATTACATTCAGTACAAATCAAAACATAAGCTTACATTATGTACAGTATGTGGCCCCTGGTCCGACCGTGCCCGTGGTCCGGCCACGGCCGTTTTTTATGTAATCTTCTGGCAGAAAACAAAGATTAAAAAAGAAAAAAAGATCAACAATCTCGGAAAGATTCGTTTTTATTGAAACTTCGTTTCTGTGCCGGAAAATTACATAAAAAAACGGCCGTGGCCGGGCCACAGGCACGGCCGGACAGGGGCCACATACTGTACTTTGCTTCAATTTGATCTGTGCAAACTAAAGAAAACAATAACATGAAGAGGTACGGTATCTTGTACTCACCATCCGGTAACCGAGCAAGCTGCAGCGCATTCCCAAACAATAAACTTGGTTTCGGACCAGGCAGCTTTCGTACGACAGCAACAGCTTGATATTTTAGAAGAAGAACTACCGCTAACAGAACGATGACTGCTAAAAACAACGACGGAACAGCTGCCACCGTGAAAAACATCACCATTGCGTTTAGTTTAGCTCGGTAATTTCTAACAGTTGGGGAATTCTGATCTGCAGAAATACCGTGAACGAGAGCTCAGCCTTTTTATAAATCCTTTCTGTACAACTGCAGAGTCAAAAGTCATATGACTTCTATTCAGCCGCCATTTTGTTTAACTTCAGAGCTTTGACTGGGGACGAATTGGCGGGGGAGGGGGGAGGGGGAATTCCAAGAGCGAGCCCTGGGTTCAAATGTTGTCTGTCACGCAAAAGCTTCACGCAAATGTTTAAATTACTCCCAGAAGGAGGTATTCTGTAACACAGAATCTGCATCCAACCACGTAAAATAACCACCGATAATAATACACTCTGTGTTGGCATACATGACCATACATGGGTCAATGTTCCACCATATCCAACATGGCGGTAGATAACGACCGGAGTAGTTCATGCAACTCACCCCCGTTTCTCTGCTATTCATGAAGATGGAAACACGGCGAGGTACAGAATCGGTATGCCTATATATGATATGACACAGTTTGTAAGAAAGAAAAGGAAAAGAGGACCGAACAAAACGCAGCAAGCGAGTGGATGGTACCAGCATTCAATGTCAGAGTCTCAAAGATCCGCTTTACGAGCAGCTTGATGTACATGTATTTCAACCCACACTTATTTCAGATTCATTGCTGGTAAGGTGAATCTCTAATGAGAGATTTTACGTAGGTTGTTAATTATTGTTTTGTTTTAAAAGATATTTGTTGCAGTTAATTTTTTATTTCAGGTAATTTTTGTTTTTCCTTTGTTTCAAATCATTAGCATATATTACCATACCCAAAAACAATGGAAAAATAAAAATTACCTGAGATAAAAAATTAACTACAACATATACACCTAAATGCAATGACGTTGTCATAGAAAAATGAAAAATGTAAAAGCGAAAAATGAAAAAAGGCCAATAGGAATTAATTAGACATCCAAATAACAATAGCCGCTGCACGCTTATTATAAATCAACAATAGCCGCTGCATGCTTGATCGTGCCGCGTGCCGCGTGTCGCTGTGAATGATGATTAAGCTAACTAATTCCTATTAAGCTTTTTTCATTTTTCTATGACAATGTTACTGCAATTAGGTGTATATTACATATAGTTAGAAATTAGGTGTCACCAATTAGCTCAATTGAATATTTTAGAAACTTAGGTAAGTTAAAACTTATTAGTTTTTTCAGCTTTTTTTAATTTTAAGTTCTTAGTTAAGCTCAGTTGTCGTCAAATAGTTTCAATTGAGCTAGAATGTTTCTGACACATAAATAAAGTTTGGTGATTTGATGATGATGATAAGCTTTATGGAACAACGTTCTGTTTGTTATTTTTAGGAGGACCTGTGGACCCGTTTTTCCTGAATTTTTCTGTCAGTATAAAAGTTGGACTGTGGACTGAGGACAGGGTATAAAACACAGTCTTAAGTTTAAATAAATATGACGTTCAACATCAACATTTAACTTTCAACTATCAATGTAATTTACGCTTTTGCAGTCATTGCATTAATTTTTATATGCATTCTGATTCCTGGCTGGTACTGTTGGGTACTGTTGGGGCAGGAGTTTTTCGTTTGATGCAAGTAGAACAAGAAGGTGCTTTTCTTTTGGATTCAGATAAAACAAAAGCCTAGTGGATTATAAACAAACACATGCCAAAGCCACCATACTGATTCTTTTAATAGTTTCTAGGTGCTTTGTGGATACTCACAAAGAGCAGTGTTTTCATGCATTTTGAGTTCTTGGTGTGGGAAGGGGGAAGGTAAGGGGAGGCCATGCTCAAACCGTAAACACTGCTCTTCCAAGTATCCGTGAAGCATCTAGAAACAATAACAAACAACACACTTTTCATCAGTATGGTGGCTTGCGCATGTGTTTATTTATACTCCACCAGGCTTAGTTTCATCAGTATTTCTTGACTACACATGCACAGTGAATCCAAAAGAAAAGCACATGGGATTGTCTGCATCCCATAATTATAGTAGCTTGGGACATGGTCCAGTCCTTCTTATTCAACTTGCGTCTTGATGTTGCTACTTGATGTTGAACGCCATATTTATTGATTAACTGAAGACTGAGTTTTATACCCTGTCCCCAGTCCGCAGTCCATCCTTTATACTGACAGAAAGATAAAAAAAATAAATTAAATTGATGAAAATTAAAGGTGGTCCATCAGGTGTTACATGGACTGGGTCCACAAGGTGGTCCATGGACCAGGTCCACAGGGGTGGTCCATGGACCCGGTTCCATGTTTTGTATACGTCCTTTTTAGGATGTATCAGATTTGTATAATGAAAACGTGGCCGATTCATGTCACGATCCACCAACGGCAAGTGACCTTGTTTCTACAGAAGTGCCCTCTTTATTTATGTACATGACTTTGGTGGTTAACACAAATGCTGTCACTTTCCTTGACAGAAATTTCCTTTCATTTACCTATCCCGATTTTGATGCACCTACAAATAAACTGCATGTATCTTTATACAATTTATACAATAATGATTATATAGATGGTTTGCAACCATTCCCTGAGGATTTCAAAGACAAAAGGGCAGTGATGATGTTGGTGTACGGAACAATAGAAAGTAATAGAAGCGAATGAGAACTCTTTTGTTATTGACACCAGTGTGACATCATTTGAAAATGAGATATACAGTGTGCCACATTTGCAGACTGCAGACTGAAACTACATGTAGTCACAAAATGTATTTTTTTTAAAGGCCAATTTAGAATAGTTTTCCCTAGTAGGCTTCCCAGTGATTTGTTCCTTTAAATCACCACTAGGATGTGACCAGTCGCAAAATTACCTACTATTGAGCCCTCGTGTCCTTTGAAGTGGCTTAAAATTAACCCTCTTTATACACACCATTGGTTTCACTTCAATTTTTGTTGACTGCAAATCGACCACAAGATTTGTAACATTGACCTTGCGAAGAATGAATTTGAATTTGCAGTTGCCTATTATGCCATCAAATAATATATTTCTTGAACTTAACTTTATGTAACTTGAACAGAAGAAATGTTTATTTATATTAGGAAAGGTATTATCTGAGCACATTTGAGACAACTGCGAGTTGAAATTCATTCATTGCAAGTTCAACATTACGTGACTTAACTGACCATGTTGTCAATTTGTGGTCAACAAAATTTTGATCGTGTGATGAACTTTTGTCAACTTTTTTCTAAGAGCTGGTCATATAAGCTTAATTACCAGCCATGTCAAGGAAAATGAGCCCTCACTCAAATCCGTTTTGGGGTGTGAAAACCAGACCTGAGTGAGCAGTACAAATTGATGCTCCCATGCAGACATTCTTTTGGCTTTCTTCAACGGATGTGAATAGGATAATTATTTCATTTATGATTACTTTAAATTTGTAAATGTCACATTTTTTTCTTTTAAGGTTGTGTGCGCAGGTTTAAAAATCTCTAAATCTGTGGCAATTCATTGTTTCTAGCCGTCGCCCTTCATAAATTCCCATTCCCAATTAAGTTGTGGAAAATAATTTCCTGTGACAATCTTTAATTTTTATTTGTGTGTGTTTCTTTCAGAGCATCATCTGGCTCGTAATGTACCATGAGGAAATCAATTATTTTAGAGCTTGTCAGTTCTTTCAAAGTAGCCGTGGCTCTTCATCATCTCAGTGAAAAGGACAATTCTGAGCATCCTTCTTCGTGCGATTAATGGTGAAAGAGAAGAGATAGTTGACTTTCTACTTTCTTTTTACCTACATTAGGGCCACCTAAAAGGTGTTTTGCGTGTGTTCCCGTGGCCCAGTACCCTGATACCAACAGCATTTTAGCTTCAGACAAAGTTATAATAAAAAAAACAAAATTGTTTCAATCAGTTCTGTATTTATTTTGTTGCATACTATTGAGGTCTCAATTTTAGTTCCACCTGGCACAAATTCAGTATTTCTTTTCTCTAATTTTTCTACAACTTATCTGTAATGATCGTTTGAAAGCATAAATAACCACGTGCACGTGTTTGCAAGGGTTTTCATTGGCTAAAGATAAATAACCACCGAAAACTGTTTTATTTTAACCACCACATTTTTCAGTAGTTTTTATTCATGTTTGCAAGGGTT
This sequence comes from Dendrophyllia cribrosa, assembly GCA_024195265.1. Classification (NCBI taxonomy): domain Eukaryota; kingdom Metazoa; phylum Cnidaria; class Anthozoa; order Scleractinia; family Dendrophylliidae; genus Dendrophyllia; species Dendrophyllia cribrosa. Next base: position 10,062,939 of record JAJLRJ010000011.1, on the reverse strand, counting down.
TTTATTGGCTAAAGATAAATAACCACCGAAAACTGTTTTTTTTTTAACCACCACATTTTTGATAGTTTTTATTCATATTTGTAAAGGTTTTTATTGGCTAAAGATAACCACCAAAAACTGTTTTATTTTAACCACCACATTTTTTAGTAGTTTTTATCCATGTTTGCAAGGGGTTTTATTGGCTTAAGATAAATAACCACCGAAAACTGTTTATTTTAACCACCACACTTTTTCTATCATTTGATCCTGTCTGAGTGTTTTTTTTACCTTGGCTTCCCTTTTTTTTTCGGACCCGATATAAAACAGAAAATCAGAATGATATTATGAGTCTCGTTTTCATAGTGGTTTTATTTATCGACAAATAACCACCGATAAATATGACAGTAGTACAGTCAACTCTCGCCTTGCGGACAAACGGTGAATCCCCAGCAAAAGTTATAGGCGTTTTACTGAAAAAAACTCCCGCTATTACGGACTCTCGATGTTACGGGCTTACGGACACTTATTCGGTCCCGACGTCACAATTGTATTGCTTTTACTCTCGTTTTCGAGGACACCGAGCGGCATCTTTGAACATTAAAACACATTTTCAATATTATTTTCCCGCCTTATGTCAACACCTTTGTCTTTCTGGTTGGATTTGCACTTCTTCTGTTGACCATCAACTAAAATTCCTTCTTCCTTTTCTCAAGGCCCTATTTGCAGTCTCGCTGCCATAGATAAGTTCAGCTAATCTGTCCAAATATTTCTTCCCACTGTAAATTTCAGACCAAACAACCACTTTAAAGAGTTTCAAGGACGTTCTTGACAGCGTCCAAAACATTTCTGCTTTTCTTATTCAAAGAGGGCGGTTTAACGTTGCGCACGAATTATACATCCCAGATGACAAAGTCGGAGAAATTGGCGTTAATGGGGAGAGTTACCTAGAGCCGGTTGGATAGATATTTTGTCAAGGAGAAGTGACGGCCATGTAGTGAATGTTTCAAAATAAATCCCACAGATTTTCAAATGTAAAGTACCGTATTTCCTCGAATAATAGCCGTCCCTCGATTAATCGCACCCCTTTGATGGAAATATTTGAGATAATCGCCTCCCTCGATTAATAGGGCCTCCGTTGATACCAGTTTATGTAAATAGCTGAAGGTGTTACCCTGTTCAAATAAAGATATCTATCCATCTACAAAAGCGTATGAAAGTTGCGATCTGTTAAGTTCTATGCTGTTTATAAATAAAACGGTTTTTACGTTCTTTACATGCGAAAAAGTCTCTGGAACAGGTCCTGCAGTCAATGACAATGTAAATGCTTGTAATCCTCCTACTGTAAGTAGGTTTTCAAATAATTTTTTCCCACCCCGCTATTACGGACTGTCGCTATTACGGACACCAAAACCCGGTCCCGAGGGTGTCCGTTATAGCAAGAGTTGACTGTATTTAGTTAAATGAACCAACTCGTGGCTCAAATGGCTCATTCGGTCCAAATGATCTGACCCAACCGTCTCAAATGGCCCAACCAGTCCAAATAGTCCATTTAATCGAAATAACTCAAATGGCTCAACTATCTTGAATAGCACATTTTTCAAAATAACACAAATGGCCCAACCAGTCCAAATGACCCATCCAGTTCAAATGGCCCAACTCGTTAAAATGACTCAATTAACTGGCGCAAATGTTCCAACTGATGCAAGTAGTCATTCAGTTGGTCGAAATGACCCAAATGCCGCTCAAACGGTCCAACCAATACAAATGGCCCAATCATTCTAAATGACTCAACTGGCTAAAATGGCCTAACCAGTCCAAATGACCCAAATAACCCGTTCGGCACAACTGAATATTCCAAATGGCCCAACCAGACTACGCAGGCATCAAAGAAACGATTGCATTCCGAGTCTGTCCTTAATCTAACGTTGTATGCCTCGGTAAGGTTGACGGCCTCCATAGCTTCTTGTAGAGTTGTGGCTTTTAATAGCTTGAAGTGTTCGCGAGACGGCGCCAAACAAACGATGGTCAAGTTTAAAAACAAAAACAATCAAATCTACATGTATCCAAGCTGGAGACCACTGACCACATATTGGGTGTTTGCCGTATTCATCGTGAGTAGTGTCGCTAATCTCCAACATATTATCTTGCACGACTACATAGTCCTTTATGACAGCACAGCTAAAGGCTGCCATTTGTATCGTCCATCTGGTCGGGCAAGAGACTTGAGTGTAACTTTACCGAAAATGCAAAAAAAGAAATCATTCAAAAATCTAATTGTTGTATCGCGGTTTGTCTTGCTGAATTGTTTGTTGCATGAAGTTGATATATCGCCAAATCAAATTGTTGTAGCAGGTTTGTCTTGCCAAATTGTTTTTTGTATAGAGTTAATATCTCGCCGAATTTAATTGTTCAGGATAAAAATGCTTATTTCCGTTAGGAAATTGGTATTATACTATTTTGAATTAAATTTAATTAATTTCAAGTTGAGCTGGCAGAAAAAAGGCTGTTCCAACTTGTCAGCCCACCCTTGTGTCGCAACCAGCCAGCCAGCCAACCTGCGAGCTCATGATCACTGATATTTCCGCCATCTCGCCAGCTAATTAACCAGTGGACACATTGCTCAGCCAGCCAGCCAGCCAGCCAGCCAGTCAGCTTAGCTTTTCTCCGTCATTATATTAGTAAAAATATTCGAAAATGTTGAAACCATGCACCATGCACCAAAAAAAAACGTTCCATGGGGTTTAAACAAATGGGACATGTTTACTTGGAGAACGTCAATGCAAGTGTCACTGCCTTAAACTAACCGGCCCTAGAATTTCACCCTTAAGTGAATACTATTACCATCGTTGGATGCAACCCTTGAACAGGCTTCTCTAGTGCAATGTGCTGAGTTGCAAAAAGACGCAGAACACTTGCCGGGAAATTATAGAAAAAATATCAAAAAATCAAAACAGGCTCATTGACCTTGGTGCCCTCGAAACATCGAAAGCCTTTTTTGAGAAGGTAATGAATTCTATTGCAGAGAAAAACATCTGGTTCTTTTGTTGCCCAAATTTCAGTCAAATCAAGCAGTTTCCACGCAAAAACTGCTACTGGTTTTGGCCTTTCAGATGATTTAAATGCTTGTCGCATAGAAATCATTCGCTCCCTCTCTCTCCTCACCTTCATCTTGTTTTGAAAACCCCATTCTCATTTGCTTATGGCAAATGAGAATGGGGTTTTCAAAACAAGATGAAGGTGAGGAGAGAGAGGGAGCGAATGATTTCTATGCGACAAGCATTTAAATCATCTGAAAGGCCAAAACCAGTAGCAGTTTTTGCGTGGAAACTGCTTGATTTGACTGAAATTTGGGCAACAAAAGAACCAAATTTCTTAGAAAACATTCAAGGATTAGTAAAGCGTTTTCATCAAAATTTATCTAGTATACGAAAAAAATAACACAAATAACTTTCGAGGAGGAAATCGAGGGTTGCCCAGACGAAACGCGAGGAGCTGGCAGTTCTGGTCTCGACTGGCAAATCAAAAGAAGTTATCGGTGTCCAGCTCTCACACGAGCAGGTGAAACGCCTTACAGACAAGGAGGTTGTAAGGCTATACAAAAGATATGAAGCCTACGTCGGCAACAAGATGACCGAGGCTCTGATTGCCGACAGCTTTATAATGCTTGTAAGCAAGAGCGTTGGCATGGTTGTTTCGATTGATGATGTGAAAGAGTTTCAAAAAGAACTCAAAAATGACTACATGATTAACCATGAATTGTCATCCTTTGCTGGAAGCCTTGCACTGCGATGCGGGCGATGGTTAGCGTTGGCCAATGCTGCTCTGATCACTACAAAACACATCGACTTCAAGAAAGTGCCTGAAGAGCTCATGCCTCCAACACACCCAAGGAGAGACAGTGAAGGCTACCCACTAGAGGGCTTTGATGAAGTTGACAAATAATCTGACAAGAACCAGGTAGGAACCAGGTAAGAACGAGCGCAGGTTTTTTAAAAAACTTATATATATGGATACGCCACGACTAGAGACGATACCTAAAGACACACACATTACCTCTGATGTTCCAAAAACTGTTCCAGCGAAAAACCCTGGTCGTGTTGCTTCTGGCAAATGACTAGCAGAGCGCAACCGTATGGCTCGCGAAGCAAAAAAACACGCTGCCAAAGCGGTAAATGACCCTACTCCAACAACGACAAATGACCCCTCCCCCTCTCAAGAATCAAGCAGCAACAACTCGGGCTACTTCATTCTGACGGTTGGCGGGTTGATTGTCTCCGCTTTGGGTGTGTATTACCAACGTTAAGCCATTATGAAGACTATTGGGCGCAACAAAGCCCCAACCCCTCCAGCAGCAGCAGAGGATGTCCAAACTACTCCTCCAGTCACACAGAAACGAAAATCAGGAATTCGCGATATGGAATAAAAAATCCTATATATACAATGGCAAACCTCATCCAACTTTTCGTAAACGGGGCTGCAATCGGAGTCGGAGGTTGATTCGCTCCGACGAAGGGCTAGTGCTCGAAACGTCAGCTTTCTCGAATCTTTTTACGGTGGCTAATTTACCTTATCGACTCAGTCGATAAAACCAAACTCTTGTGCTTCATCCCCACCGACGCAGCACCACAGTTTCTCTAGAAACTAACCCCATTCATTTGCAATCGGAGGTGTTCTTCTGGTTTTGGTTAATTTCAACACAACCGCCTTAAAAACAGTTTGGCAATAAGCAACACAACCAATCAACGAAAACACAGACCCAGCGCACGATGAGGAATTAATCGAAATTTAAAATCTTATATATACACAACCATGTCTGACAACAAGCTCGTGAAATCAGTTCTCGATGCCGCAACAATCACTGGTCTTGTCGCCGGTATTGGATGGGTTGGTAAAAAAGTCGTCAAAGAGACATTCACAGCTGACCCCAGCTAAAATGTGATGAACTACGTAAAGTTCACAGCTGTTATGGCTGGAAGCATCGCACTGAAGAAATACCTTGAGGACCAGAAAATCCTTCCAACCTCGATGTAAAAAATACAAAACGTTATATATACAACAATGGCCACCGCAATCGCCATGATGGTTGCTGGAGCAGTTCTCAATGCAGCCGCTTTCACTGGAGGCAATTATCTAGCAAAATATTTGTCTGGGGATGGCACGACAAAAGTCTAGAAGCCTACCAAGCGGCTTGGGCCAAATATCAGAAAGACCGCACAAAGCTCCTCGACTGGATTGCGACCAATGATCGGATCAAAGATCAAGCAAAACAAAACTTCTCAGACACCGACCAAGCTCTGGCGCTCTACAATAACACCCACCGGGACCAACAAATAACACTTCCCAAAGAGCCCGAGTTCTCTGACTTCTATCAACGCAGTCTCCTGCAGCAGAAGCAAGGCGAGCTCTTGTTTATTGGCACGGGCGCACTTGCCCTTGGGTATGCAGCCTTTCGCTTTCTTTAAAACCTAAACACATATATATATTTACACGATGGATGCTAAACTCTCAAAGATTTACTATAGCCCAAAAGGCTATTGGAGAGGCATTACCGCTGTGAAAAAGTTAGCTGCAGCTTCTCGCGTCTCAGATGAGGTAGCGAAAAAGTGGCTCGTCAAAGAAGCCCTTTGGCATAATTACCATCACCGGACCAAAGATTGATGTCTTCTCACCCAATGCGGTGCATCAAGCGGATCTCCTTTTTTTGCCCCACGACAAACTTCCTCGTGGGAGAAAGGTTTACAAATATGCTTTGACGGTTGTCGATGTGGCTAGCCGTTACAAAGCAGCAGAGCCCTTGACTTCGAAAGTGTCTCTAGAGGTTTCAAAAGCCTTTCAAAAGATTTACAGACGCGGGCCTTTGAAATGGCCAGAACTACTATAGGTCGACCCTGGGCGCGAATTTATGGGTGCTGTAACTCTAGATATGGGAGATAGCAAAACAGCTATTCGTCGTGGACGTGTTCGTATCCACAGATCGAGACCAAGCGATAGTTGAAAGATTCAGCCGAACCCTGGCTGAACGCCTGTTTGGACACCAGTATGCGGTTGAAATGCGCCTTCCCTCCGGCCAGAGATCGACTGAATGGGTTAAAAGGCTGCCAGTCGTTGTATCAGCTTTAAACAATGAAGTAACCAGATTGACTGGCAAGAAGCCTGCGCAAGCAATCAAAGAGAAAGCTGTTTCATTCAAGCCCTCTACCCCCTATTCAAGACCGGTGGGAGTCTACGAAAAAAAGCTCCCTCCCCGGGTGAGTGTGAGATATTTGTATCAACCTAGCGAGCTAGAAGGGGGTAGTAGGCGGGCGACCGATCCAATCTGGTCTTTGAAGGTCTACAACATTGTAACAAAGGGTTGCTACCAAACCAAATGAGCCGGTCGTGTACTATATTTACGATGGACCCAAGCGGGGCTTCGTCCGTGAGGAGTTGATGGTTGTGCCGCTAGACACTCAGTTACCACCGATATCTTTGTGACCATACGCCAGCGTGTGGACCCCATCGTCTAAAATCCAGCGCTTTGAGTCAAATGGTGAGAGCGTTGTTTTGTTTAGATGAATACCGTAGATCTGCGTGGTTATTTTCTAGATATCTCCTACAGCCACTTAGACGCCAAAGCAGAACACGAGAGAACAAAATTTGACTGTAGTTACATACCGTGGTTAAAAGGGGGCAGTTGTGCATGGTTATTTTCTAGATATCTCCTACAGCCACTTGGACGCCAAAGCAGAACAAGAGAAATAAAGATTTGACTGTGGTAACATGCCGTGGTAAAAAGGGGGCAGTTTTGCATGGTTATTTTCTAGATATCTCCTACAGCCACTTGGACGCCAAAGCAGAACACGAGAGAACAAGATTTGACTGTGGTTACATGCCGTGGTTAAAAGGGGACAGTTTTGCGTGGTTATTTTCTAGATATCTCCTACAGCCACTTTGACGCCAAAGCAGTACACGAGAGAACAAGATTTGACTGTGGTTACATGCCGTGGTTGAAAGGGGGCAGTTTTGCATGGTTATTTTCTAGATATCTCCTACAACCATTTTGATGCCAAAGCAGAACACGAGAGAACAAGATTTGACTGTGGTTACATACCGTGGTTAAAAGGGGGCAGTTTTGCGTGGTTATTTTCTCGATATCTCTTACAGCCACTTGGACGCCAAAGCAGAACAAGAGAGAACAAGATTTGACTGTGGTTACATACCGTGGTTAAAAGGGGGCAGTTTTGCGTGGTTATTTTCTAGATATCTCCAACAGCCACTTTGACGCCAAAGCAGTACACGAGAGAACAAGATTTGACTGTGGTTACATGCCGTGGTTGAAAGGGGGCAGTTTTGCATGGTTATGTTCTAGATATCTCCTACAACCATTTTGATGCCAAAGCAGAACACGAGAGAAGAAGATTTGACTGTGGTTACATACCGTGGTTAAAAGGGGGCAGTTTTGCGTGGTTATTTTCTAGATATCTCCTACAGTCACTTGGACGCCAAAGCAGAACACGAGAGAACAAGATTTGACTGTGGTTACATGCCGTGGTTAAAAGGGGACAGTTTTGCGTGGTTATTTTCTAGATATCTCCTACAGCCACTTTGACGCCAAAGCAGTACACGAGAGAACAAGATTTGACTGTGGTTACATACCGTGGTTAAAAGGGGGCAGTTTTGCGTGGTTATTTTCTAGATATCTCCAACAGCCACTTTGACGCCAAAGCAGTACACGAGAGAACAAGATTTGACTGTGGTTACATGCCGTGGTTAAAAGGGAGCAGTTTTGCGTGGTTCTTTTCTAGATATCTCCTACAGCCACTTTGACGCCAAAGCAGTACACGAGAGAACAAGATTTGACTGTGGTTACATGCCGTGGTTGAAAGGGGGCAGTTTTGCATGGTTATTTTCTAGATATCTCCTACAACCATTTTGATGCCAAAGCAGAACACGAGAGAACAAGATTTTACTGTGGTTACATACCGTGGTTAAAAGGGGGCAGTTGTGCGTGGTTATTTTCTAGATATCTCCTACAGCCACTTGGACGCCAAAGCAGAACAAGAGAGAACAAGATTTGACTGTGGTTACATACCGTGGTTAAAAGGGGGCAGTTTTGCGTGGTTATTTTCTAGACATCTCCTACAGCCACTTTGACGCCAAAGCAGTACATGAGAGAACAAGATTTGACTGTGGTTACATACTGTGGTTAAAAGGGGGCAGTTTTGCGTGGTTATTTTCTAGACATCTCCTACAGCCACTTTGACGCCAAAGCAGTACATGAGAGAACAAGATTTGACTGTGGTTACATACCGTGGTTAAAAGGGGGCAGTTTTGCGTGGTTATTTTCTAGATATCTCCTTCAGTCACTTGGACGTCAAAGTGAAAGAAGAGAGAACAAGATTTGACTGTGGTTAAATATCCCTTAAAGTCTCTTGGACACCAAAATGGAACAGAAAAGTGGCAGTACATTTGTTTTATTTTAATAGCAGTCAAATTACACACTCATTCTTATTGAGTGAGAAATGTTCTTCTACTGCACATGGTTCAGACATATTGTCACAATCCTGAAGTCCTGAAGACCGACTGTAACTTCACAATTACAATTTTTTGAGAAGTTGAGAATTGCGGTACCATAAGAAGAATTTCAAATGTTTAATGAAGTTGTGTTGATTCATATAAGACAGAGACCCTTTCAGGTACTTCAATGCGGAATTAGCTTGCTCTATAGCTTGGCTATTGAGACATCGAATAATAAAACCTCTTACCAGAACATCGTCTGGAACAAGCCTAGGCTGCAAGGGCTCATGTCCACTTGGAATGCTGGTACTAGCTCTGATCCCTTTCAACCGTATCCTGCTATCCACGAGGATGATTTTAAACTGAGATACCGGAATCGATATTCATATGATTTTCATCAAATGGGAAAGAAATAGCGAAAGGTAAACTTAAGAGTTGTCGGTGATAGTGAACGAGAAGACCTCGAAGTCAATACTAATGGACGATTCTCTCTCTCTCGTTAGCGGCCATATTGGAATAATATGTTGTTTATGTCATGTATGCGTCACGGAGTGTATTATTATCGGTGGTTATTTTACGTGGTTGGATGCAGATTCTGTGCCACAGAATACCTCCCAGAAGAGCATCACAAAGGTAATAGCGTACTTAGACTATAGACCACGGACAGGAACGCATTAGACTTGCCCAGAGAAGTGAGAAAGTCAAGGGTTTGTTTTTGTTTTGTTTTTTTTTTTCTCTGGAAAATAGTTGGAGGCTCCATGCAGGATTTTTGATTTTGCGTCTGTTGGTTGCCGTGCATTATTATATAATTATTATATCTTTTTTGAAAATTTCCCTTACGCGATTTTTTTTTTTTTGGGGGGGGGGGAATTTGTCGACCCCCCCCCCCCCCCCACCACCACCACCACCACCACCACCACCACCACCACCAACCTACTCCTCCTTACCACCCCCCTCCCCCAGCCTATAACTTTTAACATGGTCCGCCCTGACTGATTCAAGTGACTCGCGTGACTCCACGTTTATCACGCGATGTATATTATTAAATGCGTGACTCCCTAGAGCGATCATTACTCAGTCGACATCAGTTCGACGAGTTTGAGCGAACAAACATGTGGTTCTTTCTCATAGCTGTTGTTATTTTACTAGTGATCTTAGCTCTCGCAATTGTTACACTCGTCATAAGTTTAAAAATTCGATCCGGGAACGTTGCTGTTCTTAGAAAACTACCGGGTTATAAACCACACTTGCTGTATGGAAATGCTTTAGAAATGGCGCGACAACCAGACAGTGAGTATTAAATGCTCTTGTTTTTATATCAAAGTTTATATCAATTGAACAAGTATTTGTGTACATGCAGTCAGCTTTATTTTCAACGGACGCCTCTCTTAGACGGACAGACAAGGGTGGCCCCTGCCGCATTAGAACTTCGAATTCTAGAACGCCTTGAACACGTTACTGCCTATTCGTTGTTAAACATGGACAACTGAAGTTATACAATACGACCACGACGGAAATGGTTCTTGACTCAATGGTGCAGCGCATGTGACTCATTGTTATAATGTTGACAAGCTACGGTATATAAAATCCAATAAAACTTGTCACCAGTACGAGATCCTACAGTGTATTTTAAAATTTTGTAGTCAACTGAGGAGACCGGGGATCGAACTCCTTTGAACTCTCGTCGACTCTGTCTCGTGATCGATCAAGAAATCCTGTATACTAATGATTGATAGCAAAATCAACAATTGCTGTTTTTCGGTCACAGCACAGGCTTCCCAAGCTCAAAATTCGACTCTACATACGTGGTGTATGCGACAGCTTGTGTATATAGAGAAATGTATGGGAAAATCACGGATTCTCTAAAATTGGGTAAATAACTATCTATTTTGAAATAAAGTTTACCTACCTCAAATGTGTTGCTTACTAGTGTCTTGTACTGAATTTGAAGCCATTCTGACGCCATTTAGCGAAGTTATTCGAAGTCGTTGTCTCTCCTTCTAAAAAGAAGGAAAGGCAGACCACTGCATCGAATCGCTGGCCAGAGGTCACTCCACAAATCGCTCTCTCCTCAAAAGGAAAAGTCCCGAATCGCAATAAAACCATCAGTTCCATAGAGCCCAATAAATTTCACTCCACATACGTGTGCTTCGGCGGTCGAAAGACTCGTAAAGAACGAGATATTTTGCTTTAAATTCGTCTATTCGGCTTTCCAGATGTTCTTGTGACCGATCTCGCGCCAACGGTCGTTACTCAACGACAAGTATCTGGTTTCATCCTCAACTCTGATTGGTCCATTTGAACTAAGTCACGCGTTGACAACATGACCCTCCACCGGAGGGAAAGGTACATGTTGTCAGCGCGTGACTTGGTTCAAATGGACCAATCAGAGTTGAGGATGAAACCAGATACTTGTCGTTGAGTAACGACCGTTGGCGCGAGGTCGGTCACAAGAACATCTGGAAAGCCGATTAGATTAGATCAAATAAACTCAGTACAGGGAAATTTATGGGTTTACCTTAGCACTATAATTTTCACACAGAGTTAATTCTCTGATTCCTTGTTTGTATCACCAGTGCTACGTGGCTCAACATTTATTTGTACCCTTTACATTCTCATTGCCACGAATTACCATCTTATTACCCACGATCTGCTCCCGTACGGCCTCGTGGCTCAAGCGGTAGAGCGACGGAAGATCTAATCCGGATGTCGTGGGTTCGAATCCCACCGAGGTCAAAGATTTTTTTCTTTCCCTCGTGTGGTCCCTCATTTCCTTACTAGGGCTAACGCTCAGTACAGGGAAATTTATGGGTTTACCTTAGCACTATAATTTTCACACAGAGTTAATTCTCTGATTCCTTGTTTGTATCACCAGTACTACGTGGCTCAACATTTAGAGGTCACATGTAGTCAACCTGTACTGAGAAAACTCAAGAAGACCTTTTTTCTGAAGAAAAAAGTAATCCCTTACACGGAATTTGCAAGGATTCTAGTCAGGACATTTTTATTACATCTGAAAAGTTCACAAATAATTTAATGATTCGGATTTGAGCATAATTTTTTGCGGATCGACGGATCGATACGGCTATCAAAATGTAAAGGATCGGCAGCTTTGCATTCTAGCCCATCACGCGTCACGCGTGTCCTGCTGTATTCTGCAACTCCAGCAACTCCATACTAACACAATAACCGCAACACCTTTAATCGCCCTTCAAACTGACGAATTGAAGTTGCGTGACTAAAATAAGACTAGCTTATTGGTTAGACTGCATGCTAACTGTCAGCTATTAACATGTTTTAAGACAGTCCGACCGGAGGGAGCGGCACGAGCCGAGGGACACTTTCGCTCGCTCTGTCGACCGCCGATGATGCTCGCCTTTTTTACTATCTAGAGAGGGGGGACTGCTAGCAGTCTACTTCGTGGTGGAGAAATGAGGTACTGTAGAGTTCTGAAAGTAGCGGCCCCTGTTACTTTCGGAATTTAATAGCAAGCCTAAGGGGCCGCAACTTTCTGGCTGAGCCGTTACTTTCACCGGGTACCTAAAATACGTGAATAATTGAAAAAACAAATGATGATAAACACAACCGCGGAATAAACATAATGCTACTTTAATTCTTTCTTTCTCGTTAATTCTTCGGCATTCCTCGGCATTCCGCTGTAGAAATATAGAAGGTAGTGAAAGGGGTACCTCTTCTCGGGGCGGAGCATCACCGTACAAAACTTTGTTCAGTACCCCCACCCCCACGCCCGGGCTTCAGGCCATGGCTCTGTGGTGAAAACACAAAGTGTGAAACAGTGGTCAAAACTATATGCAAAAGAGGCGACTTTACGGTGAAAAAGAAAAGCGTACAGAATTTTTTATTCAGCATCTCTCTACAATAAGAAGTGGCTTGGTTGGGGGAAGGCCGCGTCTTATCTTTGGACTAGTCATGCCATTAAATAATTCAAACTTGTATAACCTGTTTGTAGAACTTGTTGAACAACTACTGGAATGGGTAAATGAACATGCTGCTGACGGAGTCATGTGCATCTGGCTTGGACCACTACACCCTTTTGTACTGTTATATAAACCAGCGCTTATAGAGGTACGTATGGCAATACTGTCTGAATTCATTGATTCGAATTTATCCTATTAACCCTATTCAGCCTGGGAGGGGGGGGGGGGCCGCGCTAACTTTCAACATTCATTACTTCTTTAATATGTATTCAAACGCCATCAGACTTTGTGACTTTTCCTAAAATTTATCTGGCAACAATTTCATATGACAATTTTTTGATCACGTGACTTGATGTTTCCATGGCAACAAGATTTTGACAGCCATGTTTTTTGAAATCTGCATATTTATACCTTTGAATGAAGAAAAACAATGTTTATTGGTAAAACTTTTATATTTTTACGTCATTTAGCGTTTATTTATTGGTTTTCATTAATTTTGGGTGAATTTGGACGGTTTTTAAGGGGTTTTAAAAAAATTCAGAAATCCAAGATGGCGGATCCAAGATGGCGGCCGCATAACTAATTACCTAATAACTACGTCATATGACGTCATCATTCCATTGTGCGGAGCGCAAAGGAGACAGTTTTGGACGTACTATGTACCCTCTTGGTTTCATTGTCATAACCTTAATGTTCTTGAAGTTACGAAGGGGGGGCACAATGTGCCCCCCCCCCCCCCCCCCAGGCTCAGAAACTCAAAAAAAAAGCCCAGGCTGAATAGGGTTAAATAGCTATATATAGGTTTGTAACTGCTAAGTTGCACGGTCTGTATGGTAAATGGCATGTTAGCTGTTTCATAGTTTAAACGGAGTAAAATAAATTAATCAGCAATTGTTCTGAATTTCTGATTTCTTCACGTGGATATTTTCAGGTCTTACTGAACAGCACAAAGCACACAACTAAGTCTATGGATTATCAGTTTTTACATCCCTGGCTGGGAACTGGCAAGTAATGTGTTGTTGATTCTTGGTTTAGCCGTCATCGATCAAGCTCAACAAGTGCTAGCACCATTCAAGATTAATATTGCTGTAGTTGTTAACTTAGTGGTATCTGCTTTACAGCTGTCATTCAGTCGATTAGTCACCCTCTGTCAGATCAGTCAGACGGTCAGTCAGTCAGTCTGTCAACCAGTCAATTAGTCACCCGGTCAACCAGCCAGTCAGTCAGTCAGTCAGTCAGTCAGCCAGCCAGTCAGTCCGTCAGTCAGTCAGTCAGTCAGTCAGTCAGTCAGCCAGCCAGCCAGCCAGCCAGTCGGTCAGGCACCCAGTCAGCCATTCAGTCAGTCAGTCAGGCAGGCAGGCAACCAGTCAGCCAGTCAGTCAATCAACTATTCAGCCAGTCAGTCAGTCAGCCAGCCATCTAGTCAGTCAGTCAGCCAATCAGTGGGCTTGTCAGTCAGTCGGCCAGCAAGTTAGGTAGTCATCACTACATACTGCAACCAGTCAGCCAGTTAACAGCGAGTCAGCCAGCCAACAGCCAGTCAGCCAGCCAACAGCCAGTCAGCCAGCAAGCCAAGTCATTTAGTCAGTCAGTCGGCTAGTCACTGAGTCAGTTTTTTTAAGTCGGTCAGCCACTGAGTCAGTTAGTCATTCACTCCGTTATTCAATTAGCCAGTCAATCGTTCTATCAAACAATCAATAAATTAGCCAGTTAATCAGTTAATCGTTAAAATGCGTTTTAACTTTTTTTCGTTTATCAAGTGAAATTATCAACTACGGTGCATTGGCTTTCATGTATCTATATACAGGATTACTAACAAGGTTAGTGATAAACTTACCTAATGCATCACTTAAATTAAAAAGGCTATTCAAGGTTGAGCCAGGTTATGAAATTTGGCACCTATCTGCTTTGGGGGGAACGAGGTTGCATACTGGCAACTGCATATTGTGAAATAGGCCGTACAAATCAGCAGGCAGACGATGTCAAGTTAACAGCGTTATTTGCTCTACAAACAGTTCAACCTCCCATATTGCGACTACCCAACTACCTAAAATGCAAAGCCAAGGTTGTCGCTCATTGGAGGTGGTCGCTTATATGTAAGAGAGGTCAGACCACACTGAGGAGTCTTAATTTTCAATCATAGGAAGCTGTAGGTCATTTCATTATACAAAGCACCTACATGTATCTGCGCAAAATGTTTATCATATTTATCATGTAGAATGTCGTTTCATTTGACTTGAAATGTAAAACATTGTTCAATTTGCGTCTAAAGCGACATTTAAATAAGTGCGGACGGTCGCTCACCCCAGGTTAAAAACAATAGAAAAATGCAAATCACTAACGTTGATAGTGGTCGCAGTCGCTTTCTGGAGAAAGTTGGTATTTTGAAAAGTGGTCGCTTAGCGGAGGTGGTCGAACGTGGAGGTTCGATTGTAAATGTTGCACGCAACAATTTTAAACTTTAAGGTAAACAGGCACGCCAAATGGGAGGGCAATCTTGAATCGCGCGCCGTTTTGAACCTCAGCGAAAAGTTTATGCAAGTATAAAGCTCGCTGCACATTGTTGGTTAATGACATTTTCCTTTTTATTCCAGTGACAGCTTAAAGTGGAAAACAAGACGACGGCTGATAACACCAACATTTCATTTTCGAATTTTAAACGATTTTATTCAAGTTTTTGAGGAACAGGCTGCGATCCTGGTGACACATTTAGAGGTGAACACAATGTACCGTGACGGTATGGCATGACATTATATACTTAATGTATACACCTTATTCGATGGTTTAACAGATAATACGCGCGGATATTTTGCGAGTCGCGTAGTCGTTTTTCGAGCCCCGCACGCAATGAGTAAAATGGGCAATGAGTGAAATGTCCGCACGTATTGTCTGTTAAACCATCGAATAATGGATTTATTATTCGACTAACTTGATTCTTTCATTATGTTTCTGTGTTTTCAAACAGGAATACTAAGATGTAATACGACAATTTATTGTGTATTACGCTGGGTTATTTTACGTGTTTCCTTTTCCTTATAAGGTAGTATGACGTCACAGTCGAATAATAAATACACCTTATTGGATGGTTTTCCAGATAAAACGCGCGGATATTTTACGAGTTGCGTAAAATGCGAGGGATAAAGTCTTCACGAGCCTGGTGGCTCACAACTGCCGGAGTTTAACCCGATTTCTGTAGCATGAAGCGACTGAGAGTATAACTATGTGCTCTTCCCCTGGATACTAGTCCATCGCAAGGTTACCCCAGCATTATGTCGCCGGTACCCATTTATACACCTGGGTAGAGAGAGACTGGCTGACTGACTGGCTGACGGACTGACTGACTGACTGACTGACTAACTGAATGACTGACTGACTGACTGACTAACTGAATGACTGACTGACTGACTGACGGACGGGCTGACTGACTGACCGACTGACTGACTGACTGACTGGCTAACGGACTGGATGACTGACTTACTGACCGACTAACTGACTGACTGGCTGAATGGCTGGCTGATTGACTGACTGACTGGCTGACTGACTGACTGATTGGCTGACTGACGTACTTACAAGCCGACTGACCGACGAACAGAGTCAGATGTTACAGGCTTTTTTATCATTCCAATATATCGTTTAAGTAGGTCCATCTGTTTTCATCGGAAGTTCTCTTAATATCAGTGTCTCTTTTTTAACAGAGCCATGTTGACAAGAGTGCTTTTAACGTTATGCCTTATATTACCCGGTGTGCACTGGACATAATATGCAGTGAGTTTATACTTACTAACTTTGTACTTAACCGCCGGTAAGGGTTAGACCAGTTGGTAGAGCCGTAGTCTGCTGAGCGGGAGGGCACGGTTTCGATCCTCGGCCGGACCAACAGTCAGAGTCTTAAAAGTCAAATGAACCAAAAATTTGACATTTTTTCTTTTAGTCCAATATTAATGCAATATGTTTAATGAGTACCAAATAAACATATTCTGAAGTTTGAAACTAATTTGACTTGGCATCGCAGAGATATTGGAAGTTGAAAAATGCGACGTTTTGGCCTTCATAATCGTAGAGCGATCGGGAAAATTGTCGGAAAGTGACGTCACTATTGACCACCTCAAAACAGTCAAGGTTCGAAGTTGAAAACAACAGGTTTAATGAGCGAAAACAATGCATGCCTGCACGTGCGTTTTATATTTTAGTACATTTCCTTGCCGTTCCCTGCGAAACAACAACGTCAAATGATCAAATTATAGGTTTTTGTGGAGAACGTGAACTCACAACGGTTAATTTTCTTTTCTCTATTTGAAATTTAAAGCCGTCACTATGAATTCAACAGTTTACCTTCACAAAAATTACCGTGTAAGTGGAAATGATTGACAGACAGGAAAAGTTAACCTGCACTAAACTACCTAGCGAGGTAGATTGAAAAAACTTAACTACGTTAAAAAAATCTATTGTATAAACAGATGAAGTTTCTCGAAGCAATATTTCCTCGCTCAAAGCTCTTCGTTTCCTACCAAAACGCAGGTTCGAGCTCCTCTGCCATTTTCAATGCGAAAACAGTGGAAATCTTTAAGTTTTAAGAAAAAACACAAGCTTGAATACTCAGTATTCGCCAGGAGAGAGGACACTGGGAATGAGGTTGGCTCACCAATAGTGACGTCACAATCCTTACCAATCCTACCGCTTGTAGTGCGCAGCCATTTCAGAAACGTTTTCGTGAAGCCTTCGGAAATCTTCGTAGTTTTAGCTATGTAACTTCCTTAAAGGCTCAGGAAGGAAAATTTTTGCGTAAGTTTGCTTTATTATGGTTTCTTTTAACGTTGAAATGGATAAAGAAAAAAATTCAAATTTTTGGTTCATTTGACCTTTAAGGTGCTACCTTTGCTATGAAATCTGCAAACGGTTAGAACTTCACATGGCTCGGATGACCACGTAGAAATGGTAGTCCCGTCTCCAACAGGGGAGTTGACGTACAAACAGTGTCGGTTCCCATACATTGTCACTTAATAAAGTGATTTATTTTATTTGTGATGTTCATCAACCGAATGTTTTATCCATCTGCTACGACGCAGGTCTTCAGTTAATTTATTAGCTCAACAAGGGGGTGGATCTCAAGTTGGGCGCGAGTCCTATGTCTTCTCCCTACCACGCCACGTAAATTTTGTAGTGTAGCCAAACTCTTAAATAGATAAATAAACTTTTTTTATTTGTGGTTTATTTTTTCAGTCACATCTATGGATTCCTGGCCAAACGCCCAACAGGACACCGAATCTCCGTATTTTAAGGCATTGTTGAGGTATGTCAGTTATCACGAGGAGTAAGGCAAAGTGGTTTCATGAGTAAAAGCTCCAGCTGAGGAATTTTGAAAAGAGGTTTATATATATTCAGGGGAAATTTTTGCAATGCGTCGTTGAATTTTTACAAGTCACTCACGACACTGATTCCTTTATTTACCCTTTTATTTCCTTCTTGTCATTGTTATTTTGTTTCGATCCATTTTCCAGAATGAGTGAGTTGGTTCATCAGCGACAGACCTCCCCTTGGCTTTGGTGTGATGCTGTGTATAACTGGACTCTGCCGGGGCGTGCGCACAGAACATGCCTTAAAATTCTTCATGACTTCACTAATAAGGTACAGAGCCGAATGACATCGAAAACAGGTTGTTTTATTAGGCAGTGATAGCGTTACATATTTACGAATATACCTAGTTTGTACTTAATATATGTTGTATATCACTAATGTTACCGGTTGATCGGCTGGAGGCCCGTTTGCATGACAGTTTTCATCCCGGGATGAGTTCATTCTAGTGACTGCTCATTTTTTTGCTATGTTTACACGCACGGTTTCATCCCGAGACTAAAGTAGACTCTCGCTATCTCGAACTCTCAAGGGGAATGCAAATTGTTCGAGATAGCGGGAGTTCGAGATATCGAGGGTGGTGTCAAATTTCGTAATTTTCAACAACTGAAAACTGAACTACAGTACGTAGTACAGTATGCAAATCATTGACCTGTTTGTGTCCGGAGTCTGCCGTAAAGATCTCTTTATTCAATATTAGCAATCAATACTGTTTAAGTTTCTTCTTTTGATTTTTAGCGCGGAACAAAACTTGTGTTAAGAATAATAAAAACATTGTCTTCCATACAAAGTTCAGTAAAACTGTAGCCATTACCCAACTACGAGTGTTTTCAGGAAATAAACTCAAACGACTATGTATAATGAATAGTCGTATTAGGCCCCGTCCACACTAATGCGTTTTTGAAAACCTCCGTTTTTGGTTCCCAGAAAACGGATAAAAAGATTTGCGTCCACACTAGGAGCTGAAAAACGATGATCCAAAGATGCTTTTTCATCACCAGGCTCTGTTCGGACGTTTTTCTGTTCAATACGCATGCTCCAATAGCGTCAGCAATAATATGCGTTACTAGTTGTGTCGTAGGGGTTTTTGATAAGCTCCGTTTTTGCCGTCCACACTAAAACAATATACCTGCGTTTTCAAAAGTCTCCACTTTGAAAAGCGTTTACGAAAACCTCCGTTTTCATCGATTTCATTCTCCGTTTTTAATCGTTTTAGTGTGGACTATCGGTAAAAACGCATATAAAAGTATGCGTTTTCAAACGAAAACGCATTAGTGTGGACGGGGCCCTAACCTAGAGCATTGGGCATTTAAAATGGAAGATTTTCAATGTTCTGAAATACAATACACATAAGTGTAATTACTGTTCTGTTAAGTGGAACTGTATACGGTATGTCAGTTTTGGACACCATCAGATACCCCTTTCGGCGAACATAATCAATTAAAAGACAAAATTCATTATAATAGACCATTTCCGAGTTGCCTTTAGCCTCTCCTTCAAAGCGAGGCTAGGTGCGAAACCTTTCATATGAAAATGAGGTTTCATTCATATACAAAAACGTTTTATTTGCATGTGAATGAAAACTCATTTTCATATGAAAGGTTCGCACCTAGCCTCGCTTTGAAAGAGAGGCTAAAGGCAACTCGGAAATGGCCTATTGTGTCCTGTTGTCATTTACTTAACGTCATAATTACTACAGTTTGAGATAAGGGGTGTTTAATTTAGACTACAGCAAGCCGCGGCACTTTGTTCGAGATAGCGGGGGATTCGAGAAAATCGCCGAGTTCGAGATCATGCAGTAGTAAATGACTGAAAAACAGTAATCACAACCAAGGGGAACGGGTTTTAGTTCGAGATAGCGGGGGATTCGAGATAGCCGGTGTTCGAGATAGCCGGTGTTCGAGATAGCGGGACTCTACTGTGTTTCATCCCGATGATGAAACATTCCATGTGAAGTCTTCCCCGAGATGAAAGAGTTAAACAACCGTTTTGTCATGATGAGCTATATTTCACCAGCATAGCTTCTGTAGAACGTATTTCTTAATTACATTATGTATAATTTAAAGATCAGTTTTTAGGGGGAAAAAAGTGGCCTGTGTCGTTTACGCTCGGCTAAGATCAACACTTACTTCGCCCCAGCTTCCCGTTATGCAACCATTCCTGTGAACGAAAATTTGATTTATCCCGTGACAAAACGCATCTTGGCTTTCATGTAACGGGCTTTAAGTTTCGAGTGCATTGATTCCCATATGTTACCGGCAAATCTACCTGCTTGACAGTTCACGGATATAATATGTCGTAATAAGGACTGAATAGGATAATGACAACGAGAGAATTTTCAAGGTCGTTGATCAAATGAAAGACCGATTGCAACTGTTATTCATTTTTAGGTTATTGATGAGCGTATAGCTGAAAGAACAGCTACAAAGCTATATCGGGACAAAACAATAACGATGTTGACAGAAGAGGAAGACGATTTGGGAAAGAAGAAACGGCTGGCATTTCTAGATCTGCTGCTTGAAGCTTATGACAATGGAGAAATTTCACGAGAAGGAGTCAGAGAAGAAGTGGATACATTCATGTTCGAGGTCAGTGAAACTCTTTTGTCGGTAGATTTGAAAGTGAAGACAAATGTCTGTTATAATTGATCCTGGCACGCGTGTCCGTATTGTGAAGGTGTCTAAACTCGTACCCAGGTCTCACTCGTTCTTTTACTTATTCTCGTCACCCGATTCGCGTATAATTAACCGCATATAAGCGCGTCTAATTAACATCAAATTACCGCATGCAAGCGGTAAAATAAGCCCTATTTACCCAACAGTAGTATTCTTTATATTACTGACGTTAGACACAGAACTGAAAGAAAAATAGCTTCAGTTTAGCACTGATCTGCAGTGTTTAGGGTTAAGCACTGATTTTAAAATGGTTAGCTATAGCTTTCATTTATGGTTATGGGTAACTCTATAAATATGTTAAAAATTACAGTTCCTCTCAGCTATCCCTCCTTGGTGTAGTGGATATGGGTGTTAGTTATGAAGCAAACGACTCGGATTCAAGGCATACACCCTTCTGATCTTTTCCTTTCTTTTACTGAAAAAAGGAGTTTTACTTTATGTAAAATGTTCAAGTGAAATACAAAAGCCAGTTTGAGATCAGCTCTATTTTCGTTATTTCTCAGCAGGTGAATAGGGCCTACTTTAATCGCTTGCATGCGGTAATTTGATGTTAATTAGACTCGCTTATATGCGGTTAGTTATATGCGAATCGGCTGTTCTCCTCCTCCTCCTCATTCTAAGAGCCGCTTGGCCCTCTTAACCGTAGGAGCCTGAGTACGAGGTGCTCAGGCTCCCACGATAAAGGAGGCTATGCGGCACTGGGGACGAGAATGACTTGTACTGTAATGTAGGAGATCTTAGTACGTGATCAAGAGGTGTCCATACTGTAGTGCGTGTATGACGTTGTCCTGTAGGCGATGAGTAGTGACGTAATATGGTCATGTATTGTTAGTTATTTGTCCCCTTTGACAACCACTGTAGCTATCACTGTCCTGACTAACTACAATCACAGACAAAAGTCTTTGGAAGATTAGCAGTTTTCACCATTCAATTATTTCCCTCCCCTATCTCCCCTTTTGCGACGTCGTTCAGATAACTGGACCTTTTTAATGCCTCGTTGTTGGATCCCAACATTGATAAGGGGGAATGGGAACGACTCGGAAGGTTATCACAATATCGTTCCAGGACAGTTACTTAACATTAAGAGCGCATCGATAAAATGCACTTACTTATGGTATTCCAGCATTTGTACAACCTTCTCAGCTACACCTATCTGCAATTGTGGCTTTCAATTGACTGATGAACATCAGTAAGATTGAGTAGAATGGATGGCAAACGGACCAATTCACTAAGCCAGTGACTAAATAACTACAGTCGAACCTTAATACGGACACTGAAGGAACAGACCAAAGTGTCCGTATTCAGTATGTTGTCTGTATTATACAGGTAGGAATTGTATGAATTTTTGTATCTTCGGGACCAAAATAACTGTCCGTAATAGAAAGGTGTTCGTATTATGGGGTAGTCCGTAAATATAGGTTCGACTGTACCCGATCGACGAAATGACAACCTGTGCCATCCACTTTGTGCATGCGTATATGTTTGAAAATTGAGCTGAAAAAGAAATCACACTGAGCGACTCTTCTTAGGCGACTCTTTTCAGAAAAAACTGGAATTTAAAAATACCGCTGCTTTTGGTAGGGGTAAAACTGCCTTAATTCGGTTATTAACACCATTCGACACGAGGAATTCTGTATAAAAGTGACGAGGTGATCACCTTTTAGAGTTTAAAATTCAAAACTTCCGACGATCAGTTCCGTCAATTTTATATGGGAGTCATATTCCTCGATCGAGACAAGGAGAAAGGAAAATAAAAGAAAGCGGGCTTGGAAAGTCGGGTAATTGAACATAAATTGCATTTTTGCCTACGTGGTTGTTTTATAAGATTAATAGTAGATTAGTTATTTTGTGTAAATTCTATTAAATCAGGGTCATGACACCACAGCAGCTGGTATCACGTGGGCTTTGTATCTTCTTGGCCGCCATCCTACAATACAACAGAAAGTTCATGAAGAAGTGGATAGCTTTTTCGGTGAGAGTTGAATGAAGCCATCCGTGCTCTCTACACTCTTAGCAAGACTAAACGTTTTGGGTTTAAAGGGGTAGTGTCGCGGGGCGGAATTTGGTGTTGTTTCAAAAATTGAAAAATGTTTCTATATTAAGGTGGCTCGACTGGGTTTTTTGGCGACACAACATCCCAACTTTGAACGGCTGATACTTCACTGTCTGAGCTCGGTCAGGCAAGCTGCTTCACACGTATACTAGAGATGAAATAAACTTTCCAAAAAAGTGGATTTGATTGACATCAGTGTTACCATAACAACGATCTGATGACGTCATGGTTTTTGCATATTAGTAATTTTCTCAACATCTAGACCTAAACTTTTAAAATGACTGTATGCCTCTTATAGTCTAGATGTAAGTCTTGAAGACTGCAAAGTTTGAAAAAATTCTATGAGAGCGTTTTCGAATAACATTGGGTTGAATATTTTCAATCAAAAATTTAAAAATTCGCATTACTTTCTGTTGTTTCGTCGATACCAGCGTTTTCCTGACAAATTGAAACAATATTTTCACCATATATTATTCATGTGCCATAAAACTACATTCCTTGAAGGTTTCATCCTGTTTGCTTCACTAGATTTCAGTTGATGTGATCAGAAGCAATGTCTCATATATGCTCATTCTACTCACAGAAGCAACACTTTTGTTAGGGAAGCGTTTATTTAAAAACTAGTCGATGAATTTTTTTTAAAATCTTTTGATCTAAAGTTATACATGTAATGCGACACCTCTGCAAATTTCATGTGCATTGAATCATTTTAAGGGCGCGAAATACAATTAAAAGTATAGGGCACTTGCATTCGTCTTCAAAAGTTTCATTGCCGTATTATTTGTTGACAGCTGGTTTATTTCAGGACTTTCTCTTTTGTCTACATTCTACATATTTGTGCACTTTTGAATAAATTTTAAACGTGTTACAAGTGCATAACCGCAGCCTTATGTTAATTGCCATTGTAGTCATTGTACTATGAAAAGAATTTTCACGATCGCTTTGGAGCATGCATGGCAAACGTGTTGTTTCAAAAGCGCACAAATATGTAGAACGTAAACAAAAGAGAAAGTCCTGAAATAAACCAGCTGTCAACAAATAATACGGCAATAAAACTTTAGAAGACGAATGCAAAAGTCTCCTATACTTTTAATTTTATTTCGCGCCCTTAAAATGATTCAATTCACTTGAAATTTGCAGAGATATCGCATTGCATGTACAACTTTAGATCAAAAGATTTTAAAAAAATTTTATCGACTAGTTTTTAAATAAACGCTTCCCTAACAAAAGTGTTACTTCTGTGAGTAGAATGAGCATATTTAAGACATTGCTTCTGATCACATCAACTGAAATCTAGTGAAGCAAACAGGATGAAACCTTCAAGGAATGTAGTTTTATGGCACATGAATAATATATGGTGAAAATATTGTTTCAATTTGTCAGGAAAACGCTGGTATAGACGAAATAACAGAAAGTAATGCGAATTTTTAAATTTTTGATTGAAAATATTCAACCCAATTTTATTCGAAAACGCTCTCATAGAATTTTGTCAAACTTTGCAGTCTTAAAGACATACATCTAGACTATAAGAGGCATACAGTCATTTAAAAAGTTTAGGTCTAGATGTTAAGAAAATTACTAATATGCAAAAACCATGACGTCATCAGATCGTTGTTATGGTAGCACTGATGTCAATCAAATCTACTTTTTTGGAAATTTCATTTCATCTCTAGTTTATGTGTGAAGCAGCTTGCCTGTCCGAGCTCAGACAGTGAAGTATCAGCCGTTCAAAGTTGGGGTGTTATGTCGCTAAAAAACCCAGTCGAGCCACCTTAATTTTGCAATAAATTACCACAAAATGTACCAATTGAAAACTGTCGATGAGGGTTTCTAGTCTCAAACGTAAATTGCAACTTGGCAAAAGTTAGCCAAGAGTCAGAGGCGGATATAGATAGAAGATATAGATATAGATAGCGGAGATAGAAGACCTGCTCCAGATCATCGATGTCTGAAGAGCGCTTCTCAGATCTCACTGTTATTGCTATGCATTACTCTGAGAAATTTGAGTAGAAAAGATATGCGAGTGCTTTGTAAAAGCTTATCCAAGAAGACCCTTTCAGGCTACATTGTTCGATTTACGACGTATGTAGAAAACAACAAATTCCTGTCGTTGTTTCTGCTGTCCCTTTTAATCATGCATTATTTTTAATTTTGGTTTTCTGATTGAGAAATAAGGTAAACTCCAGATTTCATATTATTGCTTTTACAAACGCTTTTGGAGTCTCAGGAATGCTGGAAATGGCGTTACGTTTTAAAGGGTAAAATCGGAAACGTTTTCCGGGGGGGGGGGGGGGCATGGCCCCGGCCCCCTTTCAAGCTCGCCCCAAAAGTTATCAAGGTGTACACCCCCCCCCCCCCCCCCCCCTTTCAGGTATTCCTGGATCCGCCCTTGAGAGTGCAGGCGTTTTTTGTTAGTGGACGAGTGCTGAATTTATTGTCTGACTCCTACACCCTTGGTCGCGTCTTTTGACTCGCCCGATCAGTCTCCTCGTTCGCCCCACCAATACTCCCGCTTTGAAGGTTATAAAAAAGTTAGCCTGACATTTTTTTAAGTTCTCGTAATTTTGTTTCTATAATGAGCCAGAACAGACCATGATTCCTCTTTCCATAATTGGTTGATTCCTTTCTCTTGGTGTATTAGTATTGTTTTGTAAAGTAAGCAAAAGGGATTTAATCCCTTGACTTATTTGTAGCATGGTTTTGAACAAAAATTAAATGGGTTGAAATTCCCGTGACACTGTCTCTTTAACCCTTTAAGGTGAAGTAATACGGGCACCAAAACCAACAGCTACCACATGTGTCGTGTGGAGCTGGCGCTTAAAGAGATGCTTGCATCCGCCTTGACAGTAAAGTGGGGGGTCGATGATCTTATGTGAGACCATGCCTAGCTATGCCATGCTGATGAGTCCTAACTAGGACGAAACAGCTGTCCATAGCTGCCACTGCCAGGGTGATATGGCTGGCCTAGCTCGCGGGGTTGGTGTTCGAGTGTGTCACTTGCTTTTTTCGTATTGTTACAACAAAACCGTGCAACTTGTTGCGCGTTGCAGGTTGCAGCCCTTATGTTGCGCGTATTACCACCTACATGTACGAGCACAACAAATTTTCATGTTGCTGAAAGCAGTATCGACCTTGGCTTTCTGCAACATGAAAATTTGTTGCGCGCGTAGGTGGTAATACGCGCAACATCAGGGCTGCAACTAATTAGTAAAGCAAAACGCATAGGAGAGGGGAGAGGAGGGTCCGAAGGTTTTTCGTATTCACGAGTTGGCTCGTAAAGGCCTTTGATTTGTCCGGGGGGGGGGGGGGGTGGGGTAGTCCCGACAATTTAGGATAGGTGTGTGCCGCCAAGGTTCTCAAACCCTGACCCTATTTAAGGGTAGAAAATCGAGATTTGATACCCTTTTTAAGGGCCAAAACCAGGCGTGTAGTACCGTTTTAACAGACCATATCTTTTTCGTTCTGCGCGTTGGGGTGGATACTGCAATTTAATGCCACCATCTAAGGAATATCTAAGGATTACAATACCAAAAATACCAAAAAGGATACCCCATTTAAGGACTGAGCACCTCAAAAACCCTACCCTATCAGGCGGTACATACCTATATAATATGTAGCGTATATAAGGGAGTACCCCCCTCCCCCGGTGATTTGTTCATTCGTTTTAGAGCAGAGACCAGACAAATTGACAGTTGAGGACATGAAGGAACTCCGTTATCTTGAATGCGTTATTAAGGTACGGCAATGTTTTCCTAATATTTAACAAACTGCTGAAACAGCAATCATGTGCGAATTTTTAATCGCTACTCCTGCCAGCCCACGCTCCCAAATGCTGGTTGATAATTTCACCGCGATCAAACTGAAAGCATGCGCAATGCCTCAGTCGGCCGTCCACAAGTTCTTCAATCTGCCAATTCTCAGTACGTGTATCTTATTTACTCCAAAAAGGGCTGCACCGAATAAGCAACGCACACCTAAACGACAACGGGGCGCTTATATTTATCCAATAAGTTCGATAACGACGCTTATTTCAATGGTGTAAAAAAAATGTTTCGCTTTAAACCAATTGGGGACGGAAATTTATTCTCATGAATTTATTCTGGATTGAGCGAATTTAATGTTCCTTATCCACTATTATCCATCTTGTACTGTTAATTAATTACTATTGTTTTCAGGAATCTCAGAGACTTTTCCCGTCCGTGCCTTTCTTTTCGAGAACAACGACTGAAGAGTGTTGTCTGGGTAATTTTACATTTCTGTTCCATTCTAAAGGCCCGTACACACGGGGCAACTTTCCTTGCAACGTTGCGCGCATATTTATTTGGGGGGAATATTTATTTGGGGGGGCGGGGGGTGGGGGGGGGGGTGGGGTGTCACTGACACGATGCAATTTGTTGTGCGCAACGTTGCAAAAGTAGAACTCGATTCTACTTCTGCAACTGTTGCGCGCAACGTTGCTAAACAAGTTGCACCGTGTGTCCGGGCCTTAAGGGAAATTATTATTGTTAATCTTATTAGTATTATTTACACTAATTTAGTGTAACAGTTTTGCCACTATATATATTTATATTTTTTTGTTATTATTTAGATTAGATTATATTTAAGTGCACGGCATGTCTGAAAAACAGTTTTACTGAGCCGTTTTACCGTGTTTAAATAAAGTTAATTGATTGATTGATTGATTGATTGATTGATTGATTGATTGATTGATTGATTGATTGAAAGAACACATAAAACTTTTACTGTGCGGCTTCATGGGGAGATTTAATCCTTGTGGTCATAGGAGGTGATTTAATCCCATTAGTAATTAATTAAGTATTGTTCCACATAAGAACGATAGCAAACTTCATTGTTCTGCGGCATTAGCTCTTTCCCACATAGAATATCTTTGATTTCAAGAATAGAGGAGGAGCTGATGGTTAATAATTATATTTCATTATAAAAATAAAGAAAATCCATCTGCGTCAAATAAATTTTAGGAAATGTTCGTGCTTAACCAATCAGAATAGCAGAAGACAATAGCGCGCGCAACGTTGCTAAACAAGTTGCACCGTGTGTCCGGGCCTTAAGGGAAATTATTATTGTTAATCTTATTAGTATTATTTACACTAATTTAGTGTAACAGTTTTGCCACTATATATATTTATATTTTTTTGTTATTATTTAGATTAGATTATATTTAAGTGCACGGCATGTCTGAAAAACAGTTTTACTGAGCCGTTTTACCGTGTTTAAATAAAGTTAATTGATTGATTGATTGATTGATTGATTGATTGATTGATTGATTGATTGATTGAAAGAACACATAAAACTTTTACTGTGCGGCTTCATGGGGAGATTTAATCCTTGTGGTCATAGGAGGTGATTTAATCCCATTAGTAATTAATTAAGTATTGTTCCACATAAGAACGATAGCAAACTTCATTGTTCTGCGGCATTAGCTCTTTCCCACATAGAATATCTTTGATTTCAAGAATAGAGGAGGAGCTGATGGTTAATAATTATATTTCATTATAAAAATAAAGAAAATCCATTTGCGTCAAATAAATTTTAGGAAATGTTCGTGCTTAACCAATCAGAATAGCAGAAGACAATAGCTAATAATTTTGCTTCTTTGATGAAGTTCCCCAAATACAATTTCTTTTAAAAATTGTATGTTGTGCGATTGGGTCTCAAATTACTTGAAACCTTAAAAAAATTAGACAAAATGCACCTTGAACCTTAACTTTTTAGCGGTTTTTGAGTCTAGGCCAATGAGATCACTAGTTGTAACAATGAAAAATCTTGACATACATCTTGACATAAATCTTGACATTCCATCGTGTTTGACATTCCATTGCCGTTCAGCGCTATCCTTCTTATGCGGATCATTACTTAATTAGTAATTTTTTCTGGTTTCCTTTCAATTTGCTAACAATTCTTGACACTGAAAGCAGATTATGACGCCTCGGCTGAAGACACCTAGTGCGGTGTTGACGGGTGAAAATTGAGGTGTGTTTGGAATGCTAGAACTTAATTCTAGTAAATTGTATGGGGCACTTACAGTCGAAGCTTTATGTGTCATTTCACGTTCAATAACTTCAGTCATCACGGAGCCTGAAGTTAGCTGATATTTTGCAATGTAGTTAAATCACGAAAACCCTCGATAACCTGAGCTTTTTGGTAATTGGGACAAAAGGTCGTTTCCTTCGGAATTGCATCAATCTAGCACAATTTTAAGCAACGGTGTATTTAACTTGGGCTTCAATCACACATTAGCACTGGGTATGTTAAACAATTTCCAATTCATTTATAATTATTCTCGCTAACTAAGCCATTATGCCGCACATAGACGTACCACATTGTTTTGACGCAACTATGAAATGAACAAATGATCCTGGTTGTGATGAGCTCAACTGACACAATTGCTAACAAAGACCCACCTCTTTTGGTTTTACGACGCTCAACTGAAAACCGCTCGTTATGAATGCAATCATACTTGGTTTGAGCAGCTGCTCACATTATGGTTTTATTTTTATTTTCATCATCATCACAATATAATTCTGATTCAATACAGACAGCTACATAGTCCCAAAAGGTACCACCGTTGGAGTCTCGACCATCGGCCTCCACAGAAACCCAGAGGTGTGGCCAGCACCCCTTGAGTTCGATCCCGATCGTTTTCTTCCAGAGAACAGTCAAGGACGCCATCCATTCGCTTTTATTCCGTTCTCAGCAGGACCAAGAAATTGTATCGGTGAGTTAGTGTGTAACATATTTCCACTGGTTTCATAAATTGTTTCATTCCCAGCTAGAGGCAAACTAATTTTGGTATGATTGTACTCTCCCGGGGAGGGGGTACCCCATTATATAAAGGTATGTGCGGCGCCAAAGAGTATGGTTTGTAAGCCCTTTTGGTCTAAAATACGGTATCGATTTTGACTATTTTTTGTCTGAAATAGGGTATATTTGTGCAAAACTTAAAACTTCATGCAAGGATGATCGGACAGCTATAAAGGGTATTTTGTTACCCAATATTTCGGTTAGGCAAAACTAACCTTCGTCAGGGGCTGCAAAGAGCTAAGTAAAAAATTGAATAAAACGGTTACAAGATATAAAATGATTCAAATAAAAAGATTAAATACGATTGGTTAACAAAAATAGACAGCAGAAACGTTTATAAAGGCTACTATAAAAATAGAATTGGATTAAGTTTCATCGCGCCTGTTCATCCCATAGGGTTCAAGAGTCTTGCCCTTGGAAATTACAAATGCTTCTCTGGCCTTACGAATGGCGTTTCTATTTTTATAGTAGCCTTTGTAAACGTTTCTGCTGTCTATTTTTGTTAACCAATCGTATGTAATCTTTTTATTTGAATCATTTGATATCTTGTAACCGTTTTATTCCATTTTTTACTTAGCTCTTTGCAGCCCCTGATGAAGGTTAGTTTTGCCTAACCGAAATATTGGGCAATAAAATACCCTTTATAGCTGTCCGATCAGCCTTGCATTAAGTTTAATGTTTTATTCAATACTGCTGATCCTGATCTACACCAAGATCCGGCTTCACTTCGCCGTGCTGTTTGTCTAAGTGGTCCTCGCTTTATTTGAGAGTTATATTTGTGCACTCTGGTCTGGAATTGGTACAGTTTTTAGAAGAAGCTACATTTTTATTATTACTCATTGCCTGAGAAGTGCGATTGATTAACGTCGGCAATTTGCAGCCGTTCCCTGAGCCCTTCTCAAATGTTTCGCACAAGCCGCAGCAGTTCCTCGGTCCCGCGTCAGAGCGTCTGTTCTGAAATAGAGTATGGAAAATCAATTATTTTGGTCTGAAATGGGGTTAGGGTTTCAAGAAAGTTTTCAAGTTCAAATTTTAGGGGAGCTCCCCCTAGGAATAATCTCTTAATTACTGGCAGCTGTTATTTGGGTCGTAACACAACGCCCCTCCCCACTAACGACGTTACGGGAGACGGAGCGTTGCGTGACGACCAAACAACAGCTGCGTAGATGACTAGTGGTTGTTTAAGTGGGTGATACCTTTTTATAGGAAATTAACGCTCCATGAAATTAACGCGAATTCTCAAAATTCGCGTTAATTTAAATCGCGTTAATTTTTGTGAGCGTTAATTTGCGCGACATTATTTAAGTGGAGCGTTCATTTCTGAGACCTTAATTTCACCCCAAAATCTGGATACCGTCCGAACACATATAGCAACTAGGAACAATAACCTTCTCTTTTCTGCACACTATTTTTCAATCATTTACAATGTAAAAACCTTAAAGATATGTCATCTGCAATATTTCCAGTTCATTCTTGCTTTCAGAAGAGCGGTTCTCGACATCCGTTATTTTTTTTATTACACAGTCAGCCAAAATATCTTTAGAGACATTAATAATCGCGTTAACCCTATTCAGGCTGGGCTTTTTTTGATTTCCTGAGCCTGGGGGAGGGGGGGGGGGGGGCACATTGTGCCACGTGATCACAAAATTGTCATATGAAATTGTTGCCAGATAAATTTTAGGAAAAGTCACAAAGTTTGATGGCGTTTGAATGCATATTAAAGAAGTTATGAATGTTGAAAGCTAGCGCGGGCACTTTGTGCCCCCCCCCCCCCCCCCCCCCCCCCCCCCCCCCCCCCCCCCCCCCCCCCCCCCCCCCCCCCCCCCCCCCCCCCCCCCCCCCCCCCCCCCCCCCCCCCCCCCCCCCCCCCCCCCCCCCCCCCCCCCCCCCCCCCCCCCCCCCCCCCCCCCCCCCCCCACCCCCCCCCCCCCCCCCCCCCCCCCCCCCCCCCCCCCCCCCCCCCCCCCACCCCCACCCCCCCCCCCCCCCCCCCCCCCCCCCCCCCCCCCCCCCCAGGCCGAATAGGGTTAATTTTCTTCATTTTGAAAATTTGTCCCCTCTCCCGCGTTAATCTCCTTTATCTCCTTTATTCGAAAGAAATTTTCCCTCCAACTCGCATTAATTTAAGTCGCGTTAATTTCAAAGACTTATAATTTACAGGAGCGTTAATCTCCTATAATAAGGTAACTTATAAATAAGGTATTCTTGGTCGTGGGCTGCCTGTGTCTCCCCCTTAATTTTTAAAAATCTGGACATACTGCATCCGGGAACAGAAATGTTCAGCAACAGGTTCCCTCGAAAATAACAAGGCATTGTTTTTATTTTAGGGCAACGTTTCGCTCTCCTGGAAGAAAAGACCCTTGTAGCTCACATTTTGCGCCATTTCCGAATTACCTCAATGAAGCCTTTTGAGGAAATCGGGACCTGTGCGGAATTGGTAACCAGGCCTAAGGGAGGCATATTTGTTTCGCTCACTGATCGCAATTAGTTTAAAGAAATTCGTGATCTCGTACACTTAAATAAAAAAAACTGTCTATAAGCAACAACAAACTGATCACTCGGAAGCCGTCAATGGGTTAAACAGTGATGAGAAAAGTTATTTTTACCACAATTGCCGCTAAACTCGCATTCTGATTGGTCGACGTGAGTGGTAAATAAGAGTCCAGACAACGGTGCTGACGCTAACATCACGCGCGCTTGAAAAAAAAACAATCAGATTGCGAGAAAGTTATAGACAACGCTTGCTCTTTCTTTGCTGTCACGTTTTGTAACAAGACTTCGATTTTTCCTTGTATTTTTTTTCTAAATATTGTTGTAAAAAACAAATTTACACCGGTTTTCCGTGGTGTGGACTCTTATTTACCACGATTTACGTCATCACATGGTCAAAATTTGTTGCTGACTCACTCGGCTGCGCCTCGTGAGTCCACAACATTTTGACCATGTGATGACGTAAATCGTGTTAAATAAGAGTCCACACCACGGAAAACCGGTGTAAATTTGTTAATTTCAACACGGCACCTTTTTTAGTTTGAAGTGAACTTCTTGTAAGTAGTTTAGTTCTTGTTAGTAACGAAGCAATATTTACTAACAAAACATATATTAAAAATAGTTGTTAACTATCAAGTTGCGGTTCTTTGAAGTGGCATCTCCGGGGTCTGGGGCAAAAGGACGGGCAAAGGACGGGGTCTGGGGAAAAGGAAGAAAGAGAATAGGAGAGGAGGGGTGAGGAGATGAGGCGAGAAGGAAGAGCCGGATTTTAAGCTTCTTCACCAGTCCCTCACTCTGGCCCTTTACTCGTCCTCGTTATCCTTCTTTTGCCCAAAAGAGTTGTCTGCACTAAAGGTTAGGTTCTTCAAACAATGGATAACTTCGTTAAGTGGTTCCAAAATCATATCCACACTGAAAACATGAAATTAACCGAGATATACTAAATCAGACGGATAGATATTTTTATCCACTTTCATAACGTTGTCCGCTTTTTAAATAAGCGGATCTAGGATCGCCTTTAAATAACCTTTTTTGTGGTATTTATTAAGTTAGCTCATATTGAGATATTTCATTTGATTGAGTATGTTTGCTGGTTGAAGTTGTTCTAGTTTAGTCAAGAAAACGGTTTTTTTTAATTATCACATATATCCACCTCAAAGAGGATCGGTCAAGCTGTTATGTTTTATAAGTATACCAGTTCACGTGGAGAAGTCATCCTGTTAAATACAGTCGAACTTAACCTCCCGTAAGCGGACACCCTCGCGGGAATTGTCTGCTTACGGGAGGTTGAAAAACAAATAGTGCACAAGAGGGCGTATAATGCACCAGTTCATGCCTTTTAACGCTTTTAAGACAACTTGTAATTGTATCATCCATCACAGGGTTGTTGAATGGTGCTTTTTATATCACACATTAATAAATTTAACACTTATTTTAAAACTACTGTTCAAGATTAAAGGACTTGCCGCTAAATAAAAGTACTTATCTGTGAAGCTCTCGCATCGCCGTGGCACGAACTGATGTAAGCCATTTAAAAACAGTAACATATCACTCAATCCACAGAACAGAACAGAAGAAGTACATATTTTATGCACATTGCAAGTTGTTATTTTCTAAAACGCAAAATGTCCTGAGGTGGAAATGACTACTTGCCTAGATGTAACTGTACTGTTGAGACTCGATCACACGTCGCTTTTGTTTAGGTCAAGTACAATTAACCCTTTAACTGCCAAATTTCTTTGGGTTCCCAAAGCAGTTTTGTTGGGCTAGACAATCTGTAGAATTTCGTAAATGCATATAAATAGCTCACATAAAAATATACACTGTTTCAAATCAACGTGGGCTCGAGTTTTCATTCTGACGTCAGTATTCAGCCGTTGCTCGCTCGATTAGCAATCACACGGACTCGAATCTGATAAGAATTTCGTTAACCCTATTCGGCCTGGGGGGGAGGGCACAAAGTGCCCGCGCTAACTTTCAACATTCATAACTTCTTTAATAAGTATTCAAACGCCATCAAACTTTGTGACTTATCCTAAAATTTATCTGGCAACAATTTCATATGACAATTTTTGATCACGTGACTTGATGTTTCCATGGCAACAAGATTTTGACAGCCATGTTTTTTGAAATTTGCATATTTATACCTTTGAATGAAGAAAACAATGTTTATTGGTATAACTTTTGTATTTTTAAGTCATTTAGCGTTTATTTATTCGTTTTGATTAATTTTGCGTCAATTTGGACGGTTTTTAAGAGGTTTTAAAAAATTTCAGAAATCCAAGATGGCGGATCCAAGATGGCGGCCGTATAACTAATTACCTAATAACTACGTCATATGATGTCATCGTTCCATTGTGCGGACCGCAAAGGAGACAGTTTTGGACGTACTATGTACCCTCTAGGTGTGCACAATGTGCCCCCCCCCCCCCCCCCCCCCCTCCCAGGCTCAGGAACTCAAAAAAAGCCCAGGCCGAATAGGGTTAATAAGTGCTTTTTCGAGTCATTTTTCACTGCAGAAGCCCCCAGGCTGGCATCATTAAGCTGGAATGGTGGGCAGAGGCAAACGTCTGAAAAAAAAACAAGAGGTGAGAGATGATTTGACTATGACTGGAACGCTAAAAGTATCTGTAGCAAAACATGGCGGTCCATGAGTGAAGTTGTCTCTCTGTCCTCTCTGAGTCTCTGGCCCTTCTGTGGTTGGATTTCGAGACCTACCAAGGCAATTTGGACGACTTTTGACTTCTAAAGAATGCAATCGGTGCAAAATTTTGCCAGTTGGGCTGGGTGGCTCGACGCTTATCAAAAATATATCAAACAGAGGTAGGTAGACTTGCATGCCGCCGGTATGGTTGTATTGCCCAGAATTCCTTTCGGTCGTGCATAAGGATATTATAAGTTTGCAAGAATAGCTCTGATTGAATGGTAATTGCTCGGTCTGTTGAAATATTGATGGGAATGAATGAATGTGAATGGAATAGGTTCGAAGTTTGCTGCAAATGTACACTTTTGGATTTAGAGTTACTTTTTCATTAAAATAAATTGATGCAAAGATCCTGGGAAGTAGAAAATGGGCATTTCTGGATTTGCTGCCGAATGAACAACCATATGCAGCGGAAATCCATAGTTGTAGTCAAGTAGTTGGTTGTTAATGCTATGAAACTTATCGCTTTGCCCTAACAAGGGATTATTACTATCATTTGTGTAGATATGTGAAAGCTGCAGATTTTTAAAGCACTACTAGTGATTTTCGTACGAATATGTACGATTGCCAATTAAAGGGTTAAAACCATTAAAACCATTAAACTGAACCAATTTTGTCATTTGTTAAAAATTTTCTTTACATCGTTTACTGTCCGCTTACGGGAGGTTATTTAAGACCATGTGTACCCCCAATAGGTGTACGGGAGTTTAAAAAGGTAGCGTTGGAAAGGATAAATCGCCGGGACCGTGGCTTGGTGTCCGCTTAAGGGAGGTTCGACTGTACCAATTGACTTAGTCATTTCTACTCAAGTTTTGCATGTAAATTTTAACCCTATTCAGCCTGGGCTTTTTGTGAGTTCCTGAGCCTGGGGGGCACATTGTCCAAAACTGTCTCCTTTGCGGACCGCACAATGGAACGATGACGTCATATGACGCAGTTATTAGGTAATTAGTTGTACGGCCGCCATATCCGCCATCTTGGATTTCTGATATTTTTTTAAAATCTCATAAAAACCGTCCAAATTGACTCAAAATTAATCAAAACGAATAAATAAACGCTTCATTCAAAGGTACAAAAATACAAATTTCAAAAACACATGGCTGGCAAAATCTTGTTGTCATGGAAACATCAAGTCACGTGGCAATAAATTGTCGTATGAAATTGTTGCAAGATAAATTTTAGGAAAAGTCACAAAGTTTGATGGCGTTTGAGTACATATTGAAGAAGTTATGAATATTGAAAGTTAGCGCGGGCACTTTGTGCCCACCCACACGCAAACTTATTATACCCCAACCGTAGAACAAGGGGGCTGAGGGGGAGGGGGTTGTAACCCCTCCCTTGGGTGTTTGTGGTGTTACAATATTTCGGAAATATTCTCACTGCATAAATAATTAGCTCATAGCGGAAGTTTAAAGTGTATATGACAGATTTTTTTTTTCATTTGCTTGATGGAATCTACATGGTGTTCTTATAAGGAAATCGAAAAGAGTGTTTTCGATATCGATTTTCTTTTCCGTGTTTTAGCCGTCTAAAAACGTGAAATTTCACTTCCGGTGGGTTACAAAACCGCGCAAGAAGAAAGACTGGAAATAGCCCGCTGTGACGCCAATACAAGAATGCCGGTGTTGAAGTTTCTCGGTTCCTCGCATTTTTGGTGCGCCCTGAGGAAAAAACATGGTTCTATTAAGGTGAGTTGTCTATGGTTGTAGCAACACGCATCATAAAACGGAAGAACTGAGAAATCGCAACACTGGCATTCTTGTATTGACGTCACAGCGGACTATTTCCAGTCTTTCTTTTTGCGCGGTTTTGTAACACACCGGAAGTGAAATTTCACGTTTTTAGACGGCTAGATCAGGGAAAAAAGAAATCGATATCGAAAAACTTTTTTTGACTTTCTTATCAGAACGCCATGTAGATTCCAACAAGCAAATGAAAAAAATCTGTCATATACACTTTAAGTAATCTCTTCCTATTCCCCCGTGATTGCGCACGCTTGTAGTAGTAGTAGTGCTTTGCGCTCCTTGAGTATAAATTTGGTCACTCCACCTTAAACGTGGTCATTTTATCCGTATTCCGGACGACAGTCGACTTTCGCGACCCATCCACCTCCCATGGTGGCGGTTGACGAGTTCAATGTATATCCTCGTTGCATGCTTATTGCCTCTGAAGTCGCGGATTCTTCCCATAACTTAGCCTTACGCGGTGAGGTAATGAGTATGCAGTGAGGATATGGTACTATTTTAACTCTAATGGGTAGCCTGTGATGTACTATGCTAATCTCGTACCCAGATCTCCCACGGTCACATTTCAGTTCAATAGGAGCAGAAATGAGATATGGGTACGAGATTAGTGCCATGATGATTATAATTAAGTAACGCTCCACATAAGAACTACAGTAAACTTCATTGTTCTGCGGCATTGGCTCTTTCTCACATAGAATGTCTTTGATTTCAAGAATAGGGGAGGAGCTAATGGTTTATAATTATATTTCAGTATAAAAATAAAGAATATCCATTTCCGTCAGATAAATTTTAGGAAATGTTCGTGTGTAACCAATCAAAATAGCAGAAGACAATAGCTAATAATTTTGCTTCTTTGATGAAGTTCCTCAAATACAATTTCTTTAAAAATTTGCATGTTTTGCGATTGGGTCTTAAATTACATGAAACCTTTAAAAAATCAAACAAAATCCACCTTAAAACTTAACTTTTAGCGGTCTTTGAGTCTAGGCCAATGAAATCACTAGTTGTAACAATGAAAAAAGTTGATTTTTGCCGTTAGCACTTTCCTTCTTATGCGGATCATTACTTAATGCCCTGGGGATGAATATTTATGTATGTATAAAAGACTTTATTCTATGCACTTTGCTCTTGTCACGATCCAAAATGGGGGCCAAGAGAACCGCCAACTTCGATTTTACTAAACATTCAAAATTATCGTAGAAATGCGGTAATTTCAAACACTTTTCGCTAGAGTTGTTAAATATCATAAAGTAAACATTTTGTTGCTTTTAATAACGTTTTATGTTTTTCACCGAAGAATGGCTTGACCTCATGCTACTTACGACGTCATATATCGTTACCATAGCAACCAATTGTTGCCAAACTTTACCAAAATTTGTCTCAAGGATAAGCAAACAGCTACTGAAGGCGGCATGCTTTAAAAATGTTGTACGTCCGAGAGTTAAAACAGCATTGCAAAAATAGTATCTAGCTTATCGGGCTCTAATTTGCAGGGAAAGCTAATTGTGCCCCTTCAAAATTCGGAATTGATATTAGAGAATGAGGCACATATGTTAATGAGGCAAATATTGAGAGCTAACGTGGAGAGCTTGAACGCGCTTTTTAGCGAGTTTGAGAGGGTAAGCCGTCCACTGTTCACTTCATGTTCAAAGACATTTTCCTTGGTGACGCCTTTCTTGGCAGGTTATTCTTTTAAGTTTTTTAGTCATGGTTTTCCAACGAACAGGCGAATTTCGCTATTTTATCTAGATGCACTTGGTTTCCTTCAATATTTCCGTTTTAAATTTGCTGCATAATAGGAAGATGTTTTTATAATAGGTATCGCAAATTGTATGGTCACAGAGAGAACATATCCACTGGGAGTACAGTGCGCAAGAACAGACATAATTACGCCAAGCTACCGATATAGATCTTTGGCAAGAAGTACAACCTTTCCAGCAAAATTAAAAATTATGATGCATAGAAAATAAGAAACTCTTCAGCAGCGTTTGAATTTTTAGGAACAAATTGTAAATACATTCCTTGAACTTCACAGCAGCTGCTTTAACGAGATGTCACGCACAGTAAACAAAAGATAAAGCGTTGGCAAGTGGGAAGTTTGAAAAACACATCTTGTAAGATCTTTCAAAACATTAAAATATTACAAGGTATGGAAACGATGGTCCCGAGCTACCACAAAAAATAAAATCGAAATGAAACGCCGTTTCGCCTAACTACACACCTTAAA
Organism: Dendrophyllia cribrosa; assembly: GCA_024195265.1. Lineage (NCBI taxonomy): Eukaryota > Metazoa > Cnidaria > Anthozoa > Scleractinia > Dendrophylliidae > Dendrophyllia > Dendrophyllia cribrosa. Next base: position 10,024,458 of record JAJLRJ010000011.1, on the reverse strand, counting down.
TATTCATTTTTAAAAGAACAAAAGATTATCCTTGCTGAAGACAAGTTAATCATCTTAGCAACGAATCAAACGGATTTTCGAAAATCATAAAACTCTAAACAACTAGGATTAAGTGCCAACGAAATGTTTTCGGCACATCCTTGGATATTCCTTGTACTGAATGTTTGAAAACGAGGTCGAAAAATCGCTGGCGCGTATGACGTTGCAAAACATGCGCATATGAGGCCACACAACATCCGGGATCTTAGCAAGTAACCAGTTGTTCAAAACTGACTGTAAATAATGAATTATCACTAGAATGACAAAGCCAAAAAGATAAAACTAAAAGTGGGACAAAAACAAAAAGTCTTGCAATTATATAATAACGACTTTTGTTACGAGGTATCTCACATTTGTCAGACGTCTAACAAATTTATGTTTTGTCCGAAAATTATTATCACGGTGAATAAAATGTCTACGAAACGTCAAGATGTCAACGAGTAACCAGCCTATATCGTCCGCTTTATTATAATTTAGCCAAGTCTGAGTGGGAACGGGTCATTTTACGGTTGCAAGTATGGCAGGCTGTTGTTTCTCCGTGTCAGTACTATTGCTGGCCTCTGTGTTGTTTGGGGCGCTTGGCTGAACTTCATTGCTACTGCACATCAAGGTAACAAACAACTTTAGCTTATACACTTGGTATAATATTTTTTTCATGGCTCTTTAAATTTGGTCGGTGTTTTAACCGGGAGACTAAAAGCATTATTTGTTGATGAGACTGAGCCCGTTCAAGAAAAAATTAGCATGTTCTCTTCGTCGGTGGCATATGTTGCCATGTAATTACGAATGCGAATCGCATGTCATCTTTCGAATTCTTTTAAAAAGTTGAAAAAGGAGAGCATATTACGATTCTTTACATCAACTCGATGCGCATCAACATGGCTTGCCTTCTTTTTCTCTTGCCTCGAACAGGTTCGAACTAGTTCTTACGGAAAAAGGAACAGAAAAAATAACGAGCCTTCATAATTTCAAGAAGGAAGATAACAGTTCACCAACATATTTTACTAAATTACATTTTCAGAGCTGAAAACTGTTTTTTTTTTTTAGTAGAAACCTTTTAACGGTTGTCCAACTGATTTACAATATTGGCAAAACTTTTCGATCAGGTAAAATATAAAACCAACATTAGTAGAAACACCGCTCCGTCCCAAACCTTTGTCTTTTGTCCTTTGTCTTTGCAGTTCACGTTTGCTTGTGTGCTATCCTGCACTAGCTTGACCGCACCTTGCTTTTATTTCTATGCGATAAGAGGATCTCGGATCTTGTTCTTCAATTAAATGAACTTGCAAAACAAACAAAAATAAGCAGGCGTTTTTTCCTAAACGCCAGCTCCTAAACTAAATGAAACTTCTGTGTAGAAATACCTATTCAGTTTTCCCAGATAAAAAGCAAGCATTTAAGGAGAGTTTAAAAAAAACATAAGAGGTACAAACAATGTCCGTTTGGATCCATATTTCGTCCAAAATCGGTTCCACCATTCAAACCTTTATGATCACAAAAATAGCTTTCAGATATTTTTTTAAACTTCATTTAGTTTAATAGTTATGACTTTCTTTAAAGAAAGGTATTCTGCTTTTAAAGAAAAGTGAAACCACATTTGGGAAATCGGAGATATCGCAGTTTTATGAGCAGTATGCGATGATTGAGCTCAGTTTGACCATCGCCACATTGCCCATAAAAATGATGTATCCGATTTGGCGGCCAACACAAGCTCGGATTTTCACAAACTCTCTTGTAACTGGCTCGGATTTTCACGTTGAACGACCAAGGTAACGAAAAGGTAGCAATTTCATTCGGAATAGATGTGTTTATAGCATGTTTATGCGTGAATCATGTTTGGGGTTTCTTTCTATAAAACACAATTTTCAAGCCAATTTCTTTAGCGAGTTTTCCTTTGCATGCCCACTTAGCAGGTGAATTTTCGCTGGCGCTCTAAAGTTGGTTATTGCTGCATTTACTTCATTCTTCATGTAAGTTTTTATTTTATGGATTGGAAAATTTGAGGCAAATTTCGCTAAGTAAACACTAAATTTATTGGGATAAATAATGTATACAAGTCATCTAAACTGCGGAGAAACCCAAATTTTTCTGCAACTTGCTATGTGGTTATCAACAAAATTGTACTCCCAAAATTTTACTTTTAAATTTTACTTTCAATATTCGGAGTTGATATTTTTGGATCTCGATTAGAGAATGAGGCGTATATGCAAAGTAGGCAAATATTCACCTATACGAGATAATACGGAAAGCACGACACGCTTTTTGCCATTTCAAATTTGCTGCATAATAGGATGGTGTTTGACGAACGTTTGTTTATATAAAAGGTGTCGGTAATTGTATTGTCATAGTGTGAAAATATCCACAGGGAGCACAGTGTGCAAGAACAGACATAGTTACGCCAAGCTACCGATATAGATTTTGGCAAAACAGGTGAACATTTCCAGCAAAAGAAAAAAATATGATCCGGCTTCTTTAAAGGCGTAAGAAAAGAAAAGCGTCAGCAGCGTTTGAATTTTAAGGAACATAGTGTAAATACATGCCTTGAACGTCACAGCAATTGCTTCAATGAGCTGTCACATACAGTAAACAAAAGATAAAGCGTTGGCAAAATGGAAGTTTGAAAAACCCTTCTTGCAAGATCTGTCCAAATTTTCCTAAAACTTGCTGCTCTGGTTAAAAGTATTTCGGATTTAACAAAAAAAAAATACTGTCTGCTTGCAACGTTTTCCATCTGTAATTTGCTGCATATGGGACGACTGGCAAATTTTGTTTGAATTTTTTCGCAGTCTCGAAGAACGTCGGGGCCCCCACTCAGTAGACTCTTTTGCCAATTATTATAGCAGGGATAGATTTTTTCATTCATCCTCTTACAAGGGGAAAATTGTCTTATTGTTCCCCCGGTTTCTATTGCTTCGAGAGTGTTGCACTATATGACGATTCAAAAGGCCACAGGAATGGTTATCGTACCTCATTGGCCTTCCGCTTATTACTGGCCACTTCTCGCTGGCAAGTATAGCATGAACGTGTTGGATTATTGTGTTTTTCCGAGTAAAGACATTTTAAGGCAGGTAAGAAATCGTAACTCATTATTTGGCTCTGACCTTTTCACGGGAAACATCATTGCACTTAGAATGGATTTTACAAACTGAACCTTTATGCGGCGCTGGCTGGTACGGTTCATATGTATCATGGCGCTGGCCAATAAAAAGGGCGGTTGCGCCCCGGTTTGGTTCTACTGGCAACGATTGCAGATTGTTTTTGTTATTTTTCAGGATTATGACGAAGTTGCCGGAAGCTTTTCCTATTTCGCTTCAGCCTAATTTCAAAGAGATCACGGAAGTGTTATTGAAATCTAGAGCCGATGCTACAGTGAAGGCTTATCTAAGTCCTATCAAAAAATGTATCAATTGGTGTAGCAATAAGCATATACCAATTCAACTTTCTTTTTCAGTAGGTGTTATTTCCCTTTATTTGTTCGAAGTCTATCAATCCTGTTCATCCAGTTCATCTTTAGTCTTAACGCATGCAGCTTTAAAATGGTCTCATTCCTTTATTCCTTCGACTGATCCTAATCCTTTAGATAATGATTTCTGTAAAAATATTATCGACGCTTCCAAACGAGAGAGAACTCAACCCATCAGGAAAAAGAAACCTTTTTCTGCCCAGATCATCAACGATATTGTAGACGCCTTCAATAAGGATGTATCCACTCTGAAGGACGTTAGGGTTGCCGCATTATCTGCTTTAGCTTTCGCTGGATTTTTTCGCTTTAACGAGCTTAGCAATATTACGCCCGCACATATAGAATTCTTTGATGATTATATACGAATTTTCGTTCCTAGAAGTAAGACTGATATCTATAGGGAAGGGAACTACGTATTTATCAGCAAGATTGGCACAAAGTATTGTCCTGTAGGAGTACTTATATATATATTATATATGTCTTTAGCTAACATAGAAACCAATAGCGACCTACCGCTTTTTCGAGCTTGTTTTTCATAAAAGCAGTTCCACCTATACTTTAAATTATTGTAAAATCCCTTATAGCCGATGCAGAGAAATAATTAGGGAAGGTTTAACTAATCTGGGCCATAATCCCAAACGATTATGGGCTCCATAGTTTTAGAGCAGGAGGCATTACCGCCGTAGTTCACAACAGTAACAATTCTATACCCGACAGATTGTTGAAGATTCATGGCAGATGGAAATCAGACACTGCCAAAGAATGCGATATGTACGTTCAGGAAAGTATAGAAAAAAGATTAGAGGTTACAAAGCATATGCGCATAGCGCGCATGAGGTAAGGTTCCGGCTTCGTTTTTTTTGGTCATTTTTTTTTGGTGTCACATTTGTGCATGCAAATTTATGCACGCATATATTATTACTAACCGGGTCGTCAGGTTACATACAAATTCTACAAAAATGGCTGCCGCGCTCGGCATGGGCTTGGTTTTCAAGACCATAGTTTTGTCTTATCGGAGTAATAACACACATTAAAATATTCAAAATAGAAAGAGAAGGCTTTAAAGAATACTCAGAAGCCGCTGTTGTGGAGAAAAAGGAGAGCTTAAGCGACGAAATCTTGCTTCGAGAAACTTCATATACATTTTTCGCAATGCGGGGCTGTTTCTTTCGAAGAAGCGAAGTTTTAAAGAATTATCAAGCAGCCGAGTCAAGCCGAGGTACTTTACCGTAAAATAAGTTAGATTTTACGATGGGAATTTATGTTGATAGCAATTTGTGATTGACTTTTTGTTTGTGTTCTCGTTAGTTTTGGAGTAATGTTTATATAAAAACGTACTCAAATTCAGTCGTAATAATATCATATGTAAACAAAACAAGACCGAAATTCATAGTTCTTACTTCACAGGCGTCGCCTCGCTAAAATTAAAAAATAGCCCGGTCGTTTACTGATTTCATTGCTTTTAAAAGTAGTCTTTTTAAATGCAACGGAAAGAAGTCGTCATGGTTTGGGAAATAAAAGATGAATGTGTATTTCATCGGGAATCAAGAAATTAAATATTCAAAGCTAGTCTTATATTACAGACGGTCGCGTAATACTGTTTTTGAGAATTGCCTAAATTGAAAAATAGCCCAGTCGCTTACTGATTTCATTGCTTTTAAACGTAGTCTTTTCAAATGTAACAGAAAGAAGTCGCTGTTTGGGAAATATTAGACGAGTGTGGATTTGATAAGGAATCAATAAATTAAATATTCACTGCGAGTACAGAAAACGTGTCTTGACGTGTTCTTGAGTGTGTCACACAAAATTCGTTGAGGGGGAAGGGGTGCGTGACCCTTTTAAAATAAACCGTAAAACGGCAGAGATCTCATGTATATACCCAACACAAAGACTAAACAATAGACTACACGGAAATAATAGATCACAAACAAAGAGAATACAATGTAAAACCGTGGTGGGTACATACATGAGATCTAAGCCTGTAAAACTTTGTTATGCAAGCGCATGAGTACAGGCTACCAGTGTAGCCTCTCGTTACCTATTGTTATGCAGCGTTGTAATATGATATTGTAATTTGCGATAGCATGTTTCGGGTGTATATCCTTGCTGTCATTACACAGCGTTTTTTCCGTTAATTTTGTTGCACGTTAAGTAAATAAATTGATTGCATGTAAGTCGATGATTATTCAGTATTGTAATCTGATATTTTAGGTTGCGATAGTATTTTTCACGTTCATAGTCTATTATTCATTAAGCGTTGTTTACCACTAATCGTATTCATAAATGTAATTGTATGTTCAAAGATATCTATTGTTTTGTACTCAATTGGAAATGATGATGCATTAAACTGTCTTGGATCCGCTTGCGTATTCATCCTTATACATGCTTGTTGTCTCTTTGCTATATTCAGTAGGAATTTAGGGGTAAAATATTTTACGTTCGTTTAAGCGAAGCGTATTAGAACGTAAGTTGGGTTATAGCTTGCCACGGTACTTCTTCTTCTACTTTAATAACCGTCTTTTAGAATCGGCTGAATTTCTTAGCTTCAAATTCAACACTACAGGCTCAAACCAGTGCAAGCCTAAGCACAATGATGACTTTGTATATTTCTAACAATACTTTGCTATTATAAAAATTACTAATGCTATATGAATATCAGTCGAATTTTTTTAACTACATTGTATTAACTTTTTTTAACTACATTGTATTTAAGTAATGATCCGCATAAGAAGGATAGCGCTGAACGGCAATGCACGATGGAATGTCAACTTTTTTCATTGTTACAACTAGTGATCTCATTGGCTTAGACTCAAAAACCGCTAAAAAGTTAAGGTTCAAGGTGTATTTTGTCTAATTATTTTAAGGTTTCAAGTAATTTGAGACCCAATCGCACAACATGCAATTTTTAAAAGATATTGTATTTGGGGAACTTCATCAAAGAAGCAAAATTATTAGCTATTGTCTTCTGCTATTCTGATTGGTTAAGCACGAACATTTCCTAATTCATTTGACGCAAATGAATTTTCTTTATTTTTATAATGAAATATAATTATTAACCATCAGCTCCTCCTCTATTCTTGAAATCAAAGATATTCTATGTGGGAAAGAGCCAATGCCGCAGAACAATGAAGTTTGCTATCGTTCTTATGTGGAGCATTACTTAATTTTAACTTTTAAACAAATATTTTTATTATTCTATAGCTAGGTATAAATTTTAACACATATTTACATATTGTATCTTTTTGTTATACTTTCATAGTTTAGTTATACACGACCCCACAAGCTGTACAGCTTTAATCACTAATCGTGTCTAAATAAAGGTTTTACATTACATTACATTCTCTTTCGGCCCTCCGAAAATGATAAACTAACTCGCTCGATGAAACGAGAAATCAATCCAAGAACAGAGAGAAGACCTCAACACGAAAGAGTTAAGACTGACGCCATTAATACCATTAAAGTGACGCGTGATTGGACGAATGAAGTCACGTGGACCGTGTCTAGGCCCGGAATATTCTTTATCAATGCGGTCAACGGAGCAATACGGAAATTGCAATCACTTCACGATGTATGCAACACCTACTGGACAAGACAACGTTTGTTTTGAGCTGCAATACAGGACAAAAACAAACGACGATGAAGTGTACTGGAACGTCGTTGGAGAAGCGGCAACTGATGTGAGAGTACAAACAGTTAGCCATGAGAATACCAATCAAGAAGCCAAGAACTGCAGACAAGCATCACCAGAGGTTGAAAACGCCTTACGACGAGATATCGTAAAGGTCCGAAGAATGCAGTTATTTCTAGTTGTCGCTGTTGTCATTATTTTATTGATTGCTGCTGCCGCTTTGAGTTTTTTTATAATGATGACGTTTTCTAAAAACGCCCCAACTGCTCCGGTGCAAGGTAAGTAATATGACGAGCCTAATATACACGTAGACACAACTTATATTTTTATGTTAAGTATTTTAGGATAAGATAAGCATGTAACAACTATATAACTTTAACTTGTTGAGACAATTTTGCATATGAAAGTCACGTCGCGAGGTTTCGCCTAATTTTAGTAACTTTAATTTAAGTTAGTCTCAAGTTACGTGACGTCATACCTAACTGTACTTAGTGCTTTCGGTCGACTTTGCGGTCACACCACTATGGATGACGTCAGAATTAAAAGAGGTTCGTGACGGCCCTTATTGTTGATCCGTGAAATGTCAACATGGTTGACCGATGTAAAGTGTGTCTAGTTTTTCTTCTTATTTATTTTTTTCGTGCGGCAAACCGTATCTCGCCTGTAAGTTTTTCCCATCATGAAATGCTGTCATTATGTCCTGATATTGATTTTGATGTTGTAATTGGGCATTTAGGCTAGAGTGCGTGGTTTCTTGAGTTCAATTCTCTCTTTTGACAATTTTGTTTGCCTGTAATTGGTAATAGTTATGCAGTCCTTGTCTTGTGTCTGTAGCAAGTTTCAGTAGTTTCAACTGGTCTGGATTTTCACTTGGTTTATTATCAATAGCCTCATACAAACATTATGTTACTGTTGTCTTCCCTAAACCTGCGCCAGTTTTAAAATAGTGTCAATTGCTTCTCGTCGTTTAACAGAGAGTAACATATGGTAAAAAAAAACTCTATTTGTTCTCTATAACTGTTATCATCCATACGAGTAATTACCAGCTTTACTTAAAAGATTGTACCTTGGTGATTTTTATGTAAACATGGGTTAAAACAGTGAAGTGCTGGATTCTTCTGTATCGACTGGAACATTGTAATTGAGTTTATGATAAAAACAATTTCAAGTCTAATTTTTTTTTCGAACTTAGATCAGAAAATTCGTGCGCCCAATTGGTAATACTCGCGTCTGATTTATCAGTACTTATCAACAGTATTTCAAAACAGCAAGACAAGTACAGGAACATATTTTCAAGACGTAATCAAACTGTACGCGAAAATTCTACTGTTTCCTCATTTTAAAAAGCACGAAATCTGGTATGAAGGAAGCTAAACAACTCCTTAGTTGTGTTTTAAAAAACTCCAACTAAACCTAAGTGAGCTGTATCCACCTACGGATGTCTCAGTGAAGGGTCTCAATGGCGTTAACCGGCCGTTAGCCGTAAAACTTTAGCTAACCAAATTTTAGTCGTTAGTCGTAGCAACTGAAATATTTAAAGCCTTAGTCGTAAAAACGTTAACCGTGTATTGCGGGCGGAATAAATGTTCCTATAAATCTCACATGAAGCGGTCACAACAGCAAAAAAATATTCAAGTTATACCGTATTTTCTCGATTAAACGCCGGGCCCCGAATAAACGCGGGTATCATAGAGGAAGTTGTAAGTGAGGTATAATATGGGAAGTTGTAAGTGACGTATAATAGAGGAAGTTGTAAGTGAGCCCCTCAAACGTTTATTTAAGTAAGGTATAAGTAACTTAAGATTTAAGAGCAAGGTACACGGCTGCCAAGAAAAACGAATAATAATCCTTTCTTAAAAAATGGCGGGCGAGAAAAAACTGCTGATTCAAAGATTGAACGCCGGGTCAACCAGGGGTCAATTTAATAAAACTTTTATACTTGTAATTTACAAGTGTAGCTATTGTTTTCAACCTCTGAAACAATGGCTACGCTTGTAAATTACACATGTAAAAGTTTTATTGAATTGACCCCAGGCCAAGTTTGAAATAAACGCCGGGGCGTTTAATTGAGAAAATACGGTACTTCAACTTCGATGGACGATCAGCTACGATAGATAGAAAACGTGTTGGACTTTGTCCTGGGCATAGTTAATAGAATAAACTGGTTATGAAACTCAGTCAGTCTTTTGTTATATGTTTTTGTTCTCCATTTCTTTTGTTTGTTTGCCTTGACCCTGCACAAAACACAAAAGGTATTGAAATGCATATGAGCAACTGACCAGTAGAAACATTTGGGCTAACACGTTAAACAAAACAGTGTGCAGGGTCACGGTTCGTTCAACATAAAACAAAGCAGCTTTGTACACTCTTTTGGAAATTTATTGAGCTTCATAACCAGTTTGTTCTATTAACTATGGTTAATGTTTATAGTTGTGATTGAATTGTAATGCGAGCCGATTGTTGAATATTAAAACAACAGCACTAAGTACGGTAACAATATTTTTATCATCCATACGAGTAATTACCAGCTTTACTTAAAAGATTGTACCTTGGTGATTTTTATGTAAACATGGGTTAAAACAGTGAAGTGCTAGATTCTTCTGTACCGACTGGAACATTGTAATTGAGTTTATATGATAAAAACAATTTGAAGTCTAATTTTTTTTTTCGAACTTAGATCAGAAAATTCATGCTCCCAATTGGTAATACTGATTTATCAGTTAACTTATCAACAGTATTTCAAAACATCAAGACAAGTACAGGAAAATATTTTCAAGACGTAATCAAATTGTACGCGAAAATTCTACTGTTTCTCATTTTAAAAAGCACGAAATCTGGTATGAAGGAAGCTAAACAACTCCTTAGTTGTGTTTTAAAAAACTCCAACTAAACCTAAGTGAGCTGTATCCACCTACGGATGTCTCAGTGGAGGGTCTCAATGGCATTAACCGGCCGTTAGCCGTAAAACTTTAGCTAACCAAATTTTAGTCGTTAGTCGTAGCAACTGAAATATTAAAAGCCTTAGTCGTAAAAACGTTAACCGTGTATTGCGGGCGGAATAAATGTTCCTGTAAATCTCACATGAAGCGGTCACAACAGCAAAAAAATATTCAAGTTATACCGTATTAATTCTCGATTTAACACCGGGCCCCGAATAAACGCGGGTATAATAGAGGAAGTTGTAAGTGAGGTATAATAGAGGAAGTTGTACGTGAGCCCCTCAAGCGTTCATTTAAGTAAGGTATAAGTAACTTAAGATTTAAGAGCAAGGTACACGGCTGCCAAGAAAAACGAATCATAATCCTTTCTTAAAAAATGGCGGGCGAGAAAAAACTGCTGATTCAAAGATTGAACGCCGGGTCCACCAGGCCAAGTTTGAGATAAAGGCCGGGGGCGTTTAATTGAGAAAACACGGTACTTCAACTTCGATGGACGATCAGCTACGATCGATAGAAAACGTGTTGGACTTTGTCCTGGGTTACTGTGCAACTCAGTTAATGTTTATAGTTGTGATTGAATTGTAACGCGAGCCGATTGTTGAATATAAAAACTGAACGGCACTAAGTGCGGTAACAATATTTTTACCGCGAATCTTCCCATTTTTTGTAATCCCTGCTAAAATAAAACTACCCAAAGTTTCATTCCTCCTTTCAAGTAAAATTCTCACACAACTTTGTTCTCTGTTCTCATTATTGAGATCATCATCAATCTTATCATCAAAATCTTTTTCAGCTGGAAATCCAGTTCTTGTAAACTTACTGAGTATTCATCCCTTCATCTTAACTTTTGTTTTGAATGGCACTATTAACAAACAGTTATACCAAGAACAGAAATCAACTAAACATAGTTGCTCAAGCTGTCGTGGTCGTCTTTGGCATTTTCATTCTTGGATCTTAGACAATTATACATCTCAGTGTGATAAAGAAACTTTCTCACAAGCCTTGCGCGTCGCAGACTATGGACACTAACTCACGGCCTATTTACTGATCGTAATATTTCCACAGTGGTAACATATTATATATTATAATCATGGCCATGGCATGAAATTCTCCGGGATCCTGTCATATCAGAGAGATTATCCAAAGATCAATGGGTCAATCGAGCAAAGTACACAGAAGTATAGATAGATAATTGCGACTTCACATCCTAATAGTGATCTAAAGCAAGGGACAAATACCTCGTAGACATACTGCTTGGGAAACTGGCTATTTTAAAGGCTTTTATATAATTTTTGCGACTTGTGGGAGTCGTCTTTGGCCTGTGGTCTTTTTATACTACTATATAAAGAGTTCGTGAAGCGTAAATAAGCCATTCCACAGATTCGAATACCAGATATATTAAAACCATCGATAGGAAAAATCTAAGGACTACCCGGGCGCCAATTTTCTGGTTTGAGCCTTAAAATTAACAAAAAATCGGAACCAAAATCAAAGCGGGCCAACCGGCAAAATACATGTAATCCTGACACCGTACACTGTACGAGAATCGGAGGGGGGTGAATAGGTCCGCGGATCGGCGGATTTGGCCTTGAAAAGCGCACGGATTGCGGACTTTAGCGATAAATTAAGCGGATTCGCGGATTTGAAAATTACCGTGGATCGCAGTTCAGCCGAACATTTTGGCCCAGATTCCGAACTTTGCCTATCTAGAAGTTCGGATTGTGGATCTGATCATTAATTTTTTGGTCGGCCTTGGACGGTATGTTGGAGTTTTTCGACTACCTTTTCCAGTTTCACCAGCAAAGGCAAAAAACTTCGAGTAAAATCTAAATACTGCACAAGAAAAACAAAACAAATATATCAGTGGAATTTGATCCTCGCAGTGTGCTCTCAACTTAAGCAGTTGAAAAAACAACTATATATACCCAAGTGCAGTATATTTATATTCTCTATTTTCGAATTGCCCATAATACACTTTGTTTGCCCCCAAATTTTGCATAAACTATTGTTGGTAAATGCTCTTGGGAGGACTGCATATTCCCAGACCTCTCAAGTCTCACGGTTTTGCCGTGAGACTCACGATTTTGAGGGCAATCTCACAGTCTCACTATAACGCACAGAAATCTCACGGTAAGCAGATTCACAAGCCGATGGAATACACTTTCCTTGAATATTTTCATTTTTGCCTTTTAAAATTCATTTTCTGGTGCCAATTCATTCTCGTCCCTAGAGCTCCACGGTTTTTTTTAAATTGCGTCTCGTGTAGCTCTGGTAACGGACAAAAATTTGAATTTTTTGATTGGCCGTTAAAATGAATGCGCAACAAGGTAAAAAAATTTACGCTTCTACGCATAAGGTTTTACTTCCGGTTGAATTTCAAATGTTGAAGTCCTATGACTACATCAACAAAACCAACGTTTTAATTTCAACGCATTCAACGACCAATGTCACCCAGTTTTTTTTGGTTTAGCAGGTAAAGATACGGCTGCTAAATTTCAAAGTATAACGTCAATAACGGGATCTGATTGTCGCTAAATATGAGCGATTCGTTTCCGAAAATAATCAGTATGTGTCTTGGAAGACGAAGCTATAAGCGGCCACGAATATTAAAGAAGTATGTTGCTTGCTCAGGGACGAGTATCAATTAAAGTAGAGGCAGAAATCCTAAAGAAACATGAAACGAATGCAAAACAAAAATTCCTCGATATTTATATTACCACTGTTCGATGAAATAAGCCTAATCAATGACCACAGCGTGTCCATCAACAAACTTAGCTGTCCCATCAACTGATTTGGTCAGATATGATAGCGTTCAGTGGCGAAACGATAAATAGACAGCTCCCAAACGAAAGAAATCGGTTGACTTATCGAGTAATTTCTAAAACCAGTAGACAAAATACAAAGACAATCTTTCTTCTAAATAACAGCAGCGCGTAAAGCTTTTCTTCTTTCCTTTTTAGCGCGATGTTTTCCTGTAATTGTTAAGTCTTGTACAGTCCTTTCGAACGCCATTCCGCACACACAACATTCTCGTCTCCAGAGCTCAACCAAACGAAACGAGGGCTCTGGGGACGCACCCTGGATCCAGAGGTCCGTTCTCTGAATATCATGAGTGAAATTAACCGTACAAACGGTTAGAAAAAAACCCTCTGGCACCCAGGGTACTGGGGACGAGAATGCACACACGAAAGGTTTTTATTTCCGGTTTCTGGCATTGAGCAAGCGCAATAGTACATTAATGCATTAGGCATGCGCTAACGGATGTCGTGGATTTTACGACATCCGGAAGGCATTGTTACCAGATCCCTTCGTTTTTTCCGCTGACCAAAAGAAACGAAGGCTCTGGGGACAAGAATGGTGCCAATTCTTCCGAAATGCGCAGTTCTAAGGCATATTTGTCATATTTGATCGACTGGTTGCCAAGAAACGGACCTTACAACATACTACATACATACATACATACATACTTTATTACCTTTCCCCAAGGGGGCTTTTCGAAGATAATTACAACTAACTAACAAGAATAATCGCTAATATAACTAATTACAATAATCATAAATATAAATCGTATTTACAAAAGATTAATTGAATTAATTAAGTTAAGATTATAAAAATTCTTTAAGAAGCTTGCGCTTTAAAACTTTCTTAAAAACCGAGACAGATTTACTAAATTTTAAAATAGGGTCCAAAGAGTTCCAAATGTTAACAGTCCGATAATAAAATGTTCTCTGGTCAGAAGCAGTTCTAAATAAAGGAATGTTTAATTGTCGAGAATTTCTAGTTGAACGGTTACTAATATTTTCACGCTTAATAAATTTAGATATCAAGTAGTCGGGGGCACAGCCTGTCATGCACTTAAAGGCCAGGGTGGCACTCCGATAATAAAGCTGGCTTGATACTGGCAGCCAATTTAACATTTTTAGTGCGCGGTGACATGGTCATATTTAGAAGACAAGTGCCAAATAAGGTTATCGTTACCAGTTTATCACATCCAGATTTGAGATACGTTTCATCCAAGAAGGCAGCCTCTGCATATAATGATGAGCACTGACCCCGGCTAAACCGTGAGTGTATTGAAGCTTTCAAAATAACGTTAATTTCTCTGTTGCTAGCGTGACATAATATTTTACGTCATTGATAAACAGAAACAAAAACTATATCTTGATGAACACCTAGTTTTAGTTCTATTTTTATACCGTCGATAAATCTCCAGGTTTTAACCCAAATCTCCAGGTTTTTGGTATTTTGGGGTTGAGAGGTCTGTATTCCCAAGAGCATTTCAAAACAATAGTTTATGCAAAATTTGGGGGACAAACAAAGTGTATTATGGGCAATTCGAAAATAGAGAATTGCGGAAAGTTTGAAAAAGTGCACCTTTTGCCATTCATTACCGCAAAATATACAATCATTTTAGCCAAACTTATGAACATATGCGCCAATATACGTTCATTCAAGTGAATGTTCAGTCATTTGAACTAATATATATAGATAGGCAGAGCCTAACAGCGTCGCACTTTGAACAAGCTTAACTAAGGTGAAGGGTCGGAAGCACAAGAATTAAGATTGACGACCGGGCTATTTTTCAATTTTAGCAATTCTAAAAAAAAAAAAACAGTATTACCCGACCGTCTGCACAATACATTTAGTCCGTACAAAAGTTCACAAAAACAACTTTTCTCTGTCTAGAATAACTAGTACGACTACTTTCCGAATAAAAATAATACAGTTTTTGTTTGTCAAAAATTGCCCGAGAAACTGATTTGGAAATCAAATTTGTAAAAATACACAAACATATTTGCATAAGGCGACGCGAGTGAAGACAGAAAATCTAAGTCTTGTTTTGTTTACATAAAATCGCTTTTCAATCTATGTATTGTAATGAATGAACAAAGACATAAAAATGGACAACACAATCTTCTTTCGAAAAATTTTATTCAAATCTCCATTAGTTTATGTTTAAAAGCAAAACACGTGCCATTTATAGCACATCAAGGCAGAGCTGTCCTCGATGAAATTCAAGATAACAAACACGACTTAATTTGAGCACGTTATATAGACCCTATTCATAAATGGCGGCCGATTTATTTATTCTTTTATATTCATGCTAATCAGCCCAACTAGCCTTATTTTAGAGCAAAAATTCTTTTTAATTTTGCACATGCTAACGAGGCTAGTTGGGCTGATTAGCATGAATATAAAAGAATAATAAACCGGCCGCCATTTATGAATAGGGACTATAAACATGTCTCCAAAACTAAAGAGAACATAAAGGAAAAGTCAATCAAAAATTGATATCAACATAAATTCCCATCGAAAAATGTGATTTATTTTACCTTTAAGTCACTGGACTGCTTGGAAATTCGTTAAAACTCCGCTTCTTCGGTTCTGAAATCCGTAATAAAAACAAGGCATCTCCCCGCATTGCTCCTGCATTGATAAAAACGGATGAGGGTTCCTCGAAGCAAGATTTTATCCCTGAAAGCTCTTCTTTTTCCACTAAAGCGGCTTCTGAGTATCCCTTAAAACAACATTCATTAACGATTTTTACATAGTCAAGTGCATTCAATTGCATTTTTCGGACAATCAGCGCGAAAAGACATTCACGGATGTGAAATAGATTTTCATTTGCGCGTTGATGCATTTCAATAACATCAACGCGAAATCAATTGCACGAATGGTCAATCAATAACGTGGATGTGATATTCATTAACATTTTTATTACAACTAGTGTAAACAATGGCATTTATAGACAATCATTTGAGTGCTCCTTACAAACGTTACCACGTCCGTACAAACATTTGTACGTTCATGACATTCAATTGCCAAAAATCTATTTTCAATCACAAAATAGCTTTTTCATCGGAATTTTCACATAGTTTCGTTGTACGAATTCTTTAAGATTTATCTAAAAAATATTCATCCGGTATCAGACGTTGGCGTTTGCTTATATAATTGTAACTAATTGTTAGGTAATATAAATACGGTTGTTTAGTCCGGGGGGGAGGGGGTACTCCGCAATGTTTTAGGTGGGGGTGTTTCGCTGGGACCTAAGAACCTCTAACTATCTCAGACTTAAAATTTCTATTTTCACTACCCCATTTCAGACCAAACAGTTAAATTGGTAAAAGGCTCTTTATACAAGAAAAAAGGGTTTGTTTACACAAATTGACAGAATTAGGCGTCAAACCCATACACGCTCATTGAATCGAGTGAAACTTCCACAGGCACGGTTCCAGATGAAAAATGAACTGGAAAAAATGACAAAACACTTAATTCGAAAATTGAACGGAAAACGTTTACCCCATCTCAGACTTAGTGGGCAAAACTGAGACACCATCTCAGACCTAGAAGGTCAAAAACCCGACCCCATCCATTGGCACATACCCGTATAGCTTATATATGGGAGTACCCCCCCCCCCCCGGTTTTTTAGCTACTGCTAATTGGTATAAAGTTAAAATTTGGGATAACACAGATTATTTGGAACCTATTTACACATCTCTTTCCAAGCTAACTATCTTTGCTTTTGGGCACAAGTCATGAAATGTTTTCTTATTGCATGAGGGCTAATAGATTGGAAGTCCGATGATCGGATTTCACCGTGTAGCCTCGTCACATAATTTGTTGAATTTTAAGTCAAATTTACATTTCTTGAATCAGTTTTTCACTCCCTAATGTAACATTGCCTTGTATTTATTATATTTGAAGCCCGCAAAACGTTCAAATCACGTTTACCGCTGATTTCACCGATTTTTCATATCCAAAACACATCACGCTCCCCGGGAAGGGGCGGGGGGGGGGGGGGGGTACTTGACCAATATTTGTGTATAGGGGTGCCGCTGAGGGTCTGAGACCCTGATCCTGTTTAGGAGCCTGTCCAGGACACGACTCGTGCGTGGTTATTAATCTGAGCTTTAAAAAAATAGTAGACGGATCTGAAACGAAAACGTCTTCACCCTCGCATGAATATGCTAATCACGACAAGGGAAGTCACCACAAGCGCTACGTTAACTGGAACCATACCCTGTTTAGGACAGACTCGCGTTAAATTATATACCCTGTTCAGGACAAAAATGCCAAAAACCATACCCTGTCCAGCGGCACGTCCACGTATAGGTCATATAAGGGAGTACCCCCCCGGGTCACGCTCATACACAGTATTTGAGCCTACAGCAAACTTTGTCTGAGGCACGTATCCCTTCTTTCACAAAATACTAATAAGCTTATAACATGTAAGCCATAACATCTTTAACAAATGCATTACAAGTTATCTCAATAAATGCCACTTCATTTTTTCCTAATACAAAGCATCCTTGACATGACCTCGGTCAAAGTGATTGTTGACATAAAGATCATGTTCTATTTCTCATTTATACACAGGACGAAATAACGACTTTAAGTGCAAGTAAAGGTTTATTAAAGAAAACTTGAAGAACAATTTCGACTATCTTTAAGTGCACCGTAAATTACTTAAATAAGCCTTTACTTGACAACACTTAAAGCAAGTAATGAACAATTTAAGTTGCCTTTAAGGGTCTTTAAGTTGTTGAAAACTTGAATTAAAGATAACGTAAAGGTTCTTAAACACATATTAAAGATACTTACTTACTTTAATACATTTAAGAGTATTAACGTTTCAACTTAAAGATTTTCGATACCTTTAAGTAAAATTAAATTTTCTCTTAAAGATTAGTAAATTCATTATTTCGTCCTGTGAATTAATTAAAATTGACGTTTTCCAGCCTGTGCCTTTCAAAATTGATTATGCTTTTAGCAGCAAATCTTATCACTGAAAGAACAATGAACGATAGAAGAAAATCACGTTTCATTAATGTTCCATGTGCAATGTAATTGCTCACCTCAATTCTCTCTTCTCGCTCTTCGGGGCGTTATGTTATCAAAAAAAAACATAAGTCCTTTTTTCTCCCAACAGACTAGAGATCCCAACGGCAGAAGTCTACCCTTGGTTATTGGAAGCGGTCCCATCAGCATAATTCGTTGAAATAGTCACAAAGCAGAAAGCTTTCCACTAATTTAGGCTGCTCTATCTAGTGTAGAAACTCTCTTCTCTGCAGAATCGAGACCTCTTTGTTCTCGCGCTCGCGCCCCAAAACCCGCTTTAGCGCTCCCAATAACGCCTGTTATGCAGGCTAGATTATCGCCGAGATAAAACCGACAAAAAATGGCTCGTTTTAGGCGTTCTTTGTCTTGTTTAATACAGGCTGTAAAAATCACTTCAGGCCGGATTCTCGCTATGTCAGGCTATAACTTTTCGTACGGGTTTCACCCTTTTTAAACTATTAATACTGGATCGCTGAGGCGAACGAAACCAAACCAAACAAGGACAGCTTGGATTTTCAGGATTTATTAACAACGGACAATATGAAGCTATGAAATACAATAATAGGTAAATATTAAATGTTAAAACCGTATATGATAAAACTCCATAAAAAAGAAACTATCAATAAAGCCGACACAGTTCAATGCAACAAAAGACTTGACCGTAAAAATGACCGTAAACATACCGAAAATCTAACATTAAAGAACCGTACATTGAACCTACAAAACATTGTTCTGTCCGAAACATGACACTTCTGATTTTGCTCTCAGGCCACGAGGCCAAAATGAACTTTTAAGCAGATTTTAGTAATTGGTCGTGCGTAACTGCCCGTTGCAGTTTTCACCTTGAAATTTCTGGTGAGGCCGTCCTCTCCTGGGTATGCTTCCACGACTCTCCCTGCCTGCCATTTTTCTCTGACTGCATTGGGCTCTGCTACTACAACGAAGTCACCGACATGGACGTTTCGCGTGCGTGCATTCCACCAGGATCATTCCACCATCATCAGGGTCTTCAGGTATTCTTCCAATGGGTCGTTGATTCAGCAGATTGGCAACTTCAAGAAGACAAGTGTACAACTCGAAGGGGGTCAGCGTGGCTTCTCCAATTGCTTTCTTTAACGCTGATTTTGTTGACTTAACCATAGCCTCTGAGCACCCGTTTTGGTGTGGGGCCAGTGGCGTTGTGAATTGCCACTTCATACCTCTTTCAGCACAATACTCTCGCAGCCTGTCTTTGTCCCAACCGTCTATCATGGCGCGCAACTCACGTTCTGCTCCGACCATTTGCGACCCGTTATCTGACAAAATCATCTTGGGATATCCACGATAAGAGAGGAACCTCCTTAGCACCTGAAGGAATTCCATTATGCTTGCGTCAGTTGCCAACTCGCAATGCACAGCTCTTGTGTTGAGGCAGGTGAAGATAACCCCGTAGTGCTTCATAATCTTGTTCCGCCCAATCTTCACTTTCATTGGCCCAAAGTAATGACTATCGCACGCCGTATACGTATGTCGGTACACCGGTAGGTTGGCCATGAGCTGGGTTTCAACTTTTGCTTCCATTTCTCGACAGAAGGTGCAGTGGCGTTTAACAACTTTGGCAACGTTGTGACCTTTGATGACCCAATACTTTCTTCGTGTCTTTGCGGTAGTGGTAGCAACACCGGGATGACCGGACTGATGTGCTTCACGGGTCACAAGAACGGATATCCAATGCTTGTAAGGCAGGAGAACCGGACGAGTGTTAGCATAGGACACTAGACAAGGATCAGCTCGTCCCCCGACTCTCATGATACCTTTGTCATCAAATATGCTCAGGGTCTTGAAATCTCCCTTTTCCCTCTTTTTGGCAAGATCCTGTTGCGCAAACTTTAGCCAATATTCTTCGGATTCTTTAACTTCTTCAGCTGTAAGCGGGCCCAATTTGGTTTCTTGATTGTCCGACTTGTAGCGAGGTGACTTGACTCGCAAGCTATGGCAGAATCTAAAGACATACGCTGTGACACGAAGCAGCCTTCTCCATTTCGAAACGTTCTCACAATTTAAGATTGGCTGTTTTACAGTTACGGGACAGACGATGTTAATTTTTTGCCTTTCTTTGTTAACTTCCTTTGCATCAGCTGTGCCTCTACTGTTTGGCCAAAGCTCCTCAGGGTTTTGCAGGAATTCTGGACCCTTAAACCATCTTCCATTTACTTCACCAGCTGAAATTCCCTTTGTGATATCGTCGGCAACATTCTCTTCAGTTGGACAGTATAACCAGTCAGTGGGCTTGCAGTTGCTTTGGATTTCCCCAACACGCGCGGAAACGAACGGCTTGTAACAGCGTATGTTACCCTGGATCCAGGCAAGGCACTCAAGTCAACACTCAGGCAAGCTGGGTAACCAGACTATCTGTCAAATAACGTGCTCCTTCTAATTGCAGGCGTGATTCTTCGAGAATGCTTCTTCCGAGACGACTGGCTAACACAGCTCCTTGTAGCTCGAGGCGAGGAATAGACAGTTCCTTTAAGGGTGCATCTCTCGATTTAGCGGCAATAAATCAAACGCTAAACGTTCCGTCCTTCAACATCCACCTGACGTAGGCACACGCGCCAAAGGCCAACCGAGATGCATCGCAAAATACAACAAGTAACGGATCTCCAATAAATCTAGAGGGCGTCAGGCAGCGGTCTTCACATTGCGGTCTTTAAATTGTTGAGCTCGACCATTTCTTGAAATAGCACAATCCACTTCCTTCTTGCTTCAGGCGGAACATCGTCATCCCAGCTCAACCCAAGCTGCCACAACTCTTGCATAGCGATCTTGGCCTTGATAAAAACCGCTGCTCCAGCTCCCATGGGATCAAATATTTTAGCTAGCTTGCTGAGAATTAATCTTTTCGTCAACTTCAGGGGGATCGACAGATTCGGGTTGCCTGGAGGGGCTGACTCTCCCGGAAACTCAATCTTGATTTTAAATGAAAATTTGTCTTCTTTGGGCAACCATACAGTTCCTAACACTTTTTCTGTGTGCGTTTCTCCTCCGAGTACTACTTCTTCTAGATCTTCGTCATCGTTGATTGGTACATTTGAAACCCATTTCTCCACATGAAAACCTCCTGATGCAAGTACGTCATCGATGTCGGATGCCAAAGCCTTCGCTTCCGTTGTGCTGCCAACAGAATCACAAATGTCGTCCACATAAGCATTTTCGATGATGGATTCCGCGGCTTTAGTCTTGGTCGGTTTGGACATTTCTGCCGTCTTGCGCATTGCTGTAATGGCAATGGTGGGGGCGGGGCGATTTCCAAACGTGAGAACGGTTTCGACGTAAACATCTGGTTCTCGTTCTGTCTCGTAGTTACGCCAGATGAACCTGTGTACATGCCGATCATGTGATACATCTTTGTGATGTCACCGCAGACAGCAACTTGGTTTTCTCGGAACCGCAAAAAATTCCCAAACAGATTGTTCAACAGATCCGGGCCTTTAAACCAGTAATCATTTAAAGTGTGACCATTGTAAGATGCTGAGCTGTTAAAAACGATTCTGATGGGCGTGGTTTTCTTTTCTGAACGAACAACAGCGTGATGAGAGACATAATGAACTGGCCCTTTCCACTCGTCAATTTCTTTCTTGGTCAGCTTCCTGGCAAAGTTCAGTTCCTCCATTTCTTTGATCTGTTGATTGTATTTATCAGCATATTCAGGATTCTTCAAGAGACGTCGTTCGTTGGATTTCATCTTCTTAAGGACTTGTAGATAATTGTCAGGTAACTCGGCCGGGTCTCTTCTCCATGGATACTTCATCATCCACCTATTTCCTTGCAGTTTGCACGAATCTTCTATCAGCTTCATTTCGGTTCGCTCTTCTCGCGACATCTTCGCTTCTACACAGGTGCACGGAGACACAGAAACTCCCATGGATTCTGTTTTCCAGAAATCGGTGAGGTCGATGGATGTGGCAAGACGGACGAGAAGAACTTCCTTAGACTCCGTCACAGCATCTCTTGAATTGCTTCCGAATACGACCTATCCCAAAGGGTTTTTTCGAGCTACGAGACCATCTCTTATTTTCGTCTCTCCCACGTGGAAACGAGGATAGTTGATACCAACTAACAGGTCAACGGGCCCAGACTTTCGCTGAAGCTCGCTGGCGGGTAAATTAAAGAACTTTGCAACCTTGCTTACATCTATTTCGGGTGTCTCTTCGGATATTTGAGGAATGCCAAGAGCTTGAATCGTTTGCACAAACTGACCACCGCCTTTACACACTGGCACTTTATACAACTTTGTGTCGAGTTCCTCTTCGGCTCCGCCTACTTTGGTTATGCTGCCAGGTTTCCCGCTCAGCGCAAGCTTCTCTGCACATGCACTACGAATCATACACACGTGCGCTCCGGTGTCATAGAAAGCACTAGCTTCGACGAGTCCACCATTGCCGTCTTTGATAAAACCGGTCATTGTGGGAAGAATCGTCTGGCTCTTACACTTGCACTGTTGAATTTGGACTGTCCGCGTTGTAGTGAAGCAGCTTATGGTGTGGCCTTTTGCATATGTTTCCGTCTGGGAGTTTTCCTTTACATTCTCCTCTGTGATAGCAGTTAGATGAATTGTGACCTTTGCTGCGCTTTAAACAAGAGAAACACGCCTTCTGCTCCTTGACGACCCTTCAGCGCTCCTGTGGCACCATGGAGAGAAATCTTATACATTGGTCAACGTAGTGCTTTCCTTTGCAGACATAACACTGGATTTGCCTGAGTTTGCCGTCATCCAGAGGGTTCCTGTTATGGCCACCGTTGTCGCCTCCAACTGGATCATCTGACATCACCACGTTAACACTCTAAGGTCGTCCCTTGTCATCTTTCTTTCAATGAGGGATATCACGTGAGTGTTGTCAATGTCTTGGGGTTTTTTAACCTCTTTGAGAATGTTGTAGGATCGCCTTACTAAATTCACCAGATCACAGAAGCGATAATCATCGCCCGGCAGAATTGCCTTGAATCCTTCCAAGTCGGATGATGGTGATCCAAGTCCAATCCTTGGATCACCATAATTTTGGTCTAAATACTTCCATGCCGCCTTCAAATCAGAGCAGAGACCTTCAACCAGTTTCCCAGGCTCGGGACCCAGGCACGAGCGTAGAATTGTAATTGCATCCCTTTCGCTGCAATGAGATTCCACCGCGTGTTTAAAATCTTCCTTAAAAATGAAGTATTTCCGGACGTCGCCGTAAAAGCTTGGTAGTTTAGGCTTCTCGTGTTTCAACACCAGCGGTTTGTTTGTCTTCTTAATTGCCTGAACCGAGCCGTTTTCTTCTTCGTGTATTCCAGTTTCATCGTTTGCCTGTTCCGTACCATTGTCCTGATCTTGTGAATGTCCTTCGGTTTCCGCGGTCGTCTCAGAAACAGTAACAGCGTGGATGTTATCCCCTTTGACGCTTTCTACATATTGCGTAATCTGGATGCCACACCGCGTGAATTCATCCGTGCAATTTGCAATCCAAATGTCAGCCTCGTAATACTCTTTGTCATTCAAAAACATTGTAAAATCCTCGTGTTTTGTAACTAAATCGACGTGAGCCTTTTCTACATCCTTTAATGCCTCTAAAACGTCTGTTGGTGGGCGCCTAGCGTCAGTTAACATCCTCGCCGAATTGATTGTTCGCGTTAACGCGCTCTTCGCGGCTCGACGAACATCCTTTGCCTTTTCCATTTTATCGTTCTCTTTCCCCATTGCATTTATTCCGCTTCCTCGACGATGGTCAGTGTGAGTACCGAAAATCTTCAGATAATGGATCGCTGAGGCGAACGAAACGACCCAAACAAGGACAGCTTGGATTTTCAGGATTTATTAACAACAGGCAATCTGAAGCTAAGAAATACAATAATAGGTAAATATTAAATGTTAAAACCGTATATGATAAAACTCCATAAAAAAGAAACTATCAATAAAGCCGACACAGTTCAATGCAACAAAAGACTTACATTTGTCCAAGCTTGTCCACATTAAAAACCACAGAAATGACCGTAAACATACCGAAAATCTAACATTAAAGAACCGTACATTGAACCTACAAAACATTGTTCTGTACAAAACATGACAAATCTGATTTTGCTCTCAGGCCACGAGGCCAAAATGAACTTTTGATCGTCTCGTCCCAGTTCTCGCTCGCTTAGCGCGAAACAAATACCATCTACTAGAAATAGGTCAGTGTCTTTTAAAACCTCTTTAAACGCTCACAAGACAATTCACCCTTCACGCTTTCCTCCCACACCGCTATAAACAAATACCCTTTACACAAACAACCTTTTAATCAATTTATTAGCCTACGCACATCCCCATTTACTTCTCCTACACCACATATTAACTTATCTACTCTCAAATCTCCAAAATCCGGGGGGGGGGGGGGGTGGAGACTTTCACATAAAATTTACAATTAGTAGCTTTTAACGATAAAACTTCTTTTCAACCATGCCCATCTGACGAAATTCTAAAAGGACACCCCGTCATTTTCATATGGCGGACTCCCCCTGCGTTTCAATAAGTGACTACGAAACAGCCCAATCAACGAAATCAGAAAAATGTTAGGTTTGTCTGTGGCGGTAGAGAAGTACAAAGCGAAGACTCTGGTACCATGTTAATATGCTGAAATGTACTATATTTGGCCAACAGAGAAGACGAACCTTTGTCCATGACATTCCATGGTCAACTGATTTCTATCGCTGCTCGTACATATTGAGATATTTGGCCGTACGATTTCAGAATCGGAAAAATAACCGGGCGAAAATTGAGACAAATAGATTATCTACATACGTAAAAAATCTGAGACCATTTGGTTAACACAGCACTACAGGATTGAATGGATTCGACGATGATGGCGAAAAATTTGAAAAGCAGCCACCGGACGTTTTTCAAGATTGTAGCTTGCGTGACACCTCGCGACATAGCCCCTTTAATATCAGCTCACGAAATTTGATCCGCCTCACGTTGCGCAATTTAGACCCCTTTTAACCCTTTCGCTGCCAAGGTCGAGTTTTGTCGACATTTGGAGCAGCAGACATTGCACCACTTGTGACGTCATCAATTTGTACGTTGCCAGATAATTTTGATGCTCAACTGATAAAGCGGGGATAGATCCATGCACACGTGCCTCCACTTTGAATATGGACGAAATTCTAGCAGAGCTATTCGAAGAAAACATGTTAAAATATTGGTGCAAAATTAGGTGGTAAATTAGGTCAATACCCCTGCAATTGAACAATGTAAAGTTTCATTTCCAGCGTTTTTAACGCTTATGCCAAACCTTTTCCGGCCGATAGAAAGGTAATAGAGAGTAGAAGATAGAAAGAGAAGAAAAGGGGAGAAAAAGGGAAAGTAAAAGAAGCAAAAAAAAATCGGAAAGGTTTCGCCAAAAAAAAAGTCTTTTTTTGGCTTATGCGCATGCGCTAAACCTAAATATTACACTTTTCAAGATGGAATCTAGTTCATACTGTAGCGCGGAGTCTAGCAAATTGCTTTTGTAGCAATGTTTATTGACATTTGGCCATGTTGCTCCCAAAAAAAAACGATTTAACGGTAAAAAAAATAGCCTTTTTTTAAAAAATTCAGCGATGAAAGAGTTAAAATCATTCAATTTCGAACATTTTGGCTTCGTTTGTAGAAACAACGAAAAAAGTCGAAAAATCCACAACGGAAAAGGTAAATTTAACATATAGAGCACCATTAAAATCATGTTTCGGGTCAATCGGGAAAAAATTAGGGTCGGCTTTTCGAGTTCGAATATTACGCATTTGAGTTTGTTTACAAGTATAAAATCCAAGTGATTTTCTGGCTACGTGGAAGACTAAGCCGGATATCTCGTAACGTCGGGATGTAACGCAAAAGTCCCGCCGTTTTCGAAGTATTCGTTAAATTTGGCGCGTTTTGATACCAAATTCGTTGGGGTTCGCAAAAATTTATTGTCGGCCTTATGGCAGGGAAGATTATGAAGTTTGCCTTAATTCTAATTATATCCTGCGCTTTTATCATCCGCGTCACTGAAGCTACTTCTGGCGATGAGAACACGAATAATGAAGACTTTTCAAGGAGGTCCTCGTGGCGATACACCAATGTTCATAAAGGAAATTAACAAGTAAGTCACAAAGAGTTAATATCTGATTATTTTTGCCTAATTTTTGGATATTACTGCAAGGTTTTTCTTTTTTTCTCAGCTATCTAATCTACACTATCAAAGAAAGAGTTAAAAGACGAAGACGAGATTTGCAGAGGTACACGTCGAAGACAGACCTGCTCTTATGAGAATTGTAGAGGATATTTTGGAAAGGTCCAACATCACAGGAGTACTTTTGAATAATCAGATACTACACCACTTCAACAAGCAAATCCAGAAATTGTTTCAGTATTATAAAAGTATTATAAAAGTTCAACACACGACCTCCACTCGTTGAATTCTGAAGCATATCCTTTGTAGTGAATCTTAACTTTATCTTGGGCTTTGTCGATATCGATTAATTTAATTTCGTACAGAGTTTTGTCTTGTTTAGTCATCTTTCTTTTGGCTCCAACTTGAGATCGCTGAAAGTTAAATTCCTCCACTAATCTCTTCGGAGGCTTCGCTTCTCTCTTTACCCGCGAGTCCACCATGTTGCGTGATGTTATCAAATTTGCTGAATCACTCAAACTACGCATGCGTAGAACAATTACAATTGGAAGAGAGACACTGGTATCCAGTTTGAGCTGATGTTCATCGCAAAGGGGAAAGACTTTCATATGTGGAGGAATGAGGTGGAAAACAAATAATCGAAATTCAAACTTCCTTTTTATGAGCCCAGACGGAAATAATCGACGTTTTTATTTACCTGCATCCTATCTGTTTGGCCGGAGCCGCAAAAGTTAGTAAACATACGTTTATTGACAAAATATATGTCAATAATACAATAATATTTTAACAGATGCGGAAGTTTTCTGTTTATGCATTTTATTTGAATTCGGCCCATTAAAGCGCAACCGAATTAAAGTAAATACTCTTCTAGAGATAATGAATTTTTATTGTTCTGATTTGCACTTCGTTAGATTTTTTACACATATAGCCTCATTTTACCTGGACTTGGAACTCTAGCAGAATGCTTTACAACCCGTCTGTAGGTTCGTAATTCTCGTAAAACTGGTTCTAGAATGCATTTTAACACAGCCATTATGTGATGATGTGTGTGATGCCTCGAAAGAATGCTTGCCCGTATTTGTTTCGACTACTATTTTGTTATTTTAATTTTCGTCACTTCATTGACGCCTTTGCTTACTCTTTTCGTGCTTCCGCACACCAAACGTGTCCAATACAACAGCCCTACTCCAGAAGTTTAAGTGCAACTCAATGCAATTCGTTATCAACGTGGCTTTGTGATTCAAATCAATTTGTCCTTTAACGTCGGTTGTACGGGCCGGTAGTTCCAGATTGAACAAAAAGATGCAGCAATTCAAGGTGAATCAAATGTAAAATGGAACAAACTGTCACTATATGTTAGTCAATGATTTGAACAAATGAAAAAGTTATTTAGTGCATGTATCCCATTTTCATTGGTTAAAATTTTATTATATTCGTTTATGTTAATAGTTATTAGGCCGGTTCTCATAGGGCTCTTAAGTGCACTTGAAGTGCACTTGGTACGTACTTGTAGTGTGAACTCCTTTCTGAGAGCGTTTTCTAAGTCCGACTTACCTTTTTATGAAAGCACTCATCTGATTTATTTACACGTTTAAATCTCGTTTTCTAAAAGCTCCATATTTCCCTTCTTATTTATCAAAAACGTCTTTTTGAATGGCACGTGCTGTTGATTTGTGCAGAATGACTCAAGTGTAGCTCGCGTACTTGGAGTGTGAACGTGTTAATGACCGCAATTTTGGTTTCTTTGTTGCCCTGGCGATATGCGTAAAACAAAAGGATCAAAGTGCACTTCAAAGTAAGGTCTACCCCTTACTTAGGAGTGCACTTGACCAATGACAGTACAGCCGTGCAGCCGTGCAGCCGTGCAGCCGTGCAGCCGTGCAGCCGTGCAGCTAAAAGGAGGTGAGCAGGTTACTTTGAATTCCACAGAGAATGAGCTCTCTGCGTTTACGGTTCTGGAGTGACGGGCGACTTCAAAAAGACTCTCAAGCAGAATCTAAAGTTTTACTTTAGCTGTTGTATTGGAAGGCGTATTTCAAGCCGACTTAGGGTAAAAATTTCTACGTTGAGAAGAAAAGTTTGTCGTCTATAATTCTCAGGCTTAGGCAATTAAAAACACTACAGCCATGCGCGCATTTAATACTCATGAGATACAACAACATTTTTTTTTTATTTTTATTTTATTTTATTTTTTTTATTAACTGCTCTACCATTACATTACACTACATTACATCACACTACATTACGTTACGTTACGTTACGTTACGTTACTTTACACTGTCTTGCAATACAGTAAAAGAAACTAAAAGAACTAATCATCACATTACTTACGGTATTACATTATGTACATTACATATTACAACTTTACACAATTTTCCAAAAGACTTCAAAATTCCATATGCTATGTCACAGAAAATTGATTATTGGCTTCCACTTTTCATTATGAATGCTTATTTTATAGTTCTTAAGGGCAATTGAGCGCTTAATGGATTCAATATATTTTAGCCTAGCGATAACTTGATTCAAAGAAGGTAAAGAATTATTCTGCTGGTTATGATAGATGATCTGTTTACCGATAATGATACAACAACATGTTTTTAAGACGAGGACGAAAAATGTCCCAAAAATTAACGAAAAGTGAGCATAGTGACAGTAATAGTATTACACCAGGCTCTGAGACGATTTTTTACTGAATTAAGTTCAAATTTGACTTGATAAGAAAAATTATTTTACTATCGACTTAGCGTTTTTTGGTCCTGAAACTTTGTTTATCACGCTAATCAACTGCATACCAAGGCTCCGTCCACACGTATACGGATATTTTTGAATCCGCAACTTTTTTGTTGCGGATTAGAAAATATTCGCGTCCACACGTAACGTATTCGAATCGTATTTGCCCGTCCACACGTATCCGAATTCGCTCTAGTACCCAGGGCTCCTCTTTAAATGTTGTCAACAGAGCATGCGCAAAGGCCAAGTTCAAAGCCAAGTTCAAATGTAAACACGTTATTAGACTTGAAATAAGTCCAAGTGGAAGTGAAGCGATAATTTTTCGGTCGGCGGTCACGCGGTGAAACATTGGATCCGATACTGTTACGTCAGCGTATTAAAAAATATCCGGATTCGACCGTCCACACGATGCCGTACTCGTAGCGTATTCAAAAATTTCCACTCTGGAGACCGGATTCAAAACGTTGCGGATTTTAGGGTTAGCAACTTTTATTGTTAATAACCCTAACCCTAACCTAACCTAAGCAACTTTATTTGTTTGCAGCAACTTTTATTTGTTTGCAGCAACTTTTATTTGTTTGCAGCTGACGATTGTTGGCCACCGTAATATATAGATAGGCTTATAGCCTAATTTAACTAAGGTGAAATGTCGGAAGCACAAGAATTAAGATTGACGTCCGGGCTATTTTTCAAGTTTAGCAATTCTCAAAAACAGCATTACGCGACCGTCTGCACAGTACATTTAGACTGTACAAAAGCTCACAAAAACAACTTTTTCTCGATCTAGAATAACTAGTATGACTAATTTCCGAATAAAATACACCTGTTTTGTTTTGTCTTTAAGTCCCTCGGCTGCTTGGAAATTCTTTAAAACGAAACTGCGCTTCTTCGGTTCTGACTTTCGAAGAAGAAAAATCGCCCCGCATTGATAAAAACGTATAAAGTTCCTCGAAGCAAGATTGTATCCCTTGAAGCTCTTCTTTTTCCACTGTAGCGGCTTTTTAGTATTCTTTAAAGCTTTATCTTTTCATTTTGAATATTTGAAATATGTGTTATTACTCCGATAAGACGAAAATCAAGCACTTGCAATTGCGCGATGTCGTACGCGCATGTGTTCGCATGTAACCCTGCGTGACGTACGGACGGACGAACGGATGCGCCAGAGAAACATTCCGCTAGCCATGACCATGAAAAATGACGGGCATGGTTCTATGCCTTGTTCTTTAAGTATGGAGCTCCGCTAGCGGGCCTTCGGCCCGCGAGAGCTCCACTATAATGCGCACCATGTAAAATGTAATTTTATTTTAGGTCATATAAATAGTGTTATAAGATGTTAAAATACGAAAAAAGCAAGTGACACACTCGAACACCTACCCCGCGGCCAGACCACGTACTTGCCAGACCACGGGGTTGTTCATACCAAAAAAGAGTGAAATTATATTTCTTTGTTTGTTTATTACTTATTGTTTGTTAACATGTACATGTTTTACAAATTTCGTCCATGTTCTGCAAATCCCTATTTTTACAAATACTGACCAAATTAACGCAGTGCTGTCGAGTCCAGTCATGTTTTACAAATCTATTCCAGTCCCATCCAGTCCATAGTTTACAGATCTAGTCCATGATTCACAAAACAATCCAATTCAATCCAGTCCAAATGTAACAGACTTTACAGTATGCGAGAAGAAGGCTGGCCCTTCATATTACTGTGGATATGGTAAAAACACCTTTTTGTCGTTTTTTTTTTTAGACGTTGACGAATGTACAACCGACACACGTTCATGCGATGTCAACGCAATGTGTAATAATACCGAGGGGTCCCACATCTGCACTTGCAAAGCTGGATACGCTGGAGACGGGAAAACATGCTCTGGTGATTATCAAATATGTTGTTTGCTTTTGTCGCATCAAGTGAGTGAGGTGACAACAATAATTGTGCCCGCTTTAAACTGTATTTGCATTGCGCTTTGACTTCAGAATAATTATAAAAAGGCGTTCAAGGCGCCGTCATCATTCCATTTTAATCTCACTGTTACCCACCCAACCTATATATTTATAGAGAATGAATTAAACAAAAAGGGCAGACCACAATAAACCGATGGCAAAAACTCGACTTACGGATTGTAAAACTTCTCAACTAAAGGGTGACGTTTTGTCCCAACATTTCTCTGCGACAACCTTCCATTAATATAAGCTTTTAGTATAAATCTACTAGCGTTCTATCACGAATGCTGTTCTCTTTTTGGCTACACTACTCACTATCTATTCTGTTGTAGAAAGTGAGTAGAGTGAGTAGCCTAATGGCGGCCGCTTCTTCGCGTTTTCGAAGCGTCTGTGAAGAGTATTTGTTGTTAAGGTGGCTGGTACCAATTTTCAGCTTTTTGACGGTTTGTAACTTTGAAAGCCGATAGAACAAAAAGACGGACCATGGCCATTGTAAGACTTTTGTAGGGTGAGAATTACGTAATTTAAAGTTGTAAATCAAGACAAATAGATATTTCGGAACCCCAGCTCCCCAGGATGATGAGTGATTTCCACGCGCTGGGAATGCTGGATACTATTGTGACGTTTCAAGATGGCGCAGATTTGGTACCGACACTTTTCTCGATTCGTTCCGCCTAGACGACGCGCTAAGCATGCCGGATACTATTGTGACGTTTCAAGATGGCGCAGATTTGGTACCGACACTTTCACTCGATTCCTTCCGCCTAGCCGACAAGATTAGGAAGCGTCTCCTTCGTCGACGCAATTAATAAAATATAAAATGTATGTACATATATAAATGTAGAAAAAGTATATAAATATAAAAGATCGATTGTCAGTTATTGCATAAAAAACAGTCTTTACAAGTATTGTCTAGCAGGTTTGTGAAGTCAACCAATTTAATGCGCTTTTTAAAAGTGTCTAATGATTCAGATGATCTAACAGATTTGTCAAGTTTGGACCAGATAACAGGGCCAAAATAAGTGAGGCTGTGTTTGCCGTAAGCAACAGTCCGATATCTAGGTATAGAAAAATCAGAATTTCTAAGAAAGTACTGAGAATTGGTAACAACAAATAAATTCGCAATTTAAGGAGGCGCTAGACCATTTTTGACTTTATACATTATGATTGCAATGGCTTGTAGTCTTCGCGTGTGAAGTGTTGGTAGTTTCGCTCTTTACAAGAGTTCCTCATTCGTCGATATATTATCACAATAAACAGCTCGTAATGCTCGTTCTTGAATTCGTTCTAATTTTCTGGCATCAGAAGAACGACAAAAATGCTAGACAGTCTGACAGTATGTTAGATAAGGTAATATAGCAAATCTGACAATATGTAGTTTATCAGATGTCGGAATAAGCTTACGTAATCTCAAAAGAACACCAGTTTGTCCGGAGGCTTTTCTGCAAACATTGCTTACATGACTCGAAAATGATAGTTGATCGTCTAAGGTAACCCCTAAGAGCGTTATCTTTGATTTCTGATCAATTACAGTGTCATTAATGACGATGTGTAAATCCTTATGACAATTCCTCGGGCCCAGACTCGTCACCTGATATTTTGAAAAGTTTCCTTGTAAGAGGTTGTTGTTGTACCACTCAGAGATATTGTTCCCTTCTTCAGTTAAAATGCTTTCCGCCTCGTTAGTTGTTTTCGCTACCGAAAACAGTTGATGGTCATCAGCATACATAAAAACCTATTTTCGTCAGTAGAGAAGTGCAGATCATTTTGGAAAACATTCCAAAGAAGAGGCTCGAAGGCCGATCTCTGGGGACAACCTCTCGTGGATGCGTACCAATCACTTGTTATTTCTTGACTGATCCTGACTCTGTTTTTCTTACTTGTAAAATATGATCGCATCAGGGCCAGTGATTTATTAGAAAAACCATATGCTCTCAGCTTATTGATCAATAGAGGAGTGTGCAGTGAATCAAATGCCTTTGACATATCGGTGGACAAGAGTCCAACAACGTTCCTGTTATCAACAGCCTGTTTCCATTTTTTTACTAAATCCAATAAGAGAGGTTTCACAGCTCTGATCCTTTCGATATGCGGTCAGGTTGTTGCTTAACATTGATTCTATAAATGATGTCAACTGTTTGCTCAATAACTGCTCAAAGACCTTCCCTATCACTGATTGTACTGTAATCGGTCTATAGTTCTTAATGTCCTGTTTGTTGTCTTTCTTAAACACTGGTGCCCAGTCACCTTTTTTCCATTGCAAGGGCCAATCACCAGATTCAAAGCAGCGGTTGTATAAGCCAGTCAGGGGATAAGAGAGCTCCCTACTCGCTATCTTCAGGATCTTAGGTGGTATTAGGTCGTGACCTGTGCTCTTGGTAGTATCCAAGTTAGGCAGCGCAGCCTCAATTTCCTTCGGCTTAAGCACGTGGAATTTAAATTGTGATGAGTCATCAGAAGGTCGACGATTATAACTTTGCATTATCGTATGCACACTCTCATGATTGTACAGCTTGTCCTCTGTCATACTTAATAAACGAGTGTCGCCAATGTCATTAGCCACTGAAGAGAAATATTTGGCAAAGTACTCAGTGATCTTACGTTGATCCCGTTCAATGACACCATCTATCTCTAGGTTAAGTAAGGCGTTTCCACACATTTTCGACTTTGAGTGAAGAAAAGGCTTAAAAACACTGTAGAAATTCTTAGGATGTGTTTTCAAATCATCAGCTTTTATGCTCCAATACTCTTTAATTGCTCTCCGCCGAAGTCTTGTGGCCGTGTTCCTCCACATTTTCATTAGTTTATGTTTAAAGGCAAAACACGTACCATTTATAGCGCATCAAGGCAGAGCTTTCCTCGATGAAATTCAAGATAACAACACGACTTAATTTGAGTACATTTCATAAACATGTCTCCAAAAATTAAGAGACCACAAAGGAAAAGTCTTTAAAAAATTGATATCAACATAAATTCCCATCGAAAAATGTGATTTATTTTACCTTTAAGTCACTGGCATGGACTGCTTGGAAATTCGTTAAAACTCCGCTTCTTCGGTTCTGAAATCCGTAATAAAACCAAGGCATCTCCCCGCATTGCTCCTGCATTTATAAAAACGTATGAGGGTTCCTCGAAGCAAGATTTTATCTCCGAAAGCTCTTCTTTTTCCACTAAAGCGGCTTCTGAGTATCCCTTAATTAGTATCCCTGTCTTGAGTAGCAAACCTCGAAAAAATGCTGGGAAAAACGATTTTACAAACTGTTTTCTAGGCTGAACACAACAAAAGTGTTTAAAGTAGCTGGCTGACGAACATCGGCTGTGTAGCCGCTCGAAGCGCGCGAAAAACAAAGCCTCGCTTTGGTTTCAAAATTGCTAAGATCCCGGATGTTGCGCGACGTCGAACGCGTATGTTGCGCGAAGTCATACGAGCCCGCAAGCTAGCCCTACGTGATGGATGGATGGATGGGTGGATGAATGGACGCGCCCGCGAGCTAACCCTGCGCGAGTTCGCGCCCGCGAAACATTCCGCTAGCCATGACCATGAAAAATGACAGGCATAGGTTCATTGAGTATGGAACCCCGCGAGCGGGCCTTCAGCCCGAGAGAGCTCCGCTAAAAATCCATTATAAATGTAGAACATTTAGAAAGGTTGAAGAGGCTTCTTCCCAAGCAATGGTGGGCTTTTATTGAACATTTCGGTTTGTAATTTGTAACGACAACACAAATCTCAGTGACTATGCAAACTCAGGTCGGGAATAATGTCGGACGATAAACAAAGACTTGGTAACGAAATATTTAATTTTATGAACCTATTCTCAACAAGAACCGTTTTGTCTTACATGAACACAAAGACGATCGGGCATACTTTACAAAACTGCATACAACGACGCATGCCCAAGTCATACATTACACGCTTCAGCTTATAAACAATACAAGAAGTGTCGCCCCTAAAACCTTTATCGAACTGAGTTGATCAGACAAGAGTTCTCAATACACTCTGGCGAGAAGGAAGAATACAAAATCATAGACGGCCATTATGTAGGACTGACGAAATCAACATGGTGACTGAAACAACAGAAATCAAGCCAACGATGGGCCAAACGATGGCCCAAAATCTGCTTCTCGTACCGGTCAAAAGTTTGAATGAGACCTCTTTCAACCGTTAAATCGATGAAATTACTTTCTTCAAACACGCTACAATTTAAATCTTACAGAAGCTTTCAAGCGTACAATATATTTTTAAAGGATTTGTTGTGTTGGTTAAAGTAAGATATTCGCTGAGGATGAATAAGCAAGGTACCGTGATGTCAGAACATTATCATGGATGCCCAGCAAGGAATGTCTATAAAAACGCTTGTAATTGCGTTCTACTGTTAATCCATTCATATTATCCCTGTGCCTTTTAAGAAAGGTATTGAAAGCCAATACAGTTTGATCTTGTTGGCTCCTTTAGCTGAATACTTCAGCGCAGAAAAAGTTAGAAAAAAAGATCTTATCACCTGTCAAAAAATCAGCTAAAATTGTAAACATGTTTACGGGAAACGTGTTTCGTTGAAACAGGTTTGCTCTGGCGTTAAGAATGTGGGGCCAAGGAGGAGCTAAAAACCGGCACAAGAAACGAGCGAAAAAGGGGAAACTGGGTACGAGCTAGATATAACTCTTTTTCGCGCTTATCTCCCTACGTCAGCACTTGCAATATTTGTGTAGATCCACTGAACTTGAGTTCGAAATCAAAATTGAGTTTTTTGGGGCGCTTAGACGTTTAGGGACTGCTGTCTCTTCATTAGTGCAATTCCACTAATGAATGAACAGCTGCAGTCCCGAGTAGTCTGAATATGTTTTGGGTGATGATTTGAACACAGTGACCTGATATAGTAATGCCTAACAAATTTACTTAAATTATTTAAAATATATGCTCTATAACGTTTATTTGCACTCCAAAGACAACGTGTTTACTCTTTTTAGATATCGACGAGTGTACAACAAACGCTCATAACTGCGATGTCAACGCCCTTTGTACCAATGACGTACCGTCTTTTCACTGTACCTGCAGTCCTGAATACACTGGAAATGGAATATCATGCACTGGTGAATATCGTATATTTTTTGTGTGGTTTCATTTGAGTTATTTAAATGAACATTTCATTGTTAACTTGTCTGTTAACTTGTCTATCCGTCTTTCTGCCTGTCTGTCTGTCTGTCTGTCTGTCTATTAGTTAGCCAGATCGTGTTTCGTATTCAGTGTACTAATATATGGGACTGTCTGATTGGTTTTGTCTTCGTCAAATATCTCCCAAGATCGACCTAAATATTGATACACAACACTCCAATGAATAAACCATGTTTGATATATCAGAATCTTAACACGACTCCAAGTGCAAATGTGGTGCCAAGATCCCGCCATTGTCCTTTGAAGGAACAGTGTACCGCCGAAATATCGAAATGTTGCTTGTCTTATTTCCATGTTATGTCGTCAAAACCAACAAATATACAACTCAATTGGATACAAAATGGCTATAGAGCAAAAAACGACCAGGGAAAAAGAACAGCATTACAAGGATAAACGTGGATTGCACTTTATGATTTTTTTTTTGTGGCTGGCGGTCAAGAAATCAAAATTCCTAATCTGAAACTTAAAGTTTTTAGCCTTAATTTTTTTTAGTTAATAGCGCTTCTGCTTGTGCCACTAATGATAGGAGGACAAAACGGAGCTGTTCCACAGAAAAGCTGTTTTTCATGCTCTTCTCAGCTGGCTGAGAGAAAATGTTATTCAACCCGCATGGCTGGGAGAAACGGTATTTCAACCGGCTAGAATTCAAAATGTTTGGAAAAATGCGAAAATTTCAAATATTGTTTGCTAGAGTTGCAAAATAACATACAATTAAACATTTTGAAGCTTTTGGTAGCATTTTATACGGTTTTTTTTTCACAGAAAAAGGGGGAAGAAAACACTCATTTTTGTTCAAAAATGGCTTGACCACATGTTACTTATGACGTCAAATCTCGTTACCATAGCAACCGGTTATCGCTAAACTTTACAAAAATGTCTCTCAAGGATAGACGAACAGCTACTGAAAACGGCATGTGCTTATCTTAAATGGTCTTGAAAATTTGCGAGAAAAAACTTAAGGGGGGGGGGGGGCAACCACCTTCCCCTTGTATGACCGAGGATTGACCTTTTTCTTTTATTAATTTTTTTTTGTTAACGGGAAGTTTGTTAACAATAGAACCACCAACACCAAAATGACAGCTATAGCAAAGATTCAATAATTCGGAAAGATTTCGCATGTCAAATGCTCTAAAGGTTAATGAGATACTTGAATCGCGCACAGACCATTTCCTCAATTTCTACAGATTGTATTTTGCAATAGCTGGTACTTAAAACATCTGAACCTTTAAATATCGTCAGTGAAATATTGTGCATGTTTTCTTTGAAAAGATAGACAGGTCTTCGAATCTCCAAAATATCACCAACATAGTACAATAATAACTGCATGGTTGATGTCACGATGTTGACAAACAGGAATCCAAACAACTTCTTAAAACAATAAAATTGTCTCTTTTTAGCGCATGTTTTACTTATCAGAAAGTAATTTAATATATCATTTAATATATTTTGAAATGACGAGATGGTTCGCGGATCACGTTGGGCGAGTAACTTTTTCACTTATAAAGGCAAAACCGGTCAAGTCGAATTGGTAACAATCCCATTTGATCGCTTTTCAATTGAGTGGCAAAAGTAATTTCGCCGTTGCTTTGGTTTTGCACTGCTATGCTTTGTGATTGGCTGAAAAATGTCGCGCCACTTTATTAACCAATCGAAAAAAAAACCAAAAGCAATCGTGACTTGCTCCCACGCGGTTTCCCGCGCTTGGCGCCGGCTGCATGTATTTGCTTCAAGTTCTGGTTGGTTGATAGGATTTTCTGCGAGTTCTGTGATTGGTCAGAGTAACTACTTTGGTTTTCGTTTTACGACACTACCGCTCTATAATTCCAAATCTGATTTCATTGGTCTTTTTGTTTCAATAATCCGCTCTACGGATAACGAATGCAACATTTGAAATAACATTCGATTAAAAAATCGTTGAGACCTGTCACTTAAAAATTAATCAGGTTTCTTTATTTGCATAACATCTCTATACGGTCATTTATATTTGCAAGTTTGTTTTATTCCCCTTTCTTTTCGATGCCAGACATTTTTTATTTCATTTAGAATATCAAACCAGTCCTGTTGCAAGATACATTCTAGCCAAGGGAGTTTTTGCATCATGAGTGTGAGTTCTTCTTTATTTGTGTTCTAATTATTTTCAGACATCGACGAGTGTGCAGCAGGAATTCACAATTGCAGCAGTGACGCAGTATGTAATAACACCAAAGGAGGTTTTAACTGTTCGTGTTCAGCAGGGTTCTTTGGTGATGGCTACAATTGCACAGGTGAAAATCTATTTATTAGTAATGCAGTTTTCAGCCAAGAAAGCAGTAATCGCTGAGGGAGTCATTCGCTATAAAAAATTTCCATCTTAAATTATCTTGTAAGTTCGTTATCATCTGTTGTCATCATTTAAATCTCACCATTTTTTATCATGCAGAGCGCGTTTCAATTGTTCTGAAAAAAAATTCGCCATTGCTTTGGTTTTGCATTGCTTTGCTTTGTGATTGGCTGAAAAATGTCGTGCCACTTTATCTGAACCAATCAGGAGTAAAACCAAAACCAATCGTGACTTGTTCCCCCCTTTTTCCCGCGCTTGACGCCGGCTACATGCATTTGCTTCCAGTTCTGATTGGTTGATAGGATTGTCTGCGAGTTCTGTGATTGGTCAGAGTAATTACTTTAGTGTTGGTTTTACGACACTCAATTGAAAACCGCTCCATAATTCCAAAACTGATTTCATGAGTCTTTTTGTTTCAATAATCCACGCTACAGATAACGAATGCAAAACTCGAACTAACATTCGATTCAAAAATCGTTGAAACTTGTCACTTAATAATTTGACAGGTTTCTTGATTTGCATAACATCTCTATACGGTCATTTATATTTGCAAATTTGTTTTATTCTCGTTTCTTTTCGATGTAAAATTTTCTTATTTCGTTTAGAAGATCAATTAAAACAGTCCTGTTCCAGGATACATTCTAGCCTAGGGAGTTTTTGCTAGTAACTTTCATGCTGCAAAATACTTGAGCCATCATATTGTATGATGTCGACAAATATAGGTTTTCTTTCCAGAGGAAAGAATACATTTACTTTTAACTGTTATTTACTAAACTTATAACGTCATTCTAGATATCGACGAATGCAAGGCAAAGACTTACAAATGTGGCAAAAACGCAAAATGTAACAACACCAAAGGATCTTACATATGTTTATGTGAAACTGGATATTCTGGGAATGGACAAGTTTGTTCAGGTGACATTTCTTTTTTTTTTTCTTTTTCCTTTTCGTATGTAAGTTCTTCCTCATTTGTGTTCCAATTGTTTTCAGACATCGACGAGTGTGAAGCAGCAATTCACAATTGCAGCAGTGATGCAGTGTGTAGTAACACTAAGGGAAGTTTCAACTGTTCATGTAGGGCTGGGTACTTTGGAGATGGAAAACATTGTTCAGGTGAAATGTTGTCGATTCGTATATTAATTGTATTTTTATGCCATTAAAGGCCTATTGTTGAGATCGCATTAGAGTTGATCATCATGTGTTTAAGAAATCAATCTTACTTCAGATATTTTTTTTTTGCATCATGAGTGGGAGTTCTTCTTTATTTGTGTTCTGTTTATTTTCAGACATCGACGAGTGTGCAGCAGGAATTCACAATTGCAGCAGTGACGCAGTATGTAATAACACCAAGGGAGGTTTTAACTGTTCGTGTTCAGCAGGGTTTTTTTGGGATGGCTACAATTGTACAGGTGAAATTCTATTGATTAGTATTGCAGTTTTCAGCCAAGAAAGCAGTAATCGCTGAAGGAGTAATTCGCTGTAAAAAAAATATCCATCTTACAATGTAAATTAGCTTGTAAGATTAGTTCGTTATCATCTGTTGTCATAATTTAAATGTCACAATTTTTTATCATGCAGAGCGCTTTTCAGTTGAGGGTCGAAAAAAAAATTCGCCATTGCTTTAGTTTTGCATTGCTACGCTTTGTCATTAGCTGAAAAATGTCGTGTCACTTATATTGAACCAATCAGGAGTAAAACCAAAACCAATCGTGACTTGTTCCCCCCTTTTTCTCGCGCTTGAAGACGGCTACATGCATTTGCTTCGAGTTCTGATTGGTTGATAGGATTGTCTACGAGTTCTGTGATTGGTCAGAGTAATTACTTTAGTGTTGGTTTTACGACGCTCTATAATTCCAAATCTATATTATATGTTTGAGCAAAGGTACTTTGTCATATATTTAGTGTATTTTGACCGAAACACAGCAAAATCTGCGTTTTTTTCGTGTTTTTTTCGTGTTTTCGTGTTTTTTTTCGTGTTTTTTTCGTGTTCATCAGGGTTCTTTGGTGATGGCTACAATTGTACAGGTGAAAATCTATTTATTAGTATTGCAGTTTTCAGCCAAGAAAACAGTAATCGCTGAGGCAGTCATTCGCTATAAAAATTATCCATCTTAAATTAGCTTGTAAGTTCGTTATCATCAGTTGTCATCATTTAAATGTCACCATTTCTTATCATGCAGAGCGCGCGCTTTTCAATTTCATATATTTTCATTCGATTCAAAAATCGTTGAAACTTGTCACTTAATAATTTGACAGGTTTCTTGATTTGCATAACATCTCTATACGGTCATTTATATTTGCAAATTTGTTTTATTCTCGTTTCTTTTCGATGCAAGATTTTTTTATTTTGTTTAGAATATCAATTAAAACAGTCCTATTACAGGATATATTCTAGCCAAGGGAGTTTTTGTTAGTAACTTTCATACTGAAAAATACGTGAGCCATCATATTGTATGATGTCGACAAATATAGGTTTTGTTTCCAGAGGTTACAATACATTTAAAATTAAAGGGACACTGTCACCTATTTTTAGTATCACTTTGAAAAGCCAAAAAACATATTTGTTTCAAACGAAACCTTAAAATAATGATCCAGTTTTGTTAACAAATACTCTACCAGTGCACAGAAACTAGTATTAATTCTTAAATTTGGCTGCGGATGGCCAGGATGGAAATGGATTGAAACTTGAAAAAAATGTCCAATTTTTTCAAGTTCCTCCCAAGAGTCGTGGAAAAATCGCAGAAAATCTTATTATTGTTTGTTTTCCCTTGAAGAAATCACTTGATGTTATCTTCTTGGTGTTCTAAAAGCAATTTTATGTTTGAGCAAAGGTACTTTGTCACATATTTAGTGTATTTTAACCGAAACACAGCAAAATCTGCGTGACAATGCCCCTTTAACTGTTATTTACTAAAATTATAACGTCATTCTAGATATCGACGAATGCAAGGCAAAGACTTACAAATGTGGCGAAAACGCAAAATGTAACAACACCAAAGGATCTTACATATGTTTATGTGAAACTGGATATTCTGGGGATGGACAAGTTTGTTCAGGTAACATTTCTTTTTTTTTCTATTTCCTTTTCGTATATAAGTTTTTCCTCATTTGTGTTCCAATTGCTTTCAGACATCGACGAGTGTGAAGCAGCAATTCACAATTGCAGCAGTGATGCAGTGTGTAGTAACACTAAGGGAGGTTTCAACTGTTCATGTAGGGCTGGGTACTTTGGAGATGGAAAACATTGTTCAGGTGAAATGTTGTCGGTTCGTATATTAATTGTATTTTCATGCCATTAAAGGCCTATTGTTGAGATCGCATTACAGTTGATAATCATATGTTTAAGAAATCTATCTTACTTCAGATGTTTTTTTTTTCATCATGAGTGTGATTTCTTCTTTATTTGTGTTCTAATTATTTTCAGACATCGACGAGTGTGCAGCAGGAATTCACAATTGCAGCAGTGGCGCAGTATGTAATAACACCAACGGAGGTTTTAACTGTTCGTGTTCAGCAGGGTTCTTTGGTGATGGCTACAATTGTTCAGGTGAAAATCTATTTATTAGTATTCAGTTTTCAGCCAAGAAAACAGTAATCGCTGAGGGAGTCATTCGCTATAAAAAATATCCATCTTAAATTAGCTTGTAAGTTCGTTATCATCAGTTGTCATCATT
Organism: Dendrophyllia cribrosa; assembly: GCA_024195265.1. Taxonomy (NCBI): domain Eukaryota; kingdom Metazoa; phylum Cnidaria; class Anthozoa; order Scleractinia; family Dendrophylliidae; genus Dendrophyllia; species Dendrophyllia cribrosa. Next base: position 9,982,570 of record JAJLRJ010000011.1, on the reverse strand, counting down.
TAAATGTCACCATTTCTTATCATGCAGAGCGCGCGCTTTTCAATTGAGGGTCGAAAAAAAGAATTCGCCATTGCCATGGTTTTGTATTGCTACGCTTTGTAATAGGCTGAAAAACGTCGCGCCACTTTATCTGAACAAATCAGGAGTAAGACCAAAACCAATCGTGACTTGTTCCCCTCTTTTTCCCGCGCTTGACGCCGGCTACATATATTTGCTTCCAGTTCTGATTGGTTGATAGGATTGTCTGCGAGTTCTGTGATTGGTCAGAGTAATTACTTTGGTGTTGGTTTTACGACACTCAATTGAAAACCGCTCTATAATTCCAAATCTGATTTCATGAGTCTTTTTGTTTCAATAATCCACGCTACGGATAACCAATGCAAAACTCGAACTAACATTCCATTCAAAAATCGTTGAAACTTGTCACTTAAGAATTTGACAGGTTTCTTGATTTGCATAACATCTCTATACGGTCATTTATATTTGCAAATTTGTTTTATTCTCGTTTCTTTTCGATGACAGATTTTGTTATTTCGTTTAGAAGATCAATTAAAACAGTCCTGTTCCAGGATACATTCTAGCCAAGGGAGATTTTGCTATTAACTTTCATACTGAAAAATACGTGAGCCATCATATTGTATGATGTCGACAAATATAGGTTTTGTTTCTAGAGGAAACAATACATTTACTTTTAACTGTTATTTACTAAACTTATAACGTCATTCTAGATATCGACGAATGCAAGGCAAAGACTTACAAATGTGGCGAAAACGCAAAATGTAACAACACCAAAGGATCTTACATATGTTTATGTGAAACTGGATATTCTGGGGATAGACAAGTTTGTTCAGGTGACATTTCTTTTTTTCTTTTTCCTTTTCGTATGTGAGTTCTTCCTCATTTGTGTTCCAATTGCTTTCAGACATCGACGAGTGTGAAGCAGCAATTCACAATTGCAGCAGTGATGCAGTGTGTAGTAACACTAAGGGAAGTTTCAACTGTTCATGTACGGCTGGGTACTTTGGAGATGGAAAAAATTGTTCAGGTGAAATGTTGTCGATTCGTATGTTAATTGTATTTTCATGCCATTAAAGGCCTATTGTTAAGATCGCATTAGAGTTGATCATCATATGTTTAAGAAATAAATCTTACTTCACCATTTTTTTTTTTTTTTTTGCATCATGAGTTTGAGTTCTTCTTTATTTGTGCTGTAATTATTTCAGACATCGACGAGTGTGCAGCAGGAATTCACAATTGCAGCAGTAACGCAGTATGTAATAACACCAAGGGAGATTTTAACTGTTCGTGTTCAGCAGGGTTCTTTGGTGATGGCTACAATTGTACAGGTGAAAATCTATTTATTAGTATTGCAGTTTTCAGCCAAGAAAACAGTAATCGCTGAGGGAGTCATTCGCTATAAAAAATATCCATCTTAAATTAGCTTGTAAGTTCGTTATCCTCTGTTGTCATCATTTAAATGTCACCATTTTTTATCATGCAGAGCGCTTTTCAATTGTGTCGAAAAACAAATTCGCCATTGCTTTGGTTTTGCATTGCTACGCTTTGTGATTAGCTAAAAAATGTCGCGCCACTTTTTCTGAACCAATCAGGAGTAAAACCAAAACCAATCGTGACTTGTTCCCCCCTTTTTCCCGCGCTTGACGCCGGCTACATATATTTGCTTCGAGTTCTGATTAGTTGATAGGATTGTCTGCGAGTTCTGTGATTGGTCAGAGTAATTACTTTGGTGTTGGTTTTACGACACTCAATTGAAAACCGCTCTATAATTCCAAATCTGATTTCATGAGTCTTTTTGTTTCAATAATCCACGCTACGGATAACCAATGCAAAACTCGAACTAACATTCGATTCAAAAATCGTTGAAACTTGTCACTTAAGAATTTGACAGGTTTCTTGATTTGCATAACATCTCTATACGGTCATTTATATTTGCAAATTTGTTTTATTCTCGTTTCTTTTTGATGCAAGATTTTGTTATTTCGTTTAGAATGTCAATTAAAACAGTCCTGTTCCAGGGTACATTCTAGCCAAGGGAGTTTTTGCTAGTAACTTTGATGCTGCAAAATACTTGAGCCATCATATTGTATGATGTCGACAAATATAGGTTTTGTTTCCACAGGTTACAATACATTTACATTTAACTGTTGTTTACTAAAATTATAACGTCATTCTAGATATCGACGAATGCAAGGCAAAGACTTACAAATGTGGCGAAAACGCAAAATGTAACAACACCAAAGGATCTTACATATGTTTATGTGAAACTGGATATTCTGGGAATGGACAAGTTTGTTCAGGTGACATTTCTTTTTTTTTTTTCTTTTTCCTTTTCGTATGTAAGTTCTTCCTCATTTGTGTTCCAATTGTTTTCAGACATCGACGAGTGTGAAGCAGCAATTCACAATTGCAGTAGTGATGCAGTGTGTAGTAACTCGAAGGGAGGATTTAACTGTTCGTGTTCAGCAGGGTTCTTTGGGGATGGCTACAATTGCACAGGTGAAATTGTATTTATTAGTATTGTAGTTTTCAGCCAAGAAAGCAGTAATCGCTGAAGGAGTAATTCGCTGTAAAAAAAATATCCGTCTTAAATTAGCATGTAAGATCGTTGTCATCTGTTGAGTCATCATTGAAATGTCATCATTGTTTATTATGCAATAACCATAAAACATTCAGGCCGCCTAAATGGATCACACTTCCACTTAAACTTAGAAGCAACATCACCGTAAATGTACGAATCAAAGTTTCATTTTAAAGCTAAGGACCATGTCTTAGGATGCTCGGTGGCTCTGAAATTTTTAACTCATCAGCGTCAAGCATTGAATAAGGGGGGGGGACTGATTTAATACCTATTTTTCACATAGGGTCAGGCACTCGAACACTGCCACGTAAAACCTGCCATGCAATGGTTAGCGTTTCCTTCTTTTCCTAAGTCAGTTTTGCAGTGTAGATCAAGACTTTACCATTTTTTTTACTTCAATTTACAATACGTAGTTCACAGCTTAAGGATAATCAATGTAAGAAATACTAAATAAAAACTGTTAATTGTCAATTGATTTGTAAAAAAAATATTACTTGGAGGTGGAAACAAGTAGTTGTATAATCGAGTCTTGATTTGACGTCATCTTATTAACATTTTGTAAATTCAAACCTCTATAATTCACTAACGCAACGTTAAAAACAAGAAATATGTAACTATTTAACTTTTCAAAGTACATAGACTTGATTAAGCAAAAAAAAAAACAATTTTGGGGTTAGGTGCACTTTAATGAAAGATAGATACGTGTAAATCGCATGACCAAGAAAAGTTTACATCTCAGTGACCCGACCAACCGAAGGAGCGGCTTATTTGCATATTTGTCCCTGTATACTATCACTCGTTCAACGCTTCGCGTATTCACGAGTTTAAAACACGATGTCTAGCTTACAACGTTATTTTTTTTTTAGAAAATGGCAAAATTGTAATCTTCAAACACTTGAGAATCCCATTTTGAAAGAATTTCACTAAATTTGCAGCACTAAAATAGTGTACTATAAGATATAATTTTTCTCATAGCAACGGCCCTAGCAACTATATATTGTTTACATTATTTTAATGTTCATAAAACGCGCCTAATGAATACTATCACCTGCCCCCCTCCTCGTATAATTGATCTAGAATCCATTTTCTTAACTTTAAGACCGGTTTTCTCAAATAACACAAATCTACGGATTGAGAAACTTGTAAGCAAGGTATCTCTGTTGCATTTAATGAGCCAAATTTTTTAAAATTTTATGGATTATGAAAGTTCATAATTTTCCACCAGATAAACCTAAAAAACCTCCATTTGCTGGAGCTATACTGTAGTAATGAAACCTTTGTATCTTTGTTTGCATTTTTCACATTAAAGACCTCCCTCCTCCCCCCCCCCCCCCCCCCCCCCCCGAAAAAATGGAAACAATTACAAACTTACTGTTTTCCGAGGTTTAGATCCTAGATGAATCATTTATGCACAAAGTAAAGTAATGTGGTAGAAAGTTATTTTGCTTATAACAAACGGCATTATTTCAACTTAAGGGGCTGGTAATAACCAACCCATGGGAAATTCGACCAAAAGTGACTGATTTTGAATTCAGACTATAATACTATATATTTTATGATTTTCCCTTAAAATTATTTTGATAAAGGAAACCACTTTTTTTGTATAAGACCACCTTAATTAATTTCAACCTTCTTAAGAATATCGGAAGCTGAAAAAAGTTGTTTTTATTCAACTAAATTGCACCTACAGTCGAACCTCCGGTTGCGACCACCTCTCGTAAGCGACCACCTCTCCTCAGCGACCAGTTTTCCAAAATACCAAAAGTTTCCAAGTCAAATCACTATATTTGGAACCTCTTGTAAGCGACCACCTCTCGTAAGCGACCGCGACCACCTTTAGAGCTAAACGTTTGAAATTTTCTTTTGTTTTTAACCTCCCGTAAGCGACCACTTGAAGCTACTTGACAGATAATAGAGCGGAAATTGGATAATGAGGTGTTGTAACATTATCGCATTCCTCAAGACAAGTCCTGTTTTTTTCGTTCAAAACCTATGCCGAACTCAAATCCTCAAATTCTTCTACAAATGGTAGGAGGGTTTAGTTTCCGAGCTGTAAACAATGTTTTTGACTGTTCGGCCTCAATTTGGTTAGATAATGGCCATAAAATGGCATTTGTAGCCTGAATTGAAAAAGGGTATTTTGGTGGAAATTTGGGTGTTAAAGGGTTAATGTACAGTTTTTACGCTTGTTAACATGTAAACCACCAGTAATATAAAAAGGCTGTCAAATTTAAAGCTAGCAATCCAATCCTTATTAGTTCATGTTCAGTTCCCCTTAACGTTTAGACAACATTAAAGATTCAATTTGTAACTATCGTGGACTTGTTCGACCTTGTTCGGCCATTCGCCTTATTAGGTAAATTAACAGGAGCGAACCGTGAAACTCTGAATAAATATTTTGGAAAGCTTAAACTGAGTATTTTTGTGACTACTAAAAGTTATTACATGGGTTTAGATGGGCATTGGTACATGGGATAAGTCTCCGCAGTTACCATATGCTAATAAATTTTGACCCAATATGGTCTGAACTCTCGTAAGCGACCGCCTCCCGTAAGTGACCACCTAGGCTTGACATTTTGGGTGGTCGCTTACGGGAGGTTCGACTGTACTTACAAATTGAAGCTAAATTACGTAATGTTATTTACTGACATGTTATTACATTACTCTTAGCCTTACATACCTTTAAACCTTACAAACACGTACACACACACGCACGCACACAAAATAATTAAGTAGCGGCAACTGCAAACGGCAGAAACAACAGCAACAAAAAAATGCTTTCAACAAGACTACCAATTATAACTAGAGGTTGCGCGATTATAGAGCAATTATGAAGTTTCAAAGGGAGATAGGCCGGTAAAAAACAAAGATGCATCTTTGCTGAAAAAAAAAGGAACATATTCGCAAATTATAAACCCTGCGGTACAAGCGGTTTTGTTTTATTCGAACTCATAATGTACATTGCCAAGGCTGAGCTCTATTTGCTGGAAAGAGAACCAAACCTACACTTCGCTGGCGTGGCTGTTTATTCTTAACCCTATTCAGCCTGGGCATTTTTTGAGTTTCTGCCCCCCACCCCCCCTCGTAACTTCAACAACATTAAGGCTATGACAATGAAACATAGAGGGTACATAGTACGTCCAAAACTGTCCCCTTTGCGGTCCGCACAATGAAACGATGACGTAGTTATTAGGTAATTAGTTATACGGCCGCCATCTTGGATCCGCTATCTTGGATTTCTGAATTTTTTAAAACCTCTTAAAAACCGTCCAAATTCACTCAAAATTAATCAAAACCAATAAATAAACGCTAAATGACGTAAAAATATAAAAGTTATATCAATAAACATTGTTTTTCTTCATTCAAAGGTATAAATATGCAAATTTCAAAAAACATGGCTGTAAAAATCTTGTTGCCATGGAAACATCAAGTCACGTGGTCAAAAATTGTCATATGAAATTGTTGCCAGATAAATTTTAGGAAAAGTCACAAAGTTTGATGGCGTTTGGATACATATTAAAGAAGTTATGAATGTTGAAAGTTAGCGCGGGCAGTTTGTGCCCCCCCCCCCCCCCCCCTCCCGAATAGGGGTAAAAATTCATGTAAACTTCCAGGTAACCTAAAATTAACAATCTATTTCCAGAAAAGTTGATCAGGACAAATATATGGTGTGAATCATAGGCCTGGTATTGGTCAGTATGGGTTGGTTTCCTATATACACTGGTAGTAGTGAGAAGGCCTTTTGAGTTCCTTGTAACTGACTTGTCGAGGAAAGGGATAGTGTTGTCTTTCTCTGTTTCCATGGTAAAACGAATGGTAGCTATATAAGCTGCTGATTATTTAGATGTTGTAAGAAGCTGTCGACATTGTTTAAATTATCGACATTGTTTACATGGCGCAGTTGCTATTGCCTGGTCTTCAAAGTCTTTCATGTAAAGGTTTGCTATAACCGCGCAGCCTGGGCTCCCCATGGTTGCTCCGTCGTTTGGTTCGTAAATCTACCCATCGTACTGGAAATACGTAGATCTCAAAACGAAATTCAAAAGGTCGGCAATCTGTGTCGGTGTAAGCATCGGTGACAGCTCTGTTTAGCCTTCCAGTATTTGCCTGAAACTCTCTTTGGTAACGTTTTGTTGTTGTTGAACTTGATAGCTGGTCAATAACGCGCGAACACTACAAAAGATCACGACAAAAAACTCACATTGCTATTGGAGCGCTGCCCGCAAACGTCCAAAAAGCTCAAAAAGGAAAAGTGGCTTTGAGGATGACGAGGTGGATATAATGAGACACCTGCTGACTGCACCTGATCCAAACAAAGTGGAAGCAATACTCAATAAAGTTTGATTTGATTTGATTTGAAACTAGAAACGCCAAAGACCAAGGAGGACATACAGAGACTGGGTAGCCCTGTTAATTACCTTGCTAAGTTCCTCCCAAGACTTTCTCAAGTCATGGAGCCACTTAGGAGACTTAAACAAGTTTTCAAAGATACTGGGGAGATGTGGAAGACATACCTTTCAATGTCCAATGTCCAATTCTTGCTTACTTCAGTCCAGACAGGGCAGTTGTTATACGGTGCTGTGCCAGATGCAAGATGGTCGCCCTCGTCACCCAGACGCAGCCACTGAAAAATAAATGTCGCCCATTGTTTTCACACTGGAGAAATGACACCCGGGGGGGGTACTCTGCAAATTTTTGGGTGGGGGTGTGCCGCTGGGACTCTGAGACCCTTAACCTATACTAGACCATTTTAGCTGCATTTTGCAACCCTATTCTAGACTAAACACCGAAAAACCCTACCCTATCCTAGACCTATTCCAGACTCGCTATTTTCCAGAAACTCGTTCACTATCACAGCTATTAGTTAACAGAGGTCAGCAAAAATGCCGTACTGCCCGCCGTACCGATTTTTAAATGCCATTTGGCAGTAAACCTTGTCTAGACTAAATTCTTCACGCAATTGATCAGTTTAGCGGAAAATGATACCCTATTCTAGACCGAAAATCTCTGATAACTATACCCTATCCTAGACTAAACTGCCTGAAAACCATACCCTTCACAGCGGCACATACCTATATAGCTCATATATGGGAGTACCCCCCCCCCCCCCCCCCCCCCCCCCCCCCCGGGAAATGACATCAGTTTTTCTATTTCGCCATGTTACTGTCAAGACAGACCACAGACTTTATCACAATGAAACCGCTTGACAGGCTACCCAAGTGCCTACAAGGTATGCTCCTCGTAGTCCAATGCACTCCTGGTCATACTCAGCACCTGTACGATATGATTAGCAGATCGTGTCTACCAGCTTACGGTCAGGAGTCGTACGGCGAATTCGAAGTTGAAAATGCAGTTCAATTTTTACTCATGTGGCAAGATAGGATTTAGAAGATCCATTTCCATACCGCAAAGGATAAAACCCTATTGAACCCTGCAAGGAGCAGAGAGAACCAGATCCAGGGATCAGAACTTGGAAGATTGGTCACTAGACGTTTGTATCTTAAGGAATTTGCAGCTTAAGGTGGCTCCATAGAGTAATCATTAATGATGTTGCGCGCGCTAGTTTTGCTTTTTGGAAGTTGGTTTTCACATTCCGTGTTTACTCCCAGCTCACTAAAACCTATCAAAATGTAAAAAACAATGATGAATCAGTGTTCTACAACCATTTCTGTTAAAATTAAAATAACGGCTTCAGTCTTGAATTAAAACTGCCCAAGCAAATAATTTTTTTTTAATTTTTAATGGGATTTAATTGTGATTTTCTTTAATTTCCTTCAATGAAATCTTAGAAAATTTTCACAGTTTATAGAATCTGACCAGATAGCAAAAACAGAGGCGAAAAAAGTACGAGTTAATTAATTGTTAAGCCAGTTTCTTCGTTATTTTTCTTTTGCCTCTGCGCAAAAAACTGGTCTTAAAGATTTTCCTCAAAAAACGCTAAGAACAGCAAACAAATTATAACCTCCGCCAAATATTATTGAGTTTCACCGAAGGAAACGCGACAAAAAAATGTTTTTTTGGCATTTTTGATCATATTGACGTAATAAAAAATCATAAAAGCCCTACGTTTCCTTTGAGCGTGCGCAGATTTCTGAAGCTTTCGCCATCTGTACACGCGCGCGGTTAAAAAAACTATAGGGAGCCATCTTAAAAAAACCACAGGCATCTTATAAACATGAGCTGCCAAGCCAAACATTGAACTTTGAACTTCCCAATGTTGTTAGGAATCGATCATTTACTATCGACTTGCCCATATCAAGTAAATAATGTTGCAGTTATCATTGACAATGTTTTCAGTGCCTGTTTCGTTCTGGCATATATTTATATTTATAATTCACCACATTGATACACTGTTCAAATATGGTCAAAGAGTTATCGATATACGCCATGTCTACATGACGTATATCCAACGATGGCGGTAAATTTCGCATTTTGACAATAGAATGCAAAAATGACGGACCGGCCTCGAAATTTTTTTCTTCAAACTGTGCTTTGTTATCATTGTGTTGAATTATAAAACTATTATAGCGCTCAAGCTTGCGTGATATCGCCTAATTTTAGCCGACTCGGCCTACGGCCTTGTCGGCTAAGAATTAGGCGATATCACGCGCGCTTTCGCGCTATAATAGTTAAATATATTGGGGAGGACGTGACATGTTGCATGGCATGCCTTATTACGTCTTTTAATTGCTTCCTGCAATAATCACCGATAACCTCACTATCACACAAATTTCTTTTCTTCACTAGGAATGACTTCTATTCCCAATTCCCCATTTCTGGGTTTAGCAACATCATGTTCGGGCTGAAATCGAACAACTTTATGTGAACTGTTAGGACCACATCGTAAACCATTCTCGGACACCCAGGGTCAGTTAGTCGGGGCAAGGGAGAGTAGAAAATATTTTGTTTCGCTCTTTTCTACTCTTGATCCCTTGCCCCGACTATGAAGATGCATATTGACAAGCTTTTATTACTTTAAAGATATCGATGAGTGCACTCAAGGACCTAACGACTGCCTTCAAGACATTGCGTCTTGCAGAAATACTGCCGGTTCATACACCTGTACTTGTAACCATGGTTACGTGGGAGACGGGAAGACAAGCTGCGGCTTAGATACTCCAGGTAAGGGCAGTTTTTGTGAATTGAATGCTGTTACAAGCGCGGAAAACAATAATATATTTCAGTAACATTTAAATAATTCATTTAGTTTAATTTATTGCATAGAATATTCGTATGTTAAATTTCTCAATAGAGCGTTTTCACTTGACGTCATAGCCGCCATATTGGTGTTCCCGTACAAAAGAATTTTAATTAACTTCTTTTGTTAGGAACACCAACATGGCTGCCATGGCCTTTGTCATTTGAGTCCCACGGGACTGAAGGTCACGTGAGTGAAAACGCTCTATACCATGTACAATTTAAGACAATTTCGATTCGTGGGGTGGGGGGGGGGGGGGAAGAGTAGAAGATGATATTAGAGAATGAAAACAAAAATTCAACCCATCGATACTTCCCATGTCACTGCTTCCCATGCATGATTTTTAACGGGTATACCAATTATTTAAAACGCAACGTTTAGCCTCGACCTGATGTCATTACTTATTCAAATGGCCAAAAAAGATTGGATAAACAGATAAAAAGATGATAAACAGAAAAATGGGCTGTTCGTTGTATGAAAAGGCTAATCTCGCATATATGTCTTTTCTCACCTTTGTGATTCTAGGGCTTGCTAAACATGGAAAATGATTTTGTAAACATAAAAGAATATAGTCACACGTGCACGGAGATCGCTTTTTAGAATAATTGGCAGCTTGAGTTTTAAAGTGCCACTGTGATCAAATTTTTGATTTTAATTTTTTACATTTTCGTGCACAATTAGACTTTCCTACTCATCTTGCCAAATTTCAATTCATTACGAACATCAGAAGTCATTTTATTTTAACATTTATTTCCGAGAATTTACAGCCGCCATTAATCAACCTTGTTTCAAGGCTTGGTTGCGAATGGGAGAAAGTGACGTCAAAGACTCAAACATACCTCACGGGTTGAAATTATAATAACAATAGGTATTGAAAATCACGCGAAAAGCAACAAAAACTTTGGACTTGTTCTTCGTGCAATTTTCTTTGCTGATTGTTATTATAATTTCTTGCGTTTATGTTTTCCACAAAACCTATAATTTGATCATTTGACGATGTTGTTTTGCAGGGAATATCAATATGTAAAATGCACGTGCAGAGGCATTGTTTTCGCTCATTAATCGTATTGTTTTGTGCAGCTCTTGCTAGCAAATGACCCGGGAGGGGGGGGGGGGGGGGTACTCGGCAAATTTTTGGGCAGGGATGTGCCGCTGGGACTCTGAGACCCTTAACCTACACTAGACCATTTTAGCTGAATTTTGCAACCCTATTCTAGACTAAACACCGAAAAACCCTACCCTATCCTAGACCTATTTTTCCAGAAACTCGTTCACAATCATAGTCTAAGATGCCAGGGGTCAGTAAAAATGCCGTAAACGGCCCGCCGTACCGATTTATAAATGCCATTTGCCAGTAAAACATTGTCTAAACTAAATTCTTCACGCAACTGGTCAGTTTCGCGGAAAATGATATCCTATTCTAGACCAAAACCTCTGATTACTATACCCTATCCCAGACTAAACTGCCTAAAAACCATACCCTTCACAGCGGCACATACCTATATAGCTCATAAATGGGAGTACCACCCCCCCCCCCCCCCCCCCCCCCCCGGGGCAAATGATAACATGATCTCTCACGTTCAAAGTTCAACCTTCTGAAGTGCGGCCGCTCAGAAAAATAATTAACAACTATTCACCGAAGTGGAGGTGGGTAGTGGTGGATATTTACCGAGCGGTTGTTTTAGTATATACTGAAACAGTGAGATAATATAACGAAAATGATGCTTTTTAACTCATTTATTCCTGTCAACGATTACAATTTTCGCGCGCAAATTGCTGGGAGGTGAATAGCACTTGCTATTCCGAGTTTCAGTAGCCAATCAGAGCGCGCCAACAATGCTATCCACTGTTTCAGTATATACTAAACTCGGTTATTTCACTTTTCACCGAATTATTTTAACCACGCTATAAAAGAAATAAATGATATGTTTTACCATTTTCTATGGAATGGTAAAGGTGACAAAATCAAAAGAAAAGTTATGATTAATGAACCTGAATATGGAGGCCTGAAGATGATTGATCTCTGCTCTTTCAACAAATCTCTTAAAACAACATGGGTTAAAAAGTACTTGGACACGACTAACCACGGAAAATGGAAATTTCTCGTTGATCTAGAACTGGAGAACTACGGTCACGATCTCATTTTCCGAGATAATCTCAATGTCTCGGACACTAAGAAAGAGGTTAGAGTAACAGACCCCTTTCTTAAAGAAATATTGGAATATTGGGCAGAAATAAACTTTGTGGATCAAGTAAGCTCTGATACCGCTTTTCAAGAACAGTTTCTGTGGTTCAACTCTTTAATAAGGATAGATAATAAACCAATTTTTTTTAAAGAATGGTTTGAAATAGGTATCTTCAAAGTTAAACATCTCCAATCAGGAAACGATAATTTTCTGACTCTCAAAGATTTTGCCTCAAAACATGACTTAAGTGTACGCCCGCTTAGTTTTTTTGGTCTATTATCAGCTGTTAAACAAATTCGCAACAATGTTACCGATACGGCTGAAACAAGAGACTATACCTTTGAAACGTTAAGTGAAAAAATTGTTAAGAGAGAAAAGCCAGGTCCATTAATTTACCAAAAACTGATCAGAGCCAAAAGTTTAACCCCACGTAAAAGCCAACTAAAGTGGTTTCAAGACTGCAACTTTTCAGACAAAGAAGATACATTTAATTGGGAACTCGCCTATCTTATGGCGCGACGGTGCACAAAAAGCACCAAACTGATAGAGTTCCAATTTAAACTATTACATAGGCGCATACCAACTAATGATTTTTTACTTAAAATAGGACGAAAAGAAAATGACAACTGTACCTTTTGCAACAATTCCTCAGAGACGCTAATTCATCTTTTTTGGTCTTGCCATGTTACAGCCTCCTTTTGGAAAAGCGTAACCGACTGGCTTCAAAACGCTCTTCCGTTAATCGGCAAATACAACTTATTGAATATTACTGCACTGGGCTTGAGGCCGGAGCCTCATTCTACAGAATACTCGTGTCAATTAAACTATTGTCTACTGTTAGCGCGGTTTCATATTTGGCAAGCCAAAATGGATGAAATATCGCCTAATTTTGCAAATTTTCTGCGCCTAGTTAAGTCAAGATCTATTATAGAGAAAAAAGCTGGGGACACTAAAAAATGGAACTTTCTTAAAGATTGTTCTTTATATAGCTCTTGATATCGATTGTTTCCTTTCCCCTGACGGTCAAATACCAAAAATATTTTTAAAGATTTGTAAATCTTATATTTAACTAGATATATCTGACTGATTGTTCTCAATCAAGGTTCGTTTATTGCTCCTGTCTCAACTGTACTTTCTTTGAACCTTCTCTTTTTGTTTGTTTTTCTCTGTGCTGTAATTTAGCTATTGTATTGTATTGTTAATAAAAAAAAAAATAAAATAAAAAAAAAATAAAAAGAATTATTTTAACCGGGTTATTTTAACCGGGTTACTAAAAAAGTAACCCAGTTAACTCACCAAGTGCGGCCGCAGCCAATATGTCAAGCAAGAAATTGAAGAAAAATTTGAGATGAAATATACATGCCACGCTGCCCAAACACCTCAAGTATTAGAACATGAAATATGTTTAAGAACATTAAACATCCCGCTTATATTGTTTTAGTCAAAGGGATATACCCACAGAAGAAGAAATTACAACGGCACGTAAAGAAAATGTACTCTATACTTAAACTAAAATAAATAAATAAATAAATACATCACAAATTAAGAGGTCTGCAAGAATTTGTTATTACGCGCTACAGTTATATATTTTATAATGCAAATAAGATGCGAAAGCTTTCATTGGTCACATTTTTTTAAATTGATTTGCAGAATTTGTACCGCCTGAAATAGCAAGATACCACTGAATCGAGGCAGGGGGAATAAAACCACTAGAGATCACCAAATATTACATGGCCAGACTGTCTTTCTAACATGTTCACTCGCCTTTTTTCTCTGTTAATAATCAGAATGCCAAAATCAGTATCAAAGCCTCAGTAGTGCAGACAGATATGTAAAGTACGGAGGGGGAACAAAATGTGACAGAGGACTTGGTCCTGGGTGGTTCAGGATTGAAGGTTCAGCAGGTTCGAGAATGGCTTCTTCCTGTCCACGCATGCACCAATGTGGCACTAGTGCACCCGGCTGGATGAACGGTGCACACCCCACAGTGGCAGACGGTCAGGTCAGCGGGACGGCGTGTTTTCGATATAATAGAAACTGCTGTTACTGGTCAACAACTATCAAAGTGAGAAATTGTGGTTCATACTATGTGTACTACCTTAGTGGTATACCTTCTGGTTGTTATCTCCGCTACTGTGGTAGTGACTAAACACAAGCACTAAACTGTTAAGCACGGTAAACACAAACCCATGTATAATTGTGCTTATTAACTAAAGGCGCCTTCGATTGACCGTATTCCTGAATTAGAGAATAATAGTCTTTGGAAATTGTTTGTTCAGACACCTCTGGGCCCGGTTGTTTTAACCCAGGATTAAAACTTAACCGAGGATTTACTTTCTCTTGTTAGAAGTGTTTTCAAAAACCAGGAGCCTATTACCCCGGAGCGTTAAACTTCCATGCTGTGCCTGTGCAACGGCGTTTTTACAAGTAGTTTTAGCGGAGCACTCGCCTGCGCAGCCTCATACTCATAGAATCCATGCTCGTCATTTTTCATGGTCATGGCTAGCGGAATGTTTCGCAGGCGCGTTGTGTGCCCGTTGTGTGCGGTACGCGCCGTACGCGCCGTACACGTCCGTACGCGCCGTACGCGTTGGGATAGCTCGCGGGCGCGTATGACTTCGCAAAACATGCGCGCATGACGTCATCAACATCCGGGATCTTCGAGGCTTTGTTTTTCGCGCGGCTACACAGCCGTCAGCTCGGTAAACATGTTTTAAAAAGTTTGGATCTTTCGCTGGTCAGTGTTCAGCGGAGAAGTAAAGTCGTTATTTCCCTGCATTTTTTCCCGGTTTGCTACTCAAGACAGGGATACTAATTAAGGTATACTCAGAATGTCTCTCTCCACCCAGGTGTATAAATGGGTACCGGCGACAAAAAAATGCTGGGGGTAACCCTGCGATGGACTAGCATCCCATCCAGGGGGGAGTAGCAATATTCCTAGTCGCTTCATGCTACAGAAACCGGGTTTAAGCTCCGGCCGTTGTGAGCCTTCTGGCTCGTGTGCGCGACTTTACTTTACTTACAGAAGCCGCTTTAGTAGAAAAAGAAGAGCTTTCTGGGATAAAGTCTTGCTTCGAGGAACTTCATATGTTTTTCAATGTGGGGAGATATGTTTGTTTTTATTACGGATTTCAGAACCAAAGGAGCGTAGATTTAGAGAATTTAAAACAAGCAAGCGAGGGACTCAAAGGTAAACTTAACAGATTACATTTTTCGATGGGAATTTATCTTGATATCAATCTGTGAATGACTTTTTCTTTGTGTTCTTGTGTAGTTTTGGAGAATTATTTTAATTAAAACGAGCTTAACTTCAGTTGTATCGATTTCTTGAATTTCATCGAAGGCAGCTTGATGCGCTATATTAAAATGGTACGCGTTTTGCTTTTAAACATAAACTAATGGAGATTTGAATCAAATTTGTCGAAAGAAGATTGTGTTGTCCATTTTTATGTGCGGAGAAAACGAAGGAATAAAATCGCCAAAATCTATGCAAATTAAGAAACGATTTCAAAACCTCCTTCACGGTAGTGATTACCTTTGTGTTCTCGTCATGAATTATTAATGAGTTTGAGAAGTTGATATCAATTTTTGATTGACTTTTTCTTTGTGTTATCTTAAGTTTTGGAGACCTGTTTATGAAACGTGCTCAAATTAAGTCGTGTTGTTATCTTGAATTTCATCGAGGACAGCTCTGCCTTGATGCGCTATAAATGGAACGTGTTTTACTTTTAAACATAAACCAATGAAGATTTGAATAAAAATTTTCGAAAGAAGATTGTGTTGTCCATTTTTATGTGCTTGTTCATTCATTACATAGATTGAAAAGCGATTTTATGGAAACAAAACAAGACTTAGATTTTGTCTTCACTCGCGTCGCCTTATGCCTATGTTGTGTATTTTTGCAATTTTGATTTCCAAATCAGTTTCTCGGGCAATTTTTGACAAACAAAAACTGTATTTTATTCGGAAGTTAGTCGTACCTGTTATTCTAGACAGAGAAAAGTTGTTTTTGTGAACTTTTGTACGGTCTAAATGTACTGTGCAGACGGTCGGGTAATACTGTTTTTTGACAATTGCTAAAATTGAAAAATAGCCCGGTCGTCAATCTTAATTCTTGTGCTTCCGACCTTTCACCTTAGTTAAGTTTCACCTTAGTTAAGCTTGTTCATAGTGCTACGCTGTTAGGCTCTGCCTATACTATCTATATATATATTAGTTTTAGGTAAGACTTTCCCGCGAAAAACTGCTTTTTGATGACGTCCGCATTAGACAAGATCTAATAAAAAAAAATGGCGGCCAAACTCCGTCCGACGCGAATGTGTTTTCAGTACGTTATTCCGTTCTCCACTTGTCGATTTCCATAATTCCAATCCTACCCTTACTTAAACCGTTGCACGAATTAATGGAAGTTGCACGCTCCGGGGTAATAGGCTCCTGCAAAAACATATTAATTTTAAGCTACACGCGAAGACAAGTCAAAGTCGACACTAAAGGGCGAAAATACTTTGGAAAAATCTCCATTGATTAAGTATTTAACTGGAATCAAAGTTGACTTTAACCCTGGATTAGCTTAATCGCGCTTTGAACAACCCGGCCATGAAGTATAAATTTCCCAAAACATGATAATACGATAATAGGGAAAATATAGCTTCCATGTTGGTTACTGTAATTTGCTTACAATCTTAGTACTTAATAGACACAGGGAACAATGTAATAACTGTAACATAGTCATTTGACGATACGTTTCAGACTGGAACAGAGTATTGCATCATCCTGTTAAAGCATGCTCAACGCATGCGTTTGTTGTTGAGCAATATGGCGGACTGCCTTACGTGTGTACATGGCGTCCAGGCACAAACAAAAAAAAAGAGAGAGAAATGAATGCTAATGAGGTCAGCGGTTTCGTTTCAAACGGCTCGGAGCCATTCCTGTATTTAACGCCTATTCTTACGTGTTTGTTCATCCCGTTGGATGTTTTGACATTCTTTCGTTAGTCTGAGAACATTACATTAACTAAATTAGCCATTAGACGAACATCAATTATATTTGTTTAATGGTACCAATTAAAAAGATATCCGTTGTGATCGGCTTATTTTCGCGATAATTTAGTTTTATCGACTGAGTCGATAAGGTAAATTGACCACCGTAAAAAGATTCAAATAGCTGACGTTTCGAGCGCTAGCCCTTCGTCGGAGCGAATCAAGGAATTGTGGGTAGTGTGTGGTTTTATATAGTAAGCGGTGGAGCTACGCTATTGGTAGAAATTTGGTGACGTGAAAAACAAATGTAGATTAGTTGAATGAAAAGCGTTCGTTGATTCCGTGGGGTTTGAGAGTGCCGATTTGAAAGATGATTTTTTGTTCTAGGTTTTTACGGCTTTCTGTGTTACCCTGGTGTAGGGAAAGGCCGCAGATTGTCATGTGTTGTTTAGAATGATTAGTAAGATTAAAATGGCGCGCGACTGGTTTGGATGCGTCTTTGTCATTTTTTTCAACGTCTCGGAGATGTTCACGAAAACGGTCGCCCAGTCTTCTCCCTGTTTCGCCAATGTATATCTTTTTGCAAAAAGTACATGTTATGCAGTAGATAACATTTACGGAGGTGCATGTAAAACGATCAGTGATTTTAATAGATCGTTTGGGTCCTGTTATTTTGTCCGCGTTGTGAATGAAAGGACAAGTGTTACATCGTGTGCGTGTGCATTTGAAAGTTCCCGGTACATCGTCAGATTTCAGTGCGCTCGTAACTAGAAAGTTGCCAATGTTTTTGTCACGTTTGAATGAAATTAGTGGGGGTTGTGAAAAAATTCTGCCAGTTTCGGGGTCGTTTTGGAGTAATTTGAAATTTTTTAAAATGATGCTTTTGACTGTGTTGTTGTGTGGGTGGAAAGTGAGGGTGAATGGAATTCTCTCGTTCTCTTCCTTCTGTGGCGTTTGTAGTGCTGATTGTCTGTCGATCTGTTGTGCACGTTGTTGGCTCGTATTAACAACAGAGTCAGGGTACCCACGTTTCTTGAAAAACTGGCACATTTCTTCTGATTTGTTGGAAAAATCAGAGTCATCACTACATAGACGTCGAAGTCTGAGAAATTGAGAATACGGAATGGCGTTTTTAACGTGCGATGGATGTGAGGATGAATGTAACAGATAACTGTGGGAATCTGTAGGTTTGTAGTGCACACTTGTGGATAAACTGTTACCGTTGATTGAAATATTAATGTCAAGAAAAGCGACTGAGGTTTCGGAAATTTCCCAGGTATATTTTAGAGCGGGATGAAAAGTATTGACAGAAGTTATGAATTGATTAAGTTCCTCTTTACTGGAAGAGGTAGCGCCAATGCAATCATCGATGTAGCGGCCGTAGAGTTCGGGTTTGGTTCCGTGGTACTGATTAAAAAATTTGTCTTCGATGTGGCCTACAAAAAGGTTAGCGTAGCTTGGTCCCATTTTGGTGCCCATGGCGACTCCATTTACTTGTTTGTAGTAGTTTTGGGAAAATGAAAAACAGTTAAGTGTCAAAACTAATTCGGCTAAGCGGAGCAGTGTTTCTGAGCTTGGGTTTTGAATGGAGCGCTGGTCGAAAAAATATTTTAGTGCTTTAAGTCCTTCGTCATTGGGGATGACGGTATATAAAGAGGTAATGTCCATAGTGAAAATTAATTTGTTTTCGCTGGGAAAACTGAAATCCCGGAAAATTTCGAGTGCGTGATTGGTGTCCTTAATGTACGAGGGTAGTGATTTGACAATGGGGGCCATGATTTTGTCTAAATAGCTAGAAATTAGTTCGGTAGGACAGCTACAAGCGGAAACAATTGGTCGGCCCGGATTGTTTGGTTTATGAATTTTAGGTTTGAAATAAACGCGTGAGGTTCTAGGAGTAGTAATGATGAGATTGTTGGCGGTAACTGGTAATTGTTGTTTAGTAATGAGGTCTTGGATAGTTTCTTTGACAATTTTTTGGTTGGTAGAAGTGAGATCTTTATCAACTTTGGCATAGAAAGCGGTGTCAGAAAGTTGCCGAAAAGCCTCTTGTCGGTAAAGGTCGGTCCGCCAAACAACTACCGCCCCGCCTTTGTCGGCCGCTTTGATAACAATGTCGCGTCGTTTGCTAAGACTTTTGAGCGCTGCCCATTCTCCTGTTGAAAGGTTGGAAATTTTGGTGTGGCGGTTAAATTTAAGTTTTTGGACATCGTGACGACATTTTTTGACGAAAAAATCTAGAGAAGAAAACTGGCCCTCTGGGGGAGTCCATTTTGATTTGCGAACGTTGAGTGTTTCAAAAACATCTTTTTCCGAGGTGTTAGAATTGTCTTCTTTGTCGTGGAAAAAAGCTCTTAATTGCACGCGGCGAAGGAATTTTTCAACATCTTGTTTGACTGAAAATTCGTCGGTTTGTTTCGCTATAGGAACAAAGTTTAAACCTTTACTAAGAACAGACCTCTCTGGGTTAGAAAGCGGCAAATTTTCCGGAATGGTAACGACGCCATTGTGACTATCGAATGAATGGTCGCCGGATAATTGAGGACCTATTAACTGTTCAAGTTTTTGGGTCTTGATTTGGTTAAGGCTGTTGAACAGTTTAGCATTGAGTTCTTGAATTTTAGCGCGAATTGATTTTACTAAGACAGCTGGACAAATTTTGGAAAGTTCGGAACGGTATTGGATAATTTCCTTTTCGAGATTGTTACGTTTAAGGCACATAGCTCTGATAGTGATCCTCATAATATTACGCGAGAAAGAATTTTGGGCATGGTGAATTTCGTGAAAATATTGTTGATTGGAATCAGAGAATGTAGAAG
>JAJLRJ010000011.1:9887789-9960289 GCA_024195265.1 Dendrophyllia cribrosa | reverse complement strand
AAAATCGTGTTGTAATAAGCGTATTATTCAACCAGAATTCATTACAGTTAAATGTAGCTACTGCTCTCGTTTGAAATTGTAATAAGCACATTGTCTAACCAGAATCATGATTACAGTTAAATGTAGCTACTGCTCTCATATGAAGAGAGCCTCTAGTTGTCCCATGAAGCTGTTTGATAACGTAAATGTAGAAGTCTCTGATCCAAAGTTCTTTTAGAGTTAAGTTGGCCAAGTAACCATGTGCATATGGTTGTTTACTGAAACGACAATAGGTTCATTTTTCATAACACCAAAGTTTTTCATGTTGAGTTAAATTTGCCAAGTAATCATATGTATATGGTTGTTTTCTTATTAATTGACAATATGTTCGTTTTTCATAACACCAAAGTTTTTCGTATTGAGTTAAGTTGGCCAAGTAACCATATGCATATGGTCGTTTGCTTCGTAATTGACAATAGGTTCATTTTTAATGACTCCAAAGTTTTTCGTGTTGAATCAAGTTGGCCAAGTAACCATATGCATACAGTTGTTTTAACTTCGTAATTGACAATAGGTTCGTTTTCAATGACACCAAAGTTTTTCATGTTGAGTTAATAGTTTCGTTTTTTTTATGGAGAAAGTAATAGGCCTTATCACGGTTTTTGACACCATCTTGACGAGTAGCCAAAGCAGCAGGAATTACAGTGTTTATATGGGAATTGGATAGCAAATAACTTCTTCTAAAATTGAATATTTCACATCAAAACTTAAAATACTAGGTAGAAGATTGTATTCACTAAGTTTTAAGGATGTAGCTTTGCTAGAAGTCACTCAGTTAATTTTTGTCATTTTCCATACATTCGTCTGTAAATTAAGCCGCAGTTTGGGGGAAAAAATGTACAGACAAATGTATCGAGAATCACAAAAATTAACTGAGGGACTTCTAGCAAAGCTACATCCCTCGAACTTGGTGAATACAATCTTCTACCTAGTATTAAAAAGTTTAATTCACAAATTGTGAAATATTCAATTTTAGAAGAAGTTATCTGCTATCCGATTCCCATACAAACACTGTACCGGTTATTTCTGACTGCTTTGCCTACTCGTCAAGATGGCATCAAAAACTTTTAATTAGGGATGTAATGTTTCACTTTGTATTCATTAAAGATGTGTTCTAGATACCTGTCATGTTTATTTTAGTACATGTACATTGATCCAGTCTCAGTGGGATGTAAAAGACACAAACTTGAAAAGAAATTCTCAAAAACACTAGATTTTGATTAGCTTGGCAATGAATGATTTCACTTCCTCATTGAACAAAACGAAAGGAAATGTGAGCTTGTTGGGACAGGTGTTAATTATAGATAAAAAAAGTTTTGGATCAACACTAAAAATGCTTGGAAAACACACTTCATTTTTGGAGGCATTTTACATGTAATAAATACACTGGCTGTTCCAAGTGGAGCTTGCTCCCACATATAGAAGCTTTTAGCTTTTGCCTTCAATGAGTGAAATGCAATGCGGATAGCCAGTTTTAAGACAATAAGATGAACACATGCAAATCTTCCCAGCAGGTACACAAACAGTCTATGGCAGTACATCCCACTTCCCAAGGGCTGCCCACTGCATGCAAGAAGAAAAGAAAACACAAACCAAATCTCTAAGCAATAACAAATTATTTACAACTCTGAGCACCTGCGGCTCTGTAGACTAGCCTCCTCTGCACGCAAGTCCTTCAATGCCACTAGGCATTCAATAGTTAGCCTTTTGTCAACACTACCTTCGCAACCATTTGGATAAACACGACTAGAAGGGAACTGGGGATGAGCCTTATCTTTGGAGAAAAACCTTAAGGTTGGGTGGCATATATACCCGACAACAACAACGTTCATGATTCGTACTGTAAAGTTACAAAGATGTATACATAATATATAAATTGAAAATAGATACAGTAACTGGTTACCCAAAATAACTAAAAAGCTAGTTGGGTAACCATCATTTATTAATTAAAAATAATATACATGCGAGTCAGAAAAGTGGCTTAACATTAACTAAATTTAATGTACACACCTTAAATCAGAAGTAGGGATTACAGAACAAATATACACGTTTTAGTCTTCAAAGAGGATTGGTCAAGCTATTTTAGGTGACAAACAATGCTGCGTCATGTACATAAGACTACTTTCCAACGTTGTCGCAACCCTCAGTTTGGCAAGTAAATCACAGTAACACAAAGGAGTCGAGAGTTTATTTCATTTTATTCAGTTTAGCCCAAGACACTTCCTTCAAAGATATTGTTTCATCAGAATGACAACCATTTCAAAGCAGACTACCATTCAAAACAAAATGGTAACCCTGTGACTGTCTATCACAATCCGTTTAAAAGACCATGTGGTACAAGACAAAATGTCTGCAATGTTAGCTGACCAGTTACTCAGGTTAAAATGTAAATATTATTTGTGTATTAACAAGTCCGAAAGGGCGAAAGTTATGTTACCGGTAGCTAACAATTTAAAGTCACTTGTGACAAAAAAGACAAACAAAAAAATAACAAAATTAGAAAACAGAAGAAAAAACTAAAAAACTAAGAGCATATTTGTAGTATCATTATTGTACATTTTATATGCCATAAAAATCTATTTGCATAGTTTGCTTTGAGAACTTTTATAAATAGAAAATTAATATCTTCATAGTTTGAGCAATGGGTGTTCTAACTCAGAAAAGGTCTACGTTTCGACGTGTATTTATGAAACATCAACTCATAGCTAAAGTCTTTTGACTTGTCAGCTGGTATCATCATCGTCGTTATCATAATCACCATTATCGTCATAAGATTATCTTGTCCTTAACCCCTCTCTTTTGTGCCATATGGGGCACAAATCGAATTGACAGCTTAGAAATTAACATCATTTTTTCTCAGAACATAAGAAGAGTTAAACACCCATTCAGACAGTGTTACACTATTGATGTATACCTTGCAGTGTAATTTAACTTTGCTTTTTGGTAGTGTGCTATTAATAAACTTGCTGATGCTGTTAACTGAACTTGTTGTCTTTATTGGCGTGACATAACTGTCACGCATATGTCCTTTTACGGTGTAAAAGTTTACAGAAGTAGTACCTTCAGGTAACGCGCCTTAAGACAAAGCAAACGCAAGCTTCGCTGAACTGAAAGGCGAGAAAAACCAACTGATGTGGAAAGTACGGAGACAGGCCATTTAGATTGTGTTACATTTCCGAATTCCACCACTGCCAATTCTGCTTCCGTCGCTTAGTATCCGCTTCCGTAGTTTTGATTTCCACTAGATCGTAAGCTTCTTACAATTCCGATTACGATTCCGCTTACGTCGGTAGTGGGAACCAAGCTTTAATTCGTGGAATTATTATAGAATACAGCTCAATCTCTCTGTTCATTCCCCGTGTGCGTCTCTCTTACCACACATATCGGCGAAATCCGGGTTTCAGGGGAGGGGGGAGGGTGTACAAAAGCGACGGGTGCGCTCGTCAATTTAAAAAAAAAAGAAAAGGTATCAGAACTTCGTATTATGGTCCTCTATATATTTTTCCACTTAGATGTACTTTAAAACTTGAACTGTGAATTTGAAAAGCAGTAACATTGACATTTATTGTCTTTACCCTTACAGTTACCTTGATAGCTACAGCTGAGGATATGTTTGAACTGAACACCCCCAGGAGTACCAAAACACCCTAAGGAAACCAAAACACCCCAGGGATACCAAAATACCCCAAGGATAGCAACACAACCCAGGGGAACCAAAAAACCCCAGAGACACCAAAACACCCACAAGTGTATCAAAACACCCCAGAGGTACCAAAAACGGTAATTTTAACCCCTAAAAGGTTCGACCTTTTTATGGGGAAGGGGGGGGGGGGCATTTGCCAGGATGAAATGCCGTTAAACGAAGCAATAATGATGTTAAGGTTACAGTGTACCTTCAGATCGAAAATTTATTCAATTTTTTTTTTGGCGTCAAAATAAAGTTTACAGAATGAACTTTCATCCAAAAACAAATTATCGAAAAATAGTGAAAATTGACGGAGAAATGACGGTATAACTTTTGTGGGCGGAGTTTGTTTATGAAGCGATATGTTTTTCTAAGCGCTGTTTTCTCAAAGTTAATTTTTCGCTTGTAGGGGACACTTTAAAGAGCTACAACTCAAAGGAAATTTGTTCGATTTTCCTCAAATTTGGACACAAGCTAGGCTAACATATAATCAACAAAAACGTGTCGGCGAATTTCTTATTTCCGAAAACTTTTTCGTCAAGAGCCATTTCCGTGCGATCACTCCAACTTTTTTTCTCCTTTTTTCGAAAATATTCTGTAACTTTTCACTGCCATTGAATATGGGAAATCGCCGACACGTTTTTTTAGCGCTTCGTGTCCGGAAACCCGAGAACAAATCAAATTAGCAAAATACAATAATCGCTTTGAGTTATAGCGTTTTAAAGCTGATTCGGACGTTCGAATTTAGACGTCGTAAAAAATTCGACAATTCATTTTATTACCAAATGGTTTCCATATTTAGATAGCCAGCTCTATAAGCTTTAATTTGATATCCGGGTTTAGGTATATTAAGTGTAATCTTAAGACGCTAGAGCTGTTATACTGGAGACACCCCCGAAGGTACACTGTAACCTTAAAGGAACTCAACTATCTCCAGTAAACTGACATCTTACCTAATGCCAAAATACTAATAACCCCAAACTCATGTTTTTTTTTTTTATTATTATTTGTCTAACAGGAGCTGACTTGTTCTTACATCTTGTTTCAGGGATTAAAACAAAATCAATATTGACTGGCCATTTTATAGTATATTTTTACTTTTTATATACTTTTATAAATTATTTTTGAATGCCAGCTGCAAACTCACATATCGTGTGACTAGACACTACTTAAGATTGACTTGTTTCTTCTTAACAAGTTAATTAAGTTAAAACTACTTTCTTGAGAATATTGGAATTACATGTACGTGTTGGCTATTATTGATAATTATCATTACTAGTTGAACCAGCATCCGAATTACCCATTAGAAAAAAAATTAATGATAACATTACTGCGACTACAATATTAGGACTACATTGATACAAGTATTGAAACTATGTTAGCCTGTTAATGGAATCAGCTGAGTCAGAGAATTAATTTCCCAGTTTGTGTTTGAATTAACCATTGAAACCACCAGTGAAATGATGACTGCCACTACCATATTAAAACTACATTGATACAAATATCAAAACTATATTAGCCTGGTAGTTGGACCAGGTTCAGAGAGGGCATTTTTCAGCTTTCGCCTTTGATGGCATGTGACCACCACAAGAACAACAAGTAGAACTCCAAAAACAGCAACTAGTGCGATTAGAGCATACTCAGTTCCTGAAAAAGAAAACAAAAACAAAAACAATAATGAAAAGAGATGGAAGACCAAATGGGAGGAAAACAAAGCAAAGTCATACTGAAACGTTTTAACTATAATGTGTAGTTTTCATAAAAATTAGCAACAGTTGAACTTATAGAGCGTTTTCACTTGACGTCATAGCCGCCATATTGGTGTTCCCGTACAAAAGAATTTTAATTAACTTCTTTTGTTAGGAACACCAACATGGCTGCCATGGTCTTTGTCATTTGAGTCCCACGGGACTGAAGGTCACGTGAGTGAAAACGCCCTATTATACCATAGAAATCCGAAAGCAGCCTCCGCCCCCCGAAAGTAACGGCTATCCGAAAGTAACGTTACATATTCAGTTACATATTCTAGTAATTCCCGAGAGTAACGGCACACCCGAAAGTAACAGTTCCCCGAAAGTAATGGTCCAATCCATACTGGGGTCTAACGTCTCCTGCAGATGGAATAGCTTGGTGTTTGACTGCACAATAATGCCGAGAAATGCCGAATAATCAATGAGCAAGAGAGAATTAAAATGACATTATGACTATTCCGTGGTTGTGTTTATCATCGTTCTTTTTTAAATTACTCACATATTTTAGGTGTCCGAAAGTGACGGCTAACCGAAAGTAGCGGCTACCCGAAAGTAGTGGTTGCCCGAAAGTTGCGGCCCCTTAGGTCTGCTAATTCCGAAAGTAACAGGGGAAGCTACTTTCGTAACTCCACAGTAGTTTTATAATATGGACTCAAAAAGGTAAGGTATATTGGCCACCGTAAAATGATTCAAAAGCTGACGTTTCGAGGGCTAGCCCTTTGTCAAAGGAAATCAAGACTATGTGTGGTTTATAACTGATAACGAACGATGGAGTTATGGTATTGCTGGAAACATGGTAACAGTTGAGTTATTTGAATGAAAATCATTGGTTCATTCAGTGGAAATTAAGAGTGCTAATTCAAAAGACAAATCGTTGCTCTAAATTTGTACGGCTTTCCATGCTTCCTCAATGAATGGAAAGACTGCAGACTCCAATCATACATGTATCTGTTGGCTAGAACGATAAGCAAGATTGAAATGCCAAACGTTTCATGACTGTTCGCGGAACAGTTCCCTAGTCTTCCTGTTTCATCAATGTGTATCTACTTCCATACAGATTGTTATGTAATAGGAAACATTTGTGGAAGTGCATGACTGATGCGCAGGACAGATGGGGTGCGGATCAAAACCTCTTGCCTCCCACTCCCTCCTCCCCCCCCCCCCCCCCCCCCACACACCTTCTCTTTCCACTCTCCTACTTCCTGTACCCCTCCCGACCCCTTTTCTCCCATGTTCCTAGCCTGTGTACAGCTGCCCCCTCCCTTTCTCCGACTTTACTAATGGGGAGAGAAAGCAGCTGTGCACAGGCTAGAGTTTAATTTGATCTTCAGGAGGGGAAGAGAGGACATTGAACAACACCAACTTCCAATCATGAAATTCCAACCTTTGTCAACACTGGCCTCCTTATGTGCTGTCGGCGCTAGACTAGCGGGAGTCATTGGTGTTGTAGGCGGTTTTACTGGTTGCATTGTTACAGGAGGTTCTGTCAAAGTAGGAACAAGTTCATTCCAAAAGGCCATCTTTTCTGGAAGCATGTTCTTTTGAACAGAAGACGATGGACCCAGTGAGATGTACTGTTGATCTGTAAGTGTGTACTCCGGCCATTTAGAGGTATCTGACGTTGGCTTTCTATTTAAAAAATAGTCATCAGTGTCATCACAATTGAATGCATGACTTTATAGTGATCAGCATCAAATTTCTCCTTGTAATATCAATGCTTAATCAATCAGAGAGGTCATGAGAATTAAGGATAAGATCACCCTAAACTGACTGCAATGTATGCAATATCCATCTATATTTAATAGGTCCTGTTCCCACTATCTGCAATGGTTACCCAACATGTACAGTAAAATCTTCTATTAAGCTCCCTTTTTATAGAGCTTGGAGCAAAAAAAATTAAAGTGATCCACACGCAACAAATTTATAAACCTCTATTAGCAAGGAAAAATTCCAAACTCAACTTACCCACTTTTAGAAAAGTCACTCCACATGGTAATGATTTTCTTTGAGAAGGTTATTTCCACACCTTGCGTTTTGGCGCTCTTGTTATACCCTGAGAAGTAAGTTCCAAACACGTATGGAAGATCACCACCATGAATCACCACGGTCCATTTTGGAAAATGCGTTTTGGAACCATTAAAGTGATCGAAGCAGTAAAAGAAAGTTGGTATCTTGCTTTTGACAAATGCCTGAGCTGAACGCACTGCAGGCGCTTTAAAAATTGCATCTGTGATGACATCCATGTACTTTTGTCGCACCACTAGCGGATTAGTCTGGTTTGTCCAGTCCGTGTACTCAAAGATCACTGACTCCAAGACTTTCTGAGTTTGGTTGTAAACCCATTTGCCATGCTTGACAAGGTTGTCAAACACTGTTTTGTTGAGCCCTTTGTCAATACCTAAAAGAATTAAAAATAAAACTTTAATAATTAATACATGTAATTCACATGACGATGGCGAGCGTTTGTGGAGGCCCTATGTTCCATCAGGAATGAAGAGGACTGAAGAAGAATTTACATGACGGGCGCACAAAGGAAATCACTACCATAATGGAGGTTTAAATACCGGCGGTCTTAATTTGCATAGATTTTGGTGATTTTTTATTTCTTAGTTTTCTCCCCATTTAAAGAGTCTGACCCACCCAGTTTTGCATTACGCGCTTCTATTATTGTTATGATACAGCTCTATTCCATATTTGGGCAAGCATATCACCTCTTGCACAAGTGAATTTCTCATCTACAATACAGTATAGACTTTTTGGGGCCCTGAAAACGGCAGATGAACCAACGTAGGCGTGCAATGCAAACTGGGTGGGTCACTAGATTCTTTAATGATCAGTTTGAGAAGCTATATCAAGCACTTGAAAATGTGTTTCATCAGGTATCCAAACACCTCAAAAAAGTGTTTCATCAGAATTTCCAAACCCCTCGATAGCTGTGCCTCTTTTTTTTTTCAACCTCCTGATGAAAACATCTTCCTCGTGCTCGATATATTACTTACTAGTATACATTCATTTGAAATTATGTTATACAGTAGTTTATTGATGCTGAAATGTTTTTTGGACACACAAATCAGAAATGACACCATTCATGGAATGTCAATGGAATGTTAAACACGATGGAATGTCAAGATTTTTCATTGTTACAACTAGTGATCTCATTGGCCTAGACTCAAAAACCGCTAAAAAGTTAAGGTTCAAGGTGCATTTTGTCTAATTTTTTAAGGTTTCAAGTAATTTGAGACCAAATCGCACAACATACAATTTTTAAAAGAAATTGTATTTGGGGAACTTCATCAAAGAAGCAAAATTATTAGCTATTGTCTTCTGCTATTCTGATTGGTTAAGCACGAACATTTCCTAAAATTTAGTTGACGCAAATGGATTTTCTTTATTTTTATAATGAAATATAATTATTAACCATCAGCTCCTCCTTTATTCTTGAAATCAAAGATATTCTATGTGGGAAAGAGCTAATGCCGCAGAACAATGAAGTTTGCTATCGTTATTATGTGGAACAATACTTAAATTTGTTGCTGTCATTAGTATATAATTTTTTTATTTCTCCGCTTTCAGCACTCTTGGAGATTTTTTCTTCTTATTTTAGTCCATTGTTATAAAAAAAAATCATGACTAATGTATCAGCCATATATAATTGTCCCTTATTGACTATTATATATAGGTGTGGTACATTGTTTTTTATAATTACCTTTAATGGAAGGAACAAAATATCCTCCTTCATTCTTCGTGACACCAATCATGGTTGGAACAGTCTGATTAAACTTCCCTTTGACCAGAAGATCGAAAGGAAGATCTGTAAATGGAAAGAGCAAAAATATATATTATTTATTAATTTTAAAAGCATACCTTCACCCAAAATGCTGAGCGCACCGTGATCACTTTCTGTGCTGAATTTTGTGTCTTGATAGCATGCAACCAATCAGATCTCCATCGCGGTCAAATGTCCAAAGCGTTTTCCATTTTATTTAGTGGGATTTTATTTAATATTAAATGGAAATATGGGCAAGGATGTATACAAAAAAAATAGTTGACATTACTATCTACTTTTAATTTTTCTTAAGACGATGAGCTTTTTTCTGTTGAAAACTGACAAAACACTTTGTGCCTGATCAAAATTATCATTGGCAAATGGCACTGACAATTCTGCAGTTCACAGTTTTTAAACACTTTTTTAGTAAACTTTCAAAACGTTTGGTAAATTGACCGTGTATTGGCAATATATTAAACTTTAAACAGTGATGAAATCAACCTTAACTTTTGAGTACTCTGCTTAACAATTGCAAATTTCTCTCGTTTGACCATGGTTAAAATCAGATCACGCATATGAACAATGGAGCATTTCAAAACAAAAACAAACGACCGCAACGTCTTTTCGGTGAAGGTGGGCCTTTTAAAACCCTTACATAACTCACAAGAGTGCCAAAGAAAAACATTAATGGTCACACCATAGGCTTTTATCAATAGACTCAAAAGTCAGAACAAATGGTACCATACAAAAGTACTGCTGAAGGGGTTTCATTTGAATGGTCACACCATAGGATTTCATCCACAGACTCAAAAGTTAGAACAAATGGTACCATGCAAAAGTACTGCTGAAGAGGTTTCATTTGAATGGTCACACCATAGGATTTCATCCACAGACTCAAAAGTTAGAACAAATGGTACCATGCAAAAGTACTGCTGAAGAGGTTTCATTTGAATGGTCATACCATAGGATTTCATCAATAGACTCAAAAGTTAAAACAAATGAAGCGTCCGGAGCATTACCAACCTATGTCGAATTTCAGACCTTTTTTTGTCTTTTCGCGCTTATTTTGCCTCATTTTTGGCATGTGACCTACAAATTAACTTCAAAACATCGCTCAGAAATTTGTATGCTGGTTTTCCCGTCATTTTAGAGAAAAAAACGTATATAAAAAGTGAAATTAACTAAACTAAACTACCTGAAGAAAGATGAGTTCTGGCCCTCTAGTGATTTGACCGTACATCCGAGCGTAGTTCCTTCCAAAACTGTACGAAACGTGCTCCAAAACGACGCCATTAAAAGCAGATTGGTCGTGAGACTATGCGACCGCAATGCTCTTGACACGTGCCAACAACCTGAACAAAAATACCGCTATTTACGCGCGCCTGGCTCGCTTATCGATCGCGAGTTCGCTTCGGTTAACACATCGTCCGTAGCGTGTGTATGTTTGAGGCCCGTCCGGTGATGGAAGGACATCATTAAGTCCTGAAATCTGTAAGTCTCTAGCACCTCTCAAAGAAACGAGTCGTGTTTCTTGTCCCACCTTGTGTCTAAATCGCCATTTGGCGCTCGAGGTGAAAATAGACGTTGGTTGGCAAGAGGGAGCCGGCGGGAAAGTCTGGAATCACTTCGGATCAGAAAAGGGGCAGTGTTGTGAGTTGTGGCCCATTTGCCATCCCGTGCCGTCACAGGAAAAGTTGAAAATTTACATGCACATGTAAAAATAAATTTACAACATGTAAATATGGATTTACATACTTTGTAAACTGCGATTTACATGTTAGGGTTTTGTAAATAAAATTTACATGAAATTTACAGGTTTGAGCACACATGTAAATCTACTGTAAATAGTTATTTACATGGTTCTTGTTACAGTGAGAAAAAAAAGGGTCATGTAAATAACATGGAAATTATTTCACACACATTTACAGTATCTAGACCCTGTAAATAACATGTAAATCGTAAAACGGAGCTTGCAAGGAACCCTGTAAATAACATGTAAATCGAAAAAGGGAGGCTATCCTGTAAATAACATGTAAATCGAAAAAGGGAGGCTAACCTGTAAATAACATGTAAATCGAAAAAGGGAGGCTAACCTGTAAATAACATGTAAATAAAAAAGAGGCTAACCTGTAAATAACATGTAAATCGTAAAACGGAGCTTGCAAGGAACCCTGTAAATAACATGTAAATCGAAAAAGGGAGGCTATCCTGTAAATAACATGTAAATAAAAAAGAGGCTAACCTGTAAATAACATGTAAATCGAAAAAGGGAGGCTAACCTGTAAATAACATGTAAATCGAAAAAGGGAGGCTAACCTGTAAATAACAAAGAGGCTAACCTGTAAATAACATGTAAATCGAAAAGGGGAGGCTATCATGTAAATAACATGTAAATCGAAAAAGAGAGGCTAACCTGTAAATAACATGTAAATCGAAAAAGGGAGGCTAACCTGTAAATAGCATGTAAATAAAAAAGGGAGCCTGTAAGGAACCCTGTAAATAACATGTAAATAAAAAAGCAGCTATCCTGTAAATAACATGTAAATACAAAAAGGGAGGCTAACCTGTAAATAGCATGTAAATCGAAAAAGAGAGTCTGTAAGGAACATTGTAAAGAACATGTAAATCGAATGAAAGGCTCATTTGAGCCAACCCGTGAAAATACGATACGATATGTGTGACATTTAAGGTTTACTTACGCAGTTCAGTAGAAAAACTCAAGGATATAAAAGCGCTTGAGAGCAGATCGATTGACGGGACACATAGGGACACCACCTTGAATAACTTTCGTCGAATGTTTTGTTCGCAATTTTTGAAATAAAGATAAAGGTTGCCAATTTCCATTTATAAATTGGGCGCAAAACTACACACGTTTCGCCCATTTCATATATGCAAGCTTCTATTTTCGGGGCCTTAAGTTAAAACCAGTATAATTATAAACAAGACTGATAAAAAGGGTAAATTTAGACTGGCCGAGACAAAACTGGACTTTATTTATACAAAATAATGAAACTCAAGAGAAAATGAAGTAAGAGAACAGAACCCCGTACCCCATGATATTTATTTGAAATATGTTATTAGTTAGCGGCCATGCTGTAAAGGTTATTTTTATTTTCGTTTTCATGACTGCGCAGTTTGATCTGACCAATCAGATATCGTCTTTAAAATAGCGACGAACTAATAATGGAAGAGGCCTATGTATGGAGGGTTTTTTTGTGGACTGGCAACATTTACCGTACTGTAATCAACATTTACAAATAACAAGGAATCAGAGAATTAACTCTGTGTGTAAATTATAGTACTAAGGTCAACCCATAAATTTCCCTGCACTGAGCGTTAGCCTCAGTAAGGAAATGAGGGACCACACGAGGAAAAGAAAAAATATTTGACCTCGGTGGGATTCGAACCCACGACTTCCGAATCAGATCTTCCGTCGCTCTACCGCTTGAACCACGAGGCCGTAAGGGAGCAGATCGTGGGTAATAAGGTGGTAATTCGTGGCAATGATAATGTGAAGGGTACAAGTAAATGTTGAGCCACGTAGCATATTAAAGTCTTGAAATATCAATTTGAATTCCAGCGGTGGTTGTCCCCTTCCCCTTTTTGCTTTAAAAATTAATGTCTTAAAGGCCGAAATGTTTTACAGTCTCAAACATTTTCCCTCCGGGCTCACTCTCACCCCGCCCCCCTCAATTCCGCAGATCGGTTTCGTTTTCTACAGCTTGTGCTTTCAGAGGATTCCAAACTGCGGTCCAAACGCGAAAAATTAGTACATACCCACTGGTCAGCGGAATTAACCATAAAAGTTTACATCCAATCGACCGATCGAGCGACCGAGTAACAGACAGTCGGTTTCTCTCACTAACTTTCTCTAACGTTCGAGGGAGGAGCACGAAAAGCTGAAACACGCGTGCCAGCATCGGCGCTTCGCGCCTCCCCTCCTCTAGGGCTAGAGAGTCACATTATCGAACTTCTCGATAGCTAGAACTAAAGGTAGTTTTCCCCTGCTTCGCTCTATTACAATTATTCGTTACCCCCAATAACTTGAAATTTTATTAACTCGAACTGTTTTAAGTTTCCTCTGACGGCTCGATCCAAAATATTTCCGGTAATTTAATCCATGCAACTCAGGGCGTATGAAAGGGTACAATCTATGTCCCTATACATGACGCATCCACCGTTGAATAATGAAGGCCACTGACCCGAAGGCGGCGAAGGCGGGATATTTTCAACGGTCGAATGGCGGGCGAGTTCGACTCCTTGCGAGGCTTCGAGCCTTAAAACGGCTTTATTCAGTGGAAATCTCAATACTAAATGCCCTAAAAGAATAAAGAAGAACCCACGCATCTTTGCAGGTATGTTTTTACCGCTGGGTAGCGTTTCGATTTAGTTTGTACTGTCAACCATGCGTGCATTTCTGGCATGAATCTACATGTACATGTAACAAATATCAAATTTAATTGATTTCCAAAATGCTTAATACTCAAATCAGTTTAGTTTTACAAAAATGGTGGGATATACTTCACTTTAAACTGCCACGACTTGATAGAAAATGAATCGAAAAAGATCAGTTTTGAGAAATGTACACTAGGGTATATTTTACAGAGAGTTACAATAACACAGGTCAATGCATGAACACACGTTATTACATATACATGTAAGTTTATACCTGCAAAGCTTTACAATACATGAAGGGGCAGAATACCTGGCCCATTTTGAGCTACATAAATCAAGACTGCGACTGTGGTCCGGCAGTCACCAAATCATAATTTACATAATAAACCCGCAATCTCTTTGGAGCTGCTACTGCGGTCTGCAGTCCCACAGTCAACATTATTTTCATAACAACTGTAACTGACCTCCACAACGAAACAAAAGCATTGTGTGTATTTCTCGTTCTTTAAGCGTGCCAAGCGAAAAATAATGTAAAACGGTGAGAGCGAAAAATATAAAACGGCAAGGATACTTGCCTAAAATCACAGTCAACCATTTCGTGACCACAGCAGCAGTTGATTTTACTACTTGGCTAAACTCACAGTCAACTCAGTCTTTAAAACAACAACATTAACTATAAATTAAGCTTAAATATGCAGATTGTATTGTGACTGGTCAGTATAAATAGAGGTTATTCAGCGAAAAGTTGTGTAATACGGCTTTGTATTTTTACAAATCAGGTGAGAAAAAATAAAAACTGCATGATGAGTAAAAATGCCTGGCTCCATTACACAACGTTCCGCTGATTAAATTGTTTGTTATACATGTATATGTTATTTTTTATATAATTTACCTATTATTACTATTATACATGTACAACAATCATCTATTCCCAAATATAAGTTTTTGAAAAAAATTTAATGTGTCTCTAGCCTATAGTCAAGACAAGTGTAATAACATGGCATATTTGACTGGTTTTGTTGCTTATTTGTGCCCTCAAATGCTACATGTATGTTGTGTAATAAATAAAAGTCATTATAATATGACCGTATGGCCCCACTGATGCAATCCTACGGAAAATAGAATCGCAAGGTGACGTGAGCGGGGCCTGACCGGTTGACGTGAGCTGGTCCGGAAAAAGCTGTCCGGCCCCGCTCAAGTTCAAATGGCCTCGCACTGTACGACTTTTCTTGTACTTTCTAGTCATATTATATTTATATAATACTTATTGACTGAGTTAGGTCGGGCCCAACGGGAAAATATTTGGCTCTCGGTCATGGCACACGGACCTCGCTGCGCTCGGTCCGTACGCCATGACCTCGAGCCAAATATTTTCCTGTCCGGGCCCTCCCACTCAGTCAATAAGTGCATATTATAGACTTTAGATTTTGGACTCCAGACTGAGTATAAAATACTGACTATATTAATATACAGTTGTAAGACCAAAAATATTTCTTAGTGCCTACAATGGTGTGCAGTTGTGTGCTGACTTCATTTGTATCTCTGATAGGTACTCCATACAATTCATTTTTATAACATTACAGATTAAAGATGTTAAGATGTTCACAGTTATCTTGTGTGATTGTGGAAAATAGAATACCGTCAGAAAGAAGAAGATATGAGACATCTACTCTAAGGCTTAGAAGGCAAGTTTTGCAGCGGATTGCTTAATAGATTAAGTCATAAATTAGGATAAAGTGACAGTTTTGGACTCACGAGAATTTAGTTTTATCGACTGAGTCGATAAGGTAAATTGACCACCGTAAAAAGATTCAAATAGCTGACGTTTCGAGCGCTAGCCCTTCGTCGGAGCGAATCAAGGAATTGGTTGAATTCCTTGATTCGCTCCGACGAAGGGCTAGCGCTCGAAACGTCAGCTATTTGAATCTTTTTACGGTGGTCAATTTACCTTATCGACTCAGTCGATAAAACTAAATTCTCGTGTTTCATCCCCCCACCGACGCAGCACCACAGTTTCTCTAGAAACTAACCCCATTCAGTTTTGGACTCAGTCTGCTTTTTATACCCAGTCAGCAGACTGCACTTGATACCTAATATGTGCTTATGCCAGTCTGCAATCTGCAGTCTGAATTTTATAACATCCAAGATTGTAACTTGGTTGATCACTTAAAGACAGTAAAAATACCCTGTTGGTCTTGATGAGTGGGATTGACTTGTACATTGTACTATGGAGTATTAAAGTTAAAAATTATCGGTCACCTCTTTCTGCACATTATTCAAAAATAATGTTCATACAGTCACTGTAATTGTGAATGGATTGCATCATTCTTTTTAAACTCCCAATGTGAAATCAAATATTCTAATCAGTTAAAAGCAACACATGTTGAGTAATAAAATAATAACCAAATGTAACTGTAGAGAGAGATGATGGTGTTTTTCTTATATGTGCAGGGATGTAGCCAAGAGCTAATTCCACCAGCTGAAAAAGAACTTATCACCGGCTGATATTTTACTAGAAAACAAAGACTTGGGGTGATTTTGAAGGTGCACAAGCCAGAAAAACCAGCTGGGCTTGTTAATGAGCCTGCTCAGTTTTTTCTTAGCTACACCCCTGTACATGTGCAGTGGTGTAGGTTTAGTATCAGTATAAAGTGCAAGCTACAGTGTAGGTAGTTTTGGGTGCATAGAAATTTTCTTTACACTGTATTATTATCTGTATTGTTGTTCATAGTATTTTAGACTGTGAATATGCACCAAGATCGACAAAAGCAAAATTTTAATATACATGTATAAGAGCTGTAAATTGTTCTGTCTTGAAACTGAAAGGAGGATATTACCGTCTGTCCAGCATGCTTTGGTTAAAATTCAGGTGAATGACTTCTGAATAGAGTTTTATGTTGGTCATAGGAAAATATACATGTACAGTAAGATGAAAACTTAATGATTAATGCTTGTATCATACAAAATTCAGAAAATTGCGAGAAAAGCAAAGATTGATTTTGAACTAAAAACAACACAACCGGTGTTAGATTCAATAAGTCGAAGCAAGCAAATATACGAATATTTCTTCTAATATAAGCCGGTATTGTTTAGAAATGGCAAGAAGGTTTATTGATTCCATGAATCTGTGAAGAGATTTTAAGCATCTACCGTGTGACGCCGATCGAGGGTTTTGGCCCCTCTGGGAATTTAAGCGGCCTTAAAGCAAACTGTAAACATAACCGAAATGGAAAATATTCTGTAAAGGTGAATAGAATAAATAGGTTAACATTTCTTCTGCTATGACCAACTGACCTCCAACCTCAACGGCATCTGTGTAAAAATTAATGAGCTGCTTGCGGGTCACTGCCTTTTGATAATATAGTTTGCTTGCAGTGCATGCCGGGAAGATGGTAAAATCCTCCTTTTGTACACTGTGTTTACAAGTCAGTTTTTTTTCTTAAACGCAAACCTGCGAGTGAGTTTTTCAAAAAGCTCAAAATTGCACGAGCCGCTTCGGCGAGTGCAATTTGAGCTTTTTGAAAAACTCACAAGTGCAGATTAATCCCAAATTGAACGAGAAAACTGTATGATTACTTATTAATAATTATACATGAAAAAATTTGCATCCATTTTTGTTTGGATTTTTTTTTTCGATTTGTAATTTGCACTGGTGTTACACTTTTTGCACCGGTGTTACACGTTTTGCACTGGTGTTAAACTTGAACTGCACTGCTCTTAGCCAATCAGAATCGAGTAATTTTTTCATGTATATTATTAAAGGTTTGGCGATGTTCATGTATATTATTCACATTGACCATACCCATCTATTCACTGGTAATATTAAATAGTGACTTTGAGGATAATATATTTAATGTATAGCAGTGATGTGGGAGTATGCTTCATATTTTCTCAATTTGAAATACATAACATGTAATTTATGATTTCTTTTCTCATATTAGAAATGGCATTATTCAAAGAGATTCAAGGAGAGCTTTTTATGGTGAGAGAATAATTATTGATGTTATATGTCCATGTACACAATAAGGCTGTTTTCTAACAGGAGCCTATTAGCAATTAGGCACCTAAGTAACTGACATTGGCACCTACATGTACAATGATTGTGTTAATATTTTGCTGCGGCACTAAACATTATTCAAATGGGATCCTTAGGTCTGATCTAAAAATCAGTGTTTTAGTTGACTACTGTATGGAATAACATAATTTGGTGTTGTTTTCTTTTGATGTAGATGTTGTGGTTGAAATTTTTCTTTGGTTTAAATTTTTTTAAACCGGTTTAATTTTTATTTTCTTTTGTCTCAGATTGATTACCATATTCTGAGACAAAGGAAAACAAAAATCAAACTGGTTTAATTTTTATTTTCCTTTGTCTCAGATTGATTACCATATTCTGAGACAAAGGTAAACAAAAATCAAACTGGTTTAAAAACATTTAAACCAAAGAAAAATTTGAACCACGACATAGACATAATTTTTGGTACATTGTGTATTTTCTTGAGTTAAATGTCCCTGGTCTTTGTTTAAAACTTAATCTTGTTAACCCAGAAAAATTTGAACCAGGTGTTTATTTAGGGACCCTTTTGGATGTTAGCTTCACACATCTCCTCCACAACAATTCTTTACATAAAAAACATAAACTGACTGAAATAATTGAACAGTACTGTATCACAATACTTTGTGCTTATCATCCAATAAACTCTTACAAATTTGTATAAGCCCAGGACTAACATGTATAACTGGGATGTTGTGGCCTTTAAATTGTTAATAAAAACAAGCTTTACATGTAGTTTCCACTAGGTTTTTCATAATGTAAAATCTTATGCACAGGTCAGTTGCAGGTGACAGTATGTTGTCAGATCTTTGTGACCACATTTATACTGACTACTGTACAGATTGTAGCTTCAGTTCAGCAAGTGACAGCATTTTGTCAGATCTTTAATGCCATTTTGGCATAATTATATTCATAGGCTGCAGGTACCTGGCCTATTAATTAAAGGAGAAATGCTAAATTAACCCGGCTGATAAATTTTAAATTAACTTTGCCCTCGCAACAGACAAAAACCTTGGACCTGCTCGTCTCAACAGATTGGGTAGAACAAGAGACGTCCAAAAACCTACTGTAGATGACAATAATTCTAATCCTTGTCGGTATTACTTGTATGGAATGTTGAAGTGTAAATGGTGTGTACAAAAAAAGGTCTGCACATAATCTTGTTCAAAATCCCTGATGAAGTCTGTACTAACATGTATCAGATGAAACTGGTCCAGTAAAGCAAGATCAGCTGCTGTGTACTGCCCACTTTTCTTTTGATAAAAACTGGACACAAAGAGCAGTTGCCTTAGTTACAGTCTATATTAAGCAGTGCTCTATTAAGCGGTTACCCTCTATTAAGCGGTCACTTAACAAATGCCCGGAATTAAATCGCTCCCCATATTTACTGTAAACTTGACCTCTTTTAAGCGATCTCCTCTATTAAGCGGTCAGTTAGCTATTCCCCAAGGGTGACCGCTTAATAGAGGTTTGACTGTATTAAGCAGACTACTACAAGACAGACTTCGGCTCACTGCAGCTGTTTTTTGTTTTGTTTCGCAGGCTTCAAGAGCAAGAGCATCCCCATGGCCAAGCTCTGGCAGAAAAGATACCAAAGCTGCAGTCAATGTACAGTGTACATGTAGCTCTTTGAAAGGAACAGTGCAAAACAGAAACAAAGAATGCTAAAAAATGATCAGTTACTATACTGTGCCATATAGGTTCTACTAAAAATAGCATTTGAGTTATATAGTTACAGTAGGCATGAAATGCCAGTTTTTATGACAAAAGACTGTGTCATAGTCAGCTGCCATTGTGTTTACATGACAAAATTCGTCATGTAAACACAATGGCAGCTGCCTATGACAATACTATGGACAAATACTTGTTAAAACTTGCCTTAAAGGGACATTGTCACGAACATTTTGCTTTGTTTTGGTCAAAATACACTAAGTACCTTTGCTCAAACATAAAATTGTTTTAAGAACACCAAGTTCAAGTTCAAGTTTATTATTCACACTTATTCAATTACAATACAACAACAATAAGGAAAAAAAGAGAAGAACAGAGCTAACTATACAAGAAGATAATATCAAGTGATTTCTGCAAGGAAGAACAAACCATAATAAGTTTTTCCACGACTCTTGGGAGGAACTTGAAAAAATTGGCCAATTTTTTCAAGTTGCAATCCATTTCCATCCTGGCTATCCGCAGCCAAAGATAACGAATACTAGTTTCTGTGCACTGGTAGAGTATTTGTTAACAAAACTGGACCATTATTTGTAGGTTTCCATTGAAACAAATACGTTTTTTGGCTTTTCAAAGTGATACTAAAAATAGGTGACAGTGTCCCTTTAATATTATTTAGTCATAGGCAGAAAAATACCCACTTAAGTCCTGGCCAAACTGACTGCAAGTATATGTCTGCAAGTTGTTCCAAGTTGTAAACAAGCAATTTCAATGTACATGTAGTCTTGCACATACACCCAAACCAAAGTAAACAGTAGTGACAGCAACTTGCGATAACTTGCGATAACTTGCAGTGGTTGATTAAGTGATATTAAAAACTTGCGTCAACTTCCACAAGAATCTATGCTTGATCGAATTGGACGAAAGTTATTGATGTAACTTATTATTGATGTTGACTTGTCTCTCCATTTGGCCAGGGCACAGATGCTCGTGGTCTTTTTCAACAAGTGAAAGAAAATTAACATCTTATAGTCTTTTACAATGTAGATGATCCCTCTGTAAGTCACTACTGGTGAAGTTGGCATCCTCAATAAAGATTATTATTAACATGTATGCATTTAAAGTGACATGCCTTGCACATTCCGTCTAAAACTGTAAAGTTGTATTCATTTTTGTGGCATGGAATATTTTATGTGATAATAAGGAACCAGCATTAAATCTAAACAAATTGGGACTATTGCATTGCTAGACTTACAGCTGTATTTGTCTAAACAGTAAGGTCCTTAAATTATGGTATGGTGTTGCAAAAATGTTTTTCAGTTGAAGACATAGCATTGATAAATAAAACATATTTATCTATTTTTCTGTACTATTTTTCTATTTACAAGATCTAGATAGCCTCCCGTTTTCAATTTACATGTTATTTACAGGGTCTTGACAGCCCCCCTTTTTCAATTTACATGTTATTAACAGGGTTCCTTACAGGCTCCCATTTTCAATCTACATGTTATTTACAGGATTCCTCACAGACTTCCTTCTTCGATTTACATGTTATTTACAGGATAGCCTCCCTTTTCAGATTTACATGTTATTTACAGCATAGCCTCAGATTTACATGATAGCCCCCCTTTTTCGATTTACATGTTATTTACAGGGTTCCTTACAGGCTCTCTTTTTCGATTTACATGTTATTTACAGGATAGCCCCCCTTTTTCGATTTACATGTTATTTACATGATAGCCCCCCTTTTACGATTTACATGTTATTTACAGGATACCTTACAGGCTCCCTTTTTCGATTTACATGTTATTTACAGGATAGTCCCCCTTTTTCGATTTACATGTTATTTACATGATAGCCTCCTTTTTCGATTTACATGTTATTTACAGGGTTCCTTCTTCGATTTACATGTTATTTACAGGATAGCCCATTTTTCGATTTACATGTTATTTACATGATAGCCCCCCTTTTCGATTTACATGTTATTTACAGGGTTCTTTCCAGGCTCCCTTTTTCGATTTACATGTTATTTACAGAATCTTCTCTTGTATTTACATGCTTCACTCAAAATATTTACATGTTATTTACAGGTTCGACAATAACATGTAAAAGGGAAATTAGCATGTAAATTATCATTTACAGTATCTTTACATGTTATTTACATATTATTTACATACAATGTAAATTTTCAACTTTTCCAGTGCGTAGTCGAAATGCCCGATATCCGAAGTGCTTCGAGACCTATAATATTTTCCGTATTTTGTTTCGGTGGGCATTCCGTGCTCGATGTCGCCATTGGTATCCCGACGTGCTTTGCGACACCTTTGCTGACCATCGGCGATAAAAATGAAGCGATTTTTGGGATAAATTTTTCTTGAGCGGGATTTAGCGGCAGGGGCCCAAACTTGGCCATCTGAAGTGAAAAAAACCTCGGCATTAAATCGAGAAATTTGGGTAAACTTTGGGATTCATTTTCTCGAGCGGGATTCAACGGAAAGACAGGGGGTTTAGTTAATTTTTGTTTTTTGCATACGTTATTTCTCTAAAACGACGGAAACTACAGCATAAAAAAATTCTGAACAATGTTTTGCAATTAATTTGTAGATTACATGCCAAAAATGAGGCAAAATGAGCGCGAAAAAAAAAACAAGGTCTCAAATTCGACATAGGTTGGACATGCTCCGACGTCTTCAAATGGTACCATACAAAAGTACTGCTGAAGAGGTTTCATTTGAATTGTCACACCATAGGATTTCGTCGACAGACTTGAAGGTTAGAACAAATGGTACCATGCAAAAGTACTGCTGAAGAGGTTTCATTTGAATGGTCACAATATAGGATTTCATCAATAGACTCAAAAGTTAGTCAAGAACAAATGGTACAATTGTGTACCAAGCAATACATGTAGTACTGGCAGAGAGGTTTCATTTGAATGGTCATACCATACGTCTAGGATTTTGCCAACAGACTCAAAAGTTAGAACTACACTACATGTCTCCATAATCAAAGTTAACGACAGAAGTGATAATTTAGGAGGAGAGAAACAAATTTAGGGACGGACCATTAGATTTTTTAGGGGGGGGGGGGGGGGGGGGGGGGTTGGGCAATACCAAAATAAAATAAAAGTACGGCCTTGAACTGCAAAAAAAAAATATCGTGCAAAACAAAAACCCCAGAAAAAAAAATTCCTGCAAAGCTTTATATTTTTAGAACAATATTTTATATCCAGGAGCAGATGGTCAGAACACAAATAAATCACACTGACGTTGTAGAATGTTAGCGACCCATATGCACTTGGGGAGGATCAAATGTTCCATCTTTTCATTGGCTTGTTTAGTTTAGCCAATAACAATGGTTTATTTTTGACCCGACGTAAGTTGTGTTTCTTTGTAGGCTTTTTAGCTGATTTCATAAGCATGTAAGATATTTTCTGACACAAGGAATGGCTCTTTTATAGTTGTACAGTGGCATTGTAGGTACATGTATATCTCAATGGATGAGAAATACTTTGTTTTTGTGTTGTACAACAAGCTTGTAATTGCAGGGGCGCCGCTACCGCTACTGGGCATTTGCCCCACCAACTTTCGACAGCTCAAAATGGCGGTGGGCGGAGATGAATAGTGTAGCAACATCCTTTGACCAGATCTGATAGCGGGGCGCTTTAATGCATTACAGTTTGCAAAATAAATATTCCGTTAATTAATCAAAAGCCTACAATTTTAGCATCGGAGATATTGTGACTGACTTTAGACTGGAGATTGGATATTGTGAACCAAGCATTTCATTACCCTTTAAGTTACTCGGACGTCAGCTATCGGACTCCAGCTACCGACAAATCCATCAAACAAATCCATCAATGCTGTGAGTTAGCGCTCGGCCTCTGCCCTAAGAAGGCTCAACACATATCTACGAACAAACTATGTCACAAGAAAGATTAAATCATTGCATTATCCAGACATTGCATTAACTGACAAATTGAACATGGCTGATAATGGAAATCAGTTTCTTTCTGCTTCTAATGACAGAGAAAATCGCTTTGGAAAATTCGTTTCCAAAGCCTTAATTCCCATACTGAAAAGAATTGACAGAGAATATTCGAGTGACAGTCGAATTTACTTTGAACAAACAAACAAAATGGAGTTACACCCAAGTTTCAGAAAGTGTTTCGTGTACATGTACTTTTCATGAGAATTAAACTGAACTCAAAGCTGGCCTTGGAAACTGTTTCTCCGGTCTCAGGAACGCTGGAAATAGCATTTCAGAGAGTTTCATTTCAAAACTTTCCCGGGGGGGCATGCCCCCGGACCCCCCTAGAAGCTCGGCATAGGAAATTCGCCCCACCAACATTATATTTCCGACGCCGCCCCTGTAATTGTAAGATGGTTGGGTGTACTACGATGGGCTGTGGAAGCGACATCAACAGGGGCTGGTGTAAAGAAAATTGTAGGGGTAGTTACAACAACGCGGCCAGGTTTTATGCTATCAAGCTGCTGTTACATCAGATCTGACTTGCTATAGTATTTCTGTCTCTAGTATGGCCTTTCTAGTATTCCTAACACGTATATGTGTCAGGCACTA
Organism: Dendrophyllia cribrosa; assembly: GCA_024195265.1. Classification (NCBI taxonomy): domain Eukaryota; kingdom Metazoa; phylum Cnidaria; class Anthozoa; order Scleractinia; family Dendrophylliidae; genus Dendrophyllia; species Dendrophyllia cribrosa. The sequence goes on along the minus strand of JAJLRJ010000011.1, from coordinate 9,936,356 downwards.
AAACATATAGACTCGCAACAAAAATATCATGCAAGCAAATCATGGCAAAAAGAAAAATCCTGCACAGTCTCGAGCATAGAAAAAAATATCCTGCAACAAAAAATTGCCCAACCCCCCCCCCCCCCCCCCCCCCCTCAAAAATCTAATGGTCCGTCCCTTAGCACTTTGAAATATATTTTTTCAGTTGAGGTAAAAATGTTGCAATTTGCATAATGTCAAAGTAATTTGAAACCTTTTCAGTAACGCATAACGCAGCTGTTTCGTAAAACATCTCGCAATCAGACACACGAAAATATATCCAGTTTTTATTCCTCTGTATCCGAAACACAGAAAAGAAAATTAAATGAAAAAGTGATCGCTTTAACGTGATTTTCGCCCGAGAAACATTCACTAGCGGAAGCAAAGCTCGCAAGAAACGTCTCGCAAGACACCGCGTGCATTGTTTACATCTTCTCTCGGGGGTGAATTTTTGCACCCAAAGTTTCAGTTGTCTCTTCTGTTCTTTCAACTTCACGAAATAAAAATTAATGAAAGGCAAACAACCGAAAGAAGTGAAATTAATTGGGATTCCTACCACGCTTATATTTCTTCCTTCGCTGTCCACTGTTCACTTCTTATTAAATAAGCGCTATGTACTATTCGTCTAAATTATCTTCTTCATGTTCGTTTTAACATGTTTTAGCGGGTTTCCGTCATGAAGGTATCGTAGAATTAATCGCGAGTGTCAAATACTTTCGCAGTGTCTTCTTGAGTAATTTCCTTACGCATATTGAATATGAAACTGTTAGATGCAACAGAGAAAACACAACTCGCACTTTGTGACGTTCGCCTCGCATCAACAAACAACAGGTGTACTCCACCGCGGTCAAACGAGAGAAATTTGCAAAAGTTAACCAAAGTACTTCAAAGTTAAGGTTGTCATTTTCACTGTTTATTAAAAGTTTCATATATTGACAATACACTGTCAACTCACTAAACGTTTTGAAAGTTTACTAAAAAAAGTTCTAAGCGTTTGAAAACTACGAACCGCAGAACTGTCGGCGCCATTTGCCAACACAATTTTGCTCAGGCACGAAGCGTTTTGATCAGTTTTCAACGATCGAAAAGAAGCTCGTTATTTTGAGCCGGCAAGATGAAAAGATAGTTACATAAACTAATTATTTTATACATCCTTGCTCACGTTTCCACTTAATTCTAAATGAATCCCACCAAATAAAACGAAAAACGCCTCAGACATGTGACCGCGGTGAAGGTTTGAATAATCCCGCCGTCCCCAGAGTTGCGCAATACTGCACATTTGTGGACGACCAAACTGCATTTTAATACTTGGTCGCTACGCCCAAGTAATTATATGTATGAATAAACAATATAATAGATATTCCACTTGCTCTATGAGTGCAATGGCAACCTCACGTGTTTTTATTCGTGGTCATGGCTGATTTCGCAACCATAAATCAGCCATGACCATGAATAAAAACACGTGCGAGGTTGCCATTCATTTTAACAAAGATAAACATGAAATGTTTGACTTTGAATTCGTTATTGTGGAAGTCAAATCTTTTATAATTCAAATAACGAAAATAGTGTTGATGAGCGTTTGTTAACTAGGGAAGCATTTTGGAGTGCACAGCTTTGCACCCTGATGCCACACGGCCTAAACAAAAGATCGGATTTCAATTCAAAGAACAGAATTAGATATAACCAAGACCTTTCATGCCGCCTCATTTCATCATTCGGTCTCTTTTTATCTTTTTATCATTGTAATTTTTAGCTGATTTTACTCGATTACGTTACTTGCTGTTTGCAATTGTCTTGGCATTCAGGAGCTCTGTTCGGGGAACCTGTTTTTTTTTTTGCGTTGGCTTGTCATTCAGGTGCCCCGAGCAGGGAATTTATTACTAACTACTATTGTTTAGGGGCCCTGCTTGGGGACCTTGTTACTACATTGGCCTTGAGATAATTCGGGGGCCCTAATTAGGGAGCTTGTTATGCTTTTACATTTACACAACACCATTACATTGTCATGTTTTTAGTTAATATGTAACTTGTCAGCTTTACTCTATTACGTAACTTTTCTATAGTTTTAATTGCAACTTTTGTTATGTTAGAAGAATTATTATATATTAAGGAACTTATTTCTGTAATTTTTATTCCAAGTATTTTTTATCCTGTACATGTATAATATAAGCACTGAAGAAGCCCGAAGGGCGAAACGTCTGCCATTAAACTTCAGGACATGTGAAGAGTTCGCTTCTTGCTTTTGTTTCCCCATTTTTTAAAATAATACATATATACATATATATATAATTATGTTAATTTTCTTATTTTAACTTGACAATGATGAAGAGTGGTCGGAACGTTGTGCAAAAATTGTACCATTAGTTTTTACTCTTAATTGTTTTAAAAACACTTGTTGATAAAAAATAAATGGGGAGGGGTTAATACAATTGCACACTTACCATTTAGAAGATAATTATCAACAACTGGCAGAAAAGATCTGCTTTTTGTAGCATCACTTGTGATATTTTCCTGGGCTGCCATTATCTCGCTAACATTCTTACTCTTCAAACAATTCTTTAATCCTGCCATGCTACATCCAAGAAAGTTTGCAACCATTCTGTTGGCAAGAAAACAGCTGGAAATAATTCAAAAGTTCTTCTACACCAAAACAGTAACTTGCCAGGTCTGTCATAATAGAAACTACTGAAAGTTATAAAATAACTAAAAGACAAAAGTTCAACCATGGGAGGCTACATGGCTACATATCCAGCAAATGCAGACAGCCCTACAATATTATTATGAATGACTTCAACAATTGAAGGGCTCCCTGCAAGAACGTCCTGAGTGCGTTTTTGGAAAATTTTCACAGAAATCTTGGATTTTTGGCCTCCAAAGGGACTCACTTGCCAAAATTATGACTGGATCATGTAAATATGACTGAAAGGATTTAAACCAGGTCAACAAATCTTCTATCTTCGAACAGAATACAGTATTTTTTTTTATTTTGAAAAGATACATAGGGTGTCCTGGGAGCCAAAGGGTGTCATCAGGGCGGCAAAATTTTGGAGCTGTTTTAAGTACCTTAACAATAATAAATCATTAATTTGACAAAACTGTGCTTTTAAAGGCCTAAAACATACAATTTTAGTGAAAGTTACCAAAAACGCACTCAGGACGTTCTTGCAGGGATCCCTTCAATTTTAATCATGAAAGATGCCTTTGTGGAAGATTGATAAAAATCTTACAAAGCATCCCCAAATGAAAAATCATCTGGTGAATGTGTAGGCCAGTCATTCTTTTATACAGAAGAAAGCTAGGGGATTTTACTGACAAAATAAAATTTGGAAAATGCTGCCTCATTCCCACAATTTATAACTTACGGATCTTCCTAAGAATGCTTTCAAAAGAGTTCTCCGCAAATTGCTATTTGATATTTTAGAAAAGGAGGATGACTATATTCAAATTCCCATAATTATTAATAAAAGTAGGTACACAGATACACTTGCTATAGTCAGAGACTCCTTGTCTTAACGCATTGTATGTCAGTAAGCGCTGTGTTAACCCTTTCACTCCCAGAGTCAATTATGGAGACATGTAGTGTAGTTCTAACTTTTGAGTCTGTGGACGAAATCCTATGGTGTCACCATTCAAATGAAACCTCTTCAGCAGTACTTTTGCATGGTACCATTTGTTTTTCAATATTTTACAAATTAAATAAATTTTGGGATTTTTCTTGAATTTTGATGTTTGGCACTCTTGGGAGTGAAAGGGTTAATTAGATCACTTCACTTCTGTGTTTAATTATTTATTTTTAGTGCAATCTGCAAGGCTTTGATATAGTATAACTAAAGGTTTTTGATTTTATTAGATAATTGTGTTATTCAATGACATGTACTTGTTTTGCCCCGCCACGATTAGCTTTCCAGCTATTTGCAGGGCAAACCAAACCACCCAACTCTTGTATTGTTGTACAAAGAATAAATTGTTGTTGTTGTTGTTAACATTATTGTCAGTTATTCCTATTTTCGTTATCCATTACACGGAAACCTTTTTCAGAACAAACAAAGACTAGACTAAGCTAAGTGAAAGGCCTGAATATAATACAACAAGAGACAATAGAAAAAGAAGTCAAGCTGTCAAAAGTTTGAATAGCATTGCGTGCAAATTCTCTAAATTAAATACTAGCAATGAAATGGAGAATTTTTAATAAGTTTTAATGAACCGCATGATGGCCAGAGTAACTTTTGGTCAAAAAATGACATTTAATTTAAATTATATTTGTAGTTTGATCACTGAGAGGATCACAAAATTAATTTCACTCAAGTTTCATCTGTTTATATCTACATGTGCATGTCATATTGCATTCAACTGCAAGTACATTGTAGTTCATGTACCCTAATTATGTTGGTACACACTGTACGTGTTGTAGTTAATTTTTTATTTCAGGTAATTTTTGTTTTTCCTTTGTTTCAAATTCATTAGCATATATTAACAGTACCCAAAAACAATGGAAAAATAAAAATTACCTGAGATAAAAAATTAACTACAACATACGTGTACAGCACTGTATGCACATGCAAGTTGGTACATACTGTATATCTGAGCTTTGGTAGGCAGGAAAAATCAAGATTTCACACATTCCTTTAAAGTATGTTTATTCCATTAATTCAGCGCCATTTTAAATATTTAAAATTGTCTGGGTTGGAAAACTGGTTAGCACTCAATCTAGACCTACCGACCAATAGCATGGTATACAATGCATGTTTTAGGGTTGATAGAACTTACATGTAGGGCATTTCTTCTATAGCACGAGTGTGGCCTATTGAAGAAAGTTAACTTTATGCTTCAAGTTTAAGAGTGACTGACCCACCCAGTTTGCATTGCGCACTTCTCTTATTGTTATGATACGGCTCTATTCCATATTTGGGCAAGCATCACCTCTTGCACGAGTGAATTTCTCATCTACAATACAGTATGGACGTTCGGGGGCCCTGAAAATGGCAGATGAACCAACATAGGCGCGCAATGCAAACTGGGTGGGTCAGATTCTTAAAGGGAGGAAAAGAAAGAGAATAATTATTGGCCATTTTTTGTCATGTGGTACCTTCGCCTTTTAGGGTTGAAAGAACTTAGGGCAGTTCTTCTGTACATGAGTGTGGCCTTTAAAAAATTAATATTTTTTTATGCTTCATGCAAGTTAAGGGAGGAAAAGAAAGAGACAACTGAATGGACACTTTTTGTCATGTGGCACCACATACCCTGCTGTCTCTATAGCTGTTTTGTTTTCCACGCCAGCAAATGTGGTAGCTGCAGTTCCACTTTGAAGAATAACTTTGTGGTAAAGCCCAGAGCTCATAGGAGACAGCATATGAATGGCGACACTAGCTGCACCAGCAGATTGACCAAAGATTGTCACATTTTTGGGATCACCTCCAAATCTATAAGCAAAAAATGAGCCTCTGCATGAGTACTAATAACTTACAGTATTTACCAACTTCAATTGCTTCATTTCTTTTCTATTCTTAATTAATGGTTTCCACATGATGTCCTAAAAATTAAAAAACCTAAACAAATACATCCTACAAAGCTGTTTATAACAATTGGTAAGTTGATACCGGTGTTACAGTACAATCTTTCACAAAAAGTTTCAGGTTGTAAGGAATGAAGTATTAAATCCAAGTATGTTTTTTGTGCATGTGTCCAAATATTTAGAAATTAATGACAAATTTAAACTAAGTTGGAAAGAGTAATATTTTGGTATGAGCTGACATACCATCATCAAACTAAGAATATAAATGCAAGTTAGGTCTTAACGTTCATGTGTTTGGATGAAAAGAGTTCTTAATCTGTTTTGCCGGTTGATTTACAACCGGGGAAACTGAATCTGTACACAACATACGTCAGAGGATGTGATTTATTCAATAGTAGTACTTTGTCTTTGTTGTTGGTGTAGAAACACAGTTTCATTGTTTTCTCGCATACTTTTATCTCAATGTTGGACAATCTTTTCACCCGAACACATGAACATGTACATGTACATGTATGCTATACATGTATCTGACAAAGAGAGTACAATATACAATGTACAAACAGTTGCGCACTTGTGAACGTTTAATTTTCATTCATAATTTGTGTAATTTACCACTGACAACGCTCCACTTATTCTTCCTTGTAACAAAGAACATTTCACACAATTAATATGCAACAACACCATGGTATTGGACTGCAACCACAAGTTGAATCTAATTCTCCTATACAAAGAGGCATATTACAGGTATACAGGGATTCTGACAGGGTGCGGGGAAAAAACTAAAATTGTGCGGGAGTTTTGAGGCAAATTGTGCGGGAAATAACGTAGATTGTGCTGGAAATTGTGCGGGATTACGCAATCCTGTGATCAACCAAATATTCAATCACCAGTGTTCTAGCCAGGTCAGAAAAATATGTCAAGGAGGAAATTCTGCATAAATGAAAAATACAATTAGATGTTTTACTTTGGGGATAAAAATGTACCCATGCCAGCAATCGCCAATTTGCGGCTAGTTTATTTGTCTCAACAAAATCACATTGCGTGACACGATGAACTCGATCGGGTAATTTCCGATCTGTTGCGAGTTCCTTTATGAAAAATCCGTACATTTTATGTAGTTTGAATAATTTCCATTAAAGGTTCACACAATTTCTTCGAAAGATTGCCGCAAAAACACAACCTCGAGATGTATGCAAATTGCGTGCTAAAATTTAATGTAATTTGATAGCATGGTTGTTTTGCATTTTCCTGAATGAAAACGTCTTTCACTTGATTGAAAAAAATCAAATCCAGTATTCTGATCAGAACTTAATAATTTTCTCCTATCAATCCGAAGTTCCAGCGCTTTAATAGTTTGTTTGTCGATTCGCAAACTTGATATTAAGTTCTTTGCGAAAATAATTCAGACAGAGTGACATTCATTTCGGCATGACCGCGAGTACATTTCTTCAGTGTTTCTTCTTCAGTCCTCGACATATTAAACTAAAAGAGGAAGCGAAAGCGCTCGAAAAAATATCAACAGGCCGCTAAGAAAAACGACATAATGTCTGAAAAACGACAGCGACGCGAAAAAATCTGTAGGAAGTTGAAAAGAAGTAAAACTGAGACTAGTTCCCAGGACGGCGAAGAGAACGCCTTGTTGTTTTTATATCGATCCTCTTGAGCTGTTCGAGGAAAGCGAGGGTTTTCTCGATTGTTTGGAAGGAAAATGGGCTGAAAATAGCCTAAAACGTTTCTCGAAATCTTGGTAATCAATAGAAATACCTGATTTAATTAAAATTTTAATCAAATATTTCGGTATTGTGCGGGATTGTGCAGATATTTAGGAATTGTGCAGGTTTGACCGAATTGTGCGGTCCCGCACCCGCGCATCCTGTCAGAATCCCTGGGTATATCAAACACCTAACACCTTCTTTCAACAATGGATTCAAATCCAGCTGAGAACTTTGCCTTTATATCTCACGAGTGCACTTTTTGTTTTGCTTTCTTATTGTTATTGCACCGATATAAGTGCCATGCGCATGTGCGAGTTTTTGTGAGCGAGCCCTTTTAAGATCAACCTTGTATGCATACTTTTAAGTCTGATGATGGTATAGTTTGACACAATGAACATAATCAGGATTATCTTTTATTCTCTACATGTACTGAAACTATCAGCAGGTACTGTGATTAAGGTTTTAAGTAATGATCCGCATAAAAAGGATAGCGCTGAAGCCTGAACGGCAATGCACAATGGAATGCCAATTTTTTTTCATTGTTACATCTCATTGGCCTAGACTCAAAAACTGCTAAAAAGTTAAGGTTCAAGGTGCATTTTGTCTAATTTTTTTAAGGTTTCAAGTAATTTGAGACCCAATTGCACAACATGCAAGTTTTAAAAGATAATTGTATTTGGGAACTTCATCAAAGAAGCAAAATTATTAGCTATTGTCTTCTGCTATTCTGATTGGTTAAGCACGAACATTTCCTAAAATTTACATGTAATTGACGCAAATGGATTTTCTTTATTTTTATACTGAAATATAATTATGAACCATCAGCCCCTCCCTAGTCTTGAAACCAAAGATATTCTATGTGGGAAAGAGCCAATGCCGCAGAACAATGAAGTTTACTATTAATAGTTCTTATGCGGAGCATTACTTAAAAAGGTTTTGCTTCTGATTTGTAAAAGTTTTAAATGTGTCATGCAATTTGTCACAAAAATTCAGATACCATAAGCAGTGAAAACAAAATATATAAATAACAGACATTTATATAGCGCACTTGCTATGTGATACTCAAATGTGCTTTACAACACTGTTCGGGGGACTTTGCCAGACTGCTACAGGTGTAAATGCAGTTTACAATCATTATCGAATGTGACACAGGTGCCGGCCAAGCCTGCAAATAATTTTTGTCTATAAGCAGGTCATTTGTCTGGCCAAGGACAATTTTTGACCCGACAAGAAGCCAGTCTGGTCGGACATAAATTTTCTTTGTCATTATAAATTAAAAAAGAGACATTAGAGACATTTCCGTTCTGTATTTCAACATAGGCGGTGACCCTTCCTCAGAATGTTGGTTGCAAATTCAAAAGGCTTAAAATTAAAGTCAACTGAGTGAAAAATCAATACTCTCCCAGAAAGAGTACCTTTACATTAAATCAGGTATTATTTACCTGTTGATAATCGACAAATTTAAGAATGTTCGTATTATCGGCGGAAAACATATTGGCACCACACCCCTAGTCACACAAACACCTGTAAATTTTAGGAATTTTGAAATCATGATTTCTCAAAGAAATTGTGATATATTGCCTTGAACTTTTTTCTCATTTCTATTAAAACATTTCAATCGGGTCAAATTACGACTGTAATTTATCTCACAACACTTGCAGATAACAGACAATAAGACAGTAATAACATAAGACCTCAGATTTTAGTAGTGTTTCAGTGGAACGTAATTCAGACTAAATGGGGCTAAACGATCTTTCACGACGCCGCTGCAAAAAGCGTCAATTAACAACTTAGGAATACTGGCGCTTGATGTGGCGTGTTTACAATTCAACGCGACATTTGAAACGACGCATTGCGCGTGATAAATTAATTCTTGGAACGGAAGAAAAACGAAAGTAATAACAAATCATTTTTGCGTTGTATTGCGGTATTATAATAAAATAAACTTGTTCCATATTTGGCCACAAACTTCAAGAAAAAATATTTTCATTGAAGTTGAAATGCCCGGTCAGAGTGTCCGACCAGGCTCAGCTTTTACCTGTCAAAACCTCAAATTTGCCGGACAATTGTCCGATGACCGACTGTTATTTGCAGTCTTGTGCCCCCATAACTTAAACAAAGCAGACCACAGACACCTGGGACTATGAGTGCTAAGGGATCTTTAACATCCCCTACAGGAAGGACAACTGACTTAGCACTGCTGGAATTGACTCATCCATAAGGAACAAAAACCAAAATATTAATAAACGATGTCAGGAGCCCATCAAAGGTGACGATGTTTATCCAAAGTTACATGTAGTAACAGAGGGATAAAGTGTCTATTGCAGTTTATCTCCAAGGTGGGGGGAAGTTATCCTTAAGGGACGGGATTTTAACATTCATTATTTTCCTGGGGGTAGGGAATTTGACTCTGGCTTCAGTCAAAATGTCAAAATCCCCTGGATCGGCCCCCGCCCCCTCTCCCTGCAGCGTAACATTGATTTTTAGGTTCATAAAACGGGCGATGCTTCTCGAGGGAGGTAAAGGCCAACGGGAATTGCTTACCTTTTAATGTTCTCCTGAACCCATTGTAACGCTTTTACTTGATCCAGAAGCCCAAAATTTCCGGGCAGTTCTTTTGTTCCCGTAGACAAAAACCCCAACGCACCAAGACGGTAGTTAAAAGTTACAACAATCACTTCTCCCTCAGTTGCAAGATAACTGCCATTGTAGATATAATAAGAAGAAGTACCGGAGGAAAACCCTCCTCCGTAGATCCACACCATAACGGGCAAAAGAGCATTCTGTTGCGCTTTGTTCTCGGGAAGAAAGACATTCACAGAAAGACAGTCCTCACTCGTTTTCGTCGTATTTTTTATTAGTCTGCTTGGATTTTGCGGACATGCAGGTCCGAATGCATTTGCGTTTAAAGTAGTTGTCCACGGCTTCGGCGAGGAGGGGGCTTCAAATCTTCCAGCTTGGGCAAACGGTATCCCAAGATATTGTACCAGTGTTTTGTTTGTGTTCAAAGTCAACACTTCACCGCGTACAGGGCCGTTTGTGGTGTTTACGATTGAGGCGTCTGAAGTGAATATCAATAAAGTCGAAGCTACGAAAAGTACACTGAGCATTCTAAGGGAAATCACGATGGTGCGAGCCATATCTTTTCCTTTTCCAAATGCACAAAAAGAAAAATTATGCGACGAAATCCAAAGCGCGTGCAATGAGGCCCTTTTGGCGGGGATTTGTCGGGAGAATGGGGCTTCTCTGAAACCGCAGGCTGAAACCGGAAGTTTATAATGGCTCAACGGAGAAATCGGCGATTTAATATCGGGCACGATCAGGCACTATTAAACGGAACGAAGTCAACTAAGCCAGAGTGGCTTTAAACTACAGAAGTTGAACTATATTTTCTTCATTGATTTACTTTCTTCGCACACGGATTTGCCCTCCCTGGCAGGTTGCCAGGGGAGCGAAAATATGTTCCGCTTCGCAATACTCCTGGGACCGGAAATGATATTGGACACTGAATGTTCGCATGAGCTGATCATATGACTTCGTCGTGGTTGCAAAAATCGGAATAAAATCAAAATTCTAAACACAAAAGCCTCCAATTTCCCTTATGTCTAACCAAAAAAAAATTCCTCCCCCCTAAAAAGGGGTTAATATATAAAAGGGAAATACATGTATACGAAATCTGGTATTTACGATTTTAAAACAAATCACCCGCAAAAAGCATGTGGAAAGGCAGGGCATACACAGTTTGGTACTTCATAAGCTTTTCTTTAGTAATTTGTTCCTTCTGTCACGCAATCATTCAGATTCATTCTCGTCCCCAGAACTTCACGCTTTTTCAACCGCTGACCAATACCTTATTATAGGAAATTAAGTAATGATCCGCATAAGAAGGATAGCGCTGAACGGCAATGCATGATGGAATGTCAACTTTTTTCATTGTTACAACTTGTGATCTCATTGGCCTAGACTCAAAAACTGCTAAAAAGTTAAGGTTCAAGGTGCATTTTGTCTAATTTGTTTAAGGTTGTCTAATTTGTTTAAGTAATTTGAGATCCAATCGCACAACATGCAAGTTTTAAAAGATATTGTATTTGGAGAACTTCATCAAAGAAGCAAAATTATTAGTCAGGTCGCTTATCGCAAAAAAATGGCTCGATCTATACAGAGTGGACAAAAGCACCAAATTTTGTATAAAGGTAGTATAGGGCATGGTAATCAATATTGGAGGCGGTGCCCAGATGTACCTCTTCACAGTAAAGGATAGCAGAGCATTAAAGTTTTTAAAATCATCGGTGATGGGCTCCATGTGGTGGGTACTAAGAAAAACCTTTTTCTCTGGCTTCTATTCCATAAAATCAATAGAAAATCTTTAAGGGTAGATAAAACTAAGTGTTCTTTGTTGAATTCCTGAAAAGAAAACTGAAATTCAATAAAATAAAGCGAAATAAAAAATAAGAAAGTTTAAGTCTTGTACCCAGTCCCCAAGCGGTCATCCAACATGGCGCCGATCAGTCATTCGCTACATGCAATGTAAGTACAAAAGAAAATTGTTGATTTTGAACACAATATTATCAAATTTGGATTTTTCTGAGTTAAAACATAGCCTTAAAGAGTTAACAGTTGGATATGTGCTGTTGTAAAGCTCTTTATTGGCTCAATTTGCAGCGAATAACGATTGTTTCCTTCGTTCATTTTCAGAGGTGTTCTAAATACGAAGCCAATTCTTGGCTAAAATGAATTTGAATTGGGAATCATGCATTATTTGCCAGCAGCAGACAAAAGAAAGTTTAAGATGTCCGCAAAATTCCCCTTCAACATTCGACCCAAATGTCTATACGACCTTCTTGAACAATATAGTGGCATTCAAAGATTTGGATTGCCTGCCGGTCGAAATTCAGTTCGATCTCGACAATGTCTCATCACGCACTCTAGAAGAAAATAACGCAAAATGGCACCAGACTTGCCGTCTTAAGTTTACCACCTCAAAGCTCAAAAGAGCAGAAGAGAGAGCAAATAAACGGGAAAATGCAGAGAAAACAGAGCCAGTGCTACCTACTCCTGAAGTTAACAAAAGAACCCGACGATCTCCTGACGATGAAAAGTGTATCGTCTGTGATAAGCCCGGAGGAGTGTTGCATAAGTTTTCGACACACGAAGCCGACAGGAATTTAAGACGAATTGCCACCAAGTTGCATGAATTTGATCTGACTGCCAGAATGGCTGCTGGTGACTTGGTCGCAATCGATGCGTTGTACCATATGAAATGTCTGACAGAGCTGAGGAACAAGGAGCGGTCAGAAGAGAGAAAAGAGAAAAGTAGAGGTGTGTGGGAAGCGGAAGAGGACGAGAGAATAAATGAGACGAGAGCATTTGTAGAGCTAAAAGAGTATATCACAGACGCGGTAGAAAACAGCACCTATTTCTTCGTCCTGTCCGAACTTCACAGCCTGTTTGAAAGTCGCCTGAAAGAGTTAGGCATACAGAAGTCAATTAACCGATTTAGGTTGAAAAATCGATTACTCGAGGAATTTCCCGAGGCCCAGGAACAGAACGATGGAAAGAACACAATCATTGCATTTCGTGCCGGTCTTAAAGGCATATTAAAAGATGTATTAAAGGAAAGAGACTTTTCTGATGATACTTTAGCTTTAGCGAAAGCAGCAAAGATCGTCCGTCAAGACATGTTCTCGCACACAGGATTTTCTTTCTCCGGTGCATTCAGTCCCCGCCAGTCTCAAGACCTTGATTTCTATGATTCTGACTGGTGTAAATCTCAGAGAGCAAGGACCCGAGTCACAGCCTTGTTTAACTATGTGTCAGACGATTTTGTTTAACTCTAAGAAACGATCATACAGTTTCGAGCGACACACCCTAGCACGTGAGCCGCCATTACCGCTTTACATTGGTTTCAGCCTCCATTCCTTAACGAGGTGCAAAACACTGATTTCCAAACTTAATCAGCTGGGTCTCTCCATCTCGTATGACAGAGTTATGGAAATTCAGGAATGGCTAGCCACAGCTACGTCCCAGCGTTTCGAGTCTGACGGATGTGTTGCTCCTCCCTGTCTTAAAAAAGGCATCTTCTCTGTGGGTGCACTCGATAACATTGATCACAACACAAGTTCTACAACTGCTACATCCTCGTTCCATGGTACTGGAATCAACATTTTCCAGTTTGCGACTGAAAACAATCCTGGCGAGAGTCGACCGCCGATAACCATTCCCCCTCCTGTTGGATCTGCTTCACATTGTCTTCCAGAAAGTTATGCTGTTGTCCCTCCTACAGAGCTTAATACGACAACCACGACAGTGCCAGCGCACCAGCTAAACATGAAACAGGAAAGGCATCTCAGCGTCTTTTTCATCGTCAGGTGCGCAACCTTGTCGACGTGATACGTAGCATGGGCAACCCTTTTATGGACGACTTTCCTGAGCTAGTAGTGTTGGATAGCAGAGACTGCATGGATGTCTCGGTTGCTGAAACGGTGCAGTCTTTTCAAGATCTCGGTAAACGGCAGTACGAGGAGTATCGGAAGCAAGTAGTCATTAACCGAACAAAGTCGATTAACGATCCAATCAAGAAAAACAACTTAGCTCTTTTCAAGAAGCCGCATCAGAAGTCCACGTCCAAGCAGCAAAAGACAATCTCCGTCTTACAGAACAATGTTGCCATCTTCTCACAGCTATATATCGCGATGCAGAACAGAGAGAGTGACCTAGCGGAGTTCTTCTCGCACGAAGTGCAGTCTTTCCCCCCGTCTTTGTCCGAGTTTGGCAAATTGCGGCTTCCAACAGCGAAGTCAGATCTTCTACAATGTTTCCCAGACGTTCAACAGCCTGAACCACCCAGACATGTCGGCTGCAGAATCCTCGATGGCGCTGTGATAGTCCACTGTCTTCCCACCACAGGTGCTGTCACGTTTGACGAGTACGCAGACAAGGTTTTCATACCGCATCTACTGAGTCAGCTGCAGTATACCAAGCGAATAGATGTCGTTTGGGATGCCTACGTGCCTGGCAGTTTGAAAGAGTCTACGAAATCGGAGAAAGGTATCTGGGCAGACAAAAGTACCTTTGCAATGGATGCAGTTCCTCAGGGATGCGGCAAACAAGAAAGAGTTGTTCCAATTTTTGACATCTAAAGTAGCCAACTTCAAGTTTCCCGCCGACAAAAGTATCTACATAACATCAGGTAATCAATGCTTAGCGAAATAAAAACTTCCCTTGTCGAGGAAGTAAAACTTCCACGCAAACGTATAGCGGTTGTTTCGAACTGGCCTCAGTGCAGATGTCAGGTAAACTGATTCCCGCACCAGTGCAGCATCTCTTTTCTGATTACAGTAATACTTAAACATGTTTTACTCTTTATGTTAGCAGGACAAGCCGTGGTTTCAGGAGGGACAGGGCAGCCTATGGTCAGCTGCAACCACGAGGAAGCAGACACGAGAATGATCGTTCATCTCTTCCACGCTTTGCTGACTATCGACAAAGCACTGGTTCGCACAGTTGACACAGACGTAATAGCGACACTAGTTGGAAAGATGGCCGACTTCCTAGCGGTCAACCCAGAAGCCGAGGTCTGGGTTGCGTTCGGGATGGGCAGGAACTTTCGTTTTCTCTGCGTCAATGCAATCTCTGCGTCCCTAGGTGTCTCCAAATCCCGTTCCCTCCCTGTATTCCACGCTTTAACCGGGTGCGATACGACGTCGGGATTCTACGGCAAAGCAAAGCGGACAGCATGGGACGCCTGGACGCTGTGCAGCAATAGAGTGACGGCTACTCTTGAGTTCCTCGCGACCAACCCCTTCCAGCAACTCACAGAAAATTCCATCCACTTCCGCACTCTAGAGCGTTTCATCATCGTGATGTATGACAAGACCAGTCCCCGCACCAATTTAAACGATGCAAGGATGGATCTTTTCTGTCGGCGTACTAGTGGATCAATCGATAATCTTCCGCCGACAAAGGTATCTAATCTAATCATATCAATTCGATTTATTTTTATACTAACAGAAATGTAACGTTTGGATATTTACTTCCTTTAGAATGCCCTGTTGCACCATGTTAGACGAGCCACTTTACAGGCAGGCATCTGGACCACTAGTGACTCATCTGTCCAGGAGATCCCCTCACCCGGTTACTTTGGTTGGACCAGGAGTGCTGACACATGGACGCCCCTATGGCTTACCGTACCGGAGGTCTCAAAGTGTTGTCAGGAGCTGCTCAAGTGTTCGTGCAAGCAGCAGTGTACTAGGTGTAAATGTGCAAAGGCAAACCTCAGTTGCACTCCGCTTTGCAAATGCACATGCAATCGATCGTAGACAGTAGGGTATGACCTTTAGTGTGGATTTATTGGATTTAGTGTGGATACTGTGTTGGTTCGTACGTTTACTGTCTTCCATGCTCCATTGTGGGCAGATTGTCAAGATTAGAAATTGCGGACAAAAATCCAGTCGTCTCCAGTAACGAGGTGAAAGATTGGACTGCATGTTTCATAGCAAGCGAAGGTCAAATATGGATAAAAAAAACGGAGAGTATCGTGTAAATATGAAATAAAAGCCTGATTAACATATGTGAGTATTTTTTAATATCTTTTTCTTTAATTAACTTTGTTCTTCCCATAAAAAGATACAGAACTCAAAATTTTGAAAAAATGGATGAGTGGAGCCTGGAGTCGAGTAAGAAGCAAACTTTGCAATTTCACTAGTGAAAGCATATTTATCTACTCCCTTGAGCCGATCAATGTTCAACTAGTATAAAACAGCTTGTTTCTGCTTACACCACTCGTAAATAGTCACGAGAAAGACGTTTTTAAAATCAAACCACAGGGAGCCCAATTCGTGAAAATTTCAAAATTTAATTCCCCTTTAACTCGAACCCCTGGAGAGATACATCTGGGCACCGCCTCTAATATTGAATGTCATTCTTAAAACTACACTCGTGCCAAATTTGGTGCTTTTGTCCACTCTGTATAGATCAGAGCACTAAGCAACCAGACTATATTAGCTATTGTCTTCTGCTATTCTGATTGGTTAAGCACCAACATTTCCTAAAATTTAATTGACGCAAATGGATTTTCTTTATTTTTATACTAAAATATAATTATGAACCATCAGCCCCTCCTCTATTCTTGAAACCAAAGATATTCTATGAGGGAAAGAGCCAATGCCGCAGAACAATGAAGTTTACTATAGTTCTTATGTGGAGCATTACTTAACGCTCCTGTAAATTGAGGTCTTTGAAATTAACGCGACTTAAATTAACGCGAATTGGAGGAAAAATTTATTTCGAATAAAGAAAATTAACGCGAGAGAGGGGGCAAATTTTTAAAATGAAGAAAATTAACGCGATTATTGATGTCTCTAAAGATATTTTAGCTGTAGTACACGGATGTCGAGAACCGCTCTTCTGAAAGCAAGAATGAAATGGAAATATTGCAGATGACATATATCTTTAAGCTTTTATATTGTTAAAGATTAAAAAATAGTGTGCAGAAAAGAGAAGGTTATTGTTCCTAGTTGCTATATGTGTTCGGACAGTATCCAGAATTTGGGGTGAAATTAAGGTCTCGGAAATGAACGTTCCACTTAAATAATGTCGCGGAAATTAACGCGACTTAAATTAACGCGAATTCAATTTCATGGAGCGTTAATTTCCTATAATAAGGTAAATGCAATCCCTACGCCCTGTTTGCGGCAAGGAAAATCAAAGAAACATGTCTGTTACTGAGATAGGCATTTATTATACTCGAAAGAAGCCCGCAACATAAAACGGACAAAAAGGTTATTGATGGGTTTACGTCGGTGTACTCTATTGTTTCAGTACCTTTTGTTTTCTTTGTTTTACATCACTCGTGAGTTGGCAGGTTTTTACACCGAGGATGAGCCTTATTGATTCTACGATAGAATCATCGATTGCTTCCAAGATTATAAGCGTTTAAAAGTACTTAGATCAATCAAGGCATACATTATGAAAGGAAGGACTCATCGTTTATAGCTGTCTTCTATTTTGGTATTGGTAGACTTGAAAAGGTAATATGGTGTAATATAACTGTTAGTTACCCAACACGGTTCATATGTGATAATAAAATCTAAAACTCCCTTGATAAAGCGTACACAATTTATCCTTTTGCATTGACACTGATAAAACATCTTTAAGGAATAAAGGAGCTGATTTCTGGATTATTATTCTCTCGTAAACATTGCTAAACTGCGCGAGTCGTCGTTTTTTCCCCTCAGATCCTTGGCGCGAGCGGAAATGTATCGTGCGCCCAAGAAAGAAACTACTCGCAGTCTAAAATAATGCTTTTAAGAAATACACCGAAACGTGCATGGCGAATTGGCTGACTGATAAAAGTTTCTCTTTTTCCATGTAAAAACATACCTTTCTAGAGTTCAAAATGGAAAAACACGCGCGAACTAAAAGAAAAATAAGAGATTGCTCGCCTAAAAATATCTGATCTTCGCCAAATTCTTTCTGTTTGGACTATAGAAATGCAAGGAGTTCAGAACTTACGAGTAAGTCTTATAACTTTCCTTCCGCATGCTAAATACAAATTTTAAACTAACTACATTCATGGTATTAATTAACATATATTCATGATAAAAACTTGATACATTCAGGGCCCGGTCGTTCGAAAGCCGATTAACGCTAATCCAGGATTGGAAGCAACCTCGTTCCCAGGGCCCTCCTCTTCCCGCTCCCTGGAGCGAGAGATTAGAAGTTAACATAGGATTTCATTTCTCTTGTTTGAAAACGTTTTCAAAAGCTTATTTTCAGTTAGAAGTGAAGACAAGTCAAAGTCGAAACTGAAGGGCAGAAAACCTTTGGAAAATTTTTCATTGAGTAGTTATTAAACTGGAATAAAAATTGATACTAATCCTGGGTTAGCTTAATCGTGCTTTGAACAACCCGGCCCAGATCATGAAATGGATTTTAAAACTAAAAGCCGTATCAATATATTCTAGCACAAAAGGGAGCATAACATAAAATATCATTTGCAGAGGGATAAGAACACTATTTACGTTTCCTCCAATGTGAACTACCTGTAGGCACACAAAATAAACTTGTTTTAACCCTTTAAGCCACAATGTGAATGGTGATCAGTGTCAAATTTCTCCTTGTAGTATCAGTGCATTATTAAGTAAAGAGGTGATAAGAATTAAGACAATGATCACCCAAGATAAATTATCTTGATTGTTTAACAATTTCTCCCAATTTGTGTTATGAGAAATGTATGAGGACAAGTAAGGAGAATTTGTGTTTTGACTTTGGGACTTAAAGGATTAATAGATATAATGAGCATTTTAATGTTATAAGACTTTTCATCCAGAAAATATTAAAGGTTTCTTTGAATCCTGACCTGAAAGAGACAAAGAAATTAATTATTAACATGAATTAATTGTTTATTTATTATCAAAATTGATTACTGATGAGTAAAATTAAATATATATGAATATGAATTGGTGTGGAGAGAAAGGAACTCAAAAAAAAATTCTGTGTTCCACATGGGATTCGAACCCACGACCTTCCGTATTCTAGTCGGATGCCACAAATACCGTGCCATTGTGGTTGGGTGATCCAATCCGTGTGTCGTACATAACACACATTTGACCGTTGCTCATCACTAGAGTTCTCAGTAGCTGAGTGGTTGGAGCATCCAACTAGAATATAGGTGGTTTTCACGTTACGTCACGGCGGCCATGTTGGTGCACACCTACAAAAGAATTTTAATGATTTTAATGAACCTCTTTTGTTATGTGCACCAACATGGCCGCCATGACCTTTGTCATTTGAGTCCCACAGGAATGAAGGTCACGTGAGTGAAAACCATATATAGCCTGCATAGCTGGCGACTTTTTGCGCGCGATGCTGAATTCGCGAGCGGCGAAGCCGTGAGAAACCGGCGGTTTCTCGCGGCTCGCGCGAATTCTCGCGAATTCTCGCGGCTTCATCGCTCGCGAATTCAGCATCGCGTGCAAAAAAAAAAACGCCAGCTACGCAGGCTAACTAGAACACGGAAGGTCGTGGGTTCAAATGCCAGCTGGAACTCAGAATTTTTTGGAGTTCCTTTCTCTCCACACTCATTCATATTCATCATAAATTATTTTTCATTGTTTACGTGACTGCGCGATGCATTTATTCATATAAAATTAATAATTTCTATTTTTTTTACTTTAAGGCGCTGTTACACTTGGCAATGTTTCGTGCAACCTGTCTCGCAATTTTGTTGCGACACAAGTTGCATGAAAATTTGTCCAGTGTAACATACCCCGCAACAAACATTTCTCGCGATTTTTTTGTTACCGCAATCGTTGCGAAAAGTAGAAGTCGGTTCTACTTTTCACAACGATTCTCGCCACGCCGCAACGAATTTTTCAAGCGTTGCGTAGTGTAACATGTTTCCTGCAACTTGTGTCGCAACTTTTTGTGACTTTAGCCAATGAAATTGCTCCTTTCACCGTCGAGCGAGACAAATTGCAAGAAACATTGCCCAGTGTAACACCCTCCGGGCAACTTGTCTCGCAGCATCGCAACGCACGGTTTTTAGTTGTTGCGAGACAAGTTGCACGAAATATTGCCTAGTGTAACAGCGCCTTTAATGGCACTTGACATACGCAGGGCTGTTAATATTTTTTCTGGCTTTTAATAGATAATGTGGACCTGACCAAAGAAAAGTCAGAATGATTACAATATTTTTGTAACTGGACTGTACAAAATTTTGCCATAACGAACAGACAATACCGCCATCTACTCAGGCTAGTTTTTAATACTTACTATTCCGCTACGACCACTGGGGCAGCTTCTTCTGCAGAAAATAAACGAAAAAAGATAATAAGTCAATTATTTTGAAGGCAACCAAGGAAACTGTGTTTCAAATAAAGATGCCCAGCTGATTTTTATGCACAGATTAACAAGGTAGAACCACCTTGTACAGCATAATAATACAGGACCATAATAGTGCCACATGAAAGTACTGCTCAATAGCTTTCATCCGAATGGTCACACTTTAGGATTTCATCCACAGACTCAAAAGTTAGAATCACCTCGTACTGTATAATGAACAGCACCACAGGAAAGTACTGCTCAGTAGCTTTCATTTGAATGGTCACACTTTAGGATTTCATCCACAGACTGAAAAGTTGGAACCATCTTGTACAGCATAATAAACAGTACCACAGGAGAACACTACTGCATAGCTTTCATTTGAATGGTCACATTGTAGAATTACATCCACAAACTCAAAAGTTAGAACAACCTTGTACAGTTCGCACGTGGTAAAAGTGAAGAACAGCTCACCTACACCGACTGTCGGCCGACAGTAAGCACCCCCAGGGGGGGGGGGGGGGGGGGGGGGGGGGGGGGGGGGGGGGGGGGGGGGGGGGGGGGGGGGGGGTCACCTTTAGTCAAAAAATAAGGGTATATGACAACAATGATGATGGTACCTCTTTGCTCAACAGGCTTCTCCTCGTCCTTCTTTTCTTCACCTCCCGTCTCTTCTTCTACTTTAGGAACTTCCTGGATTGCTTCCGTCCTGCGATTACCTAAGATCCATTGACAGAATCATCAAACACAAGTGCATGTCGCTTGATACACTCGCAGCTTTACCATCATTTATTCCGGACGGGGGGAACCCTAGGAAAACCCCTAGGAAATATTTTTGCCTTAATTCCCACATAATTTACGAAACTCATCACCAATGGATCAGCTTTGTATTAGGTGCTGTATCGTCAGGGTGTTCATTAGGCATCGGAGATCGGAGAATTCTCCACCTACTCACGCAGAATAGCGTTCCGCCCAGATTCTAAAAATAGAAAACTCGCGCAGCATCATGGGATTGAAATGCGTACAAACATTCAAAAACTATGCAGGAAGCTACGAAAAAAGCAGGTGCTACGAAGCACTGTCCTTGGGTACAACTCGACAATTATCCTCAACATGTACAGGAATCGCAAAAACTGGTGTTTGCGAGGCAGCCATTTTGAAATATCTCTCCGCATTTCGATCCCACAATGCAATGCTGCCAAATATGACGTAACCTGGGCGGAACGCTATTCTCCGGCTAAATTTCGATGGCAATACGTAGCTATCTTCGCTCTTTCATAATATTCTCCTGTTACATTACACTATTCTCCCGCTACTACAATTCTTAATGAAAACCCTGATTGTGGTGGGGGTATGAAAGCAGCCAAACAGGCTTCGGCCAGTGCAAAGAGATACAGTGTGTCTATAGCAACTTTGCACAGTCCAACACACAGCCAGCCATCACACTGATGAAACACAGTCATACATGTACACGATACATTGATACACTACTTTAACCTGAGCATACATGTACACTTGCCATCTGGGAGGGAATAAATGGAAGCAAAGATCTGTACAGAGCAAGTTAGCAGAGATCCTGGGTTTAAAATTAGCTACATGTACAGTGTACAAAAACTTGTGAATAAATCCCATAGCCACCTTTACACACACATTGCATTGTATGTCAGCAAGGTTATGCCAGGAGCAGACTCTAATAAACTATATGACCATTCATTTCACCTTGTGCAGAGCAAACTTATTTTGTTAGCCCTTTAACTCAGCAAGAGTGCATCAAAAAACAAAATGAAAAATCCGAAATTTCATTTTGTAATGTACTGAAAAAACAAACAGTACCATGCAAAAGTACTGCTAAAGAGGTTTCATTTGAATGGTCACACCATAGGATTTCATCCACAGACTCAAAAGTTAAAACAAATGGTACCATTCAAAAGTACCGCTAAAGAGGTTTCATATGAATGGTCACACGATAGGATTTTGTCAATAGACTCAAAAGTTAGAACAAATGGTGCCATAAAAAGTACTGCTGAAGAAGTTTCATTTGAATGGTCACACCATAGGATTTTGTCAATAGACTCAAAAGTTAGAACAAATGGTACCATGCAAAAGTACTGCTGAAGAGGTTTCATTTGAATGGTCACACCACAGGATATTGTCAATAGACTCAAAGGTTAGAACACTACATGTCATGTCTTCATAACTGGGAGTCAAAGAGTAATTATAACTTACTTTCAAGAACTTTAGATGAAAATCGCTTGCTTGAGACTCGGTCAAAGTCTGGGGGAGCACGATTTACCTCCTGGCTGTGACGGGCCTGGTGCTGAGTACGGCCACTGAGAAGAGCAAAGGAAAGTAATCAGCCTTGTGACACACAGTGGAAGGCCTGGTCAGTCAGCCTCATCCCAATGGACCTTCACCGTGTTCACAGTGGTGGGCAGGGAAACCCCTGGACAAAATACTTTAAAAATCCTGGAGTATTATTCTTGTCGCATGAAATACAGTTACTATAATTATTTTTCGATTGAACAAGGGAATGACTCCAAGAAATTCCACAGAAAATGGCAGTTTGAAGACACTTATGCCATTTTCTGACTGCTGTGGAGGCAAATTGCAAGCATACTGTCCAAAACGCTGTTTTCTTTCCTTTCTGGGTCAAATAATTCGACTTTTGGTTTCGCATGCGCACAAAGCAAAATTTTTGAATGAGAAAAAGCATTTATTAAGCTTGACTTTTCTCTTTCTTCGTAAACTTTACTTCCCGTTCTTTTGCGTTCTTATTCCATTTTTCCCCTCATTGTTGGCCTTTAACAAGACTTTATTTACGTAGTAATAAACGTTTCCCAGAAAATGCTGAAGGTGAATTTTTTTTAACAAGAAGTGGCAAGTGGTACGAAGACTAGATTTCCCTTCGATTTTGCCAGTCAAATCTGACAGGTATTTTGCGTGTACATGTAACTCTGGCCAAATTCACAAGATCTCTCTCATTTGAGCACTTTTTGACATATTTCGTCCTTCTGTGCGAGTTAGTTACGAAAGACGTTTTTTACCATAAAAAGCGATGACATCACAAATGATAGAAGGACCATGGTTCCATCACGGGCAGCTTCGCGCGTTTGAGGTGTCAATGGGTTAAGATAACCACAAAACAAACGTGACTGCATATCGCTACAAATAATTATCCTCAAAAAATGCCATTTCATCGTTTGTCGTGCGACAGAATACTCCATGATTCTTGGAGTACTTTAGCACCACCGTGCAGGGGTTTCTATGCCAGCCTGCCAATTTGAAAGGGGGAAAGACCCTGGAGACAGCATTGCTACTCAGCTTATAGTTTGATGGCTGGCTGCATTACATGTTCCAAAAAAGTCATAATTCATGACTCAGAGTAACTCTTTTGAAGTCTTACTGTAACTGGGGATGCCTAAATAATAAAAACCAACCATTAACTGAAGAGAAAGAGACTTTTCATGTTTCATGAAGTTAAATCAATTATTTGTCGTGAATACCTCATGTAGTAAAATAGCTAAGTGTACTAAATTAATCGTACTTAAAATTTATGTGTAACTATAGCGAAATGTTTTAGACAGTGTTTTTTTCTGCTTTTTTTTCTGCTTGTATTTTTCTTAGTATTCTTTTTGTAAGATGCTTTGCTTGTCCCGCCTAGTATAGCTTCGTAGCTATTTGCGGGACAATCAATATTGTTTCTATTTTAATTACTGTCAATAAATTATTGTTGTTGTTTTGTTGTTGTTGTTCAAGACAACTGCTGAAATTCAAAAACTTTTCAAGATTGCATGAACAATGAGTGAAATTTGTGATTCTCGCAGTGTGCTATCAACTTAAGCAGTTGAAAAAGCAACTTGAGAAAAAATTCAGGCTTGAAGGGGATTCAAACCCATGATCTTGCGATACCGGTGCGATGCACTATCCACTGAGCTATCGAGCCACATGGATAGATGGTCAAATACACTGTACCTGATAGTGAATATTACACTGCATAAAGTAAACAATGCTATCACTACGGTCTATAATCTTGTGAACAAACCTGTATCTGAACTTAGAGCCAAGTTTCATGAATCCAACATCTTTGGGCGGCAAATCAGCCTGCGAAAGTCTGAAGAATGAATGATTCTCCACCCCAACTTTCCAGAGTCTTTTTGTTGCTCTCAAACTAGCGAGTTTAAAACTCAGCACTGTCGCTCCATAATAATCGTTCTGTGGAGAGGGCATTCAATAGGCTATATGTCACTCAAAGTTGATGCCAAAATAGACCTTTTTCAATTGTCTATTACTGCGCTTTTCGAAAGGGAACTTTAGATCGGACTACGAGTACGAGATTGAGTATGAACACAACTTTTCATACCTAGTTCGCGTGCTCTACTTAACCATTATTTTATCACACTAATCCTATACCTAGAGTCTCCTTATCTTCTCTCCTTAGCACTCTCAAACCCCACGGAATCAATGAACGCTTTTCATTCAACTCATTTACATTTGTTTTTCACGTCACCAAATTTCCACCAATAGCGTAGCTCCACCGCTTACTATATAAAACCACACACTACCCACAATTCCTTGATTCGCTCCGACGAAGGGCTAGCGCTCGAAACGTCAGCTACTTTAATATTTTACGGTGGTCAATTTACCTTATCGACTCAGTCGATAAAACTAAATTCTCTCCTTATTTTCTGTTTGGCAACAGCAAAATCCGACAGCTCTAGGCACGTGACTTGCTTCAAATTCAAAAGTCGTATTCATACTCAAATCTAAAGCTCCCTGGTAACTCATGAACTCTAAAGTTCAAAACTCAACCAACGTGTTTGTTTTTCACTTCCACAATATCATCATCATAACTTATGTCTCAAGAAACAATGATCAAAAAACTGCTTTACGCAAAATGGTCAGACAAAAGATCATCCTTGTGTGTCATGATTGGTGGATTTCAGTCCATTTTGTCAGTTTCTGTTATCAGGGTTTCAATGTTTGTCGCCATAATGTGATTGATGATGGCAGCTTAAAACAAACCTTAATTGGGCTTTGAACTTCGAGCATTAGTTTTTTAGATTGGTCATAACCTATGATCAAACAGGGTGCAGACGCACATGTGATGTCAAAAAGGATTATTTTGTTTTCTCTTTTTTGTCCAACATGGCAGAGAGTTCTGAAAATGCGGATGAGATTATTCTGGAAAGGGCAAGTGAAGGCATCAAAAAAATGTTTAGCAGAAGCTATTGACAATTAAAAAAAAGATGAAACTGAAGTTAAAAGTGGTTTTGTTGGCATGGAAATGCAAAAATAGAAAAAAAGATCAAAAAGCCACGATCACAATCAAGTGCTGCAAGGCCAGTTTTTTTCCTTGCTATTGTATAAAACAAATAGATTCCATTTTACTGTTTGTCTGTTAAGTTATAGATCACAGAAGACGTCAAAATTTGGCAAAAAACATCATTCAGTGACCAGTTCGCAGGTACAAATGTACCTGTCAGCCACTTTTTTGTTCTGTATCAGTTCTACAATATTATTGAACAGATGCTTGGAAAAAAGGAATCTATTTGTTGAATGGAATTGTGCTTCTTACCTCACTTGCAGGTCTGATTGTCAATGTAAACTTCTTCTTTTTGAAGGCAATTTTCACGATCTTGGGCCTGTTGACAAAGTTAAACTTGATTAAATGCCTGAATACAGTATGTACATGTACATAAAAAAAAAATATTAAACCTAACACAAAAATTAATAATAATTATCTGTCTTATTAATTATTAATGATGATAGTTATTTAATATGTACTGCATAAACAATAATTATTAAAAACATTGTTTTTCATCTAAGAAGAATGTTTGACAGTTAAAACGAGAGACCACTGAAGACATTAACTACACATTTATGTAATCATGGCTATGTTGTGGTTCAAATTTTTCCTTGGTTTGAAAATTTTCAAACCAGTTTAACCTGTCGACACCTCAACCGCCCGAAACTGCCCGTGACAAAACCATGGTCCTTCTCCCATTTGTGACGTCATCACTTTTTATGATAAAAGATGTCTTTTGTACCTCAAACAGAAAGAAGAAATCTTTCAAAAAGAGCCCAAATGAGACAGCTTCCGTGAATTGGGCCAGAGTTACATGCGAAAAACCTATCAGATTTGACTGGCAAAATCGAAGGAAAATCTGGTCTTCCTACCACTTGCCACTTCTTGTTCAAAAACTTCACCTTCTCCAGCATTTTCTAGGAAACTTTTACTTCATAAATACATTGTAAAGTTTAGTGAAAGGCCAGCAACAAGGAAGAGGGGGGGGGGGGGGGATTGGAACAAGAACAAAAAAGAACATGGAGTGGATTGAAGAAAGAGAAAAGTCAAGCTCAAAATTTTGATTTGTGCACATGCTCAAAACCAAAAGTAGATTTATTTGACTGCGAACGAAAAAAGGAAGCTTAGTTTTCATGTTACAAACAACGTTTTGGACAATTTGCTAGCAATTTGCTTCCACAGCAGTCACAAAACAGCGCAACCTCGTTCCCAGGGTCTCTCTTCTTCCCGCCCCCTGGAGCGAGAGAGAGAGAGACCCTGGCTCAGGCTGGTCACGTGTCTCCCGGAATCTGGGAGATTCCAATTAAAGGACACGGGGGAGGGGCGGCAAAGTGTGAAATTTGTCTACTCTAGTTAGGCATTGCGAAACAAATGCAAAAGTGTTTGGCGGCTCGCGAAAAATGTGAAGCGGCGGTCATCCTCAGACTTCAAAAACATATCCACATGGTCTGGTTCTGAAAGTGTAAGTTGCTTTAGGATCAGAGGAATTGTCACGGCACTTGAAGATTTACCGCAGTAAAGCTAATTTTGAACTTGCTGCAGAATGCAATAGACGCCGCAAAGCACGCACTCTTGATTTATGGCATTGTTCCGGACTGGGATGAATTATCGCTACATATTGCTTAACAGGCAATCTTTAAGCTTCATTCGAAAGGCACATTAAAGTGCTGCCGTCTGTTCTCTGGCGATGGCAAAGCAAGAAAGAAGCGGCCGCCACGGACCAAATGTTTGCACGCTGATCAACAGTACACTCGAGAGAAGACAATGAAAGCCTTTATTCTTCGTGTGTGAGGCATGTTGTTTAGTTACTATGTTCACCAGTTGTCTATACATTGTTCATTTATATACTTGTGAATTTTTGAGCAACAATTTTATCCTTGCGTATTGTTTATTCGCTTTCGTTTGAATCGTTTGACTGAACCTTCGTTATTTCAATTTTAGGATTTTGTTCATATTATGTTCAGTTCGAAAATTATAAGTTGTTAGGATCTTTTGTCCTTCTATTTATTGAGTTATAAACGGCAGGCATAACATAAACAGCAAAATTGAAGCACTTTTCACGGCCAAAGAGATTTCTAACATCCCTATTCGGTTGACGATATAAAAGCCTGGGATGTTTTATCTGTTTTATTCCGGGTCTTGCTATAATCACAGAGAATTTTTTACGTCTTTTATATATATCTTGCAATACAGATTCCTATTTTCAACAAGAAGTTATGGAACATGGAACATACATGTAATTTATTTTACAGACACAGCTGAAACAACAACCGTCGCGCACAGCACGAGCCTTGCCACTGTACAGAAAACAAGGCAACGTTACAAATACTGTCTACCCCTCCTTAGGATTATAATTGTCCACGAAACACGTGACCAGCCTGAGCCAGGGTCTCTCTCTCTTGCTCCAGGGGAGGGAAGAAGAGAGACCCTGGGAACGAGGTTGAAAACAGCGTTGATGGCTTCAAATTGAGTCAATGTGTTAATTTTTATTTGCCTTAAGTCTCAGATCATTACCATAATCTGAGACAAAGAAAAAAACAGTTTTAAAAATTACAAACGAGTGAAAAATTGGAACCCCGAGACATACTAGAATACATTGTATCACTTTTGAATGAAAAAAATATTACAATTCTGCAGTGATTATGCTTGCTGTCTAAGTTGCTTAGTAGCAATACATGATACTGTGGTGTTAAAAGACAAAGTAGATAAGTTCTGTAGTCCTAATTTGTCAAACCTTTACCCACTTATCCCTTAAAGGGGAAGTATCACGGGAATTTTGATGTTTTTTTTGGTCAAAGCCATTTTACAATATCTTTACTTATTTACAAAATAATACTAAAACACCAAGAGAGTGAAATAAACCAATTCTTGAAAGAGAGACAGATTATGGTCTGTTTAAGCCCATTTGGAGACGAAAATGTGGTAACTTGAAAAACATTAGGCTAATTTTTTTCAAGTTGTATTTCATTGAGCCCCAGTCCGTCTATGAGCAGAGACACAAATCAACAGTTTTGATATATTTTGTGATAATTTATCACACCACTGGAGCTTTATTTTTCGGTTTCTGATCATACAATAACATTTTTTGATTTTTAAAATGACACCAAATCCCTGTGATACTTCTCCTTTAACTGATTTATATTAACTTATTTTCTTTACTTACCAAACAAACTTGTTGATCAACCTATTGTTGTGGAAGATGTGAATCCCCCAAGCTGACACACCTACGATCACATTCTGCCCTTCTGCATCCTGAAATACGAATACGAACACATTATCAGTGACTACACTGCCCAGAGATAATAAGCAACAGGGAACTTTGGGAAAGAACGGAGCACGAATTCATCCCAAAAGAGATCACCAGGCACAAATGGAATTGGATCAGCCACACATTGCAGAAACCAAAATCTGACAGGACCAGGCAGGCCCTGGAGTGGAATCTGCAGGGTAAACGGAAGGTGGGAAGGCCAATGAAAACATGGAAAGGATGATCAGTAGAAGAGAAACTCAAACAAGCCAATATCACATGGAACATGGCCAAGAAAACAGCTACTAAAAGAGTCTGTTTGTTTCACTCAAAATCTATCACAATGTAATGGATTAACTAGGAGCTAAAGCTGTACATTCAGTGACTTGGATTTGAAGGAGGGCATTGTCTTCTTACAAGACGTGTAATAAACGGAACTACATGTACAGCTGTACATGTAAAAATCTCTCTTATCAACTATTCTAATGTATGTAAGGAGCTGACCCTGATTGCTAAAAAGCTTAATGCAGCAAAAAGAATAAAAATGTGTACAAAATAATGAAAAAACTGAAGGTCACAACAGGAATTGATTGCAGTTAAACAACTCTGACTACTATTTTGGGCATGGGATTTCCTGTTGGAAGAAATTTAGATAGGTTTTTAAGTATTTTATTTGTAAAGTTCTTCAAAATTATTTGACTATTTTTAACTTTACCAGTGAGAGCTACAGTACATGTCTGTAGCTTATTTATAACAAAATAATTGTCCATAAAAAAACTCATGAAAGCATTCAACTTACAGTCAGTGTTAATTGGAGTTCAGTTTAGAAATACAGTGTATGTACACTGTATAAGCTACATATTAATTATATCACTTAAAACAAACTCTATTTTTGCCATTGGTCTATTATGTTGCAGATCAGACTATATTCTACATGTACAGTAGGTGTCAAAAATGGTACAACATCACAATGGCTTTATTAGAATGCAGCAACTGCGAAATCTTGCATTTATCTGAATCCAAGAAACTGCCTTGGTTACATTTTTACTCACTCTAATTGGCCAATTTTTTGTTCTTACCATGTTTTGACATTATATGTGATCTACATGTATTAAGGCTGGTTTTCACTAGTGAGGGAGTCAGAGTCAAAATCTGAAGCATATACCCTGTAGTATTACAATGTAATGAAAATCAAGCAACTGAGTTTCTGATTGCACTTGGATTCCATCGCTAAAAATCTAGTGAAAACTAGCCAATTGTCAGAGCTGTAATCAGAAACCTGTACTCGAAGGACCAGCAAATGGGCATTGTGACTACTTTATTCTTCCATACGATTGGTTTATTTTGCCAGCCACTTTGTCTTGCAACTCAGACGATGTCGTTTTCACTAGATCATAATCAACAGGGTCATAAGCGCAATCGGAAGAAAATGGAAACCTGATTCTTGCGCAGGGATAGAAATTAGCACTGGCCCAGTTAGCTCAGGCAAGTGTCAAATCTTCTGGGAGAGTACAAATTGTACATTTTTTAGTGCAGTTCTGGAAGTCACTTAACCCAAATGGCGAGTGCTGTCAAAATTAAACTTCTCACCCTGCTTGAGACTACCATTCCACACAGCTTACAGCTCTGCTATTTGATTTTCACTACGTTGTATCCACTCTTGTGAATCTGATTAAGACTCCGATTAAAACCAGCCGTAACTGAATAGTTATACTGCCAAACATAATCCACAAACATCGTGCATGATCTGTAAATTAAGATGCTAATACATACCACAGCTGTGTGTAGATCAACTCCATACAGTGGAAGCTTTCTTGAGTTATCCAAATACTGCAGCTCGGCATCTTCTGGTGTCATTCCCCTGTGAATGTTGAATAGTACATGTATGTGCATGTAACATTTAAACGATCAAATTAAAAGACATGAGAGAGTCCAGTATCGTCACTGATTTGAAGTTATATTACTTGGATTATCATTTTTTAACTTGTGAATACATAAAGCACTGACCAAGTTGTTGGATTTTGGTCGAAATTTTACTTGATCGCTCGCTCGCTCGCTCGCTCGATCGGCCCGGGACGAGGGGGCACTCCCATAAAATGACGGGGATGCTCGTCGTACATGTACCTTTTAGGGGTCAAAATTTGTAGATTGGTACCGCTTAGGGTACTTAAATCTAAAATGACAACCGTTAAAATTATCGTGGTACCTTTTACATGTAGGGTATTGAGCCGAAAAAATAATTATGACAGAATAATATGTCATGTGTTATTTTAGAATTGGTACCTCTTAGGGGTAAAAATTATTTTGAGCCACACCCATCAAACAAGATTCTGGTATCTTTGAGGGTGTTTTTTCAAAATTTCCAACGAGCACCCCATCATTTTTATATGTGAGTGCAGTCCTTATTTCATATCAAAATTGGGGAAGGAAATCATGGCTTTGACATAAACAGGCTGAAACTGTCAAAGTCAAAAAGTTCAGATATGCCTCAATTTTCATACATACTAGGTATACAGTGTACCCCCAAACTATAGTTAATTTTGCAGCTCTCGGTTAATAGAGTAACATGAGCTATGTCTCACACTGCAAATGTGTAAAACAAAAAATTGTCAAAAGGTCCATCATAGATAATAGGAAGGTAAAATTTTATTCTGGAAATGAACCGATCTTTCCAAGACCATTTTTGTGGCAAAATTACATTGAAATAGACCAAATATTAACAATTTTATGAACTTTTTACGTTGGTCGACAAAAACAGGTCGTGGAGTGAAAGGGTTAAAGACAGGTACCAACAAAAACATAAGCAAATTATTTTATAAGCATTTAGTTAACAACAAGCAATTATAAAGGAGTAACTTATTAATTAACTTACCTGTGTTTTTTGTGAAACTCATGTACTTTTTGAAGCATCTCATTGGGCTGAAAAATGAAGACATTATGAAATGTAATACTACCATACAGTCAAATACAGTACATTTACAATTGTACCACTAAAAAGATTTTGATGCTGTACTGCTCAGTAGTTTCTAGTGAACAACTTGTATTGCCGTTTTCAAAACAATGTTTTCCACAGACTCATAAGTGAGAAGCAGTAGCCACGCAGCTCTTTAGAACCCTTTTATTTCATTGGACCTGGGGTCTGTTGTGTTGTTTGTTCTATTGTTTTCTCAAACAATCAGAGAAGACCTTGTAAGAGTTGCGTATCGCCCAGTGAGAAGGTTCGATGACTTTACAACATCAAGGCAGTGAACAAGTTTATTACAATTAGATGTATGAAGGCAAAATCCTGTCTCAGCAGGTTAGATAATGTACTGTATACCCAGTATTCAATCTAGGTACATGTACATGTATTCAAGAAGCTACCCTAATGCCATCACAAAGCTAACTCTAACACAAAGCTAAGCTAACCTAGCTAACTCTAATAACACAAAGCTAACCCTTACACAAAGCTAACCATAGCTAACTCTAATCAAAGCTAACCATCACACCACTGTCGCAATGGCTGCATGTAGTACATGTATGTTTGTGCTAGGGTTGAAGGTTGCACTGTACATTGTAGCTTTGTACTAGGGTTAAGGTATAAGTTATACCTATGTTGTAGGTTAAAATTATTTTAGGTTAAAATTATTTCAAACTAGGTTAATTTTTATTTTCCTTTGTCTGAAATTATGTTAATGAATATAGGACAAAGGAAAATAAAAATTAACCTAGTGTGAAATAATTTCAACCTAAAATAATTTTAACCTACAACACCTACATGTACATGTAGATTGAATACTGGGTACACATTTTAAACCTACAGTATATTGAATACTGATTCAACCTGAGAACCGATTATACCTGCAACATACATGTACACACAATTTACATTTATACACATGCAAGGCTGCAAATAACAGCCTGTCATTGGACAAAATTTATGCACGTCTGGTAAATTTGGTATTCTGAGTTGTAGAAACTTAGCCTGCCCTGATAGATGAAGTGCATGTACATACTTCTGCTACAATTAGATTCAGACAGAACATTTTTTCTTTTACTGTGCAACATAGAAAACTTTTCATAGTTTAATACATGTAGCTTTGAACACCAGGCACTTTTCAGTAAAGATAAACTATGTGGAACAAAATCATCTGACCAGACTAACTTATTGGCATGCCTTTGTCGCTGGACTGACAAATGACTTGCTTAGAGAAACATAGGCACGCATTGCGTGCATGAGCTATTTTGAAAATTACCTAAATGATATGAAATGGTGAAAGTAACAAAACAGCGGAAGTTAACTCGCACAAATAACCGCTTGCAGATATACGTTTTTAAAATCCTCCGGCCCGCCCACTACCAAAAAAAATACCGAGATAACCAACTGGGTCCCGTTTCTCGTTTCTCGGCTAGCTTTTTTTCACGGGATTTCCGGAGTTATTTTTTGACGAAACTACGGTCCCAGTGAAATGAGCAACTTGTTTCAGTAATGAGTGTATTAAATTAAATGTCAACCAGAAAAGTCCTGCACATAAATTTGATGCATCCAAATTGAAGGCTTATTATTTCCTGGAAATTTGTATCTAGTCCTTTTTTAAAGGTTTCTTTTATTATTCACAAAAGACACGTGGAAAAGGTTCCTTTGGCCTGGAAGACGCAAACTAATTAAATTAAATTGTTTTCAACTCCAAACCACAAGCTAATTAAATTAGTGACACGAAAATTCTTTGAACCACCTGTTTCTGTAATGTCAACCAGAAAAGTCTTTCACAGAAACTAAACGCATGAAAAAAGATAAGTAGTCTCCTAGTAAATTGGAACTAATATTATTTAAACAACTGTTTTTATTCTCCACAAAAAAGTCGTGCAAATAGAAACAGAACTAATTAGATTAAATTGTTTTCGACTCAAAACCTCAAGCTAATTGAATTACTTACACGAACATTGTCGAGGTTAACATTTGGAACCAAACACCTTTTCCTGTAATGTCGACCAGCAGAAACTTAGCGCATCCAAAATGAATTTTGCTTGTTTCCTAGTAAATTGCAACTAATATTTTTTAAACAGGCATTTTTTAACGCACCATATAAATTAATTACATTACGTTTTCTCGAAAACATGTTGAATTTCATCACGTACCAGTTTCTGTAAGGACAAAGTTCAATATTTGCACGTGCACACAACGTGACTGCTCATACAAAATACAGTCGCTTCTCGCTTATAGTAATCGCTTGAGGCATACAATTAATAACCTACACATCAGCTCACATTAATTCAAAGAAAGATAAACGTTTTACATACTGTAAATTGTAGATTAATTGCATTACATTTTCTCTGTTGAACTCCATGCATCACGGACAAGTTTCTATAAGGACAAAGTTCAACATTTTCACATGCAGACAGCGTGTCTGACAAAAAAAATCCAATTTTAAATAGTAATCTCTTGAAACCCAGGCTTGAAACATACAATTCATGTTCCGCATCATATTATTTGAAATCGGCTTGCCGTTTTTGCAATAAAATTATACTCATACTTCAGTATAAGCTCATCTATGAACGTAACCGCAGTCCACATTTTTTGGAGGTCTCATCCCCGCAGACCATTCTACCATTCATGCATAGGGCACATTATAGGCGGTATTTCCGAATAAATGTCCTTGATATTGCCAGGTTAGCAAGCCAGTCGGGATTAGAGAACAGTTCCCAAGCAACAAATTTTCAAAACTTTACACTTTTAGTGTTTGCGGCAACAATCGCGGAGATTCAAGATGGCTGATTTTCAATTCATGTCAAGTGCCCTTCTTTGACCTTCAGTA
This sequence comes from Dendrophyllia cribrosa, assembly GCA_024195265.1. Classification (NCBI taxonomy): domain Eukaryota; kingdom Metazoa; phylum Cnidaria; class Anthozoa; order Scleractinia; family Dendrophylliidae; genus Dendrophyllia; species Dendrophyllia cribrosa. Next base: position 9,901,942 of record JAJLRJ010000011.1, on the reverse strand, counting down.
ATACCATTTTAGAAGCGAAAATTTGATTGGCTGACATAGTACACAGTGTACATACTAGAGGCAATCTGATTGGTGTGACATAACCCAAGACATACATACAAACAAACAAACATACTAACATCACAAACCAACCTTTGTGCCTGCTAATGAGCTATTTTTTTTCAAAATAGCTCAAATAAAATTATTTGCTGGCTGGCTTAATGTACATGTAATTAAAGGGCTTCCGGCAAGAACGTCCTAAGTATGTTTTTGGCAACTTTCACTAAAATTGTATTTTTTTAGGCCTTTAAAAGCACAGTTTTGTCAAATTAATGACTTATTATTGTTAAAGTACTTAAAACAGATCCAAAACGGGGTTAAAAATCCACATCTTTGTGAAAATGTTTTGGGCCCCTATGACACCCTATGTATATTTTCAAAAAAAAAAATTATTCTGTTCAAAGATAGAAGATTTGTTGACCTGGTTTAAATCCTTTCAGTCATATTTACATGATTCAGTCATACATGTAATTTTGGCAAGGGAATCCCTTTTGAGGCCAAAAATCCAAGATTTCAGTGAAAATTTTCCAAAAAAGTACTTAGGACGTTATTGCCGGGAGCCCTTCAATTTATAATAATTAAGATCATGTCTTTAAACTGAACTTCACCTGTTTGGGACAGAATTTAAACTCTGAGAGATAACCTGCTCCCTCCCCGTGTTCATCAGGATCATGGTCTCCAACTTCAGCTACAAAAAAAAAAAGATTTGTATGTTTGGTTGTTGTCATATGACTTTCCATGTACGCAGTTGACAAAACAAACAAATATTAAATAAATCACTTTATTTAAAGGGACATGCCAGTACTGTCCCACCTAATCAACAGGATATACATTGTATACTGTTAATAGCTATACAGTTTATTATATACATGTAGATATTAAGTCAAATTGAAGTCACTTAGACAAGGGGGGGGGGGGGGGGGGGCTTATTACAATTTAGTGAAACACCAGCAGTTCACCACTTACTGATTACTGTAATAATGATCATTTTTAGTACACACAAATGTAGATGTACAACTACCGGTTTATTTCCCCCAAAGCTCACAAATACTGTGTATAATTATGAATTCACGCCAAGATTGGAATGGTAAAAATGCACCAGTTATACAGTCAGCCGTTATATTTTGATTGTCTGGGTTGTGAAGGAAAAGGGAAAAGGGGGGGGGGGGGGGGTTAATAAATTTCTTGCTCCGAAAAGAGGGGGCTTATTGGAGGGGGAGGGGGGTCTTAATAAAGGATTTACGGTAGTTTGATAATGGCATCATGAAGACTCCAAAACATCATGTTTCCTAATTGTTTTATCGTTAGTTTTTGCAGTTGTTTTTTAGTATTGCTAAAAATCATAAATTTAATTAATTTACAAAAATTAATATTGAAAAACGAATGGTACCATTCAAAAGTACTGCCGAAGAGTTTGATTTGAATAGTCATACTATGATTTCATTGACAGACGGGCAAGCAAGCTCCTGGTCATAATCATGAAAACGCAATATTTTTAGCTAGGACACTGCATGTCCCTTTAAGTGTCAAATTGTAAGTAAATGTAATGTATCAAGCATGAAAATGCTAACTGGGGGACTGTTGCCACTATACATTTTTAAAGGTGTATTTTGAATGTAAATAGCGCCCTTGAATCACTGAGAAAAGGCGCTATAGAAATGTAACTATTATTGTTATTGTTATTATTATTATTATTATTAACCAGGGATTTTGTTAAGGTTTGCATAAGAAGGACCAAATTATGAACAACAGGGACCATTTATTGGCATGCAGTCCCAATTCAGGTAAGTGTGGGTGGGGCATGCCCCCCCCCCCCCCCCCCCCCCCCCCCCCCCCCCCCAGAAATGTTTTGAAATTTTTGAGGTCCAAAGTGTGCATTTTAGGCTATTTTTGACCAATTTGGGCTCTTGTTTTAACTGTAATGAAAAAGGCATTATATTATTTAGTAATGAAGCACAGTTTTATTTCACTCAGTTCTTTATTCAAATATCTTGGCACCTTTTCCTGAGAAATACCCAGGACAAGAATTGAAACAGCCGAGTAAAGATCTGTGTCTCTGCTCTAACAAAAATCCTGATTACAAAAGCGCTTGATCAAGCATTACCTTGTACAACAAATGATCCAAGGAGAGCATGGATTGGAATGGAGCACTGCAATCTGAGGAAGCACAATGGTAAAGTTGCTATCAGAAATTTTTACAAACTGGAATGAGAAGTCTTCTAATAAAAAGACTTAACCTGCCATGGATCTCCTGGGTCGCGATTCTTTCAACTAAAATTTCCAGTAAACTGTAGATGTAGATCAAAAGGAACAGAAGTTTTTTGGAAAACGTGTTCATAAATTTCAAAAACTGTTGCATTACCTAACAGTTACATGTACTGTGAACCAGTGAACATACAGGGCTTGAAAAAACTTTGATTCCAGCTTGCCCTTTGGACAAGCTTGCAAGTCTAAAATATTATTGTGCTTGCTCTGGGCGGTTACTGCTTGCCAAAATTTATACATATAAACTTGTATTTTAAGATCATTATTTAGTCAGCAGACAGCTTGCCTGGGCCTTGCCAATCAAGTAAGTAAGCAGGACAAGTTACATGTCCCTCAGGAAAATCTACTTCTCCAGGGCGACTGGACAGGGCTTTTTTCAAGCCTTGTAAATGCTTTATTATCCATCATTATTGTTCAGCAACAATAACTTACACATACTCGGTTTAGCCCTCAATATTGTTCGGCGACAATAACTTACATGTACTGGGAAAGCATACATACAGAATTCTGCAGTATTATTTAATTTAAAATCTAACCTCTAATGTTCTGGTTCACTCTGATCAAGAATATTACAAAGTGCAACTCACCTTCCTTTAAGAAGATCTTCTCTTATTTGCAACACCATCAAGTACCTTACAACCAAACATACCAGACAATGTATAAATATTACAATACACCACCCCAGACAAGAACAATCTTCAGCACTGGTGCTGTTATTAATCTTGAAGATTGCCAAGTGTGAGCGTGAGTTTTATATTTTCCGTATGCGTGCGTGAGTAGTTTGTTCGTTGATTAGCTAATGAACGAACTCTAATATGTAATTTGTAACCACCTTAGTGAAAATGTTTCATCTGATACATGTATGTAATTTGTAATCACCTTCGCTGTAAATGTTTCATCTGAGCACCCGTGCTGACCACAATTGCCGGATTAGCTAGCTATAGGCAATTACACTAATTATTAAAGGTTAAAGGAAGGAAAATACTGTAGATGGTCATAAACTCAAGATAGCCTACTATCGTTTTTTCCTTAAGTCATTTTCAACACTGAGTTCCCGGTCATCTTCCGAGTGACTACATGTAAGTGGAAGGGCCTGACAGAATATATTATTTGGCTCAAGGTTTGTGTGCCAGTATCGAGAGCCAAAATTTTCTAACTGGCCCAAACTAACTCAGTCAAGAAGTACATGACTGTACTTTATCACAATACAACACTTTTATGATTGATTTTACTTCAAAGTTACCGTAAACACCCCATTAAGCACCCCCTCTATAATAAGCCCTCCTCTCTAAAAAGTCCCCTCTTAAGCTTCAAGTTTTTAATAAGCCCCTCTTTATTAAGCCCAACACCCCCCATCCCCCCACAAAGCCACAGAAGATACAGCCACTTAGTTCAGGTTAGAATCACATCATATTTTTGATCTCAACATGTCCAACTTCCAATTCCATATGGGACAGTTTAAATTACTTTCTTATCAAGTTCTAATTTCAGTATATAATAGTTTTTTGACTTGCATATCGCACTATATATTCCTGGAACAACAAGTCCATCTCCAAGTTTTAAACAAGCCCGCCCCCCTCTATTAAGTCCCCCTGAAAATAGGTAAGACCCTGGGGGCTTAATAGAGCGTTTACAGTATGCAAAGATCCTAGGCAAAGACTTGTGCATATTGAAAAACTGTTAATATACTGTATTTTTGTTTTCCTTTGTCTGAGAGTATGACAATGAATCTCAGACAAGGAAAAATAAATTATATTTTCAAATTAAAGAAAAATTTGAACTGCAACATGTTAATCAAAAATCAATTTACATGTATATCCATGTACTTTTACTTATTTTACTTTATTTTTTTTGTTTTTCACATGTACTAACCTTGTGATATCTTCAACCAGAGCTGTTGGGTTGGGTGGATAAAACTTGACAGCAAAGTAAAAATGATAGGGTTCTGAGAAGTAAATGTAAAAACAAAATTCAATGTGTGCAGTAGTATGTAGAGTTGATTCTGAAAATATGTATTTAAGGGTTATGCTGTAGACACTTTAAGAGTCACCACATCCTTTGGTACGACAAAAGCTGCCTACTGTTTGTCAGCCCTGATGCAGGATACGATGACCTAAAAAATTCTCCTTACTGCAACTACATGTATAAAAAATAGGTCCGCAATGCGTACATGAGTGAGCTTACGATGAAAATTTGCACGGAAATATCTAGAGACGGAATTTGTGATGTCGAAAATGTTACTGTCAAAGATATTAAGCTAAATGAGAAATGCACCATAGGCTGTCTGCCTCTGATTTTTCAGAAAAACTATTTAACGATATAATGTGGTACTGTCACAGGTATGGAAGCACAACTTAAAAAATGGTTCATTGACTGTATAACTGGTGCAAGTGTTCCAAGTCCAAGAGATGTGATAAAAACACATGTCCACCAAGCACCATTGTGGCTTGCAACTTAACGTCTCAAGAGCTTCTGTATTGGAAAAGTATCTTGGTTTGTCGAGGATGGTTTTTTGTTTTGTTGGACTGGAAGATCGTTCGTTAATTTGGTATCGTTTTTGTCACGCTATGTAATGTCACTACAAGGACCGAGTTATCATCATTGTCATCATCAAAGTTATAATATTAGCAAATTTCTGAAAAAAATGTAAATCATATACAGCAGTCCCTCTGTTAAGCTGAAACCCTCAGGACCTTGAGAACCATTTCCAGTAAAGGACTGGTGAATACATATTTTGGGTTTTTGAAAAATGACCACTTAATAGAGGAATTACTGTAACTGTGAACATGAAAAAATTCTAGATCTACCGCACATGGATTTACACAAGGATGGGTGCCTATTTGAAATAGGTGTTTATTTGAAACAGTGTCTGACAAACAAACGTGGTCGGGTTTCACATGTAAGGAGTGGTAAAACCCCATACTGACAGTAAAGATTGACACCATTATACTCAAGGCAGGCAATGTTATCTTTTAATCAAAATATATAAATTTAAAGATCAATTTAATAAAACTTTTACGCTTGTAGAGGTCAGAAACAATAACTACACTTGTAAATTACAGCTGTAAAAGTTTTATGAAATTGAGCCCTAGTTGGTGCTTATAGCATGTAGCTGTTTGCATACAATATCAGCATTGCCAGCAATAACAGTAAAACATTAACATTTATTCTCAAGTTTTTTTGGAATGTAGGTAGCTGTAACAAGTATAGTTAACTTACATTTTAAACTTAGTAACATCAACGTTTTCAAACAATAACTTTTCAACGTTTTAGTGTAACTGCACTTAACCCAGATTTGTGTCTCTAAAGACATTATTTGTTCTTCGAAGAGAATTCATCGTTTCCCGAAGGAAATATTTTGTTCCCAGAAGGGAATTATATGACCCTGAGACAGGGTTATGGATTGCCAGATGTTGTACATGGAGCAATTCGCAATGCTGGACTGCACAAGTCACTCGGCGGCCATCACAGCTGTCTTTAAACAGCTTTAAAACTACATCTCGGTGATTTAGGGAACCTTTTGTTGGCGAAGATTTTGTCTACACCTTCAAAACATCTGAAAAACTCTTTACGTGAAAACAATAGACACATTGCTTGAATGCTGTGCCTGATTACTGGTGCAATATAACACGAAAACATCGTAAATTTCGAGCCTCTTACCTCTTTCTCCAACGGCGAGAAAACGTGGTTGCTTCCACGTTCCGTGTTTTTGATATCGAAAATACGTCGTTCGTTATCCGGGATGATCCGGGATCAGTTCGCAGCACTTCGTGTTCAACCTCGCTCATATTCGCGTGTTCGTGCTCTCATCGTTCGTACGGAAATAAACAATATCTGTTCGAGACCAGGCGCCGTGATACCGAAGACAACCCGAAGAATGGACTACCACGGACTTACGGACACTTCCCATGACATAGAGTGAGATTACACTTCATGTAAGCTCACTCAAAAACTGTATATATGGAAACCAGTAAGAAGAATTTATATGTTAACTCACCATGCTTCAACTGTTTCTTGATGGGCCTCAGTGGATCCAACCAGTTGTACTGTACAAGAAACATTAATGAGAAGATAAAATTAAAAACCAATGCTTCCATATCACCACAGATGAATGGAAGAAATACGTTAAGTACACCAAATGTACATGTACAATGCATGTTTTTTTTTTTCTTATTCCTTCTTGCAGCCTTCTCAAAACCCTGGGGTGGGGTGGGGGGGGGGGGGTTTAGTGATTCCATATATAAACGCAACAGATGAACGGAAATCAATAAAGTACCAAATGTACAATGCATGTTTTTTTCTTATTCCTTCTTGCAGCCTTCTCAAAACCTTGGTGGCCATGGCGCAGTGCTTCCATAAACACCACAAATGAATGGACTACATGTATGTAACTATGTTTTTTTGGCAGTTTCTTGCACAGTGCTTCCATAAACACCACAAGTACCAAATGCAAATGGATGTTAGTGCTTCCATAAACACCACAAATGAATGGACAAGGTACATGTTGTTGTTTTTTCCTTATTCTTTCTTGCAGCCTTCTGAAAAACCTAGGGGGCAGTGCTTCCATAAACACCACAAATGATTGGGCAAGTTCCAAAGGTACATGTACATGTTGTTTTTTCCTTACTCTTTCTTGCAGCCTTCTGAAAAACCTAGGGGGCAGTGCTTCCATAATTACCACAAATGAATGGACAAGTACTAAAGGTACATGTTGTTGTTTTTCCTTACTCTTTCTTGCAGCCTTCTGAAAAACCTAGGGGGCAGTGCTTCCATAAACACCACAAATGAATGGACAAGTACTAAAGGTACATGTTCATGAATTGTACAGGTATGTTCTTTCTTTCTTGCAGCCTTCTTTAATGCCTGGGGGGAGGGGAGGAGACCTGGGAACCGATAGGAGAAAATTATTAAGTCCTGATCAGAATACTGCATTTGATTTTTTCAATCAAGTGAAAGACGTTTTCATTCAGAAAAATGCTCTACCATCTGTGAGAAATACAAATTTAAGATGGTATCAAATTACAACTGTACATTTACTGTAAATGTACGGATTTTTCATAAAGGAACTTGCTAAGATCGGAAACATTTTATTTTAAGGTGGTATTTCGGTTTTACATGATCGAGTTCATGTCGCGCAATATGATTTTGTTGAAACAAATAAACTTTGATAAAAACAAAAACAGACGCAAATTGGCGATTGCTGGGTACATTTTAATCCCCAAGTAAAACATCTATTTATATTTTACATTTATGCAGAATATCCTCTCTGACATATAAATATTTTTTTTTTTGGCCAGGCTACAGTGTAGAACACTGGTGATTGAATATTTGGCAGGGTGCAGGATTGCGCAATCCCTCACAATTTCCTGCACAATCGAAGTTACATGTATTTCCCACACAATTTGCCCCAAATTTAAAACTCCTGCAATTTTAATTTTTTTCCCGCGCCCTGTCAGAATCCTTGTTATAACCAGCATTTTATGGTAGCCTCTTTCAGAATTACACAATGTAACAACAACAACGATTTGATAATTTACCTGGCCATCTTTCTCATCAATGTACCGCAGACCAAAGTAATCCCTCTCGGCTAATTCAATTTTGTCACAGATCTTGTCAAAAAGAACTTGGCCCTTTGCATTTTTCTAAAAATAAAGCAAATGAATAATGTACATGAATATTAATTTTAAAAATCAAAAGCTTCTAATCAGTGAGTTAGAAGGAAGGCTCAAGAACTTGAGTGTGATTAAGGTTGTTAAGGTTGCTTTTTACTAGCGAAGGAGTCAGAGTTGTAATCAGGTCGTATTACGGCACTTTTACGACCTAATGTCACTGATCATCATCATCATCATCAATCTTTATTTATACACGAAATCGTATTATATTTACATGATCTTCCTAGGAGTCGTGTGAATTTACACTAGAGTACATTACATGTACCTATAAAACTACTTATAATAACTAAGAAAGATAAAGTACAATGAAAACTACAATCAAGGATTCTTCAACTTAACAAACTACAGTACCGCTCAGAGATAAGCGAACATAGCACTCGCGTTCTTAACGCTACCCTAACGCGTTTGAATTTGCGTTCACGTTATTTTGAACGCATCGGGTGAATGCGTTTTCTTTAACGCGTTAAGCCTTTGTTATTCATAACCAACATTTCTTTTGTAATCCAAAACAAAAGGCGAGTCCACCGGGACTAGTCTTTTGAAACTGCCACATCAACAATAATGCGGGAATCGAAATCCAAAACAAGGGGAACAAAATCATGACAATTACACGGCTAAACAAGTGCTCAAACAGAGCGACAAAATAAACAATTTCGAGACTCAATTCGCCTCGCGACTCCAAAAAATACAACAGAGTTCAGCAAACAACGTCTATCGAAGCGTTTGGTGATCGCCTTGCATAAACTTTAGCGCGGTCGATGGTTCACTTGGTTGCATCTTCAAACACCGTTTTCGCCGTTTACGATCATGTGAATTCGATGGCCGAGTTTTGTAATTCACGAGCAGGGTAACTTATAATTTTCTGTAAAGAGATCGATTGCAAATGTGATTGAAGTTTTCGTTTACGCAAGCGACACGCTATGACAAGCGAAATTTAAAGATCGATTGTGATTTTTTGTTTTTTCGAGTGTTCGAAATGTTCGACAAGGGAGTTACTGATATGTCAATCATTGCAAGTTCTAGCTGTCATGTATGTGTTGTGGTTTAAATTTTTCTTTGGTTTAAAAATTTTCAAACCAGTTTGATTTTGATTTTCTTTTGTCTCAGATTCATTATCATAATGTGACACAAAAGAAAACTAAAATTGAACTGGTTTAAAAAATTTTAAACCAAAGAAAAATTTGAACCACAACATATGCAAATTTTTACTTTTGATTTGCACGTGACGATTTTTATAGCAAACTCAGCGAAGGTCAAAACAAGGAACAACAAAAAGCGAACAGATTCGCCCCATTTTAAACTACTTTGCAGTTGTTATAATTTTTAAACTACTTTGCAAAACACTGTCTATCGAAACGAAGTTTGGTCGCCTTGCGCGAACGGCCTTAAGTTCGCCGGAGTTGACGAGACAGCAAAAGTCCTCTTCGATCGATACAGCGTGTGACGGGCGAGCGTCGTAATTGTCACGGCAATAATAATAAAAAAATATTATCTCCGGTTCTATCAGGCGCACAGGCGTGATTGAAGCAGCAAAATACTCCTACTTTAAGGACGAAATCTGTGATAAAAGATTTTATGATGCGCTGATTAGTGTTGAGCTAAGCGGCCTCTATAATAGTCGGCAAGGATCAACCAGCGGAGAGATCACAAAAGTTCGAAATATGTCGCAGATCCAGTCATCGCCGAAATAAACCTAATGAATATAACCTCCATATCCGTTCTAGTTAAACTGTTGTTTTGTTTATGCGAGTGCCATCGCACGTCGATATAATTTGTCTTTCGATAAACAGTGCTGCTCAGTTTATCGATTGAATGAATGAAAACCATTAGAATACGATATGTAATGTCTTTTGAAACGTCAATTAACTTCTTTTCACAAAATATCAATGGCAGTGAACAATAACCAAACTCATACATACTAATGCGTTAACTTTAATGCACTATTTCACGTTTGTTTAACGCAGCTTAACGCAGCTGAACGCGCGAGCGCGTTAAAACCAATGCGTTCATAACGCATTCTTAACGTGAATTTTGGTTCGCTTATCTCTGAGCGGTACTGTACATTAAACTAAAAATTGAACTATAAAACTTAACTAAATTACACGTAAGAATAGAATGCTATAAAAACTTAAATGATCATTGTTTCATTATAATCTTTCACACATAACGAGGTTTTAAAATCATTCAAGTTGGGCCGCTGTCTGATCTCTAGGGGGATTTTGTTCCACAGAACAGATCCCCTGTAGTGTAAGCTACCTTTGGCGTATTCAGTTCTCGGTCTGGGAATGTAACAATTAGACTCAGAATTTCTAAGATTATGTGTGTGTATATTTGAAATATTGGTAAAAATCTGCCTCAAATACAGTGGGGGAAGATTGTTATGGATTTTGTACATAATTACAGCCAACTGTTTTAGTCTGATGAAATTGTATTACGTGTACCTCAACGGAATCAAAGTCGCAATAATCATCTAAGGTTTCTATTTTCTTCCGATTGTGCTTATGACTCTGTCACTTATGATCTAAAGAAAACTAGGTTGTCGCCATTTGTCGGGGTCGCAAACAGAAGCAGAAGACTCTGAGTAGAGATTTCTGCTTAGGACTCCAACAATCTACATTTGTACATGTGGTTTTAACTACATTATAAGCAATGTTGTTTGACTTTTACTAGTTTCAATTTCTCAGTTTCAAAGACAGATACATTGTATCACAAAATTTCACTCACCCAAAAAAGCTGAATGTACATGTACTTCTCAAATTCTTTGCTTTTCTCCAAGATATTTAATAACATAAATCAAAATGCTATCAAAAAAGTGCTCATAAATTTGTTTTAAAATATTGAATTTAAAACTTGCAGGATCATTGAAATCCTGCAGTAAAAATTGATTCTTAATTTACTTGAAAATTACATGTAAAAAAAACTTACAATTACATGTAAAAAAACTTTTAAAACTCAATAATAATAATAAATAATAACAATAATAATACATTTCTATAGCGCCTTTTCTCGGCGACTCAAAGGCGCTAATTACATTCAAAATACACTAAAAATAAAACCTAAAATCTACAAAGTTAAGTTAAAAAGCTCACTTAAAAAATTTAAAAAATAAATCATTCACAAGCAAGATGCTCTAAAAAGCTAAAAATGTTACAAATAAAATTGAATCTACAAAGTTACGTTTAAGTATTGTTCCACATAAGAACGATAGCAAACTTCATTGTTCTGCGGCATTAGCTCTTTCCCACATAGAATATCTTTGATTTCAAGAATAGAGGAGGAGCTGATGGTTAATAATTATATTTCATTATAAAAATAAAGAAAATCCATTTGCGTCAAATAAATTTTAGGAAATGTTCGTGCTTTACCAATCAGAATAGCAGAAGACAATATAATAGCTAATAATTTTGCTTCTTTGATGAAGTTCCCCAAATACAATTTCTTTTAAAAATTGTATGTTGTGCGATTGGGTCTCAAATTACTTGAAACCTTAAAAAATTAGACAAAATGCACCTTGAACCTTAACTTTTTAGCGGTTTTTGAGTCTAGGCCAATGAGATCACTAGTTGTAACAATGAAAAATCTTGACATTTTATCGTGTTTGACATTCCATTGCCGTTCAGCGCTATTCTTCTTATGTGGATCATTACTTAATCAAAGGCTACTGTGAGCCAACCCGTGAATAAGAAATGGTAATGTGTAATGCAATATTGCGGTAAGCTTATGTTTTTACATGTGTATACTGACACAGTTCGATATCTTTTTTTTAAATTAAACGTAATGAGTTTTGAAAAACGCTAAAAAAACAAAGGTTCACGGCGAGGCTTTTTTTAAATTAAACGTAATGAGATTTGATAAATGCCCCCCAAAAAAAAGGTTCACGGCGAGGCTGTTTGATTGCCATAACATGAACCACACCACTAGGTCACGAAAAACCTACATTAATTAGAAACTGGGTAAAATTTTATTATTTCAACATTGACATGCGGTAAAATGCATATTAAAATCCATTTCAAGTTTTAATTTTGCATTAAAAGACTTCAAAAAACATCTTTAAGCTCATTGATGTTTATTTGTTTACAACAAATTAGTTATTGTTACTGCTGGATTCAAGTTGATCTTGTTATGCAACGTATCGTAACAAAACATTACACTACAGCCGAGTGATGGAACAAGCAAGCAAGCGAATAAGTGAGTGAATTTGCCGCTGTCTTTGATAACCCGTTCATCGCACTTCGCATATTCACAGGTTAAAAAGTTCATTTAAAAAGTAAAGTTTTAAGTTTAAGTTAAAAATTTCAATAGTTTCCACACTTTTTATATGTTCAGGTAATGTGTTTCAGTACATTTAGTCAAACCTCAGTACAATGGAGAAAGGAAAAATAACAGCGGTGTGTTCACGTTCTCCACAAACCTATAATTTCTTCATTTGGCGTTATTGTTTTGCAGGGAACGGCAAAGAAATGTACCAAAATGTAAAACGCACGTGCAGAGGCGTTGTTTTCGCTCATTAAACCTATTGCTTTGTGCCGTTCTCACTGCCATCAGCGTCGTGGTTGCTTAAGCTCCTAATATGTAAGCTTATACACTGTACATGTAAATAGTTATTGTCTCAGCAACAGAATTGAAATAATATACTGTATCTGCAAGGTCACATCAACATTGTCCTGTTTTAATTTCATGTAAAAATGAATTATTTTTAATCTTGTATCAGGACTTGAATACATCAAATTAATTTTTTTTTTTTCAATTAGCTTGAAATATTTAAGTTCATAAACAATTCCCAGGAAACAAAAGATCAACAAATGGATTGTTTAATAAACATAATTTATCAGCAAAGGAAAAAATTTTAAACATCCAAAACAGTGATGTTCTTTCGTGATTTCGTCAAGGCAACAAAGCTAAAAATACCACAGATACATGCACGTATTTATTAAAACGGCGTCCTAAAATTTTAATCTACAAAGTCATGTACTTAATATTGAACCGTTAACATTTCAATGGAGCAATATTAAAATACACAACTTAAAGACATTTTCCAGCTCGGTAGCTTGAAAATTGAGCCGTCTTGAGCGCCAAATTGCAAGGGCTTTCTGTCAATTAGAATTTGATCATTCGTTCGTTGAACGCAAAACGCGAGCATGCATGCGATCGCGCTTGATCGCGAGCGAAAAACAAAAAGATATCACAGCGAAATTATATACTGTATCATCATCGATTACGGACCTTCTCAGAAACCTCTCCTATAACCACAAATAGTTAGACAATTAAAATGTTTTTGCTCATCAACACATTTACACCTAGTGACTACACTGTAATGACACACAGCCATTAGTGAGCTTTCCACATAAACTATTAACAACATCACAAGACTCCATTTTAGAACACACAAAAAACGCTATAGTTAAACAGGAAAGCTTACGTCGAGGTCCACAGTTGTGCTTTGGTCATCTAGCAGCTGAACTTCACAGTGCAAATCGTGAGATTTTCCCATTCTTCTGCAAATAAATGATAAATCGCGATGTGAAATTCCCTGCTTAGTGCTAAAACAAATCTGGGGAGGGTTCGATTCGATGAGACGCGGCCAAGCCAACCTCGATTGGAATCTGTTGTTCTGCCTAGCATTGTGGGTAAGATAACACATGTGGGAGGGTCATTCTTGCCTTCTCGGAAACTTCCGGTATTCTTCGGAAGCAATCGGAAATGGTTGCTGATAGGTTGCCGACTGACCTCACCACGCAAAAATTTCTGAGGGGAATCCCCGACACATAAATAACCCAAAATTTCTGCTTTCAAAAGGAGAACTAAATGTTTTGGTTTTTAAAAGGAAAAACCAGGCGCGAAAGGCGTTAAAAATCGAGGTCTACAACTGTTTTAAATCAGTTCCACAGCCTGATTTTATCCATATGGGTCGCTAAGAGAGTTACCGTTTCTTTCGGAATGATGTCCTTGTTCGTGTTTACTCGATATTTGCGTGTTTAGGAATTGAAGATCGTTTGGTCGCAAAGAGTTATGGCTAGGCGTTCTCAAGGTTTCGACCAAATTGAAAAAGATAAAGCAAAAGATTTCGATTTGATCGGATCCTTAGCTATTAACGACGGAAAAATTGTGAAGGCGGTCGATGGAATGGACAGCGCGGAAAAGCTAGCGACGGACGGAAGCAAAGGTGCCTTAGTTCTG
>JAJLRJ010000011.1:9850289-9882789 GCA_024195265.1 Dendrophyllia cribrosa | reverse complement strand
ATGCTTTCATTGGGGACAAAAACAACATTGTGATTAATCCTGGCGATTTTCGCAATGTGTTCGACAGTACGAAGCCAATCCTTCGAGTTCTCCGATCGCCTACGAAGCATACTTCAGTGTTTAGGGATGCGCAAGACTTCCCAAAACTCCACAAAGATCATCTAGTGGTGCTTGAAGTGTGCGAAAATCGTTGTACAACGCGCGCTCTTGAATACAGCTTTGGTCAAAGCTCAATTTTCGGAAGATCGAAGAAAGTGGAGGATTATTTCGACGTTAAAGTGACTGTGAGCGAATGTAGCAGGAATGGCAAAAAGGAAATCAGAGACGGAGTGTTGTTCGTGCGCGACGCTTCCTTCGACTTTTTCCAAGGTGTTGCTGGATTCTGGTTTCGTTTTCAGACACCCAGTAGAAGATATATCGTTACTTTTTCTTTGTGGAGGAAACGAACTGGAACTCAGTCAAGTGAACTATTGGATGAGATTCACATTGCTGTTGATACAAGCGAACGAAAGAGTCCACCACATACAAGGAACAAAAGGCAAAGATTGATTTCTGAAGAGACATCACTTCCGGGTCGAATTCATGATAAGCCTTCGTCACTTCCGGAACAATGTCACGTTGCTTCAAACGAACAAAAGGATATTCCCAATCCCAAAGAAAAGTCACTTCCGGATCACTTTGCCACGAGGAAAACTTCACTTCCGGGACAACAACACTTGACTGTTGAAACAAGCAAAATAATTCCACCCAAAAGGAAAAGAAAGCGACAGTATTTGCCAAAAATGGGCTCTGAGAAAACGTCGCTTCCGGGTCAAAGTCACCAAATTGCGTTGGAAGAAAAATCACTTCCGGCGGAAGTTTCTGGTTTCTTTGAGCAAAGTTTCCAAATTATGGAGATTTTGAGAGATCTTCGAGATGACGGCAAATGGAACGAATTTAATCGTGAGGCTGAGCAGTTGCTGAAGAAATACGCCACCAACATTGATCTACAGATTGCTATCATTCTTGAACAAGGAATGGCTGCTTGCTATAGAAACGAACTGAAATCCGCAGAGGATTTTATCAAGAAAGCAATGGCAAAGGTTCGAGATGCTTCTACTAACTTGGTATCCCTGTGCAAAGGTCGCGGAAGTTACTACTTGGCGGGAATACATCGAAGAGATAAGATGGCGTTGGGTAGAGCCCGACAATGCATTGATTTAGCCAAGAAGCATCTAAATAACTCAGCCTCTATTTTAGATCGTGGGTGCCTTGCCTACGAAGAGGGCTGCCTGCTTCTTGAACAGGCCCACATGGCTTCTATGGCCGAAGAATCCAAGCGATGCTTTGATCGGTGTATTGAAATCTCCTCACTTGGATTGAATGAAGGTGCCAACAATCTACTCTCGAGAATGCACGATATGGCGCTGATGAAGAAAACAATGTTACTTCTCGACTCTTTCGCAAAATCCGGACGAGAAAGCCGATCAGTGAATGAAGAAGCACTCCTTGAGGCAAAGGAGTGTCTCAACAGCCTCAAAATCAATTGCACACCGGAAATGTCAAAGATCGCGCAGGTTCAGTATCACCTGGTTCGATCGGATCAGTACTTCCGGGAGCAACGTCTTGTTGATGCTTGTACGCATGCGCAAATTGCGTTTGATTTGTCTCATCGGTACCGCTTCGATTCTTCAGATGCTGCTGAAGTTCGCCTGAACTTTGTTAACAAACTTCGTAATTCCAATTGACCGTACAATAATATGCGTCGTTTTGATAAAAATTCTGAGTATATGTCCATGAACGTGTTTTCTGTTGTCTTGTCAACTAAAAGAGTGAACTACTGAAATAAAGTTAAAATAAAATGGTTAAATGGTTAGTTGTTCTCGTATTCATTCCTTCGTAAATAGACTGTCACAGATATCCGGATGTGAAGTTAGACCTTGACATAATTTTGTCGTATTTTCTTTCGGCCTTCCCCGCTCTCCCTCCTCCTTTATTTCTGGTAAATTTACGGTGCATATATTAACCATTCCAGAATTATTTTTGCAGAACACGAGAATTTAGTTTTATCGACTGAGTCGATAAGGTAAATGAATTTGACATTCATAGTCGGCCGCGCGCGCATGCTCGAGTGAATTAAGGCCTGGGTCAAAATTGGTTTTGATCTTTTAGTTTTATTTCCAAAACTCGCCCTTTGAGACGCAATGAAGGAACAAATGATGGTTAAATAATATAAAGTATAGAAACTAGAACAAAGAATTTTAAAGTGCCTGGTCACGTGGCTGACCACGCCCTTTATCTCGAAAAAGCACAAATAAAGATTCCCACCACTAGCTCCATTCCCAGATTTAGTTTTTTTCTTTATAAAAACATTCAGCATGTGCAGGGATTATGAAACCCGGCTGGAACGGTTCGGATCGTTGCACTGCTCAAGTGTTATTTCCTGTTTTTTACTAGTGCCAGTCCTACTCCAACTTGAAATCGGTTCAAAAGAAAACCGTTAAATGGTTTTCTCTCATTCCACCCGCTGTTCCAAGAACAATACTGATAGCCATAGTAACTATTGCTTACTGGTGGGAATTTTGAGTCAATGGATTTCTTACAAAATTGGGCGTGAATGGTCACGTGATGAAAAAATCCACTATATTATATTGAACAGTTTATGTTTGCGGTTTAGCCTAAATTGTTATCTAAGAGATACCTCTGAATCCGTTTGCGTTAGACCACCCTCTTTTAAATCGACAGTGATCCAGGCCTTAATTCACTTGGGGGGTCTTCTGCGCTTTCTCCAACCAGAAGATTCCTTCGGCTCGCTTCGCTTTACATAACTCCTTGATCTGACTCGAAAAAATCGCACACAAAAATCATACACAAAAATCATACAGCGGTTTCTAAAACAAACGGAAAGGTTTTATTGTTCCGGGGCTGGTTACCCAGCTTTAATCGTGACAGGGAGGTGCAAATGAGGCCAGCACAAGAAAAGACTTCATCAATCCTCAATCAGGTACATACAATTCTTCCGTGATGCTATATCAAATAAACCCCATGGAAACGTTTGGGGAGAAATGTTGACATTGCCTTTTTTAAAAATGTCTCAGTTTTAAAGAGGGCGAAGGTAAAACAAACGTAAATGGAATACAACTCTTCCGTGTTGCTATATTAAATAAACCCCATGGAAACGTTTAGGGGAAATGTTAACATTGCCTTTTTTAAATGTCTCAGTAAGAAGGCGAAGGAAAAACAAACGTAAAAGGAATACAATTCTTCCGTGTTGTTATATCAAATAAACACTGGTAAAAGTTTTGGAAGAAAATATTGACATTACCTTGTTAAAAAATGTCTCAGCAACCGGGACAAAGGAAATTAAACTTTTAAAAATAACATGCTGAAATTTACGTTCCATCAATTACTTTTAGAATATCTTGTTCACATCCGAGTTTTTAGAACTATTATTTTTATTGTTGTTTTATTGTTTTTATAAAAGTCGCATTTTCCATCCAAATCGTTACTTTGAACTAGCTGCTTTTGAGGCAGTGTGCGATATTCATTAATCTTGTTGAATCAGAGCTTTATCAAAACAGCCCAAAACGAGCATGATAATTCAACGAATCTAGAGCATGCAGAACATTCCTTTTTGACAAGGTAAATAAGTGAAACAGTAGTGTGAGAAAACATACGACTTTTTGCGGTGGTGTCACTACGGATCAGGGTAGTCCTTATGACTGGTTGAAACAAATCTCTCAACCAATCAGAATGACTACTCTGATCTGGGTAGCGTACGTCATCAGTACGGTATTTTTGCGTTCGTTTCTCGGACGTCTTTTCGTAGTGGCGCCACCGCGAAAAGTCGTCTGTTTTCACAGGCTAGTGAAACAGCAGAAGAGACAGATTGACCTTAAGGCTAGGGGACCAAAGAGCTACCAAAATATGAATTGAGGGGCATGATGTAAATGAAAATGAAGGACGCCTTACTGAAAGTAACCTGAAAGCCCCTTTCTCTTTCCCCCTCTCCCTCTCTTCCCCGCTCCTTCACTTCTCCCCCTCCCTTCAAGCCCAGGTTTACCACCACCATGATGATAGATTCCATCTTATATAACTGATGCTCAAGTACAGATACTGTATATCATCTACCAGTGAAAGCTTATTTTTAGTTGATCCAATATGTCTGACGCGCCCCATATTCTACTGAACCTTTTGCTATTCACAGTTGTGGTGCTTACTCAAGGAAGTAAATGTAAGTGAGTTAAAACAGCAATTTCTTGTAATTAATTACTATTATACTACAAACGTTTCAATTTTGGTGGTTATTATATCGTGGGCTTTAGTTTTTTTGGTCTTTTGAATTACATGGAGAACTTGAACAAAAATTTGGGGGTGGGGCGCACAAAGAAAGACAAAACTGATCATTAATGCGAATCATCTTCGTCTTTACACTTGTTCATCTTCGATGATTAGCAAAATAAGAACAACAATCCTTTGCTTTATTTCTTTCTAAGCAGCTAGTTTCAAGTTTGGCAAAATCAATGTGACGACAGCCAGTCTAGGGTACTTCGCTTGCGAACAAGTTTCATTCACTGCCCCTTTCCAAGGCGGACAGGAAGTTAAGGTTCTTGCTTCATTTGGCCACTCAGTGAAGAACCCAACAAGCGGTAGCAGCGCTGCTGTTTGGCTGGATTCAGCGGACCAAAATGGATTTAAGGCTTGTATTTTGGAGTTCCGCGACAGTTCAAATGGAACTGCGGAGCTTAATTGGGTTGCAATGCAATCTGCTCTTTCTGGGACTCAAATGAGAACCAGTTCCTTGGACTCTTGGACCACTGGAACAGAGTGTAAAATCATCTATTTCCAGCAGGTTAGTTCTCTTGCTAAGTTGTTGTTTTTGCGGGATTTTGTAGTATAAAAGCAGCTACCAGCTTTCAGGAGTAAGTCAGTCTGATGCGAAAGTTGACTTTCCTAGCATGCGTGGTGTTATCGTTCACGCGAGAGCAATATATTGAGGGGGGGGGGGGGGGGGGGGGGGGAGGCGCGAAACCTTTACATGTTTACCTTAAACATAAATATGAACGTAAGCATAAACGTTTAACGCAGTTAAGCAACATTATTGATCTGCTTGTAAGTGGGTTTAGTCCTGATTTAATCAAATGCTCTAGAGAATTCATTAAAACAAATTGGCCGTTAGCAGTTGTGACTGGTTAAGAAATCGTGTATGAAAAGAAAAAAAAAATGACCCACGACGTAAACTTAATTAGTGTGGTGAATGCCATTGAAACAATGTTGAAAGTTTACGAAAAGAAAATTTTGGGGGGCGTGGGTAGCTTGTAAAAATAAGGGGCGTCGAACTCAAGCATCGATCATCCTCTTCCGTTAGGCAAGACATTACGGCAGTAGTTCAAAACAATCGATTAGTCCAGATATTTGCGTTATTTAAGGGAAACCTTGCAGCAGATGATAAATATTTGCTCATATCATGCACCAAAATGCATATGAATACATTTGCAATTATTAACGACCTTTCAAATAGTCCTAACAACCCTAAAATCCTGTCCGCTTACTGTTTGTTTTGACTCCTAAAATTAAACCGGTTTTGTTGTTGAACTGACTTATAAGATAAACCTAAACCTGAGAGACATTAAATAATATTTACTCAGCTTTGCTTATTTTCAAGGTAAAAGACACAGAGCCGAAAGGTCACAAATTACCTACCTCGTTGTGTCCCTGCTGTAAAGTTTGAGCCAATAAACATGGGCCTGCAAGTTACAGTCAGCCTTGCTTTATTAGTTTTTCGTATTTCTATCAAATTTGCTGACTAGATCCACCAGGATCCGACGCTTTTGCATTGTCCGTTGGCCCTTGCAGTTAATTTCCAAAGTGTTCAAGTTATTCTGCACAGTTTCTTTAATTTATACAAGTCTGGATGTAGAGCTGAGAATGTCAAATCTTTGTAGTATATGAAAAATATGAGACAAGCCGTTACAAACGTACAAAAAAAAAAGATCTGTGAGAGCCGATTTTTTCCCGGGGGGGGGGGGGGGGGGGGGGGGTGGACTCAACAAAGTTTTGTACGGGGATGCTCCACCCCGAGGTCCAAACCCTTATCCTTTTGTAAGCCGTTTTTGACAGAAAAGGTAACCCTTTCATATACCTTGCGTATAAAATGGTACCACTTTCATATACCTACAGAAGAAACACTGCATCTCTTTACTAAACCCTTGAAATATACTTATTATGATTACATCAATTGTGGCAGTAAATCCCTGACTTACATCCCTGATACATGTTGAATGTGTTGTAATGACAAAGGAAAAAGCAAAAGAAGCGTTTTTGGCTAACATTTGAGCAACGTGTACTTAGTTTTCAAACATATTTCAACTCGTAAAATCCCTACCCTTTCATATACCTCCAGCCTTGAAAAGGGACCCCTTTTGGGCGGAGCATGTTCGTATAGCCTGTTATCGGGAGTACCCTCCGGGGAATTTTTCATGCACAATATAAAATTTTGAAATGCTAGCAGAAACAATGAAGTGTAAGCGACTATGCCGGCACTAGCTTCTTTCGATGCATGCAGATGATGCAAAAATGCAATTCACGAATTTTGCTTTATTTTAGTTTTAGTCGTGATAACGCTGTTACTATTAGCTCCGCTATTTAGTAAGTTGAGCAGAAGAGTTACGCAACATATAATTGCACAAATATTTATACAAGTACTCATTGTAAGTGAGTGAATAAGAATAACATAAAGCAACTCAACAATGGCAATTTTCCAGTTCTTTTTTTAATGACCCAAAAAGACACTACTTACAATTACTCATATATTGACAATACGATTACTTACTCTACTTATAAGTACAATCAGATGTGACACTCACTCAATTATACTAAAGCCTAAGGAAAATAACACTACACTTTAATACTTAGTTCAGTGCCAGCAGTTTACAGACTCCATGTTCCTTGTCACATAGTGTCCTCTGACAGGGGATGCTTACTTCATGATGAATTTCTGGTATATTTACTTTCATATGGTAATGATAACACCCTTTTTTGTGGTGGAGGTGGAGTTTCCAGCCCTCAAACCCCAAAGACAGAACCATGGTTGCAGGTTGAAACATGTCAGTTTAACTTACATTGCTGCTATGGGGATTTTTTCTGTTGGCTATATTGAAGTTTTGACGGAAATGAAATTAAGTCGAACAGAAGGTGTGTCACGCATGTAATTTTTCGACCATGGTGTGTTAGTGAAAGATGAAAATTGCTTCCCCTATTTCCAGCTATTTTTCGTTGTGTATTTTTTCCAGCGTTTCATGTCTCCGCCAACCATACTTGTGACTCCTAGTCACCAGCTTCCAAATAGACCACAGGACGCCATGGCTGTTTGGGTGGAAGACTTCACCGAGGACAGTTTTAAAGTTTGTCTCAGAGAAGTCAAGATCTTCGATGGAATACACAAGAACATAAAAATCGTGAGCAAATATTTGAAGATTGTGCTCATTAATCTATTACTTATTGGTGCTTTTCAGTAAACAATTATATATGATTCGTAGACACTGTCCTAGCTGAAATATCGTGTTTTCGAGTCATGATTATGGCCAGGGGCTTGCTTTAAACTTACTTTATTGTCTTGAAATTGAAAGAAACCATCGCCAGAAGTGATAGAAGCAAAGAAATATGAAATAACGGCTAGAAAAGTCAAAATTTCACAAGAATGGGAAGTTTGATTTCTTGACCACCTGTCAATAAATCAAATTTCATGAACTGTAATCCAATTCAATCCTTGCAATCCTGCACTTTATGTCCGAACTACTGCTTTTGTTTTGCTCTATAGAATCTTTTTATCCAACTAAGTTGTATATTTGGTGGCATTTGGCGATATAACGTGGAAATAAGCTAAGCGAAATTTTGCTATTTCGGCGGTACAGTATCCCTTTAATTGCCTCAACCACGATGATTACGAGAGCTAAAAGAGGGATGCACAGCATGGTCACATGTCAACACAAATTAATTACCTCCAATTCACGTTGAGAAAAATCGTTTTTTTTTTTGTTTAATAACGAAATAAAATCGATTCACGTTTACGGTTAATATCTTTAACTTTCAGCCAATAGCACGATTAGCACCACCAGAATCATTACATATAGTTTGGGCGGCCCCTTCCCTTGACAGTAGAACAGATAATCTGTGTGTCATTTCAAGGCCTTATCAGCGTGCAGGTTTTTAAAATAAGAGAGACGAAACGGAAAGCCCTGCCTTTATATGCTAAAACATTAACTTATAGCAAGAGAGGATGAACTAAGAGAACAAATCCCCCATACATGGGCCTCTTTCAATGATAATTTTTTTCAATCTGTTTTTAGCGCGTGGCCATAGTGCGCGGCTATTTTAAGGAAGACACCTGATTGGTCAGTTGTAATGACGTAATGAAATTTAAGTGTTGGCGGCTTTGATGTTTTGTAGACTACGAGCAGTCTCTCTTTCCCAGCTTAGTCCGTCGAGCGAGAAACGAAAAAAAAACATTAGCGAACGGATAATGGCCGCGCGAAACTGGGGGCGAGGCAGGCGCGCGCCTGCCTCGCCCCCAGTCTCGCTCGGCCATTATCCGTTCGCAAATGTTTTTTTTTCGTTTCTCGCTCGACGGACTAAGCTGGGAAAGAGAGACTGCTCGTAGTCTAATGTTTTGGGGCCCGTTTCTCAAAGGTCCCGATACCTTTTCGAGCCCGGAGCTAGAACAAAAAAAAAATCTCACCTTCGCTTCCACGTTCTTGTCTCTGTTCCTTTATACTCGCGGATTCCCCGTTGCTGGTTCCTTTTCTTTTCAGGAACTGACGAAGCTTTTCTCGAATGCTCATTGCGCTCGGGATGACAAAAACACGGAGAAACGCGATCACATCTTTCGATTTCGATTTACGATTTGAGTGAATATTGGACGTCAACTCGACGGCGACCACGACGGCGGGAAAATTCTTCGCAGTGACATATGATCTTCTGATCATTGGCCGCTCGACCATGGGGACGAGAACTAAAATAACTTTCACCGCGTGGCGCGAAGCTTAAAATAGATTGAAAAAAAAAACTATTATGGGATGGGGATGTGTTCTCTTAGTTCATCCGTTCTTGCTTATAGTGACCTCTTTCGAAGACGGACACTCGCGGTGCTACTGTAGCTCTAGCCCGGCGTCCTCCTTTAAAAGGGTATTTGCCTTATGAAGAGATTAGATATAGATAAACACGTGAAATTTGGCCAACCATCTTGTGATGTCTGCCTAAGAGAGGTGTACACCTTACAGGTGTGTCCGCCTCAAGGGATGTCCGCTTGAGATAGTTGACTTTAATTTATACCTAATTTGGATGACCAGGGAAAATGGGGCGATCCCTTGGTCCTTTAAATGAGGAGGCTATAACCACTGAGCACAAAATGCGCCCTGAATGCAGTGGCAGCTATTGGTTGATTTTGCTTTCCTGCTCATTTCCATTGTCATCTTGCAGAATTGGTTGGCATATACCAATCTGACGCTTGACAACTTTACATTGACCGACAGCTTGGTGTTTGCAAGCAAAAACTCTTCATCTCAACAGGACAACAATCCATTTTGCCAGGTAAGCATTAATAATGTAAACCTCTTAAACAATGAACAAAAATTCCCATTTGGTATTTTTGACACGAGGAACTAATTTTTGCAAACGAAAACAATCATAAGGGTGATGGTGTTTTAGGAACCCAATCTCATTTAGCATAGATTTTGCATTCATTAGTTTGAGAAGCTATATATCAAACACTCGAAAGAGTGAGTCATCAGGTATCCAAACATGCAGCTCGAAGTCGGTTAAAAAGTACTCGGATGCGCATTTTGTTTTTCAACACACTTCTCCGCGTTTTTTTTAATCCTGATAAAAAACTCTTTCTAGTCTTTAATATATTTCTTGAAAGATTTTCCCGTGAATGTCCGGTTTATTGAGCTGTGCCTTGCACGTTACGTTGCAGAAAATCAACTTCACGGATCCATTTTTCGCTACACCAGTGGTAGTGCTGACGCCAAAACTCAATTACAAAAACAACAGTTCCTCTGGATCTGGATGTGATGCAATTACCTCGTGGGTTGAGGTAAGAAGTATTAAATGTTTACTGAATTTACCGTCTTCTCTCCCAGATGAAAACTGCATGATAATGTCGGGTAATGTTGTTATCTACATTTTACAACACACGAACCCGTCTGACAGTGAAGCTCACTTCACAATTTCTACAACACTGGGGTTTGTTTTTCTTGATACCATAAAATGGCTGTACAAAAAATGCACCTGTTGTCTAGAATCAAAGCGCTTTGAGAGCCATCTCGTGAATAAAGTGTCGGTTTGAATTAAATTCTGAGAATGAAGTCAAAGAATTGAAAAGTAATATAGATTTAAAACGATCAAAACATCTTAGCGTGACATAAATGTATTGTCGTGTGAAACGAGACTGTCTAGACAACTTGATGACGTTATTACGCTGGCTACAGCAATCATCTTTTAACATGTAATACACTGGGGAATTAAAAAAGTTTGCACATGATGGAACGAGTGAAAATTTGCATTCTGTTCCCGTAAACTATATCTCGCTCAACGCTTCGCGTATTCATGATATAAAAACGATTCTTGAAGAAACGAAAGAGAAAGAGGACAATTTAAAACAGTTGTATTTTTTACTTTTAGCACACATCCACAACAGATACGGAGATTTGTATAAGAAACTATGATGACAGCAATAAGGATGCTATCAAAGTCGATTATTTGGTGATTGGAGGTAGGTAAAAAGTATACTTGTCTGGTGTTTGACAAAGTTAAAGATGGACGATTTTTCCAGTGAAATTCACTAATTGACCGCAACCTATTGAGAATTTTCCTGATACGTTCGGAGATATAACTTCGATCCATGACGTGAAGGGCATTTAGAAATAATAACACGAAAAAAAAAACGTACAGAGAAGCAAAGTAGTTGGGTTTTTTACACCTTTCTGAATATTTATTAACCCACATTGGAAACGTTTGCCAAAGTATCACACAGATTTCCAAAAAACAAATGACTTGAGTCTTGCTGGGCAGTGCAAGTTTTTATTTGTTACTTTCAAAGACACGCTATTGCTTTGTCCGCTTCTCGCTGAAAACAAAAACAAAAAAATTTATTGGTGATACAACACAATAAAATACAATACAATACAATACAATACAACACAATACAATACAATACAATACAATACAACACAATACAATACAATACAATACAATGCAGTACAATACAATACAATACAACACAATACAATACAATACAATACAATGCAGTACAATACAATACAATACAATACAATACAATGCAATACAATACAATACAATGCAGTACAATACAATACAATACAATACAATACAATACAATACAATACAATCAATACAATACAATACAACACAATACAATACAATACAATACAATACAATACAACACAACACAACACAACACAATACAATACAATACAACACAATACAATACAATACAACACAACACAATACAATACAATGCAGTACAATACAATACAATACAATACAACACAACACAATACAATGCAGTACAATACAATACAATACAATACAATACAACACAATACAATGCAGTACAATACAATACAATACAACACAATACAATACAATACAATACAATACAACACAACACAACACAATACAATACAATACAACACAATACAATACAATACAACACAACACAATACAATACAATGCAGTACAATACAATACAATACAATACAACACAACACAATACAATGCAGTACAATACAATACAATACAATACAACACAATACAATACAATACAATACAACACAACACAATACAATACAATGCAGTACAATACAATACAATACAATACAACACAATACAATACAATACAATGCAGTACAATACAATACAATACAATACAACACAATACAATACAATACAATACAATGCAGTACAATACAATACAATACAATACAATACAATACAACACAATACAATACAATACAATATAATATAATACAACACAACACAATACAATACAATACAATACAATATAATATAATACAACACAACACAACACAATACAATACAATGCAGTACAATACAATACAATACAATACAACACAATACAATACAATACAATACAACACAACACAACACAATACAATACAATGCAGTACAATACAATACAATACAATACAACACAATACAATACAATACAATGCAGTACAATACAATACAATACAACACAATACAATACAATACAATGCAGTACAATACAATACAATACAATACAACACAATACAATACAATACAATATAATATAATACAACACAACACACAATACAATACAATACAATATAATATAATACAACACAACACAACACAACACAATACAATACAATACAATACAATACAATATAATATAATACAACACAACACAACACAATACAATACAATACAATACAATATAATATAATACAACACAACACAACACAACAAAATACAATACAATACAATACAATACAATACAAAAGTTCATTGGTATATCCCGACAGGGGTTTTCAATACTAATTTACAAAGGAGAGAACAAAACAGCTTATTACAACAGTCAATAATCCTAATTAAGACAGCCAATTACAAAAGTCAATAAACCGAAATTAAAATAAAGCAATGGAAACATTAAGCTGCAAAAGGAATTAATTATAAATGGCCCATAATTCTCTACGGGCGGAACGTTTAAAACTACTGTTACTTATGCTGCTTTTGGTTTCGTCGCCTAACTTTGTCCACGAAGTTATAGCGTGGTAAAAAAAACGGACCTCTGAGGTGTTGATGATCTTTTAAGTGTAATATTTGCGTCGACGAAGGAGACGCTTTCTTATCTTGTCGGCTAGGCGGAACGAATCGAGAAAAGTGTCGGTACCAAATCTGCGCCATCTTGAAACGTCACAATAGTATCCAGCATGCTTAGCGCGTCGTCTAGGCAGGCGGAACGAATCGAGAAAAGTGTCGGTACCAAATCTGCGCTATCTTGAAACGTCACAATAGTATCCAGCATTCCCAGCGCGTGGAAATCAGGCATCATCTTGGGGAGCTGGGGTTCCGAAATGTCACATGTGAATAATCTATTTGTCTTGATTTAATAGTTTAGGATATTTTCCCGATTTTGGAATCGTACGGCTCAATATTTCAATGCCTACTAAAAGTACGCAGTGGGAAAATTGGACGAAGTTTCTTCTCCGGACCAAGTAAGTTGTTGGGTCTCTGGAATCAAGCAAGAAGTTATCGGATTTTCCTCGCTACCGTTCTGGTATTTTTCAGGGGATGTTCTATCTTGATTTTGCTGTGGTTCTCTGCCTGATTTGGGAAGCTTTTACCTAAATACCGATGTCGTTCTTCGCGATGTTCTACGGTACGGTGCAATTCGCTGTATGTCTTGTAGCAATAATTCACTGACCGGCCGCGCCAGGAGAACGCAGATTAACTTTACAGTGCTCGAAATTACGCCTGTATCGGGCGCATTTGCAACTAAAGATTTCGCAGTTTTGTGACTAAAATTTGTCTAGCTAATAAAGGAATTATATTCAACAGTCTTGTGTCTTACTTGCAACTGGTAGTTGTAATTTTATCCGAAAAATCCTGCGAAATTCACGTTGAATGTTGCGTGACTTAATCGTCGATTTCATGCCCCATTAACGCGGTGTCCAAGAAGTTTATAAAGGGAGCAGGGAGCACTTTTTCAGGCTTTCTCAGAAATTTCTCATTTCCGGTTCCGGTATTAGTACATGTACTGAGGAGTATGATTTCAGAATCGGAGAAATAACCGAAATGAAATCAAGACAAATATAGTATTTATATGTCGGAAAAATCTGAGACCTTTTGGAGTACATTTTGCCCGATCCCACGGCGATAGCGTGAATGTCGGCCCGACGTCTTTGCCTGCGTGACATATCTCGCGACATAGCCCTTTAAACAGTGACTGAATTAATTCATGAAACTGATGTACTAGGTCAAGAGGAGGTGCCACGGGACAAGGAGACGCACTATAATCTATGATTACTACTAGTAATATTGATAAATGTCCCTGTTTGGATTAGCAAGCAAAAGGCCTGCGCACAAGAACCCCTCTAGACCACACAGCCCAGCTCAAACAGCAGATAGGGGTGGTACTGTGGATTACAGACCGAGTACAACCCTCTTAAGTTTCTTATAAGACCTACCCACCACCAACCCCTTGCTCCCAAAGACGAACTCTTTATCCCAAGCTCCCAACTAGAGCCAGTAAACAACAGTTAGCCTCTTAGCTAATTAATTATCCACACTTTAACAACTTTGTATAGAATGTATTTTTGCTCTGTAAAAGTGTTAAATATGCAATAACTTTTCCTTTTAAGCTCACCTTTAGATTGCTTTCCTTCCTTTTCTTGTGTGTTTATTGCGTTTTAGGCCTTAATTAATAATTTAACACCTTTCTGAGGGCGCCCTTTAAACACCTCAACGAGCGGAGGGAGAAGCTCGTTTGGGGTGGACCTGATCGTTGTTCTCTGAAAGAGAACACTAAAGGTGCCCAGAGGAGGGTATTCCCATCTAAAAATAACGAGGGTACTCGTCGGAAGTTTTCGAAAAACACCCTAAATGGTACCAGAATCTCGTTTGATAGGCTTCGCTAGAATACATTTTTTCCCTTAAGAGACACTCTCCCTATTCACCGGGTGAGACGTGGCGGGAGGTCGAAAATACAAACACGCAACTATATCACCCAGAGATACCCTAATGTGTACTAGTAAATGTGAGAAACTTATTTTGTTGTGGAGTTTAATCTTTTTTTAGAAAATAATTAAAAGCTCAAGACGGCCCGATTTGCCAAAAAATCACAAATTCGACCTCAAATACCGAGGGGTACAAATCGATCTCGCGCACACGCGCAAAGCAAAATATTTTAATTATTTTCAAAACACTTTATTAGGAAGATAATTCTGAGCTGTTTGAGCGATAATACATAATTATAGCGCCTTTATTTTAATTTTGGCAGCTTTGCAAAAGTTGATAAAATTTCAGATTTTAAAAATACCGAATTATACACTGTTTTCGAATTATTAAAAACAAACTCGGTATAACTCGTAATTCCTTCAAACTTTCAAAATAGCAAGTACATGAGTTGTATTTCAGCTATGCATAAAAATTAGTTTGGTAAAATTTGATTCTGAGAAAACCGGCTGCATGTTATTTGACCTGAATTGGGCTAAGCTTACAGGCAGAAATGTAAACATTCGGTACCGACTTTTGTCCAACCAGCTATACAATCGTCCCGAAAATTATGCAATTACTCTAAAGGCTATCCAAATTCAAAATCCCCTTGAAATTAACACTTATTATGCAGCTTACCTGGATTCTCGTAGGATTTACAGTCCTGTAATTCTTGTATTTGTTTAGTTCGAACGGGGATTGAAGAAACATTTCCAGACCACTGTTGAAGTGTATTCTATCCCTGGCTAAATTCTCGCCTTTGACGTCCTATTTTCTTTACGTGCATTGGTAGTGACTTTTATATGTATCTCCCCAAGCTTTGTATCCGATAATTTTCTCGGTATCTCTAACTTTTGAGGGTGAAACGGGCAAATTTCTGGCAGACTTGAAAGGTCCTGCAAGGCGCCGAAATGACAACTGAAATATGATCGCAACAGTGCCTTGTCACGCAATACGCAGAGTATCATCATTGTAACGCGAGTTAAAAATACGATTTCTCTTTGAAAACATAATAAATAGAGGATAAAACGTAACCTCATATTTTTTTCAAATATTATAACTTACTAAAAAGAAATATTTCTGATAAAAACATTCGTGTATTTGTTTCAGCATTTTCCGCAGCCCAATCTCGAAAATGAAAAGCCGGGAAAACAAGTTTTGATAGAGTGCTTATTTTGGTTCTGTGCAGAAGAATTGGTTTGTCATAATTTGATTCCGAAAACTAAGTTCGCTTACTGAATGTCACAATTATTGGGAATGACTGTTTTGCAATTGTAATAATAATTTCTATAGTGAAGCTACGCACGCAAAAATAATTGTGTTGCGCACTCCTTCGTTTGTTGTCGCAGGTGCAGCGAATTATAGTGTAGATTTACGCACATACCTCTCAGCCTGTTGTTTTACAGCCATGCTCCGTCACGCGTGACCAGTATTTTTGAAAATTGAATGGAGTTTTCAATATTACGCGTCGGTTTTGAAAATTCATTCCGAGATTCGGAATTCCCGTGAGAATTTTACCGCATTTTCGGAAACAAAGAGCAACAAAATATCATTTTGTTTGAAATGTTACATATCCTAACAATATTAAGTTTTTTTATGCGTGCAGCGAAGTTATTTTCCGTTAATTTGTGACTTTCAAAGTGTTTTCCACAGAGATCTTCAAGGTTTCATTCAAATCTCGGACGTTACAAAGAAATATTCAAATGTTCATTTCATTCTCTAGATTACTGGTCACGCGTGACGGAGCATGGCTGTAAAAACAAAGCCCAAATTGAAATGAGATTGCACTGATAAAGTGTCAAAATTGCGATAAAAGTTGGGCACTTATAGTCATCATTGAAGGAAATAACTAGAATCAACTCGTAACTTTACTATAACTTTCAAACTATTGATGCGCGTTTTGTAAAATTACATCCTACCCTAACATAATAATGGCCAATACCACGGCGAGATTCCTTCAAACTAATAGAGGTTTTAGACAATAAAGATTGTAATCATGTACAATAACAAGACAGATCTGTGTGTACTGCAATTCGAAAATCGGTCTGTTTTAAAGTACCTCTAAATTGATTGACAGGGCAGCGCAGCCGCTAAAAGTCCCCTCAGTGGAGTCCTCAGTTGTTGTTTACGCTTGCTAGAAGTTAGGGTTATATTTTTGATCGAGACAGTGAAATGGAGAAAAGTTGTTCTTTCAAGCGGTTATTTGGCGGCCAGTGCGGTAAAGATCCCACACAGCAAGAAAGACGGTGTGATTGTTCCTTGCGAGAAGGACATCTCTAATCACAAGAGCTCCCTAAATTTGATGTCCGCCGCCTCCCTCGACACTGAGGTCGAGCTTATCTTGGCAAGATCGTCGATCTTTACTTTGCCCTCAAACATCAATGACCTGGATATTTGCTCGGCGCATCGCTCTTCCTTGGGCATTGGTTGGCGAAAAGGTTCATCGCGCTGTCGAGTACCAGTTCAGCTATCGAACCATCTGTAAAAGTCGCGCGCCGCAGATCGCGGCATCAGCAAACAGATTTCGCAGCATATTCTCAATATAACAGAAATATTTTTACCTGTGGGATCAGGTAAGCTATGCTACACAAATTTATTTTGAAATTAGGGACGGACCATTATTTTTCTGAAGGGGGGGGGATAAGAAATATTGAAAAAAATGTTTGCAGGGCCTGAAAAGACAAAATAGTTGTTTGCAAACACGATATGTGTAAAACAAAATGTTTGCAGAGAAGTCAGATAAATTATTAAAAAATATTAGTTCCAAAACTGAATATTGCTCAGTGATGATTCTTTCCATTTGGCTACACAAGACAACTCCTTCACCTTGTCTTCGCAAAAAGCAGCCAAAAAACTCTTTGTTGTGCCAGGGCTTAAGGTCCTGGTTTTCATTCAAGGAATGGCGCTTGCCTTGCCATTTAACGTTGACATTCTGTCCGAGAGATGGGCGAGTTTCAGAAGTCTGTCATCTTCCTGACGATATCACCATCAAAGCTAATGGGTCAATAACTGTTTACAAGCTAGTTATTTGGAGTAACCTATGGCGATGGGAATCATTTTAAATCAGCAATGTGCCTGCCTTCACCGCTGGTACCACAGCTAGGCCGGGTGGTACGAGTAAGATGGCCTGTGGGAACAACGTCAAAAGAGGATCTTCCCCGCCCTCCAGAAAAATAATGGTCCGTCCCTTGGAGGTTTCATTCTATTTATAGTGGTCGCTTTCTTAAACTGAGACATTTCTTTCATGTCAATAGGAATTTGCAGTGAATGAAGATCAACTCTGTATGAACGAACGAAAACCGCGCGCCAAGACCCGAAGACTTCTGACATCACCGAGGGTGTTCGTAATATTTCCCTGGTATGTATTGTATTGTATTTACCTGGGTACGCAAGACAAGGCGCGCAGCAGGGAAGGGATAAGATAGATGTTAAATTGGCTTCCTACTACTTGTCTCTAGTTTCCGCTGACCGCGACGCCATGGGTACCAAAATGGGCAGTCAAAGTCTCTAACGCGATACGCGCAGTAAATTTGTATTACTTTTTATAAACATTTTGAACATACATTTATAGGCTGGGTTTTGAAACATTCTCAAACGTTTTTTCCCATGTCATGTTATTTTCGGGGGACTGGGTAGGAGCGACGCTGAGCCCCTCCTCAACTGGATCCACTAGCTCATATGATATTGAAGTATACAAAACTAGTTTGCACGTAAGTGGTTATAAGTAAATATCACTTAAAACAAAGAAGCCGTTTGCGGAGCCATAGAGTTGTAGACGTTTTGTTTTCTCAAGTTCTCCAAACTAGTGTCGGTTGTAATGAACCGTTTTGATTCATTTGCTGGATAGTTTCTGTGTATGTTAAAATAGTCTGGCATTTAACCCTTATCAAAGGGGCGGTTGTGCAAAATAAAGACACTGGTGAATAAAAATTATGCGTCATAAAATTCCCCAACCACCTCCCCACTTACTCCTAGTGAGGAGTAAGTCTTGCGTTACAATATAATGAGTCTGCATATTGCGTGACAGGGCACTGTTGCGATCATATTTCAGTTGTCGTTTCGGCGCCTTGCAGGACCTTTCAAGTTGGCCAGAAATTTGCCCGTTTCACCCTCAAAAGTTAGAGATACCGAGAAAATTATCAGATACAAAGCTTAGGGAGATACATATAAAAGTCACTATCAATGCACGTAAAGAAAATAGGACGTCAAAGGCGAGAATTTAGCCAGGGATGGAATACGCTTCAACAGTGGTCTGGAAATGTTTCTTCAATCCCGGTTCGAACAGAACAAATACAAGAATTACAGGACTGTAAATCCTACGAGAATCCAGGTAAGCTGCATAATAAGTGTTAATTTCAAGGGGATTTTGAATTTGGATAGCTTTTAGAGCAACTGCATCGTTTTCGGGACGATTGTATAGCTGGTTAGACAAACGTCGGTACCGAATGTTTACATTTCTGCCTGTAAGCTTAGCCCAATTTAGGTCAAATAACATGCAGCCGGTCTCCTCAGAATCAAATTTTACCAAACAAATTTTTATGCACAGCTGAAATATAACTCATGTACTTGCTATTTTGAAAGTTTGAAGGAATTACGAGTTATACCGAGTGTGTTTTTAATAATTCGAAAACAGTGTATAATTCGGTATTTTTAAAATCTGAAATTTTATCAACTTTTGCAAAGCCGCCAAAAATAAAATAAAAGCGCTTTTTTTTTCTATTAAGCTCAAACAGCTCAGAATTATCTTCTTAATCAAGTGATTGGAAAATAATTATAATATTTTGCTTTGCGCGTGTGCGCGAGATCGATTTGAACCTCTCGGTATTTGAGGTCGGATTTGTGATTTTTGGGCAAATCAGGCCGTCTTGAGCTTTTCATTATTTTCTAAACATATATTTAACTCCACAACAAAATAAGTTTCTCACATTTACTAGGACACATTAGGGTATCTCTGGGTGAAATATTTGGGTGCTTGATATTTCGACCTCCTGCCAGGTTTTTCCGATCTCACCCGGTCGGTAGAGAAAGTCGCTCTTAAGAGGTACCAAGACATATTCTGCCATGCAGTCGTCGTTTCGTTTTACCAGTGTAAAAGGCATCACAGTTCCAGGAACTGTGATGCCTTTAACATTGGTGAAACGACACGACGACTGCATGATAGAAAGACCGAACATTTCAAAATATTCTGTTATATTTTTTCGGCTCAATACCCTTAAAGATACTGCGATAATTCTAACCGTGGTCATTTTCACCCCTTGAAGGTACGACGAGCACCCCTGTCATTTTCATTTGGGAGTCCCCCACCCCCCGGGTAAAGGTGAGCTTAAAAGAGAAATTTATTTTATATGGCAAGTACTATTACTAAAAGGCTTACTGTAGTCCACAGGCTTGGGCTACCTGTGTTTTGGGCTTGCGAGTTTGGGCTAGCTGTGTTTTAAATCATGATTTGTGTGTTTCTTTTTGTTCAAAACAATCCTAGACTTGGATCCTTGTTTGGGTGTGACCTGTGATTACGGTCTATGCAAGGCTTTTGGGCCTTATGATGCACGCTGCGTGTGCATAGACAGTTGTCCATCCTACCAGGAACCTTTGTGCTCTTCAAACGGTACGACGTATGACAACAAGTGCCTCTTTGAACAAGACATGTGTCTGCTACGTCAGAACTTCACAGTGCAACATCCTGGAAGCTGTGAAGGTATGCAAACACTTTTACCCAAAACTTAGGTGGTCAACTTTGAAAGGAATATTTTTATTGTCCAGAATATGCTTACCTTTCATTACGAAGGTTTCTAAAACAAACAAAGAAACAAACAACTCAATAAATCAATCAAAGCAATAAATTAACAAGAGAATAAATAAATGAAAAAAGAAAACAACTGTGAAGATCATGCAATAAATGTTACATGTGACAGCTGAGGGTTACAATCAGTTTTATGATTTAACTTTTACCAATTCTTTCTGAAAAGTTTTCCCTATCAGTATATTGTTTTGGCTTAATATTTTAAAGGTATTAGGATAACTCTGACAGTGGCCCTTCTCGATTTAAATACCCTTAGACCAAATCACGAATTGTAACCCCTAAAAGGTATGCTGCCGACTAATGGGAACCAATATCAGGTTTATTCGTTTTTCCAATATGCTTCTTTAAAAGTGTGACACGGAAATGTGTATTGATACTGTCTGTAACAGAAATGTTTATGCAATGCTATCCGCGGGTGGTATAAAGTTGTTTTTTTAGGGGAGGGGGAGGGGGGGGGGGGGGGCGAGACGGGATTGTAGGAGGGGGGAAATACTTCCACTTACTGCTCGTGATTCATTAATCATGGATAAATGCTACTCTACAGGGTTTCCATTTCAACGTGGTCGACGTCACATGCCACACATTCCATCCCTGGGGTATTCCCACTGTGAAGAGATCCGCTTGCAACCTTTCGTGTTCTATCCTGACAAACCCATTGAAGTGCAGATAACCGTCAATCACATGGATACCAGTGACAAGTCCTATGTCCACGATGCCTCTGTGGCCTGGATTGAAGATGTGAATTACGATCGATTCACTGCGTGCGTGATGGCGGCGGGTTTTAATGAGCGAAAGTCGTATGCTAACGTAACAGTGGACTGGCTGGCCTATCAGGGCGCCCCAGTGGGTGGAATTGCCGGGGAGATGCGCATTTCACAGTGGTGGACGGGAACGACTTGTGTAACCGTGAATATTCCTTCGGTTAGTGATTTCCACATGTAAAAACGAACAAACAAACAAACGAACAAGCACTCAAAGTCAAAAGGCAAAGGAACAGCAATGACCAATGACTAATAGCTTAAATGTGAACTGTTACACTTGATGATTTCATCCAGATTCAAAAGTCAGGACCACTTTCTGCAGCATAATAAACAGTACCACTTTAGGATTTCTTCCACAGACTCAAAAGTTAGAACCACCTTGTACAGCATAATAAACAGTACCACAGGAAAGTACTGCTCAATAGCTTTCATTTGAATGGTCACACTGCAGGATTTCATCCACAGACTCAAAAGCAAGAACCACCTTGTACAGCATAATAAACAGTACCGCAGAAAAGTACTACTCGAGAGCTTTCATTTGAATGGTCACACTTTAGGATTTCATCCACAGACTCACAAGTTAGAACCACCTTGTACAACATAATAAACAATACCAAAGGAACTTACTTATCAGTAGCTTTCATTTGAATGCATGGTCACACGTTAGCATTCTATCCACAGACTCACAAGTTATAATAAACAGTATCACAAGAAAGTACTGCTCAATACCTGTCATTTGAATGGTCACACTTTAGGATTTCTTCCACAGACTCAAAAGTTAGACACCTTGTACATACCCCTTATTCGATGTTTTGGGAGATAATACGCGCGGATATTTTACGAGTTGTGTAGTATTTTTCCGAACCCCCCGGGGGCGAGGAAAAATGCGAGCAATGAGTAAAATGTCCGCGCGTATTATCTCCCAAAACATCGAATAAGAGGTTTATTATACCACTGAATTTTTTCTGTTATCAATCATCTATTTGCGGCAATTTTCTCATTCTTCGTATGGCGCGCGTGAGTGACGTGAGCAAACAAAAAGCCAGTAAAATGCATTTTATTTGACAAATGACATGTTTTTGACACACGGCGATTAAAAATAGCTTTGCGTCGTGTCAGATTTTTCATTCATTCATTTTTACAAAGACTGAAATACGTTTTCAAAAAAACTCCGTAAATAGTTCTAGCGCCGTGAAAGTTATGTTCTAAATCGGCTAAACAACACTACAAAGTTTCTTTAAAGTTCATCGTCACTATCAGAAAGAGGCAAGATTCTCTTAATTTTTTTCCTTTGAGAAATAAGCTGAATTGCTCGCCAGTTTCGAAGCCATGTGCATCGACGGCAAAGGTGAACTGACAATTGTTGAAGACTGCTCCAGTGAACATATTTTTGGCTCCATCATCGTGCTGGCCATTTGAAGCAATCTGAGGCTTCAGGATGTTGCTTTCAACTGGAGACTTGCTTGTTTTGGAATCTTCAATGAAGTTGCTGAGTTTTGCTGACATGTTCTTTTGCTGCTCTGTGGAAGTGCTGGAATAGCTGTCTAAGGACTTCAGATTTCTTTGTCCAGCGTGTGCAATGATGTTTAAAGGCTCGACGTTCTCTTTCCGAAGAGTTGAGATCATGGTTCTTCGTACGGAGTGGTTGGTGTGTCGTCCGGACAATCCTGCGGCCTCGCTCATAGACTTCATATATGCACCAAGCGAGTTCTTGCCAAGTGGTTGTTTCTTGTACCAGATCGTAGAAGCAGGCTTAGTAATGGCTGCCAGGTAAAAGGGGGCGTCTTCACTGTTCATCTCAAGTGGTCGCCTGGACAGATATTCTCGGAAGATTCTCACTGGACACCGTGGTCCCTCTGTAGCTTTGCGGAGAATGGTCTCCCAACTGTTTTTCTTCCCACAACTGCTGGATTTCAATTTCATCCTCGCTCAGTCCGACGGCTTTTTTTGGCCTTTGCCCTTTGCCTACGCGACGTAACTGTTTTCTTTTGGAAGACAAAGCTTCTCTGGCCGTGGAAAATTGTATGTCTGTAAGTATACTGTACTTTTTTCCTCGTTCACGTAAAAAACGGTCAATGCTTCTAAACAGTGAAGTTAGCGTGTCAGGCTCAAACTCGTCTCCGTTTTGTTTACGTACTTTTAAAACAAAGTGAGCTAAAATCTTGTCCAGTTCTTGTGGCTGTATGTCATCCAGTCGTCTAGTTTCGTTTACAGATTTGGCCCATCTGTAAAAGACGTTAAGGTCACTTGCTGTCTTTTTGGTTGTATTTTTGTTTCTGTTCTGTTCAATAAATGTTTTAATCGTATCAATAACAACATTCTCGATTGTGATTGGTCATCCGCGCGCCTATTTCTCACGTAATTGGCGCGCGGTCACGTGGGTGTCCAATTACAGCTATCCAATTACAACTTTTTGTAATTGGATAGCTGTAATTGGACACCTACGTTGCGCGCGCGTCAATCAGTTGCATTTGTATGGGCTCGTTTTTGCTGTTTTTCTTCCACTTTCAAACTGACAGAAAATATCCAAGACGTTTTTAGTACAAAAGAGTCGACATAGCTTCTTAATCTCGAATTTGGTTATTGATGCGATTAATTAGTAATTGAACTTCGTGTCGTACAATTCAGGGGTAATCGTGCTCGTAATTTCAAATCGTCCTCGCGCTTCGCGCTCGGCCGATTTGAAATTACTCGCCCGATTACTCCCTGAATTGTACTCCACTCAGTCCAGTTACTATTACTAATATCAGTATCGTTAAGTTGTCTGTCTTCAGTTTGTTCAGTTTGTTCACTTTCCTCAGTAGTAATACCAGTTTGGGTTGTTTCAGTGTTTTCTGTATGTTCAGTTAGAGAGTCGGCTGCTGCAATAAGTTCGTCGTCTAAAAAGTCAAGTTGAAAAGTTGTAAACAAGTCGAAATTTGGTTCGTCCAGTCCGGCCATTTTTTTCTTCGTCCTCCTTTAGCTAAAACCGGTCAAACCGGGATTTGACAGTGTAATACGCTGGCATATTTTGCGTGTTCTCTTGCCCTTATACGGTAAAATGGCGCAACAGTGGTATAATAAAACATAATAAACAATACCAAAGGAACTCACTGTTCAGTAGCTTTCATTTGAATGCATGGTCACACGCATTCTATCCACAGACTCACAAGTTAGAACCACCTTGTGCAGCATAATAAACAGTACCACAGAAAAGTACAGCTCAATACCTTTCATTTGAACGGTCACACTTTAGGATTTCATCATAAACAGTACCACAGAAAAGTACTGCTCAGTAGCTTTCATTTGAATGGTCACACTTTAGGATTTCATCCACAGACTCACAAGTTAGAACCACCATGTACAGCATAATAAACAATAACACTTGAAAGTACTGCTCAATAGCTTTCATTTGAATGGTCACACTTTAGGATTTCATCCACAGACTCAAAAGTTAGAACCACCTTGTACAGCATAATATTAAGCATAACAAACAGCACCACGGGAAAGTACTACTCGAGAGGTTTCACGGTCATATTGGGATTATATACACAAGCTCAAAGTCAAAGTAAGAGAAGTACCCTGTTCGACCCAGCCAACGACATTTAACAAAAAGGAGGGTTCACAATAGGTTCTCAGTTCCCGCTTTCCCACCCATTTCCCCTAATCATCCCGCCATCCCGCCTCTTTTTACATCGAAATCCCGATCCCGCCGTCATTTTCTTTTTAATTTACCTGAAAGTCGATGTAGCTATACACTAAGGATCCATTTGTGGACCTTCGCACGCTGGCCAATTCAGTCAATTCATGAGGTCACGTTCAGATTGTAATCCCGTATCCCGCGATACTATACCTCACGATTCCCGCATCCCGACCCCTCAAAAACGCGAAATATCGCTCCTGCTCGTGGTTAAAATCCCGCTTCCTGCTACTGTTTTTAACCCGCATCCCGAATCCCGTCCTCAAAATAGGCCGGATCCTGCATCCCGCCAAACGTATTGTGTACCCTCAAAAAGCGTACGTGGTAATAATCCATGAGAATGAACATCCAGTCTTGGTATGAGAATATCTGAGAAATTATTATCTTTGTCGCTTTTCTTTTAGGGGAAATTTTTAGAGAATCCTTCAGTTTTTGTTACTGCGACACATCACCATGCAGGGCTGAAGAGGGACGCTGCCAGTATTTGGTTGGAAGACATCACGCACTTTTCCTTCAAAATATGTTTGAGGGAATTACAAAATTACGCAGGCTCCCACGAAGATATCTATGTTGTAAGTGATGCCACGTCCGTTATTGATTACGCATAGCTTCATTGACTTGACATACGTACATGTACATTCAACTGGGGAAGGGGGTTGAAGATGAGAGGGGGGGGGGGGGGGGGGGGGTGGGGGAGAGTTCATGGAATTCCTTGGGGTATCACTATTTTTCGGAGCACCTTGTTACTATCAGACCTATATTCATCTTTACAGGATGAGATAGTTACATGTCAAAAACATAACATAACACAGCATAATATTTTATTCAGGAAATCAACTAAAAAATAAAAACACTTTCCTGAAAGGGGAAATCTTGAGGTTACCTTATATAAACCAATTTCCCCAAATAAAATTTCTAAAATAAACAAACATACAACTGTAACGTGGATCTGCCATCTTGCATTTAATGATTTTCAGCGGCAATGAACACAGTTGTATTAATATCCAAAATGTCAATTAAGGGCTACATTTGTTTGGGAACGTTCTTGGTTTTTTAAGCCGGCCATCTTGAATTTGATTAAATGTTACACTGCGCATTGTGTCCTCTAATACATATGTAAAACTTGGCTCTCCTATAGAGTGACAGTGTTAATGATACGCTTTAACATGTTAGAATATGTCAACGACCGTATGCGCATTGATTCATCTGCCAATTTGTCTTTCTATTTTGAAAAAAACGTTTTCTTTGAGAGGCTGTGCTGACTGGCGTGCGACCTACATGACCTGCCAGTAGCAGCTAGGACTGTATAAAGATGTTGACAGGGCAAGCCTGCGCCGACAAGAACCCGATCCCTATTCGAGATAACAACACATGCAATTTTTACGTCATCATAATTATCATCATCATCAAACTTTATTTTAATATATCAAAGCTTTCTAGCTCAATTTTTCAAATTGATCTAATTGGTGACACCTAACTAAGAACTTATAATTAAAAACTAACAATTAATTTAAAATATTTACATTGATTATCCAATTTAACTTGGTTATCCAATGATTAGTTGGCCAAAATCTGATGCGCTTTCGTATTTTTCTTTTGTAGAAATGGCTTGCGTTTTCATCTGTTTACAGGCCTTTTTTCTCCGAACACAATTCAGTTTATTTTGCAAACTCTCAGCATCCCCCTGCTGATAGCAATAACGCCTTCTGTAAGGTCAGTTTCACTTCTTCTTTGATTGTTTGTCTATCTGTAAAATAAACATGCATCATAAAATTGGTGAAGAATCATTCCCAGTGGAACGCTTTATTTATTTATAGGATCTCCACTTTGCTAAGGTGTATAAAAAGGCCCCAAGCGTTTTTGTATCAGCGAACCACTCCTCGAACAATGGAAATCAGGATCCCATGCACAATTCCATAACTGCTTGGGTGGAGGTAGGAAATCTATATTCATGTTATTGTTTTGTCGTTATAGATGTCAGAAGTTGTTATAAAGTTGCTGGATTGTGCAGTATATTGACATTATTAGCAAAATAAGTGATGATCAAATACCACGAAAACATTCATTCGTGGCGTCTTAGGACGACACCATTGGACCATTCAGTGAATCATATGCATACGGAAAGTATCTTTTTATAACTTAACTCGGTATTGCCCGCGAGTAGTTAAGCAAATATAAGAGTAGTTTTCACTGGAGTGTCGTTAAACTAAAACCAAAGAAATTACTCTGGCCAATCACAACAGACGCAGACAATCCAATGAACCAATCAATACTCGAAGCAAATGCGTTGAGCGCGAGAAAACGCGAAAGAGTTAAAGTTATATATTGGTTTTGCTTTTGCGTTTGATTGTCTGAGAGCGTGGCGCGAGATATTTTAGCCAATCACAAAGCGTATAAGTAATGTAAAACCATTTCAAAAAAATATCTTATAATCATGCATTATATCTCCTTTTTGCAGTATATAAATACGACAGGGGCGCGGGTGTGTTTGAAGGAATGGTACGAGTCAAAATATGATCCACTCTCCATATCGTACACCGTCATGTCAGGTTAGAGTATATTATTGTAACGTTAAAAAGTTGTTTCAAAACAAACAACAATCATCCCTTCTGTACATCAGTGAATTCTTGGCAAGGGATTATGGCACAAAAATTTGCCTGTACTTTGGTCAACCTGTGCCAAAGTTGTTTATAAGTTCTTACACTTGTGCACACAATCGTCTTTGAACATCAATAATAAGGTTTTTAAGGGTTAAAAAAAAAACACAGTCATTTTACATTTATCATTAATGATTTTTCGAAGACGCGAGGAAGGAACCTGAAAAATTAGCCTAAAATTTCAGGTTGTAATCCATTTCCCTGGCCATCCGTAGCCAAAGACACTTAGTTTCATATCACCGATATAGTAATTGTGAAAACATGGATCATGATTTTTTTGTCTCCTTGTTGGCCCCTTTAATGAGAAAATAATCCAATCACTTTACTCCACGAAACTGTAAAACGTTAACCTATCAGTGCTATTGTGTACCCGACCCACCTGAACATGTAATATATCTTTTCTACTAACTGACTGCCCTGGCATTTTTAACTTTAACCCTCGGACGTACACGAAAACTTATACCCCTCCCCTCCCCACCTTGGGTTTTACGATGTTGCAATATTTCGGAAATAGTTTACGTCTAATAGATAGCCTGTGATAAGGTAAATATTATGGGTCGTGGTGCTGCTGGGGTCCGTGACGTCGTCCAAAATGGCCACTAAGATGACCGCCATCTTGGATTTTACTAAAAATTCAAATTTATCGAAAAAATGCGAAAATTGCAAATATTTTTTGAAGCTTTTGGTAGCATTTTACATGTTTTTTTTACCGAAAAAGGTAAAAAACACACATTTTTATTCAAAAATGGCTTGACCTCATGTCACTTATGACGTCATATTTCGTTACCATAGCAACCGGTTGTCGCCAAACTTTACCAAAATGTGTCTCAAGGATAAACGAACAGCTACGGAAGACGGCATATGCTAATTATAAATGGTCTTGAAAATTTCAGAGAAACTCCCCCCCCCCCCCCCCTTTGTACGTCCGCGGGTTAAGGGGGTTAAGGTTATTTCGGGTAGCCAGTACACTTATTATTTATCTTATTCAAAATCGCAAATACTTATTGTAGGCTCTGGGGTGGAATAAAATTTGTTGTTGTTGTTTCTTTGTTGCTCCTTTGTTATTAGTTCTAAAGGAACTTGGAATTTCCTGCCTTAACAGTTAAGACTTAGATAAATCAAAGGCTCCTATGAGCAAACTCGTGAATGCGAAACAACCTCCTGACCCTCCCCTCCCCCAACCCTCTGCGTCCAACTCCCCACCCCCCCACCCTCCCCTCCCTTCAACGCCGTCCCAAGGGTAAGGCAGATGATCATGACCTATTGCATTTGGAACGGGCAAAATATATGCGCAAGCCTTATGTAACACTCACGGGCGCAAAGTATCATTGTTGTAAGCTATAATAGCGTTTCCCTATCATTATACATAAGTTTTGTTTGTTTAATTAATGGTCGTTTGCCTGCAATATTTTTCAGCAAAGTCAAATAAATAAATTAAATTAATCACTTGAAAGTCTTGATTGAATTTTAGCCGATATTCTTAACATTTGCAGATATTTGTGAACCAGGATGGAGTTACTTTGGCGGTTACTGTTACCTCACAAGTCGTGCATGCGCCTCATGGCTGACCGCTGAATCCAACTGTACCGCAATGAATACAAATCTGGTGTCGATCCACAACCAAGAGGAAAATGTCTACATTCAGCTTCGTCATAATGGAGGAAGATCCTGGATTGGACTCAACGATCGAAGCGTGGAGGGCTCCTTCGTGTGGACGAACAAAGAAATCAGTAGTTTTAGGTTCTGGGCTCCACGACAACCAAACGACTGGAGAAACGAAGACTGTGTGCACACTCTTGGTGTAAAATATGGCTACACTTGGAATGATGTACAGTGTGATAAATGCTATAACTTCACTTGTTTTACAGGTAATAAGCATATCCAGTAAGAGTAATGTCGACCATTTTTCGTTAATTTAGTGTCCATTTGTGATATTTTTTTGAAACGAATTTCATTTCTTGCCAGACCAATGCATTCAGAAGTATTGCACTTCGGATCAAACGAAACGTGAAAAAGGACGAAAAAAATAGAAAAGCTT
This sequence comes from Dendrophyllia cribrosa, assembly GCA_024195265.1. NCBI lineage: Eukaryota > Metazoa > Cnidaria > Anthozoa > Scleractinia > Dendrophylliidae > Dendrophyllia > Dendrophyllia cribrosa. Next base: position 9,853,097 of record JAJLRJ010000011.1, on the reverse strand, counting down.
GCGAGAGCCTAATATATGTAAACAGGGAGTAAAATTATTTTGATTCTTTTTATTTTATAGACTTAGACGAGTGTACTTCTAAATCCTATGATTGCGACATCAATGCCATTTGTCAGAATACCGAGGGCTCTTACATCTGTACGTGTAAACCTGGTTATACAGGAGATGGGCAAACCTGTAATGGTAAGAAAAAAAAAGATGAAGACAGTGGGATATTAATTAATCCTTTAACTCTAAAGAGTGCCAAAAATCAAAATTCACGAAAAATTCCAAATTCCATTTTGAAAAAAGAAAAAGAAAAACAAACGGCAACATGCAAAAGTACTGCTGAAGAGGTTTCATTTGAATGGTCACACCATAGGATTTCATCCACAGACTCAAAAGTTAGAACAAATGGTACCATGCAAAAGTACTGCCAAAGAGGTTTCATTTGAATGGTCACACCATAGGATTTCATTCTCAGACTCAAATGTTAGAACTACCTTATTACATGAAATTTTCGCGACACGTTAATTTCGCGAATTTCGCGATTTAAAAAAATTAAAACGCGAAATTAAAGTGATTCAAAATACAAAATTTTCGCAAAATCGCGAAATATGCACACCTCAAAATCGCGGAATAAACGTGTCGTGTCTCCAAAATTGACTCTGGGAGTGAAAGGATTAAATGAAGGAGTTGATGTTGATGTTGATGATAACAATTATGAAGCTTATGATAGCAACGATGGTGCAGTTTCATGACAGCGATGTTGATGATGACGATGTTGGTGATAATAGTGTTCATGATGATTACTTTTAATGAAGATGTTGATGGCGACGATAATAGTGATGACGATAATGGTGGAGATTATAATGATTATGGTGTTAATGATGATGATTACATTTTCATAGATGCAGACCCGTGTACTACTAATGCACACAACTGTGATGTTAATGCTGTGTGTAACAATGCCCAAGGAACATTTTCTTGTACCTGCAAAGCTGGGTATTTAGGGAATGGAAATACATGCACTGGTAAGAAAATGAAAATCCAATAATCCTGTGATAGATTTTGAGTTCTGGGCTTAGAGCAGTTTTCAATTGAGTGTCGAAAGTAATTACACAATTGCTTTGGTTTTGCATTGCTACGGGTTGTGATTGAAAAATCCCGCGTCACTTTCTCGACCAATCAGATGTAAAACCGAAACCAATCGTGACTTGCTCGCACACGTTTTCCCGCGCTTGGCGCCGCCAACATGTAATTGCTTCGAGCTCTGGTTGGTTCATTGGATTGTTTACGACTACTGTGATTGGTCAGAGTAATTACTTTGATTTTCGTTTTACGACACTCAATTGAAAACTGCTATAAAATACAGTTTAAAATCAATTCAATTTCTCACTTCAATACCATCGGATATGGACTCAGAAATTGAGAATGAGTGAGTGAATGAATGAATGAATGAATGAATGAATGAATGAATGAATGAATGAATGAATGAATGAATGAATGAATGAATGAATGAATGAATGAATGAATGAATGAATGAATGAATGAATGAATGAATGAATGAATGAATGAATGAATGAATGAATGAAAGGTTTTCTCTGGTAAATTGAAGAAAACAGAAACTTGAACGCAGTTTAAATTATAGTTACGAGCTTAGAGAACACTGCTTATTTTACTTCACGGACAAGTTTTGTCTCACGGACTCATCGTCTGCACGGACGATCTGGACAATGTCACGGGAATTCTGTGCTACATATTATAAGTACCTTGTTTCTCACCCCAAATACTCTTAGAGTACCCGAAGTGATTCCCGAAAGAAAGAACAAACCGTAATCACATTTAAGGGATTTTTCCAAGACACAACGGAAGTACTTGAAAAAGTTGGCCAGTGTTTTCAAGCTGCAACCACTTAATTCCGGGTTACTTCCATCCGGTTATTCCATAGGCATAATTATTGGGCGCCTAAGTGTAGTTAACAACATAATCAAAATTGAAGCATTGTAATTTGCAGTTTTCAAACTGTGATATTTAAAAATAGATGGCATTGCTTTTAAATTTTTAAACCATTCTGTTGTTTTTTTTTTGCCCGCAGATATCGACGAGTGTGCCAGCGGCGTACATGATTGTCACCGTTTAGCCTCATGTACCAACACTGTAGGGTCTTACAGCTGTTCCTGTAACCAACCTTACACAGGAAATGGAAAAACGTGCAAGCACCCTGTATCTGGTAAATATTTGGCATTGATCTAAAGCTTCTAAGAGTATAAAAGCATCTTCATGTTGTAATAGGTCAGGAAAATATTTGACTAGGTGTTTTTTTAGGCGTGCTCTTCCTCCCACGATTAAGTGCGAAATCTGCGTAAGATCCTTGGGATGAACAGTCCGCGGTACAGTCGGAGAACGCTTAGTAAAAAATGAAAATTCGTCCACTCATGGCAAATTCCTCCACGTTCCATACTTGAGTATTAATCGCCGACTTTACCGCCTATGGTGGGGTATAGGCTTCAAAGAGCAGGAAACACCTGTGACAGGTCTAGTAGACTACATCTCTTGTGTTCCATAAGTTTGATACTTGACTTGACTTACTCCTTGTCTCACAGAATGCCAAAATTACCAAAGCCTTAACGAAGCTGACAGAAACGTGAGGTACAGTCGTACGTACGGCCAAAAGTGTGACGATGGAATTGGCCCTGGCTGGTTCAGATTCGAGGGGGCAGCTGGGACAAGAATGGCCTCTTCGTGTACACCTTATCATAGGTGTAATACTGATGCAACCGGCTGGTTGACCAATGGCCATCCCACAGTGGCGGAAGGTGTAGTTAC
>JAJLRJ010000011.1:9485289-9845289 GCA_024195265.1 Dendrophyllia cribrosa | reverse complement strand
TTAAATCGTATTTGTTTTTTTTATGAACCTCGATGTAGAGAGAGACCACATTGATAATAATAAGCACCATAAAATTATGAACAAGATCGTGAAGATTCAGATAGTTTGGAAATATATTTGTAAAAAGGAGGAGCGAAAACAGTTTAAAGTTTCAAAAGCATTAAAATTTAAAACGCTTAACTACTGAAAATGCTTCAAACTTAAAGCAAAAACAAAGCTTGAGAAAAGAGAATGAATGAATTTAATTCTCTGAAATAATAAGAACTTTGAAGTACACGATTCGAAATATTTTAATGGTTTCGCCCCCAGAGTACTCAATTATGCAAGACTTAGGGAGATATGTAGCGCACCTCTAACGTTTGAGGTTGTGGACGAATGAATGTCATTTGGTGTCATTTCAAAAACCAAAAAACTGTTTCAATATGTATTAACAGAAACCAAGCAATAATGCTTCTGGTTTGTGATAAATTACCACAAAATTTACCAAAACTGTCGAATAGTGTCTCTAGTTATAGACCGACTTTAAGTATTTCTTTTTTGGAAGTACAAATAATTAACATCGTGTTCTGAAACATATTGAAAGTACTGCTTTAATAGCAGCTTTCATTTGCATGATTACGCCAGCTTGGAACTTCATACAGCTATTTCAATTAACGTTGTCGGATGAAAGCTCAAAGCTACAAGCCAAGATAGTTGGGAGCGACGCAAAATAAGCGTTTTCCCCGCTCGTCGCATCGCTCATTCGCGCCGTTTCTTTTCGTTTCACCGCTTCCAACTACCTGCATGCCTGGAACAGGCGCTCGGTTTACTCGTTCGCGGATCGGTCTTGACTTGTAGGCTTTGAGCTTTAAGCTTTCACCCGACAACGTTAATTGAAATAGCTGTAGACAGACTCTTAAGTTAGACCTACGTAACACGACTCGCGGTTATATTCTAGAATCAATCGATGATTTAATTTGCTGTATTCAGTGGTTACACAGACGCAAAACTTCGAACGACGTCATCTCACTCGCGGTTTTATTCTAGAATCAGTGAAGGATAAATTAATTGCTGCGTTCAGTGATGCGTCAAAGAAAAATTTTCCCAGTCAATGATTATCCTTATGGAACAAAAAATGCTTTTGCTTCGTAGCACTCAAATACTTTGATGTCTAATTATGAAATTTGTATGTCGCTAGGGCTGAAAACAGTCAGACGTTTCGGGGATAACCCCTTAATCAGTTTGAATTTGTGTTCCCAGAGACCAACGCTCCTGTTCGCGATTCATATGTCGCGTGGATACCGTTCAAAAATAAACAATTATTATATATGGCAAACTAGTCCATGAAGAAAAAAAAGCATGCATTCATTGGTTCCATTAACGGTACAAATTTTGAAATACGAAACGCTAAGATGGACCGCTCACGAACTCATTCCGCCGAATTCCTTTTAAGAAAACATTGAACAAAAGGAAAAATTCAATAGGAACATTTTTCCTTATGTCTGGTGGACAATGTCAACTATTAAACTTTTTGCAAAGTGGCCTGATCTGCTTAACTTTGGCGCGTGAGTTTGCCTAGCATACATGCATTAAAGAGACAATGCCCCCGCAGAAATATCCATGATAATGTTTTCATGACCATGGCATGGAGCTTGCTTAAGTTTCTTTTATTATCTTGTAATAGGAAGGACAAATCGCCAAAAGTAATGCACGCTAAGAAATATGAACTAAAAAGACAAAATAACGTCAAAAAACCCTTAAAATACCACCACAACGGCGACATTCATTTCTTGACCACCCTTCATCACAAACTCGAATTTGATGAACTGTAACTTATTGTCTTCCATCCTTGCAATCCTGCACTTTTTCTCTTTTTCTCCAAACTACTGCTCTTGTTTTGCTCTCATAGGATCTTTTTATTCAATTCAGTTGTATATTTGGTGGTATTTGGCGATCATGATAACATGGAAACTGAATAGGGTTACTGAAATTTTGTTATTTCGCGGGAACAGTGCATGCGCATGTCCCTTTAGCGTCAACCAAAGTTTTCAAAATCCATTATAATTAAAACTGCATTAAACCAGCGAATACGAGAGTGCGCTTAGCACGCATAAATGACAGAGAATGAAAACTTTTAAAGCTAATGTGGTCTCAGAAAACGGATGATCAGCGTTATTCCTATTTATTTTACCGGCACAAACATTGTTGGGAGAAATGAGTGACTGATCGAGAATTACTGAGACAGGCTTTATTGCTGAACCCCAAAAGACTTCAATCAGTAAATTGTCATTCTGTAAAATAACGTGGAAAGGAATTACTGGACTAAAATAAGTCGTACATTAGATTAAGGAATTGTTGAGGTCATTAATTTCCCTTGGTCTTATTCAATCATTAACCGTCAGCAAGCCTAGCTTTGAATTGAAATAACGTCCGACAGATAATTTGGATATTGTAAGGAGACCCGTGTGTGTGGCCATCTGTCGGGATTTGTTGTCTATGACAAGGAATTATTGACACAAAAGTAGAGAACTTACACGCAGAGTGAACTGTAAAGATGAATGAAACACTGGAAATACGGAGAGAATTTACGTGATATATCATACACGAGGGAGAGTGTCGACTGTTTGAGGTATCTTCTCAACCATTCTTAATTCTTGTAGAAATTCAAAGCTAAAGTTCAACAAAATTTATTGTAATTGGTATCACTTATCCAACCTCCTTCATAATAGCGATTTCTTTGTTTTCTCGTCATGAATATTAATTGCGCATGAGCATAACATTATTTGCAGCAAAACAACTTCGCACCGTAGTGCGCACGAGCAGACCATTATTTGTAGGCAATTGTTGGTCGGAGTTTGCTGGTGCCCTAGCCTTTTGGTTTCTCCATACAAACGCTGGCGAAATTCTAAATGAAATACATGCTACTGAATCGACAGTTAGAGGTCCCCATTGGCCATTGGGAAAATATTTGTCAAGTTCTCCCTTTCTAATCTGCCAACAACAATCATTATGGGGCAAACGCATCCGGGGGGGGGGGGGGGGGGGGGGGGGGGGGTGGCGGTTTATTCCCCGAAAATTTCAGGTTGTGTGGCGCGCTTCTTGAAACCCTTATCCTATTTCAGTGATTCAGAGACCAATTTCAAACCCGATACAAGTCAGCTACCCAGTGACTGCTTCGGTTTGTGTAAACATTAATCAAACCGTACTTCTGTAGCCTCTTATAAATGCCTCTTCTAAATGCCATACCCACCCAATTCCAGACCAGGGAACACAAACATTACCCAAATATACACCCTTTTTTTCAAACCAAAACTGCTAAAAAACAACACTCCTTGACGCCTCACATCCTATAAAGCATATATAATGCAGCATCATCTCCACGCTGGGGTAACATGGAGCGCACTGGGTTCACAGAGTGGGTGTATTCAGTTTCGCTAAGCAACGGATGTGGTACAGCTCTGCCAAAGTTGGCTGATTTTCAACCCTCCCGGTCTGAATAAGATTAATGGACTTAAGAAACAGAACCATACATTTTATACGTTGAAGGTAGTTTCTAAGTTCAATTACTGTTCAACTGCTTGGTTTTAAAGCACCGAAAAAATACTTGAAGCATTCCCTGTAAGCCTACTACGCTCCAATTTACCCTTCTTGCTCGAGTCTTATAGAGAATTTCTCTTAACGTTTCTAGATCGTCTACCAGTGCAATCAGACGGTGGATAAGTAAAAATGGAGGGAAAAGCCAAGCGACTCGGGAAACTGGTGGTCATTTTGTTCATCGCCCTTATTATCGCCTGCGTGATAGCTATTATCGCTTTGATCTTAACTGCAACAGCCATTTACTGGAAAAATAATCCAGATGCTTTTGCGAACTCTGCGAAAAATGATGCCGCGAAGGGTAAGAAAATCGGCTCCATGGCTTGAAAGCAGGCCGGACAACTTATTGAGAATTATATAACGTATAGTCGAAACCAATGTTTTTTTGTTATGATTAAAAAATCTATCTTTAATAATTTTTTAAGTGTTCAAAGTAAAATCTAAACGTCTCCACCCAAAATCGATATCGTTCCTGTCACTTCAGCTAGTGTCTCGGCTGTGTCCGGCTGTTCGGCTGTTAGACAGCCAACACTACCAGAGCATTTCCGAGCCCGGCGCTCTGGTCAATTCGGTTTGAATTTAACTAATGACCAGTTAACCCTAACATTAACCGAAAGTTAACCAGTTTATCCGTTTTTTACGTTATATAATTCTCAATAAAGTGTCCGACCTTTTTGATATATGGAATCCAGACTGTTCCAAAATAAAGTAAAACCTCGCGTTGGGGACCATCCAAATGTCAACCTCGTTCCCAGGGCCTTCTCCGCTTTGTTCAATTCAAAATGGCGGGTCGGGCGGAGAAGACCCTGGACAAGGCTGTCAAAATACTCGAAGAATCGTGGAGCATTTTTTCACATGACACACGATGAAATGGCGTTTTGGGAGATTCTTTTCAGCGATTGGCAGCCGTTTTTATGTTTTCTGGAAATCTGAAACCGTTGTTCAAACGAAACGAAGTAGTCCCATTCTTGAAATTCCTGATGGAGAAAAACAATTATAACAGGCACTTTGATTGGTGGAAATATCCAATGGTACTATAACAGGCACTCTGATTGGCGGAAATATCCAATGGCACTATAACAGGCACTCTGATTGGTGGAAATATCCAATGGCACTATAACAGACACTCTGATTGGTGGAAATATCCAATGATCAGATGACGTCAAGAACAAGTCCTCAAACAGAGGACAACAGACGGAGTGAGGAGGAAGTAAATGCGAGCGATCTCGGACCGTCAGACCGTCAGACTGTCAGACCGTCTGACCGTCTGAGAATCAGGGTACATCATCATAATCTGTTTGAGCGCGCTCGGATGCTTTTGACCTACTTCTGTCAGTCTTTCCGCTGATGCATAGCATTAGGGAGATCGCATCTAGTCATTTCAGTGTCGGTCCCCAACTGGTCAATAATAAATTTTTGCCGGTCGCCCCCTTGTTCTTTTAGCACGACTTAGGTCCCAGAAGAGCAATTGCGAAACTATTTCGTTCCTATTCCTAGGCTACATAAACATTCGTTTTTCTTTTCTTTCTCAGGCAGCATCGATGAGTGTGCAACCAACACACATACATGCGATATCAATGCTGTATGTCATAACACCGAAGAGTCTCATACCTGCACCTGCAAACCTGGATACTCTGGAAATGGAAAATCGTGTTCTGGTGAATATCAAATTTTTGAACGTCATTTTTGAAACATCATTTTTAGTGTTACTTTAAAAAGCCAAAGGACATATTCATATCAGTGAAAACCCAAAAATAATGGTCCAGTTTTGTTTAAAATTATTCTACTAGTGCTTTAAGAGTAAACATAAGTGTCTTGGGCTGCAGATGGTCAGGATGGAAACGGATTGCAACTTGAAAAAACTAGGCTAGTGTGTCTTGGAAAACACATTAAAACTCTGATTATGACATGTTCTCTCTTTGAAAATTCCCTTGATATTTTCCTTTTAGTGTTTTATATGCATTTCATACTGGCAAAGGTATTAAGTTTTCATGTGTGGCAGTTTTGTCCCAAGAACGTCAAATCTCCATGACATAGCCCCATTAAGAGCCAATGTCTGAAATTTTCGAAAATCGGGCGTCAGTCACAAAATTTCGGATTTCTTCATATTTTGCCCAAATAATCTCTATAGTGAAGTATTTTCAAAAATAGCATTAAAAATTGTAACGGCGTTTTATTTTTTTCGAAAACGGGCAAAGTTTGAAAAACGGCAAATCGGCGGCCTTTCAGTTGTGAAACTGGCGAAAAATTACACATTTTCATCTCGCTCGTACAGAAAAACGCGATGCCATACATAAATAAAATGTGGCCACAACATAAACACGCTCTTGTTCTTCACACTACTGTTATTTACTTTGGATTAGCAGTTGAAATAAGAATATTTCGGCCGTTAGAAGAAACATGATTTCTTCCATTTTAAAAATTAGCAAATTTGAACCACTTTCAACGCCGTGGAAACCCAATTGGTACGTTGAGTTTGAAAACAAAATTAAGACAGTCTTGAAGCACAACTTCTGTTGTTTACTGTGGTGAAATATTTCTGGCGGCACTTTAAAAGTGCCCCGTCGAGAGACCAAAATGTGAAGGGTAGTTTGACACCAGGAGAACATGTGACACGAACCTGAACGCCGACACTACGCACAAAATGTTTATCGCAAAAAATAGTTCCTTTGAGATGGAGCCTTTTTCAGAATCGTAAGGACTTCAGAAGAACTTTATCTATCCTTTGCTAACTTAAAATGATATCTTTTAAGCAGTTTGTTGGGATACGGAGTAGAGACACAAACATCATGTTGTGCGACCTCACAAATAACAGCGATCAACACTTACCCGCTTTTTCATCAGAAAATTAAACTGACCCGAACCTTGAATTGCGTTTATAATAAAGACAATCCTGCACTCCGATCCATTATATTGCTGTGTTTGGAATATCTGAGCCTTGTAGATCATATCATAGCGTTATTTACTCTAAATTTGTTAAAACAACAGTCGCTAAATGACAGTTCGAAAGTTTCCCACAATGTGTTGCAAAGAGATGGCGGACGTGTAGCACACTGGAATTTGCTGCGTGCTTATGGTATCGGTCAAGGAAAGAACATTGCCGTGGAAAAGGTTTCAAGTCAGTGTCATTTATAAAGTGGGCTGGGGGTCCTTTAGTTGTAGAACTTGAGGCTCTAGTGGGGTCCGAGTGCATGCCGTTTATATTGATTTTTGACGTCGGGAGGCTCGAAAGTGCTTTTTACATCATTCAATACAAGATATTTTCGAAAACAAAAGTGAAATTCAAAGATATTTTTTCTTTTTAGCCACTATTGCACCCGCTTTCTGTTAATAGTTTATCAGAAAATTAAACTAACCCGAGCCTTGAATTGCGTTTATGATAAAGCCAATCATGCACTTCATTGTTGTAAATAAATTCCTGCACAGCAAAAGTAGAGAAAAAAATCGTTCACAGCGAGCGAAAGAAAAGTATGGAATAATCTCGAAAAAAAATTATTGCACAGCCTCAAGGCGGAAAAAGAAATCATGCATCACACAAGGCTTCTTCAATCTTCTTACAAGAGACAATAAAACTGTAAAAGTGGTTAGCAATCTTGTATTACATTGGCCCTTCATTTTCTAGCTTACAAAGGCAACTATCCTCAAATTCTTCAAGGAGGGCCATCGATGGCGCTTTTCTCTTCATTGCCGGGCACGGGCACAACGCATTTCTTTTGTGACTACATCCGGGTCGACCTCCTGTCTGTGGATTGACCAATAGTAAATTTAGCCTCCAGGTAGGCTTTCTGCTTTTCATTGAATTGGTAGCAAGGGCTGTTCCATTTCCTTTAGCGCCTAGCCCACCTTGAGGCTTTGGCCTTTGTTTGAGCTGCCTACTGAGCTTGAGACTTGCAAAGAAAGGGAGAAGTGCAACGCTTCGCTGAGGAGGATGGCGTACTGTTATTTGGCCAGGTTCATTAGGGTTTGCCTCTCCGGTGACCTGGAGCAGGCTTCTAATGACAGATGGTCTTCCAGAGCGGACGGCCGTTGAAACATTCATTCATTCATTCATTCATTCATTCATTCATTCATTCATTCATTCATTCATTCATTCATTCATTCATTCATTCATTCATTCATTCATTCTTTATTTGCCATATATACAACATGTTACAGAGCAAGATGAAAATAATAAAGGATTAGAGAAAAAAGTAAATGGCGAGGAGACCTGAAAGAAACCACGAGCCCCCGCGGGGAGGTACTAGCCTGCGAGCAAGGCTCTCGGGCTTAGGGGTTGGGGGGAAGGGGTACGGGGGGCCTCCACCCCTCCCAAACCGCGAGCCTGGTCCCGAACCCGAGAGCTTGCTCGCAGGCTAGGGGGGTACTCGGATATGTTTTGGCTGGGTATGTGCCGTCCGGGTCTCCAAATTTAGACCCCGTTTTAGAAAGAATTTGCACTCAAAATGTTACCCCATTCTAAAAATAGGTCAATTTTTAACACTCTAATTCCAGAAAAATGATACGGAAATGATATGCCATCTCGGATGGCAGAGCCTCGAAGCGCGCAGGGCTGTCAGCCGCCTATCCCTGATTGTCCACGACCTTGTGGACGTTGAAAGTCAGATTCTGGTCAGGAGTACTAGTGGGCGTATAACTAGACAATCCCAAGGTCAACACCACTTCTGGAATATCCTGCGCAGTATTCAATTTAGATTTCGTAGAAATTGCGTAACTTTCAATAGCCCATTTTTTTTAGAAAAGTTATTTCTTTGTTTGTTCGACTTATACATCAAAATAGGACAATTCTGCTTCTACACAAATAAGCAACATAATTGCTTTGATTTCAAACAGAAGATAAAGTCGCGATCTACAATTTCTTGATTCATCATCTTATGAAGCTTTCGTGCGTCCGAAATATTATACCTCGTTCTAGGAAATGTCTCTAAAATGGATACCCGTTCGTTCTAGACCAGGAGTCCCAAAATTACGACCCCGTTAGGCGGCACATACCCGTATAGGTATTTTTGGGAAGTACCCCACTCCCTCCCCCTTCCCGGGAAGCAGCCTTTCTGTGGGCATGAAAATACATTGGATGTTGGACGTTCAGGACTGTTTTCCTTGTCATCGGACGTGGGTGTTGAGACTGTAACTTGCGGTGGAGATGTCATAGAAGCAGCTTTAAACCCACCAGCCAAAAACAAAACTGAAAGCCAGCCGTAGCTCACATCTGTAATAGTATCACGATTCTCAGCTACTTTTGCTTGCTTTTGAGACGTCAATATAAAGTCGTATTGACGTCTCAAAAATCTAGACAAAACTAATTTCGATTTTGGGCGCGCGTCAATACTGCATTATATTGACGGCGTTGGAAGAAAATATATTCCGTACTGGGTGATCCGTCGCTTCGCGACTCCGCCTAATACGGAATATATTTTCTCCCAACTAGCCGTCAATATAATGCAGTGTTGACACCTCAAAATCGAAATTAGTTTATAAGAGTATTGAAAACATAACTTCGTAGCAGAATAAAGGCGGTGTGTTATCGCAAAAGGGGCGTAGTGAAAGGGTGACACCCCCCCCCCCCCCCCCCCCCCCCCATAAATGACCTGTATATTTATCTACCAAATATACCCAGAAATATACCTGAAAGACGATTTGAACATTAATTAAAATTGTACCAAAACGAAGGAAACAGACTTTATACATTTCCAATAAAAGAAGGTTACTCCTGTTACTTTTCCACAGCAATGTTTTTTCCTTGACCGATACCATAAGCACGCAGCAAATTCCAGTGTGCTACACGTCACGCCATCTCTTTGCAACACATTGTGGGAAACTTTCGAACTGTCATTTAGCGACTGTTGTTTTAACAAATTTGGAGTAAATAACGCTATGATATGATCTACAAGGCTCAGATATTCCAAACACAGCAATATAATGGATCGGAGTGCAGGATTGTCTTTATTATAAACGCAATTCAAGGTTCGGGTCAGTTTAATTTTCTGATGAAAAAGCGGGTAAGTGTTGATCGCTGTTATTTGTGAGGTCGCACAACATGATGTTTGCGTCTCTACTCCGTATCCCAACAAACTGCTTAAAAGATATCATTTTAAGTTAGCAAAGGATAGATAAAGTTCTTCTGAAGTCCTTACGATTCTGAAAAAGGCTCTATCTCAAAGGAACTATTTTTTGCGATAAACATTTTGTGCGTAGTGTCGGCGTTCAGGTTCGTGTCACAAGTTCTCCTGGTGTCAAACTACCCTTCACATTTTGGTCTCTCGACGGGGCACTTTTAAAGTGCCGCCAGAAATATTTCACCACAGTAAACAACAGAAGTTGTGCTTCAAGACTGTCTTAATTTTGTTTTCAAACTCAACGTACCAATTGGGTTTCCACGACGTTGAAAGTGGTTCAAATTTGCTAATTTTTAAAATGGAAGAAATCATGTTTATTCTAACGGCCGAAATATTCTTATTTCAACTGCTAATCCAAAGTAAATAACAGTAGTGTGAAGAACAAGAGCGTGTTTATGTTGTGGCCACATTTTATTTATGTATGGCATCGCGTTTTTCTGTACGAGCGAGATGAAAATGTGTAATTTTTCGTCAGTTTCACAACTGAAAGGCCGCCGATTTGCCGTTTTTCAAACTTTGCCCGTTTTCGAAAAAAATAAAACACCGTTACAATTTTTAATGTTATTTTTGAAAATACTTTACTATAGAGATTATTTGGGCAAAATATGAAGAAATCCGAAATTTTGTGACTGACGCCCGATTTTCGAAAATTTCAGACATTGGCTCTTAAGTTGCCCTTATTGTGCTTTGTTAGAGCCGTTTTTAATTGAGTGTCGTCAAACCAAATCCAAAGTTATCACTCTGACCAATCACAGCAGTCGTAAACAATCCAATGAACCAATCAGAGCTCGAAGCAATTACATGTAGCCGGCGCCAAGCGCGGGAAAACACGTGCGAGCAAGTCATGATTGGTTTCGGTTTTACTTCTGATTGGTTAAAAATGTGGCACGAGATTTTTTAGCCAATCACAAAGCGTAGCAATGCAAAACCAAAGCAATTGGGAAATTACTTTCGATACTCAATTAAAAAGCGCTCTATTACCTGACCTAATTGCAAGAACTTTGTCATATAAAAATGTCATATAACAGATAGGAATTAATAGAGAATATTAGGAGAGGATAACGTTTTTAGTAAAGTAGTAGAGTCGGTCAATGAAGACACAGAAGTTCACAACGACAAGCTTTTAATCCGAGTTGATCGAGTTTACTTTGAAGAAGCCACGGGCGATATACGGGACCTCTAGCGCTCACTCGTACCCAGGACCTAGCGATAATCATCTCTTGATCATATATGAATCAACATCGATTAATGTGAAAAAGTTAACAGTCTAAAATAAACCACGTAAAACCTACTAGTATAACGTAATTGTTTGGTTTACTTATTTACTTTGTTGTTTTTCGTCCTAAAGATATAAACGAGTGTGCAACCAACGCCCATTTATGTCATGCCAATGCCACTTGTCAAAATACAGGAGGATCTTACAGCTGTAATTGCAAACTTGGATATTCTGGAGATGGACGAATTAATTGCACTGGTGAATATCAAAAACTTTTTTATGTTATGCAATAAACTCTCTACAAGCCGGACATCCTCGAGACCAGCTCTAACCGTCCGCCTTGTGCTGTGTTCACACTCGGCGAAACATGTTTAGTCTAGTCACATAATGAAAAGTGTTCACATCAGACCGCGCATTGCATTCATCTTTATCGAAACATGTTTAGTCTAGTCACACTATAAAAAGTGTTCACATCAGGCCGCGCACTGCACGAATCATGATCGAAACATGTTTATTCTGAGTATGATTGAAACTACCTCACGAGGTAGTTTTGATCTAAGCCAGACGAAACACGACAGCGCAAATGTCGTCTCCTTGTTAAACGCTCCAATGCCCTTTGTACCCGACGGGCTTGGCCAGTGAGTTTAAACCCCCGGGGAGGGGGGCGGGGGGCACTCTGCAATTTTTTTGGTGGGGGTGTTCCGCTGGGACTCTGAGACCCTTAACCTATACTAGACCATTTTAGCTGCATTTTGCAACCCTATTCTAGACTAAACACCAAAAAACTCTACCCTATCCTAGACCTATTCCAGACTCGCTATTTTCCAGAAACTCGTTCACTATCACAGTTATTAGTTACCAGCGGTTAGTAAAAATGCCGTACTGCTCGCCGTACCGATTTTTAAATGCCATTCGCTAGTAAACATTGTCTAGACGAAATTCTTCACGCAACTGATCAGTTTCGCGTAAAATGATACCCTATTCTAGACCAAAAATCTCTGAATACTATACCCTATCCCAGACTAAACTGCCTGAAAACCATACCCTTCACAGCGGCACATACCTATATAGCTCATATATGGGAGTACTCCCCCCCCCCCCCCCCCCCCCCCGGGGGGTTTAAACCAAACATTATGCAACAGCAATTTCAGCGCTATTTACACCATAACCACTAATCCGTGCAATCGTGACTTTATCCCGCTCATTGAACCTCGCTCAAACCAACCAGCCGCTTTACCCCGCTCAAACCAACCAGGGTAGTTGTGTTTCGTAAAACCAATTTATTTGAAACTGTTTAGCCATATATCGCACAGTTAAAGGGACGAGCGAAAATAATGTGAAATTTCATGCATTATTTTTTAAAGAAATTTCGTTGTTTTTGTACTATTGCCTAAAAATGCACATTTCGCAGTACGTTATCTATGTGGCACAAAGTTATGGATGATATCACAGATTCACAAGATGTTCACGTGTTGCAAATTCTCGTACTGAATAGAGAGCAGGTTAGAGATCAGAACTCGGCGAGAAAGCTGATTCAACCCCAGCCGTCAACTGATATTAGAATGTCAACTGATATTAACATTCTAATATAAGTTGACAGCTGATATTAACATTCTAATATCAGCTGTCAACTGATATTAGAATGTTAATAGCTTATTACAATACAACTAAATATCAAACGAATCAAACATTCAACTTCAATGCAAGGTATTTTTTTATTCACCTTAGGGGGCTTCCTTATTTTTTTTATTTCAGATGCTAACGAGTGTATAAACAACCCGAATCTATGTCATGCCAATGAGACTTGTTATAATACTGTGGGGTCGTATTACTGCGCCTGTCGTCCGGGATACTCTGGGAGTGGAGAAAATTGCACTGGTGAGTGTCCAATCCTATTTGTTTCCGTAAACTTCATTGTTCTGCGGCATTGGCTCTTTCCCAGATAGAATATCTTTGGTTTCAAGAGTAGAGGAGGGGGTGATGGTTCATAATTATATTTCAGTATAAAAAGAAAGAAATTCCATTTGCGTCAAATATATTTTAGGAAAAGCTGTTCCTTAACCGAATCAGAATAGCAGAAGACAATAGCTAACAATTTTGCTTCTTTGATGAAGTTCCCCAAATACAATATCGTTTAAAAATTGCATATTGTGCAATTGGGTCTCAAATCACTTGAAACCTTAAAAAAAATTAGACAAAATGCACCTTGAACCTTAACGTTTTAGCGGTTGAGATCACTAGTTTAAGTGACAATGAAAAATGTCATTGGACATTGGAACACTTGTGTTGGATGGTGTACAGATTGTAGTTCCTCCCTCACAACTTTTTGTTGATGAAAAAATGAAATCCATACGGGCGTTTCATGTAATATATCAAACGCGAGGAAGAGTGTTTCATCAGGATATCCAAACACCAAGGTGTGGGCTGACATACGAGGCGCAGCCGAGTTTTTTTAACCCATTTCGAGGTATTTGAATACCTGATGCAACACTCTGATAAACCACTCTCTTTTTTACTCCGGCGACCCTCTCCCTTGATTTACTCCTCTCCTATTCACCTCCCCCCCACCCATTCCGATGGAGTTTGTCTTCGACACTGGCTCCGTAGGGACAAGCGCTTTCATACATGTCCTTATACTACTAGATCCGAACGTTAATTTAAAACAATCGTGATGAGAGATCTTGTTTTTCCCTCTTTGTTAGATATTGACGAGTGTTCAACCAACACCGATAACTGTGATGCCAATGCTTTTTGTAATAACACCGTTGGATCTCATAACTGTACTTGCAATCCTGGATACATTGGAAACGGACAAACCTGCACAGGTGAACAGTTGGTTTCACAATAGCAAATGCACAAGAAGCTTTTAAAAACACTCCAGAGTCATTTGTTTCTATTGAAGAGTATGCAACAAACGCCTTCAACTGTCATGCAAACTGTAAAGCAAATGCGCAAGTAGCTTTTTAAAACACTCCAGAGTCATTTCTTTTTCCTCTTTTAGATAATTTCGAGTGTGCAGCAAACGCCTTCAACTGTCATGCAAACGTTAAAAGCAAATGCACAAGAAGCTTTTTAAAACACTCCAGTCACTCGTTTCTCTTCTTTTAGATATTGACGAGTGTGCAACCAACGCCTACAACTGTCATGCAAACATTAAAAGCAAATACGCAAGAAGCTTTTTAAAACACTCCAGTCATTCGTTTCTCTTCTTTTAGATATTGATGAGTGTGCAACCAACGCCTACAACTGTCATGCCAATGGTCATTGTGTTAATATCGGGGGATCCTACAACTGCTCCTGCAATGATGGATATTCTGGTGATGGACTATTGACATGCACAGGTGATTATCATAAAAAACACATGACATAGCCCCTTTAAAGGTACAATCTCCCGCAGAAATAACGAAATCAGTTTTGTTTACTTGTCATACTGCCAAATGCTACCAAATATGTAACTACATTGGACAAAAAGATTCTCTGTCTGATGAGGTTTTACGCAAGTTGTGTTTCTTTCTTTCAGATATTAACGAGTGCACAGCCAACACTGATAACTGCAGCGTCAATGCTTTTTGTAATAACACCGTGGGGTCTTTTAACTGTACCTGCAATCCTGGATACAATGGAGATGGACAAACTTGCACAGGTGAACAGTTGGTTTCACACTAGAAGCTAAGTGTATGTTTCCTTGGTCAAGTATAGGGTTCAAATATATGCATTTTACCCTTGCATTCACACTCAAAATAGGTTTCAAGTAGACTGAGGATGTACTTAGAATCAGATAGGTTTTTTAAGATTGCATTGCTTTTGTGTTTTTTTTCTTTGTATATTTTTGTCCCTTTCTCCTTCTGCTTTTTCTCTTTTCATATTATTTGTACAGTTTGTCTGTTTATCTCTTTCTTTGTATGTCGCCGCGCTCGACTGATATGGCAGCGTAAAGGCGCTGGTACGACCAAATCTTCGAGTACCTTTTATTTTCAAAATCCAGAGCCATCTGACAATTTAGAATACAAAATGAAGAAAGCAAGACCGAGAAGCGATATCATTGTAGAAACCAAGTTTTGGTTTATTACAAGATAATTAATATTGAAATTTACAATATTTCGGCTGTATTACAGAGTCGTAGTCGATATGTAATGATATTTTACAAGAAGGCAACTTACATATCATAGGTAATTAGGCGTGTTAACATTACGTAATATAACTAGAATTCTAGGTAATCAGAGAAACAGGTCTAATTCTCTAGAGGCTTTAAGTCCTTCGTTAATGCCAGGCTTGAGATTCTTAATGTAGAAAGCTTCAAGGAACGCTAATTGTGACCAATTGTAATTGGAAGCAATAATCTCATAGTTGTTGTGAACTGCGGTGAATCGGTAGTTGACTTCCTATCGTACTAGTAGTTATCTAAAGTTTACTTTCATACAATGAAGGAAGGTGAGCTTTTTGGGCTCGAATTTTTAACAATTTTCGACCACAATGTTCTTTGCGCGGCCTGGTTGCCAATTGCAGATTGTTACCAATCCGATCTTTATAAGCGCTTCGAATCGCTATCCGAGAAACTGGAGAACCTTTTTCAAACTTTCTTTTGTTTTTGAAGTGATGACAAGTGTTTTTTGCATTGGTGCTCTGAGCTTTTGTTTGCAAGTAAGAAAACAGTGACAAATGACGGCACGGCACGAAACAATACGCTCGCTGAAACATAAATCAAAAATAGCGGACTCGAAACACTAATTTTCTAAGCTCTATATGTTTCCTTTGCGGAGCGCACTTTCATTTCCCAGATAGGTATATCCACCTCTGATAAGCGGCTGTAAGGTATGTAATATTTTCCCATACAAAAGTTTTGTTCTTAGTAGCACCTGTAAACCTTTCACTCCCAAAGTCAATAATGGACACTGTGATGAGTGTAGTTCTAACTTTTAAGTCTGTCGACAAAACACTACGGTGTGACCATTCAAATCAAACCTATTGGAAAGTACTACCATTTTGTTTTTCAATATTTTGCAATATCTAATTTGAAATATTTCTTAAATTCTTTAATTAAAACACTCCAGAGTCATTCGTTTCTCTTCTTTTAGATATTGACGAGTGTGCAACCAACGCCTACAACTGTCTTGCAAACATTAAAAGCAAGTGCGCAAGAAGCTTTTTAAAACACTCAAGAGTCATTCGTTGCTCTTCTTTAAGATATTGACTAGTGTACAACCAACACCTACAACTGTCATGCAAACATTAAAAGCAAATGCGCAAGACGTTTTTTAAAACACTCCAAAGTCATTCGTTTCTCTTCTTTTAGATATTGACGAGTGTGCAACCAGCGCAAACGTTATTGGCAAATACGCAAGAAGCTTTTTAAAACACTCCAGTCACTCGTTTCTCTTCTTTTAGATATTGATGAGTGTGCAACCAACGCCTACAGCTGTCATGCCAATGGTCATTGTGTTAACATCGGGGGATCCTATAACTGCTCCTGCGATGATGGGTATTCTGGTGATGGACTATTGACATGCACAGGTGATTATCAAATACGTTGATTCTGGATTAAAGAGGCTATGTCACCAGTTTCTAGTGTCACCTTGAAAAGCCAAAAGACATATTTAAATCAATGGAAACTCAAAACCAATAGCTCCGTTTTGTTTAAAATTGCTTAACAAGTGCACTGAAGCTATAAACAAGTGTTTCTGACTACAGATGGCCAGGATGGAAATGGATTGCAAATTAAAAAAAATTGACCAATGTTTTCAAGTTTGTTCCAGGTGTTTTAGAAAACTAATTAAAATATCTTTTCAAATATCTTTTTCTTGGTGTCCTAAGAGCATTTCGAGTTTGAAAAATTAAGATGCCCAATTTTAATTTTAGCAGTCTGAGTCCGCAGAAATAACGAAATCAGTTTTGTTTATTTAACTTTCATGTTATATCACCATATGCCACCAAATATCTAACTAAATTGGAGAAAAAAATTCTCTGTGTGATGAGGTTTTACGCAAGTTGTGTTTCTTTCTCTTAGATATTAACGAGTGTACAGCCAACACTGATAACTGCAGCGTCGATGCTTTTTGTAATAACACCGTGGGGTCTTTTAACTGTACGTGCAATCCTGGATACACTGGAGATGGAACATCATGCATTGGTGAACAGCAATTTATACTTTTTCCTTGTTTAGTGGTTATTATTTTGTGCTTTGGTTAATTGATGTTTTTATCCTTCTCGAACTCCTAATCTAAAACCTATCCAAATGATGAGACCACCGGGATTTTGGTTGTCACAAATAAAAGCACGTGGTCTTCGAGAACCCACAACACACCCAAAACAACGTGTACACAAAACATGCCGAGATTTCACAAGATCAGAATAATATCGATTTGAACGGACTTTTAAAACAAGAAGGATTAATGAGGATTAGCCTCAACACGAATGAAGGCAAAACCACAGCGACAAACTAACGATAAGTGCCGGATCTTTTAAACCTGGATCAGTAAAAATATTAACAAAAACAAGCAGCAGATCAAACTGTTTGTTTTTCTTATCTCATTTCTGTCACAATCTCTTCTCCTTGCCGTGATGATCAGTTTGCCGTTTTTTACCTGTTATTTGTATACTGTTTGCAGACATGCGTGTTCCGTTTTTTCTCGAACAAGCGCACGGGGCGCAAATTAACTTCAGTGGCTTGATTTTTGGTCACATTTTTACGCAGAGCAAATTTCCCTTTTCTAACCTCGATTATAGGGTTATTCCACTGATGAACATACAGTACTATTCCGATTTCTCTGAACATGTCTTAGGTTATTGAATACAATACTATATTACCACTCCCCTCTTGTTGCGGGGCTTTTCAGTGTCAATAAATAACTAATGAATTAGAAAGCCAATACCCTTTTTGCTATTTTATTTCATTTCATCTTAATTTCTTTCTTTTGACTGTATGGGTAGAAATAAAGTTGTTGTTGTTGTTGTTGTTGATGTTAACACAGCACCAGTAGCGTAATATAATATAGAAAAATACCTAAAAACTTAAAGGATAATTATCACGGGAATTTTGACCTCTTTTTGGTGAAAGCCATGCTACAATACCTTTACTTATTTACAAAACAATACTTAAACACTAAGAGAGCGAAATCAACCAATTCTTGAAAGAGCAAAAAATTACGTCTGTTCCAACCCATTTTGGAGATGAAAATGTGGTAACTTGAAAAACATTAGCCTAAGTGTTTTTAAGTTACAGTTCAATCAGACCCATTCCCCGTAGACTGTTTTGGTACATTTTGTGGTAATTTAACACACTACTGGACCGTTATTTTTCAGTTTCTGTTCATACAAAAACTTTTTTTTTTTAATGAAATCCCCGCGATACTTCCCCTTTAACCATTTGTGCTTTATAAGTTCCTTTATCTCACATCAACGATACCTGTTTTCCCTTTCTTCTTTTAGATATTAACGAGTGTACAGCCAACACTGATAACTGCAGCGTCGATGCTTTTTGTAATAACACCGTGGGGTCTTTTAACTGTACGTGCAATCCTGGATACACTGGAGATGGAACATCATGCACTGGTGAATATGAATATTTTTCTGTGGTTTCGTTTGAGTTATTTACAATGCGACGCGCCTTACGGTGAGTACCCAACAAAGTAAGTATATATGCACGTTAGAGCAGTTTTCAATTGAGTATCAAAAGTAATTACACAATTGCTTTGGTTTTTCATTGCTACGCTTTGTGATTGGCTAAAAAATCTGGCGCCACTTTCTCGACCAATCAGAAGTAAAACCAAAACCAATCGTGACTTGCTCGCACGCGTTTTCCCGCGCTTGGCGCCGCCGACATGTAATTGCTTCGAGCTCTGATTGGTTCATTGGATTGTTTACGACTGCTGTGATTGGTCAGATTGATTACTATGGTTTGGGGTTTACGACACTCAATAGGCCATTTCCGAGTTGCCTTTAGCCTCTCTATCAAAGCGAGGCTAGGTGCGAAGCCTTTCATATGAAAATGAGTTTTCATTCACATGCAAATAAGTTTTATTTGCATGTGAATGAAAACTCATTTTCATATGAAAGGTTTCGCACCTAGCCTCGCTTTGATAGAGAGGCTAAAGGCAACTCGGAAATGGCCTATTGAAAACTGCTCTAATCAAGAGTAAATGCATGATTTGTTTGTATTCACACCAGACACATTTGGTTTTCATTTTTAGACGTTGACGAGTGTGAAACCAACACCGATAACTGTGATGCCAATGCTTTTTGTAATAACACCATTGGATCTCATAACTGTACTTGCAATCCTGGATACACTGGAAACGGACAAACCTGCACAGGTGAACAGTTGGATTCACACTAGAAGCTAAGTGTATCTTAAGCAAGAGCTTGACTCAAGCGCACTTGAGATTCCCAACTAACACTTCAGAAAATTGGCGTTCACACCTGATAAGAAAGTACATTACTTTAAACATAAGCTGTCAATTACTGTCATGTTTTTGCGCCGCTGCAAATATCGCAAAATATCCCAGTTTTTCTGCAGTCGAACCTCTCCTTACGGACACCTCTCTGTTACAGACAGCTTTCTTAACCTCTTTAAAAAGGACACCTCTCCTTACGGACATCTCTCTAGTACGGACACCTCTTCTTACAGACACCTCTTTTACGAACACTTCTACTTACGGACACCTCTTTTGCAGACACCTCTCTAGCGCAGAAACCTCTCCTTACGGACACCTTTGCTTACAGACACCTCTTCTTACGGACACCAGTCTAATACGGACAACTCTTCTCACGGACACCTCTCTATAGTCTTCTAGTACGGACACCTCTCCTTACGGACATTTCCCTAATACGGATGCCTCTCCAGTACAGATACCACTCTAATACGAACACCTCTCTAATACGGACACCTCTCTAATATGGACACCACTCTAATACGGACACCTCTCCTTACGGACATCTCTCTTATATGGACAGCTCTCCTTCGAACACCTCTTTTACGGAGAGCTCTGTAGTACAGAAACCTCTCCTTACGGACAGCTCTCTAATTATGGACACCTCTCCTTACGGACACCTCTATAATACGGACATCTCTACTTACGGACAGCTCTCTAATACGGACACCTCTCCTTACGGACACCTCTATAATACGGACATCTCTCCTTACGGACAGCTCTCTAATACGGACACCTCTCCTTACGGACACCTCTCTGGTACGTATACTTCATTCCTTCTTCTTCTTCAGGACCCAGAGTGCCTAGTGGCACATTAGGCCTCCGCAATGGTCCTCCATTGCTGCCGATCTTCTGCCTGCCATCTAGCTGATTTGAGCGTGAGGCCACGCTCCTTCAGTTCTCTTTCCATTATTCTGCGCCAGGTCACTTTAGGTCTGCCTCTGCTACACTTCCCATGGGGCGTCCATCTCAATGCAACCCTTTGCATTGCTTCTGCTTCCAATTCATTCAGACCCAGTAACCGTCGACTGTTTTGGTACATTTTGTGGTAATTTTTCACACCACTGGACCGTTATTTTTCAATTTTTGTTCATACAAAAACATTTTTGGGTTTTTAAAATGACACCAAATCCCCGCGATACTTCCCCTTTAACCATTTGTGCTTTTTAAGTCCCTTTTTCTCACATCAAAAATACCTGTTTTATTTTTCTCCTTTTAGATATTGACGAGTGTACAACAAGCGCTCATAACTGTGATGTCAATGCCCTTTGTACCAATGAAGTGCCCTCTTTTAACTGTACCTGCAATCCTGGATACACTGGAAATGGAACATCATGCACTGGTGAATATCAAACACTTTTCTGTTGTTTCCTTTGAGTTATTTACAGTGCGACGCGCCTTACCGCCTTATAACTAGAAATACGTGTCTCGCAGAACCTCGCGTAGGTCGGGGAAGGGTTCACCGCGGGTCGAAACTTTGGTGGCGTCTCGATTTGCGTATGAGGCTTTTCACCATTCCACTTCGTCTTCTTTGAAACCAAAAGCGTTGGTAAAAGGTACTTTCGATGGTTCGCGTACCGTTTACAGTCCGCCATCGCTGTTTACAATGCTCCTCTATAGGCTTATATGAAGTGTTGCGCGCGCTGTTGCCAGGCAACTGCACGACATCTTCAAGTATACATATAAATATATTTTTTTTGCTCGAATTCGCCCGGCTTAGTTCCCGAGGCACGACAAATTTATTAACCTCGCTTCGCGAGGAATTATTTTCGTAAATGCGGCAACGTGAAAAGCAATAAAGTGAATAAAATATTGTTATTTTGTAACTAGCTTTACACTCCTGTGATAAACACGAATCGACAAGAGCTCGATCGAGACCGAGGAGTGCCCGTCAATAGGCCATTTCCGAGTTACGTTACGCCTCGTTGTCAAAGCGAGGCTAGGTGCACAACCTTTCATATGAAAATGAGTTTTCATTCACATGCAAATGAAAAGTCATTTTCATATGAAAGGTTTCGCACCTAGCCTCGCTTTGATAGAGAGGCTAAAGGCAACTCGGAAATGGCCTATAGAATTCGCGTTATCTGATTGGCTAACTTTTGTAAATACGTATGCCTGTTAGGTGGTCACGGTCAGGCGCGTCGCACTGTAAAGGAATTCGAAAGGTATATGGTCAACTTGCTTTGACAATGGAAAAGCAGTTTGAAAAATGTCTATATGTCTTTCTGTCTGTCTAACAAACCGTCAATTCATTAGTTAGTCAGACTGTCTGTCGTACTCAGTGTACTAATATATCTGACTGTCTGATTGGCTGTCTTTGTCACGAATATCTCCCGAGATCAACTTAAATCTTGATATACAACACTCCAATTCTTGGCTTGCAGTTAAGTCATATCAAAATTTACTCTACTAGCAGAGTCACCTTCGATCTTATTAGGAAAATCGGGAAGAGGAAGGGACTGCCTTCTTCTTCCCGATTTTTTAGGGGAAAATGTAATCAGACAGTCAAATGCATTAGTAATCAAACTTCAGAAACATTAAAAAACAGATTTCGATTCCAAAATGTTTATGAAATTCTAGAGAGTTTAAAACTACAAATCTAAACTAAATTGTGAAACGTAAGAGCGTTTCGTTCACGAGTAGTATATGCAAACGAATATTCAACATTTTTATTAAAAATGTATGGAGCGGCCATATTGGTGTCCCACTGAGGGACATACATTCGGCGGTCAAAACTTTAAACGGTCTTAATTTCGCAAAAGAAATCTCATCACAAAACTTTGGATTCACTATAAGTTGCATTAAATCGACTTATATAAGCATATATAACGCAAAAATAACTTTCAAGTTTGTTTATTTTCTTAGCACTTATAAGATAATAAGTTTCCTGTTGAATGCTAATCACATTTGTTCTCTAAGAATAATCGTTGTAACTCCTTGGGGACAATCTGTTTCGGTAAGTAGATATGCACGTTTTAATAAAGAGTAAATGCATGATTTGTTTGTATTCACTCCAGACATATTTGGTTTTCATTTTTAGACGTTGATGAGTGTGCAACCAACAATGATTGTGATGTCAACGCTAACTGTACCAACACCATTGGATCTCGTGACTGTACTTGCAATCCAGGATACACTGGAAATGGACAAATCTGCACAGGTGAACAGTTGGTTTCACACTAGAAGCTAAGTGTATCTAAAGCAACAGCTTGACTCAAGCACACTTGAGATTCCCAAGTAACACTTCCGAAAATTGGCGTTCACATCTGATAAGAAAGTACATTATTTTAAACATAAGCTGTCAATCAAATATCGCAAAATATCGCAGTTTTTCTACAGTTGAACCTCTCCTTACGAACATCCCTCTAAAACGACACCTCTCAAATACGAACACCTCTCTTAAATACGGACACCTCTCTTAAATACGGACACCTCTCTTATGCGGACACCTCTCTTATACGGACACCTCTCTTATAATACGGACACCTCTCTTATACGGACACCTCTCTAATATGGACACCTCTGTAATACGGACACCTCTCCTTACGAACATCTCTAATACGGACACATCTCCTTACGAACATATCTCTGATATGGACGCCCCTCCTTCGGACACCTCTTTTACGGACACTTCTCTAGTACAGAAACCTCTCCTTACGGACACCTCTCTTATTGTGGACATCTCTCTTTACGAAAACCTTTCTAATATGGACACCACTACTTACGGACACCTCTTCAACACGGACACCTTTCCTTACAGATACCTCTCTGGTACGTACACTTAATTCCTTCTTCTTCTTCAGGACCCTAGTGGCACAATGGCCGTCCACTGCCGGCCGATCTTCTGCCTGCCATCTAGCTGTTTTGAGCGCGAGGCCACGCTCCTTCAGTTCTCTTTCCATTGTTCTGCACAAGGTCACCTTAGGTCTGCCTCTGCTACGCTTCCCTTGGGGTGTCAATCTCATTGCAACCCTTGCATTGCTTCTACTTCTATCCGTAAGACATGTCCCAGCCATTTCCACCTTCTCTTTTGCAGAACAGCAGAGAGTAGTTCCAGGTTACATTTGAAAAATTCCCGTATGTTTTCTATTAACATAACCTCTATAGTACGAATTCTCTATACGGGCAACGGAATCTAAAGGGTAAATTGATATAAATTAACATCTTGATTACTACACTACACAGCGATGACAGTTGGGTAAACGGACAATCCCACATTTTTCAAAATTACGGCATCGGATATAAAGAGAAATAAAGGGAGATAATGGTTGTATGTATTTTACTGTGAATTGTCAAATATTTTTTTTATCGTCCGATGATAACGAGCCACAGCCATAATTAAAAGATGAGTTTGGGCAGTTTGAAAGTATGTTGAAGCCTTTTGATATAAATGACGTCATATCCATGACCTTTATAATGCGGACACTTATCTTTTACGGACACTTGACTTCGTTGCTTTGGTGTTCATATCTCAATATATATATATATATATATATATATATATATTATATATCAAAAACATAGCTACTTGACAAATATATATATATCTATATATACCTTTTGTATTTCCATCAAATAGGTGACATTTTTGATAGGAATACAAAAGGTATATATATATAGATATATATTTCTCAAGTAGCTATGTTTTTGAAAATCAGTGTATATATACAGCTATTTCAATAAACGTTGTCGGATGAAAAAGGCAAAAAGCCAAGACCGCAAGGTTGTATGGGATTTTTATGCAATACTATTTACAACTACCCATACCACCTTGCGGTCTTGGCTTTGAGCTTTCATCCGACAACGTTAATTGAAATAGCTGTATATATATGTTTGTGGAGGAAAGAAACAAACTACGCTTTCATCCCGACAAGCCTGTTTCGTGGTTGCCCACTGATTAGGGGATTTAATAAGAATATTCTTTACCATCGCTTCTTATATACAAAATAATTTACATAATAAAAATAACAAACATATATCTAATCTATGCGGCGCGAAGATATATTTTTGTTATTGTTATTATGTAAATTATTTTGTATTAAATCCCCTGATGAGTGGGCAACCACGAAACAGGCTTGTCGGGATGAAATCGTAGTTTATTTGTTTCTTTCCTCCACAAACATATACTTCGCTCTACTTTAATGTATTGAGCACTGTTTTACGAATATCTAGTTCTACACTTTATATATATAAAGTTAAAAAAGGCTAAGGATGGACGGACAACTTCAAGTTTAAAAAGTAAAAATTCAAGTGTACGTAAATGACGTTTTCGTCTTGTGACCTTCGTCAGTTGTGTAGCTATTGGGAAAGGTGATCTTAAAGTAATGTAAGTAATGTTTAAAACACGACCATCAGTGTTTTATCAAGTTTAAAAATTCGAGCGCGAAGCGCGAGAAATTTTAGACTTTATCAAGAGAAAATGTTCTCTTGACTTTATAAAACACGTGCTGTGAGTGTTTTGAACGGCTTCTAACACGAACCGCCAAAAGCGTGTCCCTACGGAGATTAAACAAATCCGCCATCAGGCTTTTCAGAATGACCATGGATTACCAGGTATAAAGGTCCATGCACGTGATGGATTTACGTCGTGTGATAGGCTAATATGCTTATGAATTATTAATGAGTGTTTGAATACAATTTTACAATTCCTAAGAGTATTACGTAACTTCATCAAAAGAACTAATTACGAGATAAAAGTAGATTTTTCCTACCGTATTATGTAACTATTATAATGTAAAATTCTACCATGATCAGATCTGAACATAACGTGCTCCCCATTGTGAATTTCCGAAGTTTCAGCAATTAGACACATAACAAGTTCCAAGAATAGACACCTAAACAATTAATATGCTCCCTATTCAAAGCCCTTGAATGTTCCCAATTCAAAAGAAAAAATAACAAATTCCCAGAATGGAGTTCTTGAATGGTCAAATACATACTAGATGGTTTTCACTCACGTGGCCTTCAGTCCTGTAGGACTCAAATGACAAAGGCCATGGCGGCCATGTTGGTGCACATAACGAAAGACGTTCATTAAAATTCTTTTGTAGGTGTACACCAACATGGCCGCCGTGACGTAACGTGAAAACCACCCATACCTAAACAATAATGCAGCATGTTTCGTGCGATAATAATTTAGAGACAGATACTAGTTTATCCATTCAAAGAAAATACGTTATATGTTTTGACAAGGGAATTCTTTTTTCTCCTCAATGCAGCTATTAATGAATTAAGATTGAAAATGTACCCGTATCCTATTGGGTGGATCGCACTTCCCCGTTAAGGCGATATATGGGTTTACTCAACCCTTTGCAAATGATTTTTCGTCTTTTAGAGATCAACGAATGTACATTAAACCAGCATAACTGTGATGCCAATGCTTATTGCACTGATACCGTGGGGTCATTTAACTGTACCTGCAATCCTGGATATACTGGAAATGGAACATCATGCACTGGTGAATATGAATATTTTTTTGTTCTTGGTTACAGATAAGTTATTGTTGGATATGGTTATCTATTGAACTCAGCCTAATTATTAAACATTAATTCGACACTTTGTGATGCCTATCATGGAGTAGCGTAACCCCCTTTACATGCAATCCTATACATTACTTCCCATAACACATGGATGCCTTTTGTACAAATGACGTGAGGACCTGAATGGCAATTCAAAGAAAATGCTCGATATGCAATGCCTTACCCTCACTCCATACTGGTACACCCAACCAGGAATGTTTAGAAAAACGCTTTGAATGACGTTGTGCTGTTTTTCCATATCACTTTAATGCCTTTAAAGGAAGCTATGCGAAAGCTAATGCAGTTTAAGTTTTTCGGTTCATTTAGCTGAATACTTTGGCGGCAGAAATTCTTAGGGAAATGAATCTTTCCCCCCACATTTACTAGCTGCCTTCACCATTCCGGAGCTGCCATTTCGAAAATCGTAGTTTCGTATCCAAAATGCTATTTTTTTACTCCTCCGAAAACAAAAGGCGTTAACTTTTCCAAAGTTACGAAAGTTTTTTTTGAGGCGACATATTACTGAAGAAAACAGTATTTTGTAATCTAATTTTACGCAATTTTAAGACGACTTCCGAAAAGCTTCCCACCGTCAGGGTTGTCCAATACTTTCGACCTGATATGACCCGAATAAGACGGTTTTCGATCTGTACGGGTCGACAACTTGTTACAACCCGAAAAAGAGAGTTGTCGAGATCGAAAAATTTATCTCAGTAGGGACACTTAGAAATTATTCAACATGTTTTTTGCGTGTAGTGGGCCCTGCTGCAAGGTTAGGTTGTCGATTCGTACGAATCGACAAAATAATTGTCAACCCCAAAAAGAGAATTGTCCACCGATTCGTCCACCTATTCGTCGGGTGCTTCTATCCATAGTCATTTGTTCCTTTTCTTTTAGATATTAACGAGTGTACAGCCAACACTAATAACTGCAGTGCCGATGCTTTTTGTAATAACACCTTGGGGTCTTTTAACTGCACCTGCAATCCTGGATACAATGGAGATGGAACATCATGCAGTGGTAAATATCAATTACTTTTTCCATGTTTTGTGGTTATTGTACTGTGATTTGGCTAATTGACGTTTTATCCTTCTCGAACTCCTAATCTAAATGCTTTCCAAACGATGAGACCACCGGGATTTTGGTTGTTACAAATAAAAGCACATGGTCTTCGAAAACCTTTTCCTAGCACACCGGAAAGAACGTGCGCGCATGCCGGAATTTCATAAGAATAACATGTAATTGACGTTTGGTCAAAACTAATGAGGTTAACAAAGCACCAGTAGCGTAATATAATCTAGAAAAATACCTAAAGGCTACAATACCTTTCGTTATTTACAAACCAATACTAAAACACCAAGCGAGCGAAATCAACTAATTCTTAATAAAGGAGCAAATTACATCTATTGCAGCCCATTTTGTACTAACACCGTGGGATCTTTTAACTGTACGTGCGATCCAGAATACACTGGAAACGGAACATGATGTGCAAGTAATTAAACCCCCGAGGGGGGGGGGGGGGGGGGGGGGGGGGGGGACTCCCATATAAAATTGACGGGGGTGCTAGTCGGAAATTTTCGAACAACACCCTAAAAGGTACCAGAATCTCGTTTGATGGGCGTGGCTCAAAATAATTTTTACCCCTGAGAGGTACCAATTCTCAAACAACACATGTTATATTCTTATATTTTTCGGCTCATACCCTAAAAGGTACCGCGATACGGTGGCCATTTTCGATTTTAGTAACCTAAGTGGTACCAATCTACAAATTTTGACCCCTAAAAGGTTCTTTCACATTGGGAGAAATTTTCGATAGCCCCCCACCCCTAAAACCTAACAGGAAAAAATCATGCCCCTCCCCCCTCAAAAATCGACATAGCTCCCCCCCCCCCCCCCCCCCCTCTACATAAATTATCTCGACCCTCCCTAAGTGGTGTGGAAGACCTTAGATAACAACGGTCTGGACCACCTCGGACACTTATTGAGAATTATATAACGTAATGTCAACACTTAGAATTCTATTTTCAATAAATTTTTAAGTGTAAAAAAGAAAATCTAAAATCCCCACTCAGGATTGAACCTTTGACCTCAGCTAGGCTTAGGCTTACATAGCCTACCGTACCACTGTAAGTCTCAATAAGGCGTCCGAGATGGTCCAGGCCGTTGTTATGTAAGGTTTTCCAAGTGGTGTTCAGGTGGTTTGTACGTCAGCCATGTTGGGGATCAGAACAAAAAATATTCTATCCTTTGGGAATAAAGCTCTATCTTTATGCAAACAATTTCTATTGTTTCTGATCACCAACACAGCCGATGTGCAAACCACCAATACAACACTCTTGCTAAATATATATGCTTAGTTGAATCACTGCATTATTTGTTTCTTTCGTTAGATATCGACGAGTGTACAACCAACAGCCATTCGTGTGATGCCAATGCCTACTGCAATAACACCATTGGTTCTCATAACTGTACTTGCAATCCTGGATACACTGGAAATGGACAAACCTGCACAGGTAAACAGTTGGTTTCACACTAGAAGCTAAGTGTATCTAAAGCAAGAGCTTGACTCAAGGACACTTGAGATTCCCAAGTAAACACTTCAGAAAATCGTCGTTCACACCGAATAACAAAGTGCACTACTTTAAACATAAGCTGTCAATCACTATAATTTTTTTGTGCTTTCCCTTGGACATACTCAAATTATAGTTAGTAACTTCACGTAGAATTATAGTTGACCTCAGCTTCCTATTTTGGTAATTTTTTGTAAATTGTCTTTCTGTCGGTTTGTCTTCCGTCTATCTTTCTGTCAGTAACAACTATTCACCGAAGTGGAGGTGGCTTGTGGTGGATAAATATCCACCACTTGCCACCAACACTGAGGTGAATAGTTATTTTAGTATTTAAACGGTGAGATAATATAACACGAAAATAATGATTTTTAACTCATTTATTCCTGTTAACGATTACAATTTTCGCGTTCAAATTGCTTGGAGGTGAATAGCACTTGCTATCCCGAGTTTCAGAAGCCAATCAGAGCATGCGCCAACAACGCTATCCACTGTTTTAGTATACATTGGTTATGTTTAGCTAGCTGACGAAGTCCATACGAAGTAAAGGATGTAACAATGCACACATCATTATCATGATCATCTCTTCGAACGCACTCGGATACTTTTAACTAACTTCTTCCTGTCTTTCCGCTGATCCATACACTGTAAATTCAAAAGTTCCGTTTTAGCCCCAAAATTGGGGCTGTTTCGGTGACTAAAATACGTTACTATTTTTGGGGCTAATTTAGCCCCTCTAAAATGGAGCTGTTTGGACCTAACAGGGAGCTGAATCAGGCCCGCCAATGTCCAAAATGGCCCCATGAAGGGCTGAATTAGCTTCAAGGACTCAGAGCTGATTCAGCACTTTGGGACTGAAACCGATCTTTTGAATTTACAGTGTAGCATTAGGGAGATCGCATCTAGTCATTCCAGTGTCGGTTTGCAACTGTTCTGATATAAGTTCATGCCGGTCACCCGGTTGATTTTAATAACAGTTTAGACACATAATTTTTGCAAAACTAAATAAATAAATAAATAAATACAAACGTACATGCATACACGCGTTATTCATGCAATCGTAAGACAATTCAAGATAGATGTGCCTTGACAGAGAATTAAGGAGAAATCCTAATAATAACAATAGGTTGTAATAACAAAAATTTAAACCTACAACCCAGTCCAAAAACATTTGAGACTTTGAGACATTTCGCATTTTTTGTTTAATTAACTTAAGAGCACCAAGGTGTATTTGTATAGGTAATCATACGGTTTCGAGTTCAATTTGGGATTAATTTGCACGAGTGAGTTTTTCAAAAAGCTCAAATTGCACGAGCCGCTTAATCCCAAATTGAACCAGAAAACCGTATGATTTTTTATTAATAATTATACATGAAAAAATTTGCGTCAATTTTGTTTTGCATTTTTTTTTTCTTGCAAAATTGTTTGTTTGCAAAACATTTTTTCAGCAATTTTTTATTTGTAATTTGCACAGGTATTACCAGGAGCCTATCCTGGTATTGCACTTTTTGCACTTGTGTTACACTTGAACTGCGCTGCTCTTAGCCAATCAGAATTGAGTATTTTTTTCATGTATATTATTAAATTAATTAACTGCAAAATGCAATATGTTTAACAGTGCTTAAAATTAACACATTTTTTAACATGAAACCGCGGCCAGGGGGATACCAGCTTCTTTACAGCACCACTCCAAACTTGCTGGCTAGTCAGTTGTTCATGCTTATCAGAACATAAAACGTGCGTTTTGATTTTTCTGGAATGCCTCAAATCGCTTTAAGTTACTTCCTCTTACAACACGCTAGGTATTCAATAGATATCGTGAAACGGCTAGATTAAAAAAAACTGTTCGTTGCAGTTTACTCTGAATAGTAATGTTCCATATGCAATGCTTACTTCACTCACTCCATAGACATTTGTTTCTTGTCTTTTAGAGATCAACGAATGTTCAACAAACCAGCATAACTGTGATGCCAATGCTTATTGCACTGATACCGTGGGGTCTTTTAATTGTACCTGCAATTCTGGATATACTGGAAATGGAACATCATGCACTGGTAAATATGAATATTTTTGTTTGGTCACAATTTAGTTAAGTTATTACTTAACCATCGGACAAACTCAGACTTATACCCCCACCTTGGGTCTTTGCAGTGCTAGGTACATGATTTTGAAAATATTTTAACTTTTTAACGGATAGCTTATAATGTGTTCTACAAGGTGGGGATCTTTGATGTCATCCAAAATGGCGGCCTTGGATTTTAATCAAAATTAAAATTTATCGTGAAAGTGGCGAAATTAAAAAATGTATATATTTTATGCTACAGTTCTAAATAAGATATAATTAAATGTTTTGCATTTTTGTTCACCAAAAAGAGTTGAAAACAAGCATTTTAATTCAAACAAGACGCTGTGGGAGCGTATTCTTGGGCGTCGGTGGAATATATATGTCTTGGGAATCTGCATGCATGTTAATTAGTTTACGGTTTGATGATAGGAAGTATTGGGATAGTGTGAGCAGTCTAACAAAAAAGCGCGTTAACCTTCGAAAACAAAAAGACACAGCACACTTAGCGTGCGAGATCGCACGCAAATTATTAAAATAGCGTGTCCACTGTGTCGAAAGACTAGAGCACTGAAAAATACAAATCGATGCCTACTTTGTATGTACTTACCGTTGGAAAAAGGCCGTATATCAGAGTTTCTGATGGTTGTTATTGGTTTTAGCTAAATCTTGTAACTTTTTTTCGGACTGGACATTACGAAAGTGTTTTTTTTCTTTTTTTTTTGCGTTCGTCAAAAATCTTTACGTTTAATTTTTAAATTAAAAAAAAAAATATCGAACCGTGTC
This sequence comes from Dendrophyllia cribrosa, assembly GCA_024195265.1. Lineage (NCBI taxonomy): Eukaryota > Metazoa > Cnidaria > Anthozoa > Scleractinia > Dendrophylliidae > Dendrophyllia > Dendrophyllia cribrosa. The sequence goes on along the minus strand of JAJLRJ010000011.1, from coordinate 9,814,028 downwards.
AGTGTGAAAACATAAGCTTACCGCAATATTGCGTTACGCGTTAGAATTTCTTATCCACGGGTTGGCTCTTAGGAGCCTTTGATTTGTAGCTAGTGTTGTTTGGCTTGTTAGCTTTCCATTGAATGAAAGCCTGCATGCTTTCAGGCCGCGATAGATCTTCACACTAGGGATGAGGATTATGTTTACATTCTCATACCACGACTTAGCGTAGTGCAATGTTGCAGACGTGACAAGATCGGTTTACGTTCACAGTCTAGAAGTTGAATTGGTTTTTAGTGACCCTAAAGCTCGACTTTAATACTCGCAGAGTTCTTGTTCATAAAACATCTCGCAATCAGACACACGAAAATATATCCAATTTTTATTCCTCTGAATGCGAAACAAAGAAAAGAAAATTAAATGAAAAAGTGGCATCGTGTCCTTCCGAGAGGGATATAGAGGAGATGAGCATCGCACCGGTAACTCGGAGGTCATGGGTTCAAATCTTGTTGAAACCCTGAATTTTTTTTAGGCTTCCTTGCAAAAACACATCTGCGAAGCCACTTTACAATTAATTCCTTCCTTGGGTGATTTTTTTTTTAGCAAAAACGTTTTGTACCACCTATTTCTAGAATGTTTTTTTTTTAGCTGAAGTAAAGCGAATTAAGATTATGACGTTTTACTTACATTTCTTTCTTGTCGTAGATATTGACGAGTGTGCAACCAGCACCGATGATTGTCATGATGCCAATGCTTATTGTAATAACACCATTGGATCTCATAACTGTACTTGCAATCCCGGATACACTGGAAATGGAATATCATGCTCAAGTGAATATTACTTAATTCACTGTTTTTTTGTGTTGTTAATTTAAATGTCTGCCTCTCTCTCTCTCTCTCTCTCTCTCTCTCTCTCTCTCTCTCTCTCTCTCTCTCTCTCTCTCTCTCTCTCTCTCTCTCTCTCTCTCTCTCTCTCTCTCTCTCTCTCTCTCTCTCTCTCTCTCTCTCTCTAGAAGAAAAGTCAGGCACTTTTGTAACGCTTGTCTCTCTCTGCGATAGCTTCACCAATTATGAATGGAAAAAATCGATTCAACAACTGAGATAAGCTTCGACATGTGAAACCAAGGCATACAAGCGGTCAGCTTTTACCATTTTAAAATGACTGAGTTACGTACCGATTTGTCGTTAAGAGGTTACCAAAGTGCCCTATTCCGTGGTAAGCTCTTTGTTAAAAGCTTTAAATCCCGTTTCTGGGGCAAAATGTAGCTATTGGCTTACCATTTATATGCCACATTAATTTAAATTGGAGATATCACGGCAGGAAAAAATTTGCCGTGTAAGTGTTTGACTTTTCATGTCGATGTAAAGAATCAAAGATCGGGAAAAGCTCATTTTTTGTTTTGCGAGTTTGAAGAAATGATTTTGCCAATGTCATTTGGTAGAATTTGCTCAAACTTTCGCAGAATTACAAACTATCATTTGGCAATGTAGCAGCGAAAAATCTAGGGAATTGGAGGGCTCCTTCATTTGTTAGTAAAGATTTAAAGTCACCGATGTCTTAAAAACGGCCACGTTACAAAAGTTCCCTATTTGCTAGATGTTCCGATTGGTGGTTTTGGCATACTTTTTTGAGAGATAGCAAACAATATTACAATCAAATTAAACGCCATTACGATAGTAACAGGTGACCCAAACTTCACATTTTTCCTTTTTAAGGAAAGGGAGTAAGAGCTACGAAAAGGTTTTTTCACTGCCTCGGCAAATTAAGCGTTAACGCAGGTAAAGCTGTATGGTCACGAAAGTTGACTGTTTCACTCACTGTATTGGCAAATGATCATGAAAATGCATCATATACGTAGTTTATAGCATAAACAACTGGGTTTGTACTTGTGACGACATCGCACGGCTTAGGAATTTTTTCAAAACTCCTCGCTTATCAATGGTGTGTAATGTTCTGAAAAGCACTTTGTCGAATAGGGACCTTTAAGGGACAACTATACAACAATTATTCCAGGAAAGAGTCTGCTGGAAACACAGAGATACAACATCATTTCAGACAAAGACAGGCAGGCTGATTTAATTGTAAAAGCCACGATAAATAATCATGTTACGCACGCAGCTCTCTCATCACGCGGCCTGATCTACCGTACTAAGTGAGGATGTCCTTGAGTCAAGTTATATTGTTTGGTTCTACATGTCTTTCCCCATACGTCTTAACGATGATTTGTTAAATTTATTTTTCCACTTTACAAAAAAATGTTACCTGTTTAAAGACAGCGCAAGTTTGAAGGGGCAGTCGCAAAAATATCCCTCAGCTGTTTAAGAGAGTGCCGGTTAGCTCTTATACCCATGCCGCATCTAAACCCCCATTTTTAGGGGCAGAGCTAAATTAAAGTTTCGCGGGAAGTCAAAAATTGATAATAGAACTATGAAACTAAGCCGTTCTCTGATGTTATTTTAGCATGTAGTGGTTACATATGCAGCCTCAAAGTAAAATGTTTTAACATTTATTGTTTAAACTATCGGGCATATAAGCAAATTGATTATTATACCCTTACAAGGTGGAGGGGGGGGGGGGGGGGGGGGAGAGGTGGGAGGTGGTAGTTGTTGAATGCTCTGCTCCCTTGGGGTTTTGTTTCTTACGACGAGTTTATGTTAAATGCATGTAGATAGTCCAGAGTGCCATCTAGAAGATAACGTGGACACATGTCCATGATGTCAGATGATGTCAAATTAATTATTTGTAGAGCCTCGATTTCGTTCCGCCATCTTGTATCTTTTATTTCCAGCCAATCACCTCTATTGACTCAAAATAAATAGAAATCGATAAAAGGATGCTAGAATTGACTAGAAATGTAAAGGTAATTAAAAAATCTAAGCCTGGGGGGATCAATATAGAGGTTTTTTTTTGTATTTAAAGTCAATATAGAGGGGTGCTAATTATAATTTCCCGAAACACCAGCAGTTCGCTACTTTTTTTTTTGGTAAGTCATACATTTCAGTAGGTTCCCACGAGTGAATAAATGTCCATAAACCATTCTTTGATTGATCAATGAAGTGTTATATATTCATGATTACCGTAATAATGATTATTTTTTGGTACAATTTTTTAAACACTAAACTAGTGAGCAGCACTCTGCAAACTGTAGTTGCAAAACATGTTTATTCTCCTACGCGTTTCCTCTAACTGTCGTAACTGACCACGGTTTTAGCTAAAACCGTGGCCCCCCAAAAAACTCTCTCACCCCTTGCGTATATATTTCACAGCTTCGCCTGTTCCTTTTTCGTAGATCCGGCCGCACCTTTGAGGTCTGTGTTTCTCGAAATAGCCGCTTTAATGGCTTAAATACAGGCATTTAGTGTTTGTTTGTAAAACTCCCTGAAGAAGTCTACGAAACGCGTACGAGAATAAACAAGAGAATGCAACTACAGTTTGCTCACTAGCTTAGTGTTTAAAAAACAATCGTGTTCATGGCTTTGTTCAATGCCATGGAATAAAAGTTAAGTGAACGTCAAAGTCTCTATAGTATTCCTGAAAATGTTCTAACGAAGGACAATTATGCGAAATGTCATCAAAATGAGGAGACCTCGTGACATATTTTATGTTACTAGCGAAAAAAGGGTGGAATGTGACACAGTGTGATAAATTTTCAGTCAAAAAGACTTAAATGACAACAATTTAAACTTGATTTTTCAAATAAAAAATAATCGCGAAATTCGGTCACGGTGGTTTTCGTAGTAGATTCTTAAATGACTTACTTTTACCTTTTTCCGACATTTTTCTTACTTAAAGAACAGCAGGTTTTAAGACATGGAATCGGTCAGTCCTTCTCTTTAATTTAATTTTATTTCCTATCCATCAAATAGCTGAAATAGATGTTTTCGTCCTATTTTATTTCTTGAACCTTTTAAACACTGCTTTTAAGGAAGCCCAAAAGCTGGCCAGAGAATATTAAGATTCCGCTGCGCGTTTAATGAAAGTTCGAGCTCTCTAGAATAACGTTATCTCGCATCCCTTACTGTTAGGTGACGGGGTACATTTATTGGATAGTTGGCAGAAAGGCAGAAGCATTGCAATTAAGATGTGCTGGTGGCTGGATGAAAACAGTCCATGTATCTGCTATTTTATGAGCGACAAGGCAACTTTGCAATGCGATTTATTCGCGAAATATGTCTATCGTTGCGTCGCATGTGACAGCGTCCCTGTACCAAATGTAATCCGCGCAGCGACGACACTATAAACATTTAACTTTTCATCAATTCCAGTCACCTGTTTAAACCATAAAAGCTCATGCAGCCGCAGCCTGAGCTCATTGAAGTTACATATACTTATATATATATATATATCCTTTTGGAAATCTAACGTTGCGTTTAAAGAGGGTTCTCCAATACTCCGACAAATTTATGCATAGCATTGTATTGTTTTATATGACCATGACAACAGTTTAACAATACATTCTAGAACGACACAATAATTTGTCAGAGTATTGGACAAGTATGTGTATTTCATTTTCAGTCGTTTTCCTCTTTTGCGCGAAGAGGTTCCACTATTTTTAGCGGTTTGAAAAGGTATTTGTGACGTCATTTATGTATTCCATCACAACAAAACATGGTGGAGAAGGGACGAACTCGGGGCTAAAATACGCGTCGCTGTTGAGCCACATTTAATCACAATATTAAATCCTTCCACAAGTTGCCAAAACTCCACTGTAAACAAGTGACATGTTCAGTTGTAAACACACTAATGACGTCACTTGTAAAAGTATGCTTCTGCCACTTCAAGTGACTTATTTTCCCATCAAAATAATTCTTAAAACGCCTTTTTTCAGATTACCGAAAAAAATGGTAATGAAATTTCACTTCATGTGCACTTTTAATAGATAGCGCAAGTGTCGTATAATTTTTCAAATTTCACAGTTGTTGTTTGGGTTTTGTTTTTTGTATTGCAAAATTATATATTATTATAAAATTATATATTAAATGTTCGTTTCAGTTGCTCCTGGAGTGGTTTTAATAAACTTGTGACATATTATAAAAGATACCAAGAGTTTCCCCTTAATCGCCAGGAAATAATAAGTACTGAATGATAAATCCTGTTTCACTGGTGAAGTAAAATCAGTTACGGTTCAAAATTCCATGCAGTAAAATTAACCTAGTAACTAGTGTATCCAAAAGATAGTAATTGCTGCGGTAAATTTGTCAGATTTGTTGTAATGATGCTGTTTTATCGTCTCACTGGTATTACAGAATTTTGTCTTTTCGTTTTTGAGGGAAAGCAAAGAGTTATATTAACTTTGTTCTTTGCAGTCATCATCAATTTTGTCGTCTGCGTAATTGGGTACAAGTGATCTCCAAACGAACTTTCTAACTTACGACAACAACAACAACAACAACAACAACATTTTGCTTTATTTGCATGACTGTAGATTTTACAATATTGCAAAAGCTTACAACTAACTAACAAAAGGAAAGAAAACAAAAATGTTAATAATATTCACGTTGGAATAATTAAATTACATTGGTAACAATTTTATCTCGCGAATCAAAACAAGAGGAAATAAATTTAATTGCATGTTTACAAAGTAAATGGAAGAATTCGTTAATTCTATGATCAATTTAGTTACAGGTAAATGGCTAATATTTGGTATAAAAGTCTGTATTTTATTGTAAAAACTATCTCTTATTGTTGCGTATTTTGAACAATAGAAAAGAAAATGGATTTCGTCTTCGATTTGATTTGAACCACAAACTGGGCAAAGCCTTTTGTCTTTGTCAGTGGCTTAATAGCTGCAATTCCTGAGGTTTGGAGAAAGTCTCTTAGAGAGCATCCTTCTGCCATATCCAACTCCGCTTGTACAAGAAATGAACTCTCCGTTGCGAATGTCAATGCCAAGAAAACAAGTACTGTGCTAGTTAACAAAGCTTTCACTCCCCCGAACGTTGAATGCAATTTCAAAAACTTTGATCTAAACCCCACGTCAATTTTCGAACTGCCCTATTAAAGATCACTATAGATAAAAAATTGAGATGTTTCCAATATAAGATATATCACATTATAATAGCCACCAAGGATAGACTTTACAAAATGAAAATCGCGACAGATTTTGCCAATTTTGTAATTCTGCCTGCAAAACCTTATCACATATGTTTTTTGAATGCCCCGAAATTAAATCTTTCTGGTTCACTGTAATTGAGTGGTGGAAGAAAAAAAAACGAGGTGACGACGTCACTGTCACTTTAACTGACGTATTGTATGGATACAAACCTGAATCGACTTCCACTTCCGCTTTCAACCACTATCTCCTAACAGCGAAATTCTTTATTTATCAATCAAAGTTAAATTGCTGTTCTCCGACTTTTGAGGCTTTCTGTGTCATGCTTAATGACAAAATTCGTAGTGAAAAAGAAATTGCTGTGAAAAATAACAAACACGGGAAATATGTATCCAAATGGACTACACCCTGTGTATAATTTGCGACTGTTTATTGTTTATTGCGATAGTGTGCCTTAACCTATTTACCCACTCTAATCCAGCCCCCCACTTTCCCTTTATATTAGTGTGATTGTAAGATTTATTGTTTTGTTATCCATATTGTTATTTTACTAGTTCGTTAGTTACTAGTTTCTTTTCTAGCTATTTCTCCTTTTATGCATGTAAATCTTGGTCTATGTGTTATCAATAAAATACTTTCCCAAAGAAAAAATAATAATAATAATAATTAGTAATTGGGTACAAGTGTACTATTTCTTTCCTAGGGGAAACAAACACCAAACATATTAGAAATTAAGATAGTATGAAACTATTCCTCGACCTGTTTTACTTTATTGAGATCTGAGTGATCTGTATTCATGTTTTAACAACCGGCTTAAGTAGTGTACGGGAAGTTTGCTTTGAAAAACAACAAGACATATGGGACGTTACACAAGTTCCCTAAATGCGTTACAAAAGTTCCCTTTTGAAGTTACCAAAGTTCCCTACGTTACAAAAGTGCCCCATCAAGGTTACAAAAGTGCCCTATGAAAGTTACAAAAGTTCCCTAGTCAAGTTACAAAAGTGCCCTACGTTACAAAAGTTCCCTTTTTTCGTTACAAAAGTTCCCTTTTTTCGTTACAAAAGTGCCCTTTCTTCTGGCTCTCTCTCTCTCTCTCTCTCTCTCTCTCTCTCTCTCTCTCTCTCTCTCTCTCTCTCTCTCTCTCTCTCTCTCTCTGTTTGTTTATTTATTCGTCTCTTTCGTTGCATGTCATGTCTTTATTTCTTTATTTCCTTAAATATTGCGTGAAAAAAGCTAAAAATTGCATAGATTATTAAGTTTAACAAGCTCTTTCAACTTTTGAAGTCAATTTGTATTTAGCACGGTGCCATCTCGAAGTAAATGCGCATGCTAATGAAGCAAAATGTAAACAATGACGTCAGCAAAGATCGTCCTATTGACCGGATCATACATCCACATTTAGGCTATATTTGGTAGTACCACCCTTCCTCCTCCCCCCCCTCTCCTCCTTCCCCTTCCCCCCCTTCCCCACCCCCCCCCTTCCCCACCCCCCCCCCCCCCCCCGCTTGAGGTTTTACTTACTCTATAGGAATTGTTTTTTCTCCTTTTAGATATTGATGAGTGCACAACAAGCCAACATAACTGTGATGCCAATGCTTATTGTAATGATACTGATGGGTCATTTAACTGCACCTGCAATCCTGGATTTACTGGAAATGGAACATCATGCACTGGTGAATATGAATATTTGTTCTTTGTTACAAATAAGTTATTCTTCGATATGGTTATTTGTTAAATGTATCCTTAACATTAAACATTGGACCATAGTTTCGAATTCAAAGATGATGTGACACCGCGCTCAGTTAATATGACAACAGTATTAATTTTCTCAGATTAACCTTATTTTCTCAATTAAACTTCCGGTAAGTTTATTACGAGCTCCGTTGTTCTGAGGAGACGTTAATTCAGTGAACAATATAGGCAAATCAGGAATACGAAAATCGGTATTATTCCTAAAATTACTTCATATCTTAAATAAATACTTCATTGCTATAAACCCCCATTGCACTCATTTCTTTTTGGGTCAATAGCCCTTATGCATGTTTACGTCACACTAGCTAATTTCACCGCCAAGCCTCGCTATCGAAGTATAAACCTGTGACAATCTCATCAATGTATTCTCAAAAGGACCAAAGTTGAAAAGAATACCCACTCGAAAACAACGTGAACTTGTCAAAGGTTTGCAAGGAATTTCGTACAAACGAGGCTTGGTGGTGAATTTTGAGCTGGTGATGTCATCATGCATAAGGCCTATTAAGGTGGCTCATAACAGCTTCTAGTGATTTCCAGTACTACTTACACTTTGATGGATTTTCATGTATCTAGTATGTGGTCTAGCTCGCCACGAGTCTCTCGTAGCTCAGTGATTAGAGCATCCGACCGGTGTTCGGAAGGTCATAGGTTCAATTCCTTGGGGGACTCAGAACTTTTTCTTTGTCCCACGCTCGTGACATAATGAACACTACATCTTCTTCAATACTACCACTGTTTATCGGTTAATTCTACAATAATGGTATCAAACAAATGCCCAGTCATAGTTGAACAAGGTATGGTTATCCTGATGACGTAACATGGTTACCATAGTAAGAGGATAACCTGTAAAAGACACCCTTAATTTTAGCTTTAAATGGTTATAACTAAAAAGCTACAGCTCAGTGACCCCCACCTTTTGTTATCGAATTTGTAATTTGCATGTTAACATGAAACCTTTTGCAAAGTTTAAGGCGACTAAGAAGTAATAACACTGAAGATAACGCCTGGTGTAAAGGTATCATTCAAAGCAAATACGTGATAAGATTTTACTTAGCCAAGATGATTCATTTCCTTCGTTTAGATGTCGATGAGTGTACAGCCAACACTGATAACTGTCATGTCGAAGCTTTTTGTAATAACACCGTGGGGTCTTTTAACTGTACGTGCAAACCTGGATACAATGGAACTGGAGTAACCTGCACTGGTAACATCAATTATGTTTATCAATTTTTTCTTTGCGTACGTCTGTTTGTCTGTCTGTCTCATTGTCTCATTGTCCATAGACTCGGCTGATACATGCCAACAACCTAACTTAAATTTAGTTAAGAAGTTAAGTAAAGTGAATGTATCGTTTACTTGTAGTTAATCTTTAGACATTATTAGATATATATTGGCGTGCAAGCAACACCCATTAGTATGATTTCAACACGTTTTCTCTCACAGTATGCTTGTCACTTTTCGTGCTTTGGTTAAATAAAATGTCTACTTTTCTCTATGTTTTTTCCCTTCCCTTTGCTTACATGTCATGTGTGTGTGTGTGTCTTTTTTGTTTAATTGTATGCCCAAGCTGAACATGTAATATACCTTTTCTATTAACTGGCTGCCTGGCATCTTTAATTTTGAGGTTATTTCGGGTAATCAGTACCCATATTTTTTTTTTATTATTCAAAATTGTATATTTATTGTAGGCTCTGGATTAAAATAAATATTGTTGTTGTTGTTGTTGTTGTTGATCCAATCAGTAGACAGCTCCCACCCTCGGCTATGCTCCCTCTTACACATTAATAAAGTTCTTATTAATTATAAATCAGCCATCTAAACAAATTTAGCTCTTCCACCCTCAATGCAAACGAGAAACTAAGGCCCGGTTCAAACGTCAAACTTCACATGTGCCGAATCTAATGCAAATGAGCAAGAACAATAGATTTTGCTCATTTGCATTAGATTCGGCACATGTGAAGTTCGACGTTTGAACCGGGCCTAAATCATCAGCTATGAACTCTAAGTTAAGTACCTAACATCTATTCAAAGGGGCATTGAGCCGGTGATACTTTTTTCTCACTCAAAAGGTCTATTTTCTCCTTTTAGATATTGATGAGTGCACAACAAACACTCATAACTGTGATGCCAATGCTTATTGTAGTGATACTGATGGGTCATTTAACTGTACCTGCAATTCTGGATTCACTGGAAATGGAACATCATGCACCGGTAAATATTAAACACTTAATGACTGGTCCCAAGGGTAACAGTAAATTTTGTTTCCCGAGAATCTCGATGTTTCCCGAGAAGAAGTCGAGGGAAACTTCGAAATTCGAGGGAAACAAAATTCACTGTTAGCCGAGGGATCAGTCATTAAGTGATTTGTTATATAGTTTTCTTTGTCGTGGAAAAAACATAGTTTGAAAAACGCGCCGAGCACTCGAGGTAAACATCAATCGCATCATAATCATGCCACCTTTTGTCACGGTCTGATCACGTGCGCTAGCGGGCAACAGTGCAATTTTACACTCTGACGTCATAATTGTTGCCCGCTTTTGCAAATGTTGCCCGCTAAGGAAAATTGGCGGGAAACAGTTCGTTTGTTAGATGTCATGTGACCATGAATCAACCAATCAACGCGCGCGTTGTATTGAGAAAAACTCTAACTATATAACAATAAACACTTAATGACTGGTCCCGAGGGAAACAGTAAATTTTGTTTCCCGAGGGATCAGTCATTAAGTGATTTGTTTTATAGCAACGCCAAAAAACACAACACAACACAGTTTGTAAAACGCGCCGAGCACTCGAGGTAAACATCAATCGCATCATAATCATGCCATTTTTTGTCACGGTTTGATCACGCGCGCTAGCGGGCAACAGTGCAATGTTAACCTCTGACGTCAAAATTGTTGCCCGCTTTCGCAAATGTTGCCCGCTTAGGACAATTGGCGGAAAACAGTTTGTTTGTTAGATGTCATGTGACCGTGAATCAACCAATCCACGCGCCGTTTTGTATTGAGAAGAACACCAGCCATATGACAAGACTATTTGTTTTTGATTACAGATGATTAATTCTTGGTTGTGGTTATTTATTAAACGCAACCTAAACATGGGACCAAAGTTTCGCATTGAAAGATGATGTGACACCGCCCCTAAATATTGGACCAAATAAGGTTCGCACTCAAAAAGAAGGTGACACCCCATTCATTTGACATGACGACATTTTCAAACTTGTCTTAACTGCCTCATTGGCTTAATCAACCTCGTCTCCAGGGCCTCCTCCGCTTTTTGGACAAGGCTGCCAAAACACTCCAAGAATCGTGGAGTATTTTGTCGCCTAAAACATGATGAAATGTCTTTATTTCGCATGCACAGCGGTCTCAAATTTCCAGAAGACAAACACGGCTGCCAGTCACTGGAAATAGGCTCCCAAACGCCATCTTATCGTGTGGACAACATGCTCCACGATTCTTGGAGTATTTTGGCGGCCTTCTCCGCGGGGGGGGGAGGGGGGGCGTACTCCCCGATCGTACTCCCTGAAATTTGGGTGGGGGTGTGCGGCACGCTTCTTAAAATCCTTACCCTATTTCAGACCAAAATATGCGATTTTCTCTACCCTATTTCAGAGACCAGACCCTTAAGGTGGCTCCGTTGTTATTTCGGGCGCACTCGTCTATGACAAACTTTGTCTCATAACTTTTCCGGCTCTACAGCGATGCTTCTAAAACTTTGCGAAAACTTACAGCTTTTATCTAGCAATAATATGATAGAATTCGATTTTAATGGGAAAAAATATATTTAGTGATAATCGGGCTGAAATGAACCCCACTTTTTGAACAAAATCGCACCCTGTGAAAAATTTTGCTGTTATATTTGTGTTAAATTTCTGGAATCAGCTTACATTGACTTAATACATACCCTTACCAAGTTTCAGCAAAATCGTTGGAGCAAAAATGCGGAAGAATTAACGCCATCAAAATTTAGCACCAAAATTCTCTTAAAATTTTAAATACTTCATGCCCTTTGACTAAACAATCTACGAACCCAAATTTCTGGGAGAAGCCTTCCCAGTGCTTGCTACTGATCTGAATTATTAGCCGATTGCAAATCGTGCGAACCGTTAAAAAGTATTCACTTGTTCTGTAAATATTATAAAATGCTCCAAAACCTGCTCAAATGTCCAATACTGCGTTTTCCATCATTTTTCGAAAATTATCCTGCAGTTTGGTGTCAAACTCCTTCCACATGAATTTCAAGGTACTGCAATACTTTTACATCGATTGTTTTTTACTTAGAAGGGCTTCCAATTGGAGAAATAGTTGTTGGGATTATGAGCTGCTCCGCATCTGAGCTCAGGCGAAGCTGACAAGCAGTTTTCAGAGTTTTGTTTATGAATACGAAATGAGCACGTGTGGAATTTATTCTAAGAATTCGCACCTTTATAAGGGGGCGAACGAAATATGCACGCTAGTTACCCCCCAGGAGGGGAGGGAGCATGTACGCTCCATTAGAAGTTTCCATGGGGTGCAATGTTTCTAAATGCGGGGACTACGCTGACTACGCGCGCATATCACGTACGCCCCCCTAACTATATAGCTAAGGTAGGAATTCTTAGAATAAATTCCACACGTACTTATTTCGTATTCATAAACAAAACTCTGAAACTGCTTGTCAGCTTCACCTGAGCTCAGATGCGGATATACTAATCAAACAATATTTCGGCTGGCCAGACCAGCCTTCTTCAGGTTACAAGATGTTACTGAAATCATATTTACTCGTTGTATCAGCTTTGCAGTAGTCCTTGGACTTCTCGTTAGTATATGGGTTCATTTAAGCCCGATTATCACTAAATATATTTTTTGCCATTAAAATCGAATTATATCGTATTATTGCTAAATAATAGCTGTAAGTTTTTGCAAAGTTTTAGAAGCATCGCTTTAGAGCCGGAAAAGTTATGGGACAAAGTTTGTCATAGACGAGTGCGCCCGAAATAACAACGGAGCCACCTTAATACCTTATTGAGAATTATATAACGTAATGTCAATAAATTTTTAAGTGCAAAAAAGAAAATCTAAAATCCCCACTCGGGATTGAACCTGTGACCTCAGCTAGGCTTAGGCTTCGATAGCCTACCGTACCAGGGTACCACCTAGCTTCTCGGGTTGTTTAGGCCTAAATTTAACTATATAAACTGCTAACCCCAACCCTCACTGAAAGCTAACCAGTTACTCCTTTATATATTCTCATTAAGGTGTCCGATCTCCTTCTTAGCTATAGCATTTAGACTCTACCTTGTCCAGAGGTTTCAACGCGCGCCCCGCCATTTTGAAAGCGGACAAGGGACTGGGGACGAGTTTGTTACTTTACGCAACGCTCGGGAGGTTGAGTTACAAACTCCATTGTTCTGAAGAGGCATTAATTAAAAAAAACAATTGATGAACAAAAAGTTCAGCACACACCAATTGATTTATTCTTAAAATTACTTAACGGTTTAAATAAGCGTACCATCACTACAAACCCCAGAGGCATTCATTTCTTTTTTGACAATTTTTAAAGAATGGTGAATTTGAGTGAATGCATTTGCTGTGAGAAAATACGGTATATAATGCTTACTCTGTTTTTATTTACATCTTAGATATCGACAAATGTGCAACCAATATCCATATATTATTTATTACGTTTTTCCTCATTCACAAGGTCTATTTCTTCTTTTAGATATTAATTAACGAGTGTACAAAAAAGCTGATAGTTATAGTTTAGTCTGAACAGTAATTCAACAAAATTTTTAATATGCATTGTTTAATTTACCAGTCTACATCTTTGTCTGGGGAAACTCATCGGCTGTTTTGGTACATTTTGTGGTAATTTATCACATCACTGGACCGTTATGTTTTGACCAAATCCCCGTGACACTTCCCCTTTAACCATTTGTGCTTTATAAGTTCCTTTTTCTCACATCAAAGATCCTTTCCTTCTTTTAGATATTAACGAGTGTACAACAAACACTCATAACTGCGATGTCAATGTTTATTGTATCAATGAAGTTCCCTCTTTTAACTGTACCACTGGACCGTTATTTTTCAGTTTCTGTTCACACAAAAACATTTTTTGGTTTTTAAAATGACACGAAATCCTCGTGACACTTCCCTTTTAACCATTTATGCTTTATAAGTTTGTTTTCACACACCAAAAATACTTGTTTTGTGCCTTTTTTTTCTCCTTTTAGATATTAACGAGTGTACAACCAACGCTCATATCTGTCAGTCAAATGCAAAATACATAACTGTCATGCAAAATACCTGTTTTATACCTGTTTTTTTTTTTCTTCTCATTTTAGATATTAACGAGTGTGCAACCAACGCTCATAACTGTCATGCAAATGCAAAATAAAAAACTGTCATGCAAAATACCTGTTTTATACCTGTTTTTTTTTTCTTTCTCATTTTAGATATTAACGAGTGTACAACCAACGCTCATAACTGTCATGCAAATGCTACTTGTGTTAATGACGTACCGTCTTTTCACTGCACTTGCGATCCTGGATACACTGGAAATGGAATTTCATGCACTGGTGAATATTGAATAATTTATTTTTTTCGGCTTTGGTAAATGTTATTGTAAAATTCATTAATAATTCATAAGGGTACTAACAAATAGAAATGAGCCATTCCAATCACACACCAAACTAAGTTAAATAAAATTAAAATAAATCAAAATAACTGTATTCGCTGCATCTTCTTTGCAAACAAAAGCGAAAGTCCCACACCGTACTTTACACTATTAGAAATCTTAAAGTTAGCCTCAAGTCGCACTACAGTCAAAAACAAAAATTAGCCCGTGCAAAATGACATAAAAACAAAAACATTCCACAAAAAGCGTGTCCCACCGGAGCGGTTTCTTTTGTTTTCCTCGATTTTTGCACGGGCGGATTTTTGGTTTTGACTGTAGTGCGAGCAGGCCCTTAGAGAATATTTTTAAATTAAAAATTGGCACTCTTGTGTATAAAATTCAATATCAAACACAGGATACACCTCCTGCTGTCTATGATTTAACTCAACCGGTTTTGGCTGTCCATAATTATAATACTATATATGCTAGGTATGCCACTAATCAAAACCTGCACAGGCCATTTTCCAGAACTAATTATGGCCTAGCAAGGTTTAGCGTAGTAGCATCACAGACCTGGGAAGCAATAGGTGGTTTGCAATCAATCTCTAGAGACATAAGGCCGGTTCTCACTAGAGCTCTTAAGTACACTTGAAGTGCACTTGGTACGTACTTGTAGTGTGAACTCCTTTCTGAGAGCGTTTTCTAAGTCTGACTTACGTTTCAATAGAAGCAGTCATCTGATTTATTTACACGTTTCAATCTCATTGTAAAATGTATCAAAGAGGTAAAAATTAATATCAGCTGAATGTAATTAGAAAGTTAAATAATTTCAAGTAGTTCGTTTTCGAAAAGCTCCATATTTCCCTTCTTTTTTATCAAAAACGTCTTTTTGAATGGCACGTGCTGTTGGTTTGTGCGGAATCACCCAAGTGTAGCTCGCGTACTTGGAGTGTGAACGTTTTAATGACCGCACTTATTGGATTCTTTGTTGCCCTGGCGATATGCGTAAAACAAAAGAATCCAAGTGCACTTCAAAGTAAGGTCTACCCCTTACTTGGGAGCGCACTTGACCAATGACAGTAAAGCCGTGCAGCCGTGCAGCTAAAAGCACGTGTGCGTGCAACTTTGAATTCCACAGGGAACGAGCTCTCTGCGTTTTGGTTTACGATTCGCAGTCACGGACGACTTCTAAAAGACTCCCAAGCAGGATCTCAAGTTTTACTTTAGCTGTTGTATTGGAAGGCGTATTTCAAGCCGACTTAGGGTAAAAAATTCTGCATTGAGAAAAAAAGGTTGTAGTCTAATTCTCAGGTTTAGCCAATCAAAAACACTACAGCCACGCGCGCATTCAATACTCATAAGATACAAAAACATGTTTTTATGACGAGCACGAAAAAGTTCCCAAAAATAACAAAAAGTGAGCATAGCGTTACACCAGGCTCTGAGACGATGTTTTGCAGAATTAAGTTCAAATAAAACTTGACATGATAAGAAAAAATATTTTACTAACGACTTAGCGTTTTATGCATATCGTACTTTAGTGCTTCAACTTTGTTTATCACGGCTAATCAACTGCATACCAACTTGCGATCGCAAGTAATTTGCATCTAAATACGCACGCTGTGCGTAGTCATGCCTGAAAATCTATTGTCTCGTCTTTCCTAAGTGGACCTCAAGTCTACTTGATTATCAAGTAATATATCAAACACGAGGAACAGTGTTTCATCAGATTTCCAAACACCGCGAAGTGGGTGAGAAAAACGAGGCGCAGCCGAGTTTTTTTCACCCACTTCAAGGTGTTTGGAAATCTGATGAAACACTGATTTGAGTGTTTGATATAGCTTCTTAAACTGATCGTTAAATGCGGAGAAAACGAAGGAATAAAATCGCCAAAATCTATGCAAATTAAGACCGGATATCAAAACCTCCTTCACGGTAGTGATTTCCTTTGTGTTCTCGTCATGAATTATTAATGAGTTTGAGAAGTGCACTTCAAGTGCACTTTGGCCCTAGTGTGAACCGGCCTATAGATAACAATAGTGAAACGAACAAATGCTGGTGGACGAACAAAAGGAGCTAATGAGAGAACTATTGTTTATGTCCACCAGCATGGCGGCTATGACGTAACATGAAAACCACCTATACCTATGTGTCTCCCTTTCAACAGTTTCAATAAAGAATACAAACTTTTTCTACTTGACAGCCAGGCATGTTGAGCAACTTTAATTTATTATTTAGCTCTATTTATTAATTTAAATAGTTATTATATCTCATATATACTCTTCCTTTTCAATGTGATTAATTTAGCCAGAGCTCCATAACTTAGGCCTACGGCAAACGTCGAACTTCACATGTGCCGAATCTAATGCAAATGAGCAAAATCTATTGTTCTTACTCATTTGAATTAGATTCGGCACATGTTAAGTTCGACGTTTGCCCTAGGCCTTAGTTTCTGAAGTACTGTATAAACTCCACCCACTTGTAACCGTTCTGTGGTAGTGGCCAACTCGAAAGCTTGGCTCCTTTGGCTGCTACACACTATTTCCTTTGTTATGTTTAATTCAATGTATAGTTTGCTCTGTTCTTACTTCTTTTTTTTTTCCTTATTGTTGTTGTATTGTTATTGAATAAGTGTGAACTTGATTACCCTGTATAGGCCGCTACAATCTTGATACAACTCACAAGTGGTTGTATCTAATTTACATGTGAATGTAAATTTCACAAGTTGTTTACTACATTCGCGTCCGTGTTGTATCGGCACTATACATTCACTAGCCCTCGGCTCGTGATTATATAGGCCGATACAACACTCCTGCTCATGTAGTAAACATTACTTATTATTATATGGCAAACTGGTCCACGATGAAAAGGAGCATTCTTATTGGTTCCCTGAGCGGTCCGAATTTTGCAATACGGACCTGTCTATGTGCACGACTCTAGCTCTGCATTTCTGTCACACTTTTCGACTCTCTGCCTGCATGTCTATTTGCTTGTCTGGTCTGTTCATCTTGACTGTCTGTACGACTGACTTTCTTGCTGTCTGTCTATCAGACAGCTGTCTGTCTATCCATCGTTCTTCTGTTTCTCTGATTATTTCGTGTGTTTGTCAGTTTGCCTATCTGTCTGTCTGCCTGTCTGTCTGTCTGCGGCTGTCTGTCTGTCTGTACATACATACATACATACATACATACATACATACATACATGCATACATATTTAATAATCCTAGCAGGATATTAAAGAAGCGATATTATACAGGATATTAAGAAGCGGTCAAAGGGGGGAAAAAGAAAAAAAGTAAATCTGTCTGTCTGCTTGTCTGCCTGTCTGTCTGTACGTCTAAGTGTCTGTTGGATGCCTCAGCCCACCCAATTCATAAGACGTATTAACCGACATATTACGTAAGTTAGTTCAAAGCAAATGCATGATATGCCTTGCTTACTCACTCCATAAGCGTTTGTTTCTCTTCAAATTTTAGATATTGATGAGTGTGCAACAAACACCGATTCATGTCATCACAATGCGACATGTAATAATACCATTGGATCTCATATCTGTACTTGCAATCCTGGATACTTTGGAAGCGGACAATCGTGCTCTGGTGAGTGAATTCTCGAAAGTGAACTCCCTTGGGACTTTGAGAGGTGGGATAATAAACCATTCGGTGTTTTGGCAGAAAATACTCGCGGACATCTTACTTATTACTCGGCTTTTCTGAGCCCTAAGTACTACGCCACTCGTCAAATATCTGCGCGTTTTATCAGTCAAAACGCCGAAAAAGGTTTAGTTATCCGGCCTATAATGTACAGGTTAGAGAGCTTAGAGGTATTTTTAGTTTTATTTTGTTTAAAAGTGTCTGCTATACTCCTTAGTGAGTAACTAAACCCTCCTTAAAGGAGGGTTTAGTTATAGATAGACCCGTGAAATTCTACTGGGACTAGCCAACTTTGTTTATCTTAAAGGGATGGCAAAGATGGAAGTGGATTGCAGTTCATCAAATTCTTGTGAAATTTAAACATTTTTAGCCGTTGTTTTGGTGATTTTTTCTTCATTCAAGATAAAAAAGCAAGCATCTCATAAAGCTGCATAAATCTAAAGGGAAAGAGAAGTTAGCCAGTGAGAGAGTGACTGGTGATTGATTATGACTGAAGGCCATAACATTTTGCAGATTTTCGAACAAAAGATTATTCATGTTGTTTCATACTACCCAACTCGTAAAATATCCGCGAGTATCACCTGTCAAACCATCAAATAAGTTGTATATAGAGCGGTTTACATTTGAGTGTCGTGAAACCAAAACCAAGGTAATGACTCTGACCAATCACAGCAGTCGTAAACAATCAAATGAACCAATCAGAGCTCGAAGCAAATACATGTAGCCGGCGCCAAGCGCGGGAAAACGCGTACAGGCAAGTCACGATTGGTTTTGGTTTTACTTCTGATTGGTCGAGAAAGTGGCGCGAGATTTTTTAGCAAAGCGTAGCAATGCAAAACAAAAGCAATCGCGAAAATACTTTCGATACTCAATTGAAAACTGCTCTATTAGAATCGCTTTACCGTGTGATGCAGATGGGCGATTTCTCGTGTTTTGTGGGAACTAATTTGGAAAGACTGTTTTTTCTTCCTGGGAAATGATTTTTGTGATTTGCAGCTTGAGTCGATAGCTTTTTTATTGGATGCAAAACACGTTAATCAGTGTCGCTTTATTACAATTACATCTTAAAAATGTGTGGCTGATTGCCATGGCAATGGATCAGCAAAAACTACGGTACCACTTGATTCATTATCACCCGAGTTATCACTGCACTTTCTTAATGAAATAGACGTTTTCAGTAAATTGGCACGAACACGATTTTACATAACGTGTAAATGGTGATCAGTTTGTAAAACATTTAGACAATGGGGTAAATTTTTGCAGAGAACATTTTTGCGGGATCGTGAAAAAAAAACCCCGCAAAAATCGCAAAAATTAGAACCCGCAAAACTTTAATGCCACATGGTATATGCTTTTATTCAATTTAGAGGCATTATTTTCCTTCATTTAGATATCGACGAGTGTGCGAACAACACCCACGACTGCCCTGAGACTTCTATGTGTAATAATACTGTGGGGTCTTACTTTTGTACTTGTCCGACGACTCTGTTTGAATGGGATGGAACCAACTGCTCTGGTAACTATTAATTATGTTATTCATTTAAAACCGGTGTGGAATAGCGGTTAGCGTTAATGTGTATATGAAAATATATCCATATGAACTGTGGAGAAAGACGATTAAAGATAATGTGATCATCACAGTTATGTAGCAAATGCAGGTCTGGAGTTGCAGAGAAGAACCTGGGAACGAAAAATCGCCAGTCAGCGTCATATCAATAGATCAATAGATCATACTATACTTCATGTAATAAGTACACCACGTGATGTCAAAAGAAAGCAGAAGGAGATAAATTTTGTTGCTGCTGCATTGTTTGAAAAAAGATTCAGGCCTCGACGGGATTCGAACCCATGCCCTTGGCGATTCCGGTACAAACACTCTTCCACTGAACTACAAGGCCAGACGGGAGCTTAACCGCGGTCAAACGAGAGAAATTTGCAAAAGTTAAGCAAAGTACTTAAAAGTTAAGATAGTCATTTTCTCTGTTTGAAGTTTAATATATTGCCAATACACTGTCAATTTACCAAACGTTTTGAAAATTTACTAAAAACATTCTAAGCGTTTAAAAACTGTGAACTGCAGAATTGCTGGCGCCATTTGCCAACATAATTTTGATCAGGCGCAAAGAGTTTTGGTCAGTTTTCGATGGAAAAAAGCTCATCATTTTGAGAAAAATCACAAGATAGTAACGTCAACTAATTTTTGTTAAACATCCTTGCCCATATTTCCATTTAATATTAAATAAAATCCCACTTAATAAAACCAGAAACGCCTCGGACGTTTGACTACGGTGGAGACAGGAGCTTGGTCAATTGGTTGGTGCGTTGAACAAACAGATCTGAAGGTCAATGGTTCGATTACTATGTTTTGTTGCCAATGCGCTGACATCTCTTGAAATTTTATTTAAAGTAGGGAAGGAAATAGTTCTGTTTACTAATTAACATTAAGGCGGGGTTTAACCTGAATTGGAATGAAATTTAAAATGGTTTAAAGAAGGGCCCAAAGAAAATGATTTTTAAAACACCAACAGACAGCTGATATCTATGCAAAAGCACCCCAGGTTGATAGTGGAATATTTCGGTGTCCATCTATTGAATATTAACTGCAAATTCTTATTTTAAAACTTTATTAAATCTTCAATATATATTATTCCCCTAAATTTTACAAATCCTTTGAGAAAGCTATTTCCTCCCCAAAATACACAAAATAAACCAAAAATTTACAAAACACACTATAATATAGATTAATGTTTTAAGCGAGAGGTTTTTGGATTGCTTGTGCAGTTGTGTTGTTTCTTTAGACAAGAAACGTTGCTCCATATTGTATTGCTATATACGAGGGGTGTAACTGGAAACCTGAGAAATAGTACTCGGATAACCCTTCCGTGGACTAACACACCATTCAGTGTTACTTCTGGATGTGCCCAACAACAATAAACAAAAAAAAATAACACTAAGAAGATCTAAGAAAACCTGCATCAATTGCATGCAGCTAAAAGAAAATTCGAATTTCTTCAAAGATTTGTCGCGCTTTCCGTGAAGGCAAAATTACTATGAATTGTACCGTTTTCATTTTTTATAATGAAGATCTTCTCTAAAGCTTTGTAATCTTGTTTCAGACGGTTGGATATTTACAAATGTAAGCGCAGGACGATTGGGCAGCATTCAGACATTCACAGTTCAAAACACCACTCGCTATCTCATCAAAGCCTGGGGCGCTGCAGGAGGAACACACTCGACAGATTATGGAGATTTCCCAGGAACATACAACGGTGGTAGGGGTGCGTTGATTGAGGGCACGTTTAACCTAACTAATGGAACTGTGCTGAATATTGTGGTGGGACAGAGAGGAGGAGATTCAGTGGAGGTGCAAGGAGGACAATCCACTACTCAGACGGCAGCTCAACTGGGACTGTCCGTAGAGGACAATGCTGGAACAGGAGGAGGGGGAGGGAGTTTTGTTTATACAACAAATTATTTACTTTTGTTAGTTGCCGGAGGGGGAGGGGGTGCGTCTGCAGGGTATGGTGGAGTTGATGGTCAGCAGGGACCTAATGGCACCAGTAGTGTCGGGTTTGACGCAGCTTACGTCGGAGGGGGAGGAACTGGTGGGTATCCAGGTGAATGCAACACCGCAAATGCCCTCTACCATGGGGGAGTGGGTGCGGGTTGGCTACGCGAGGGCTGTAATAGAATTGATTCTAGACAGGGAGAAAGAGGCGATTCGCGTGATCAGGAATGGGTAGGAGGACGAGCTGGGGAAATGAATAGCGGTAATAACGGAGGACCACCCCCTGGTGCTGTAGGAGGGTTTGGCGGTGGAGGAGGTGGGGCGGAGGACAATGGAGCATCAGGTGGAGGAGGAGGGTACTCTGGGGGAGGAAGTGGTCATCGCAAACAACAAGCCGGAGGGGGAGGTGGTTCGTATTGTAGTGGCTTGAGTTGCTCTAGTGTGACTGGAGGTAATACAAATGATCAAGGACTTGTGCAAATTATTAAATTGTTTGGCTAAACTAATTATGAAGAAAAAAGGGTCTTTATGGGGGGTTAGATTTGACAGCTGACGGCTAAAACTTTGACATTTTGCAGGTGACCGTCTAAGTCGAGTCTAATTAAGCTTCTATCATATCTTCAACGTTTAGCTTTGGTCACTGTTAAGATGTGAGTCATATGAATCCTTGCAGTCAGCCATTGAAACCCTCATAAAAAAGCTATAATTTGGACAAATACTTGAGCGCTTACCATTTACACAAACTATCCGGTTGGAAATTCCATACATAAACATGAAATGATTTAATTAGACTTTGTGAAGTTTTCCAATGTAATGAAATCAAACAAATCAGCTGTAAAGGTTTAAAAAAGAGTAGAAAAGAGTACCACCTCAAACGATACTACAACATTCTTAAAGCTTTCCAAGCAAGATGACGCGAACCACTCCATTTTCCAACCGAAAATTTCTGGTTTTCTCCCTGTTAACGGTAAGCACTCCTGGTCTTTCTTTGATTTATTACATTCTTTAGAGGATCTTTTTAAGCATATCTCTCGAAAATAATTAAGTTTAGGTGCGATGAGCTACTCAGCTGTATTAGTGACGGAGAGGTGCGAATGACGCAAACTGTTAAAGCCAAAAAAGTCCTATTAGGCTAAATCCAGACCCCCCAAAAAATTCCAATTGCCCAGTACATAACCCTCAGAAATTCCTTTTCTCTCGCATTAAAAAGGTAATACGCTTTTTGCCGAGCCCAAAAAAATCTCACCAAAATATTTTATCCCCAAAAAGTCACCACAAAATTCTAATCCAAAAACGTCCTCGGATCGACGAAAAATTTCAAACCCTCAAAAAGGTCTTTGCACCTCAGTCCTCGTCAGTATTATACTTGTCATTACCCCCTCTCCTTCGTCTTAAGTGCTTGTAATCATATATAATGACTGTAAAGATACTCATTATAAGCGGGAAATTATATTAAGCGGACACGGACACCTAAAAGGTGCCTAAAAACATTTCTATCAGTAAAAAAGTGTAATAAGGAAGCTCAAAACACACACCCCACGGCAAAAATAAAAAACCGAAGTCGAGCCTCCTTAAACAAAACAATTGTAATGAAGTTACCACAAAAAAATGTTATTTTTTTCATTTTTCGCGCTGGTTAATTTTATGCTTCCGATATTCTAATTGAGTAAAACAGTAGATAAGTTACTTGTCGTTGATAACGATCAATAACAATATAATTAAGAATCAACTGGCCAAGAAATAGAAAGAAGCGCAATACAGTCAACTCTCTCTTAACGGACCCTCTACAAGACGAACACCTGGTGTTGTTCCCCGCCGTTTTTCAGTAATTTTATTATAACTTGTCTCTTCTTAGACAGACACCTTTCTACGACGGACAACGGACACTTTGAAACCGTCAACGGACACTTGAGCTGGTGCTTAATTTTAGAGAAAAATACTTCAAAACAGAAATGTAGATGCTAAATATGATCAAACGAATCCACTTTTCTAATATTATTTTTGTCCCAGTTTGTAGGTTTTGCTTAAGTAAACGACTTTAAGCAGACTTACAACAGACGTGTATTCATTGTGCATGAGTTCAGCTTTATTATCTTAGAATTACTGGTGTCACGTTACCTCGACTCTTTATAAGGCGGACACCTCCCTAAGACGGACAGTTGGGGCCAGTTCTTGACGGTGTCCGTCTCAGAGAAAGTTGACTGCATTGTGTTGATGTAGATTGGAAGCCAGACGAAGAGTAAGAGCAAATTATATTCTGATCGTTATCGAGTAAAGCAGAATAAGTCAGTAAAGCAAGCACCTTGCTTTGAAATAAAAACTTACGCGATATATGCAGTAAAGAGAAAATAATGATTGTACTGGCAAGGAGTGCTATTGTTATAAGACAGACTTAGCAAAGGCAACACGGCGTTAAACGTTAAACGTCCGGCGCGCGCGCTGAAGTTCTGGCAAGAAGGTTACGACGGCATTTTTTAAGATTTTTACGTCGCTTTCACAAGGCAGCGGCGTTCTTAAAATCGCGCGGGCGCCTTTGTCGACGTTTAGCGGCGTCATTGCTAAATCTGCATAATATTAATGATTCCAACAGACAGCAATCCTTTAGACCACCTTATGATCACGCTAGCTGTAGATAGTCAGAAATCATTATTAAATTATAAATCATGTATTCTATTGGAGCATCAGTGTATTAAGCAGAAATAGGAAACGAACGGTTACTATAAAGGCGCCTTCGCACGCCGGACTAACTTAAGGTGATTCTATCGAAAAAGAAGTTGTAATGAAAATTTTCTAAAACTTTGCACAGCTAATTATTACATCCAGTACATCAGAAAAATACTATAAAAAGAGGGAATCACCTTAAGTTGGCGAACGTGACATCAAGTTTTATTTTCACCTAGTTTTTGTGCTTTTATATAGTGTTGATATAATATTAAAACAAACAGACAAAACAAAACAAAAAAGCACGGGTAAGAACTAAGCATTTCAGAAAGGACTGGACCGAGTGACATGGCAGTGGAAGGATGTGGAGCATGCGCAGTAGTTTTCAAATGGTTGCTAAGAGGCAATGTAGTGGCTGACAGCGATTTCAATGATGAACGTTTTTGGTCAAACAAAAAATTTGGTGAAATTCGCAAGAATTTGACAACAAAACGAACAGATGTGTGTCAAGAGTGTCCTGCATTTAAAGCTGTACGCTCAAAGAAAAATGCTCCCCTGCTTCTCTCAGCAAAAGTACATACGGCGAACTTCGGACAGAATCACCCGGTTGTTATAAAGAAATGCCTGTTATGGGAAAATTCTGAGGTTTTTTATTTATTGCTTGATCACCAAATATATACACACGAGAAAAGATGTTATGAGATATGGCCATTAGTGGAGGCATATGTAAGGCTATTTATGTTATATTCTTAGTGCTAATTTCGTATTTTTTATAGAGTAGACATGTTAACTTCATGTATTTTTTGTGTATATGACGTACATTTTTAAGAAACAGGGCAACTTCGTCCGCAGAAACTTTTCGGTCTTCAAAATGGCGAGAGATGATCTTTTTGAATAACGAATCGCGTCACGCTGACCTTTAAATGTTTTGTTTAAATAGAAGTAGTCTCAGATTTTGAGGTCATGTGATTTGCCATTTGCCAGGATCTTCTGTTGGTGCCATTTTATACACCGAAAAGATCCTGATAACGAAGTTTTTACACAAGCTAAAGTAGCCTTAATCTTGCTGCTACATTTTGAATTTTTGCATAAAGGAATCATAATAAAAAAACTTGGACGTTTATTTGATTATTGTTTTTTTGTTCATTCGATTATTGTGTAATGTTCGAAGAAGGAGAAGACAGTATGCATCAACGAGTATGCATTTGAAATAGCGAGGAAGTCCAATGAAAACATAAATGGGGAGTTGGGTGATCTCAAGTGTCTGTGCTCCATGGTTTTTCCTTTGGCTGTGCTGCTCGTGCAGGAATATGTTTTGCTAAGAAGTACAGCTTCAAGTCGGACTTTGATATGTTTTTCCAAGCAAGTTTCCTTGCAGGATACTCTTTTTTACAAAATCACCCAAAAATCGGTATCAGTTGCTAACAAGATCAAATTTAAAAAAAATAGAACGTAAATATACAAATATCGCCTCCTGCTGAAACTGTTTTTTTTTAATCGTTTTTTAGCACATCTTTGCAAACGCCCACCCTTTGTACGACGATTGGTGTATAAGCTTGCGTCTACGTCCGATGACTAAAGGGACGTTGCCATGGTGATTTTGTTGATATTCTGGCAAAGCTATAAAATATTCAACTAACTAAATATTCATGCAAAAAACACTCCTTGAACACCGAAACAAACATTTCAAGTGATTCTGCGAAGGGAGAGCAGACCATAATAAGATTTTAGTAATATTTCCAAGACACAAGGGGAAGAGGAAAATGGTCAATTTGTCCAGTTGCAATCCACTTCCGGAGTGAACATGTCAGAGACCAGGAGCCAATAACCCGGAACTAGCAATTGTAATTAATTATTGTCTCGGCATTAATATTTTTAGATTCCTTATTCCGCAGAAATTAACTAATATCTGTTTCGCTCAGTATGTCGGTGAGTAGGATGCGATTAGTAGGTCTGGACGATGTCCTAATCAAGTCCTAAGATCGTTTTAATCTGTCCAAGGCACATGAACCTCAATCCTCAATTCTTTCTCTGCTTCTGCATCCCGTTTCTCAGCTGGATACAAAACCTAATCGCAATCTGTTGTGATTGGCCGGTAGGAATCCAAACTCGCGGGAAATTCAAACTAAAGGAAATAGGTCTGTGAATATATACCATGACATAGACGAAGTATGGAAGTTGCACGCTCTGAGTTACGGGCGCCTGTTATCAGGGTCTGGTGCGAGATAAGGAAGGGGAAACATCCTCCCTTCCCCCTCCCCCCCACCCCCACCCGAACTCCTTTACTGAATTTGCCACTGGTTAACTTTACCAACCGCTCGAAATGTCATCCTTGAATATCTACTTGAGGTGGCTCCATATAGTTTTTTGATGACGTCACGAAAATAGAACGATTTTTACGGTAACTAAAACGTTTATTGCGCGCGTTCCACACGGTGATTTTTTATAAAAATTGACAAATTAGTAGGATTTTCTTTGTTCTCGATCACAAACAAAAGACAACAATTTTTGTACATACACAAACCCCATAAACGTAAAAAACGAAAAGTGAGTAAATTGCCGAAAATTATGCACCGATTTTTTTATGGCTTTGTTAGATTAGACTTACTGAATGTTTCTTCTGTTTCACCAAAAATCGTGAATTTTTACCGTGTAAAAACCGAGAAAATCCGCTGAGAGGTTTGGTAGCCATGAACAACAAGCCCAACAACTCAATCATTGGTTGCCATGGTAACGAGACAAGACTGCCAAATTAGACTTCTTTGTAAACGAGAAAGCCTAAGCTACGTGTATGTGTATATCATGCCTAGTATCGCGAAACAAAACTCTCGAAAGACAGCAATAACATCGTGTGTACTTTATTTGGAAGACTGGCCAATAACTATATGGAGCCACCTTAAATGAACACTGTCCCGCCGAAATAACGAATTTTCCCTCACTTGATTTCCATGTCATATCGCCAAATGCCACCAAATATACAACCAAATTGGATAAAACGATTTTATAGAGCAAAACCGAAGCAGTAGTTCGGAGAAAAAATGCAGGGTTACAAGAATGGAAGTGAATTACACTTCATCAATTCTGATTTCGTGACAGGCGGTCAAGAAATCAAAGATTCCATTCTTGCAGAATTTTGAGTTTTTAGTCGTTTTATTTTGTCTTTTTTTTTTTGTCTTTTTAGTTCATATTTATTTGCGTCCATTGCTTTTAGCGACTTTTCTTCCCATTTTAAAGGCCCGCCTTCACCCAAAAGACGTTGCGGTCGTTTGTTTTTGTTTTGAAATGCTCCACTGTTCATACGCGTGATCTGATTGGTTGCACGCATTCAAGCGTGAGTTTCGTGTTACACGAAATTCAGCACAGAAAGTGATCACGGTGCGCACAGCATTTTGGGTGAAGGTGGACTTTAAGATAATAAAGCAAGCTCCTGGCCATAATTATGAAAACCCAGTATATCAGGAACAGTGCCCCTTTAAAAGACGTAGTGACACCAAATTTTGATGCTTCGTTTGAATGGTAGCAGTACTTAGTGCCAGTTCGATTAATTTTTTAAATTTCGTTCTTTTTTTGCACTTTCAGTGGGGAAAATGTATTTAGTCAAACCTGTCCAATCACGGGAAAACGTTTTTTTTTTTTTCGGCCGTACTTTTCGCATTTACACGGCCGCCATTTGCATGACTTTGTTCCTGCAGTTCCAAAAGATAGCCAGCGAAAGTGACTATGCCCCCGTTTATTTTTGGACAGTTTTGTCGACCGCGTGATAGACCTGACTCGTCTCCAGTTGGCAAGACGCGGAAGACGCGCGCGGAGGATAGACATCACCCCTCGCGCTCCCCTCGTTAATTGAGAGACGACTGGGGACGGGTCAGACTATAACGAGAAAGCAATAAGCCCAGTGGGACCTCCACCGCGGTCAAACGTCCGAGGCGTTTTTCGTTTTATTTAGTGAGATTTCATTTAATATTAAATGGAAATATGGGCAAGGATGTATAAAAAACGACATTAGTTGACGTAACTATCTTTTAATTTTTCTTAAAATAATAAGCTTTTTTCCGTTGAAAACTGACCAAAACTCTTTGCGCCTTATCAAAATTATGTTGGAAAATGGCGCCGACAATTCTGCAGTTCACAGTTTTTAAACGCTTAGAACTTTTTTAGTAAACTTTCAAAACGTTTGGTAAATTGACAGTGCATGACAATATATTAAACTTTAAACGGTGAAAATGACAACCTTAACTTTTAAGTACTTTGCTTAACTTTTGCAAATTTCTCTCGTTTGACCGCGGTTAAAGTGGGACCAGAGGGAACAAAACAAAACAATTCTATTCGCAAGGAAATATTTTATTTACATTCAAAGTAGGTTTTAAATGCACTTAGGATGTAGGATGTTATTATTAGGATTATTAGGCATTATTAGGATCATTAGGCATTATTAGGATGTACTTAGAAGCTCTATTGTGAAACAACTAGAGCCATTGTAGATCTGATCTCCTCCTCTCGCGGGCAGTTTGCTGTCAAGCTATTCAATCTCAGAAGTAAATATAAAGTAGTTGTACTTCGTTTTAACCCTATTCGGCCTGGGCTTTTTTTGAGTTCCTGAGCCTGGTGGGGGGGCACATTGTACCCCCCCCTCCTTTCGTAACTTCAAGAACATTAAGGCTATGACAATGAAACCTAGAGGGTACATAGTACGTCCAAAACTGTCTCCTTTGCGATCCGCACAATGGAACGATGACGTCGTATGACGTAGTTATTAGGTAATTAGTTATACGGCCGCCATCTTGGATCCGCCATCTTGGATTTCTGAAATTTTTTAAAACCTCTTAAAAACTGTCCAAATTGACGCAAATTAATCAAAACCAATAAATAAACGCTAAATTACGTAAAAATACAAAAGTTATACCAATAAACATTGTTTTTCTTCATTCAAAGGTATAAATATGCAAATTTCAAAAAACATGGCTGTCAAAATGTTGTTGCCATGGAAACATCAAGTCACGTGATCAAAAAATTGTCATATGAAATTGTTGCCAGATAAATTTTAGGAAACGTCACAAAGTTTGATGGCGTTTGAATGCATATTAAAGAAGTTATGAATGTTGAAAGTCAGCGCGGGCACTTTGTGCCCCCACCCCCAGGCCGAATAGGGTTAACACATATTTTTATGAAACACTCGATAGCGCATCGTGGTTCAGTTTTATGGAATGCAGTGTTAGTGAACTGTAACGAAGATTGTTGACAAAGTGTAAAAACGTTCTGTAGAATGGCCAATATTATAAGAATGACTCACTCTTCAAAGAATGGACAGTTATGCCTTTTCGGGTCCAATCAATCCTGAATTTCATGCCTGATTTTATAATATATTAATCTAATTTTAAATTTTACAATATTTTATTGATTATATAAAACATTTTTAAACAACGTTAGATTGTTATATTTATAGTATAGTTAAATACACGAGCCCACAAGCGGCAGCGCTTAAACTTTATCGTGTTTAAATAACTAAGATTATTGATTGATTGATTGATCTTGCAAGATTCCGTACTGTCCGTACTCCCCTAAATTACTAAATAAAACAAAATAAAATTTAATATAGTTTTACGAGATTATTCTGGATTGAACAAGTGAAAGCCTCGAAAAATGTTTAGCAGGAACTGTTTACGAGCAAGAAAAAGAAGAAACCGAGACGAAAAGTGTTCTTGGCGACTTGAAAAATACCTAAACTGGAACAAATCTTCGAAGGGTCGAGCGCTACGAGGCAAGTTCGTAATTTTACTCTTTTGACGTCATTTGTAATCTATAACTGAACAGACACACGGCCAAATGGAATCTATTTGTTAAATAGAACATTCTAGGAGAAAGATATCCAGAGAATAAACCATAATAAGAGATTTACCGAACTTTCCGAGACATAATGTAAAAAACTGGAAAAAATGGCCCATTATTTTTCAAGTTGCAATCCATCAACATACATTTTTTTACTCCTAGAGCACGTGTAGTCGAACGATTTTAAACAATACTACACCCAGAGGAGGTAAGACTGCCATCCCACAATGCATTGCATTTCGAAGTATATTATCAAATCTCGGATGACGTCATCAGTACAGTTTGGCATTGGATCAGTTCAGAACCCACGCGAGAGCGGCGCCATTGCATAATGGCGCTGAGAGCGAATCAGTCCTACGAGACCTTTACACATGGTAGCAACTGACGAGGTTCGCCAAAGAACCGAAACTCGAAACTCATGAAATTGTGTTCATTCCTTGCTTAAGGAAAGAATGTAAGAATTTACTAGCATCCGTGAAATTTATAA
Organism: Dendrophyllia cribrosa; assembly: GCA_024195265.1. Taxonomy (NCBI): domain Eukaryota; kingdom Metazoa; phylum Cnidaria; class Anthozoa; order Scleractinia; family Dendrophylliidae; genus Dendrophyllia; species Dendrophyllia cribrosa. The sequence continues at coordinate 9,783,514 of JAJLRJ010000011.1, read as the reverse complement.
AACAGCAACCATGCTGCAGATTATCTGTTGGATGCCAAATCAAACGAGCTATTACAAAACAACGGAGGTTTATCCTAGCTCCACTGAGACACTACTCAACTACAGAATTAACTAAGGAGCTAAAAATTATTGCAAGAATTCATGATTCCATTGCAGTGGAATTTGTAGACTACGGCTTTTTGAGACTTTCATCTAAGACGTCTATATCCGTGATGCCGGAAACACTTTCTCACAAGTCTTGCACACCGCAGACTTTAGACATTAAATCACGGCGTGAAAAAAATTTAACGATCCTAGCACTTTCAAAGCGATACTAAACTTTAGCCGCTAAGTATTTATCTTGCAACAAAAGTGAGCCAAAGAAACCACAATGTATACCAATATGTATCACCGAACAACGGCATAAAGAAACAAAATAATTCTATAAACGGCTCTGGACAGCATGAAATCCTCCCATCAATTTGAGAGATAATCCGCCGAGATCAAAAAGTCCATATCATCAAAGAGAACAAATTCGTAACTGTGATCTAAGGGCGCAATTCTCTCTGAAATCTTACTGGGAAAGCATTAATCTTCAGGCTTTTAAAATACATTTTTGCGTCGAGTGGGAGTCGTACGCGTGCTGTCTATTTTTGTACTGCTCGTGTCTCATATTGCAAGTAGCCAGGCTAAGCCTTTTTTACAATACATTTCCAGGACGAAATCGCGGAGCATTTTGGAGCATTTTAAAACTGTTCAAAGGAATAACAATGCAATGCGACGAATATCAGTGAAAATAGTAATTACTCCTTCTTATTAATGAATACGAACGATTTATTTCAACAAGGTCATTGACCCGTGGCACGAGGTCAAAATGCCTCACATTATTAACCTAAATAATTTCCATTAAAAGCCGGCCAACTGTTCCAAAAAAGAAAACGAATAAAAAATTAACAAGTTCGAAAGTAAAAAACTGGTATCTAACCTCCACTTCGTCTAACGGAACAGTAAGAAACCGGCACCTCAATCCACTGTATTTCTTAGAAAATTCCGCGCCATCTTTGAGAGCGTGACAGAAATGCGATTGCGTGGTATTGTGGGACGGCAGTCGTCCCTCCTCTGTACTACACCATTATGTTTGGTTTTCCACTGATAGGAATATGTCTTTCGGCTTTTTAAATACGGTAACGGCTAAAAATGGTGACATAGCCGCTTTTATAAACGAATGGTAATCCAGAAACCAAAGTTAAGCTTATTCATGATCATCGTTTCTGTTTAGAGAGGTCCGCTGTTAGGCATTAAGTCTTCAACCTGTTTGAATAATATTTACATATTCGATTGCTTACTGGTTTCCATCGTCACGATCGCTGCGATGGCTACTCTCGCTACAATTGCTGCAAAAGAGGTTGAGCGTCGTTGTGTAGACTCGTTTCTACATGATCGTAGCTGCGATCGCTGGAGAGTGGTTTCCTTATGATTGCTACAGCGATCATACAGATCATAAATGGGAACGGGCGTAACCTCGCAGCATATGAACGAAACGAGTGACAGCTCAGGTCAAAAGTTTAATACACAATCATGTTTTTATGGTTATTTTGCGGCGCTTTGCAAAGTGATATCACTTCTTATCTTTTTTTCTCTTACCTAGAACTTTTGTGCTCCTAAACTGGCAATGACAGGCCCTACCAACAGACTACAGAATAGTGCAACGGTCTATTTTGAAAATTACTGCCTCAAACAAACAATCAAAACATTTCGTCTTGTGGCCGTGTCTGAATTGTTTGATCCGTGACGGAGATTTCTTAGCAAATCCTTAAACCCAGAAAACAAAACTCGACGGGTAACAGTTGCGTTACGAATTCAATAAGTCTATTCACTGCTCTTGTGTCTTGGAAAACTCGCAAACGTCAGATAAGGGCTTATTCTCTCTTGGAAAAATCCCTTGATATCTTCCTTTTAATGTCCTACATTTCGTATCCCGGAGGGAGGGGGGTACTCAACAAAGTTTTGTACGGGGATGCTCCGCCCCAAGATCCAAACCCTTACCCTTTCATATACCGTTTTTAACAGAAAAGGTACCCCTTTCATATACCTTTCATTGAAAATGGTACCTCTTTCATATAGCCGTGCGTCTGTTTGATATATTTTGAAAGGCCCTTTATATAATATTTGAATGGCAGTTTTCCCTACCCATTTTTATACTTCAACCCGTGTTTTCCCTACCCTTTCCTACACTTCGTAAAATCCTTATCCTTTCATATAGTTTAACTCGTGAAATCCCTACCCTTTCATATCATGGCCTTCAGCCTAAAAAAAGTGCCCCTTTCGGGCGGAGCATCCCCGTATAGCCCATTATAGGGATTACCCCCCCCCCCCCCCCCCCGGGTTTCGTGGGCTTGACTGAAAACGTCAAAAGCCCCATGGGGACCGAAGGCGGAGCTAGAAGGTTAGAGTCACCAATTTGTACAGTATAAAATAAACGCCACCACAACAGGATAGTACTACTCAATCACATTTGTTTAATTTGAATTGTCAAACTTAAGGATTATTTCATCTACAGACTTAAATTTTAGAACTATGATTACAAAGCTAAAATTTATCGGCGTTAAACTCCAAAGAATCATTCCAGTTCAAGATTTAATTCTAAATGTCACTCAGTTAAAAAATTAGGGCCGTATATTGTAAATGAAATCGTGTCCACATCTAAACTAAGAAAACTCTTGACTCTTGACTCCTAGGGTCCTCAAAGTTGAATGTGCTACCCATGAGCCTGAAAGATATCAAATAATCATTTTAGAACCCACGAAAAAGTCTCAGTAAAATTAATTTAACTAACACATAGCTACAAGTAAACAAGTGTGGTCACGGGATTACTTTAAGCTTGGTTCATTATCTTGAAGTAGGACAATACAATCACTGAAAGTAATGAAAGCAAAAAAATATTACTTAAAGAGACAAAATAACGGGATAAAAACGTCCAGATTCCACAAGAATGGCAATTTCGTTTTTTTTTGACCGCCTGTCGCAAAATCAAATGTGATAACTGTGTTATCAACTTCTATCCGTGTAATCCTGCACTTCATATACAACTACTGTTTCTGTTTTGCTCTATAGAATCGTTTTATCCAATTAAGTTGTATGTTTGGCGGGATTGGACCATATAACATGGAACAAGGTATGCGAAATTTTGATATTTCGGCGGGAAAGTGTCGGCCCTTTAAAGAAAAAATATGATGTGATGTATAAAACTCACTCATCTCGACGCATGCGTTAGTCACAATGGCTACAGTCACTTCTACTACGTCCAGCCCGCACTTCCTCAGAACAGTTCTCATAGCAGCCAGGATCATTGAACAAGGTATCTCTCAAAAACTCATTTGCCTCTCTGTCATCCTTTTGTACCTCGAATGGGCTCATGATTGGTTCTGAAAATAAATATATTATGCCTCAAATGAAATTCATGTTACTTTTGGTGTTTCGTAATTCTATACTCACTTGAACAATTTTACTACGTCTGCGTGATTAGAGTGATTTCCTTTAAATTGTGAAATAGTTACTAAGTTATTAGCCACTCGGCAGGCACTATTACACACTAATTCCATTGTTTTCTTTTGTTTAGGTTTTACTAATTTTGGCTAATTTTGATTTATCGCTAGATACTATTTCACGGTCTAAGTAAAATCGCTCTAGTTCACGTTGTAAATTTAACAACCTTGACTGTGGGCACATTTACGTAATTAAGAATTTGAGACAAGGTCACTTGAAAGTATCGAGACCACCGAGTTTTGCTTTGTCTACTCAGTGTGACATAAATAAAAGATTACGTTTAGCTGTTTTATATTAGGGACAATCAACTCTGTCATTCACTTCTTTCTAATGTGTATTCATTTGCACAGTATTTGCGAAGCAAGTCCAAGGTTGTAGCTCACACTTATCTTTTTTTACTATACAACGCGTTTCGTCTATTTAAATAGCTGGAATTCTTCATGAAATCTTACAAAATATTTATATAAACTCAATTTCGTTCCCTGAAAAGGTCAGCATGTTGTTTTCTTCGAAATCGCCAAATTTTGATTTAAACGAAATAAAACATACCGTTACGTTTAAACTCAGCTCTGCGGGTTCTGCGGGCTCTGAGTGACGTCACAGTCACAATCAATACGGCAAGTATGACAACACAAAGAGTCTTGTTCATTGTTGCTCTTGCAATCAGGGCAGAAGTCTAAAAGAAAGTTTGAATTAAAAAGCAGAAAATTTCTCACGAATTCATAAATGTTTACCAAAATTAAAAATTCAAATTTGCCCTGAAGTAATTAATTATTTTCCGAAACAAAATCTAAAACAATTAACGTTAGAACAAAAGTGTGATGCTTGTGGGACTTGTGGAATTAAAGCTCAAAACCGAGCTCCAGGATCCAGGGAAAGGGTACGGGGGGTTGAGTGAGCCTCTCCCACCCCTTCCACCCCCCCACCCCCCCACCCCCCCACCCCCTCCACCCCCCCCACCCCAACTAATCTTGGCAAAAGAAATGAGGCCTGAAGAGCCGAAAATATTTTAGTTGTGAATATTTACACTCCGAGCCTCCGCCTCTTTTCCCCTCCCCTCCCCATCCCCCTCCCTTCCTTTTTCACCCTATTCACTGCGCCCATCCCCCATCCCCAATGGAGTATTGATCCGCCACTGTTAATGTGAACTGACGCTTGACTAAATTGCGAGACGATTGAGAAACAAACTATGAATTTCGTTTCTGAATGCGACGCTTTTCGCGTTGTCTCATTGGGAACGGGACGGATCAGGACGCGAAATTCAAGTGCTTTCAAATGGAATGCTTTACTTGTTCTTTTCTATCAACTAAACACTAATGGTGATAGCATGCACTCCAGACACGATTACCGTTCAAGTTAATTCAAGTATCATCTAAAAACTGAAAACCGGCTAAGCTACAAAATGAGTTTCGTCGCGTCCGATGTAACAAAAATGAATTGTTGGTGTGTATATCCTATCTTTTAAAGCATTCCTTAGTAGCTTTTAGTATTTCGTCGTCGTTTCTGTACTAATTTTCAAATAGCTCTTCTCAGAGTTTCCTGACAAAGGATTGTAAAAGTCCGAAATTCAATGAGCTGTATCTTTGCATCCTTAGGAGAAATAAATCGTGGTTATTAGCGAGAAGTTTTTTTTTTAATTTTAATCCTTTAGGCGAGTAAAAATGTTCAGCTGTATTACACAACTTTCCACGGAATAAACTGTTTTTATGCGGCAGTCATTTTCTGTCACATCCTCAAGCTTAACCAAGATACGAAGCTTCGGTTGGCCTAATACCAAACTTGAAAGCGTCCGGAAATTGGGCATCGTGATATCATATCATTATTTCTGCAGTATTTACAGTTATAAGAAAAACCTGAGGACAATCATACTGTTTTGAAACAAATGTTGAAAGGATCACGATATATTACTTACAGAGCACGACCAGAAGTAAAAAGTAACATACTACTCACCTTGTTAATCGAGGAATCTCTAACTGCTTGGATAAAGTTCAACAGCAGACTGATGGAGTGTCTATGTTTGCTTCACTATAAGTAGCAAACTAATGGCGTGATGTTTTGTTTGATAGGGTGGAATAGATAACAAAAGAAATTACACTACGTGGTATGACTGCAGGGTTCAGAAATGCTTAGAAATCTTCCGTCATTTAACAAACAATTGTCAAAAACTTCACGGTCAAGCACAGGAATGCAAGGGAGTTTTCAGTAATAATACAATACAATATATTTTTTTGTTACTGGGCAGACAGTACGTCGACAGGATTGGATTTATCCTCAGGGACATTAAACTTCAAAAAGGGAACCAGTACGATTTGGTTATTTTTCTGCACAGTTCTGCACTGCCCCAAATATCCCGAAGAAAATCCTTTTATAAGTGAGGAATGGTAGGGGTTCTTTCGGCTCGATCCGGGTTCCAGCTTGTTTGCAAAGTCATGGATAACTGACGCTGAGTAATAACAATCTATGCTATGGAATAATATCAATGCAATAGCGTGCTGTTTTCCTAATTCGCCGGACTTTTTGATGTTGTGAATAGACTTATTGAATTCGTAGCGTAATTACCCGGCGCCTGCCCGGCGCGTTTTATTTTCAGCGATTGACTAAGAAATCACCGTCACGGATCGAACAATTCAGACAGCAAGGCCGACACGATTTTATCATAATAATATATTTGGGATAGTAATTTTGCGAAAGAGACCGTTGCACATTTCTGCAGACTGTTGGCAAGCCCTTTCATTGGCAGTTTAAGAGCACTGAAGATCTAATTAGAGAGAGAGATATCACTTTGCAGCATTGGGAACTAAAAAAAAATCACAGATAAATACACAGTTCGTGTTCACTTTTTATTGTTGAAGGGCCCGTTTTCATGAAATCCGAGATTGGTTTTTCTTAATTCGTTCGAGAATGAGTACCGTCCCTAGATGAAACAAATTTTCGTTTACATAAGTGTCAGTTCAACCCGGGCCGTCTCAAAACAAAAGTCATCTCGCCCGAGACGAAGTTAGTGTTGATCTCAGCCGAGCGTAAAACGGAAACGATTTCTTTCCAATAAATTAGTCTTGTGGAATAGGGCATAATGTAAGAAATAATTTATTCAGAAGTTCTAAACAAGCTTTTAAGTCACCTTGAGCATTGAGAAGTCACCTTGAGAACTGGTGCAATCGAGCTCATCATAACATAGATAGAACTGATAGAACTTTCATCCCCGACCCGTGAAGAGAGTTTACATGGATTTTTTTCGTCACGTTTTATCGCGGGACGACATTGCATCCCGATGCTTAAGACAGGGATAAAATCATCCCGGGTTTAACTCGTCCCGGGTAAACCAAGTAAACAGCAAAAAGGAAATGACCAGATACCGAGATGAGCTCAACCCGGGACGAGTCATCCCGGGACGAAACTGTCATGGAAATGGGTAAATGGGCACTGAGAATTTGTTCAAAGGTTACAATCACAAAACATGACTAAATATTGTTATAAAAGGCAAACCGAGAATCATCTGAATAACCATTTGTTTAGTAATCTTTGTACCAGTTGAGACAGTTCACGTAATTACAAGCTGCATAAGAGGTTGATGGCCTGGAAAGTTCCTTGCTTATGTTGCTTACTTCGGCCTGTTCTTAAAAGTCAGTACAACTGGAACTACAATCTTAGCATTTCTTCGCAACTGAGCGTTGTAGATAGAAGAAACTAACAAAAAATATCGATAGAAAAGCATTATAACAGAAATACTTTGTGCGAGATATTTAATACCTCTTCAATGGAAATCGCGATGCTTACTTGTGAAGAATAATTAATATTCATCTACACACTTTGTTGACTCGTCTGTCAGTGCTGAATTCTAATCATTCATTTGCACGATCTTTTATTTTCAATTGCACAAATTTCTTGAAGCTGAGGCATTGTTACTTGAAAGGCATGGTCTTACCAATAAGGAAAAAGGTTAATCGGGCGCTACTAAATGTAAATACATCAAACATGATTAAGAATAGGGAAAACCTTAAGATGAATAACAAAAAAAGACCTGTAAATTTCTAAGTATTCCTCAACTATAACATGAACTCAACCGAATCAGTCGAGCTCTTTCCCTAATGAAGAGCGAGTACGCTGATGAGAGTGAATTCGTTAACAAAAGAAATGACACCACGTGGTATGAGTTCAGGGTTCAGTAATTTGCTTAGAAATTTCCGTCACTACAACAAACAAATGTCAAACTCTTCACGGTGAATGATACACAATGTATCTTTATCGTGCTGGGCAGTAAGGCGACACGATTTAATTTTTTTCTCGGATACAACCTTCAAAACGATAAGGTTATTTTACTGCACACTTCTGCACTCTCCGAAATACCCCAAATAAATTGGTAGGGGCTCTTTCGGCTCGATCCGGTTACCAGCTTGTTCAGTCGCATATTTTCGAAGTAAATAATTGACGTTGAGTAATACAATCTATCCCACAGGCAATCATTGCTATGGAATAATATCAGTGAAATGTCGTGCTGTTTTCCTAATTCACCGGACGTTTTGATATTGTGAACAGACTTATTGAATTGATAGCGTAAATTACCGGAGGGACTCGTGTTAGTTTAATGGGTTCAGCGATCTGCTAAGAAACGCTGTCATTGCATCAAATTATTCAAACAGCAAGGCGAAATGCTTGGATCATTTGTTCCCGGGGGGGGGGGGGGGGGGGGAGTACTCAACAAAGTTTTGTACGGGGATGCTCCGCCCCGAGGTCCAAACCCTTACCCTTCCATATACCGTTTTTGACATAAAAGGTACCCCTTTCATATACCTTTCATTGAAAATGGTACCCCTTTCAGTGAAAATGGTAACCCTTTCATATAGCCTTTACGTGCATCTGTTTGATATATTTTGAAAGACTTTTTTATAATACTTAAATGACAGTTTTCCTTACCTTTTTTATGCTTCGACGACGTGTTTTCGCTACCCTTTCCTATTCTTCGTGAAATTCCTACCTTTTCATATACTTCAACTCGTAAAATCCCGACCCTTTCATATACTTCCAGCCTCAAAAAGGTACCCCTTTCGGGCGGAGCATCCCCGCATAGCCCATTATAGGGAGTACCCCCCCCCCCCCCCCCGGACATTTGTTTGGTGCAGTAATAACAGTAATTTTCAAAAGAGACTGTTGCACGATTCTGCAGTCTGTTGGCAAGCCCTGATTGCCAGTTGAGGAGCATCAAAGTTCTAATCAGCAAGTTAAGGAAACTCAAAGCATTGAGAACTATTAAACTAAACAAAAATCACAGAAACATACACGTACGTTTTACTTTTCGATCGTTCCAAGGTTACAATCTAGACTACGAGCGTAGACCTACACCGTGTTCAGAAAACTAGAGTTAAAATGCATTTTGCAAACATACAGATACACTTAACGATTGCTAGAATTAAAATGCATTTCGCAAACCAACTGACCCATTGAACAATTGTTAAAAAATTAGCATGTTTTGGAACGCATTACAAATGTAGTAATCTTGACCGTGCTCAGATCATCACATAATAAAACACAGTGATAATTGTTAAGTTCCGTTGAGTGATTATAGAAATATCCGTTGCCGCCAAGTGCAAATGTTGCAAAAGAACGCTGATTTCCAAAATAGTGGTCCCTGTCCAAATTTCCGGTTAGAGGGGTAGTCCAGGGGGAGTCGGGGGGAGTCGGGGGGAGTCGGGGGGAGTCGGGGGGAGTCGGGGGGAGTCGGGGGTAGTCGGTGGAGTTCCCCCGGGTATTTTTTACCAAGTAAGGAGAGGCCGATTTGGTTATAACCCAGCTAGTGCCAACTGTCTCAACTAAGGTACAATGATTAGAGGGTATTTTGACTTCAAAACTGTGGTACTTTTGTTATACAAGAAATGCTTATAGAACATGCTAGGAGGACGATATCAAGTGAATTTTCGAACAGAGGTAAACCATAATGAGAGATTTACTGAGCTTTCCGAGACACAATGTAAAAAATTGGAAAAAATTGCCCAATTTTTCAAGTTGCAATCTATCAACATACGTTGTTTACTCCTAGAGCACGTCTAATGGAACGTTTTTAAAGAAAAAAATACACCTTATTTGCATTTCCAGTGATAGGAATATGTCTTTCGGCTTTTTAAATACGGGTAACACTAAAAATGGAGACAAAGCCCCTTTGTAATCCAGACTTCTCAGTTTGCGCTTTTTAACAATATTAGCGGAGCTCTCGCGGGCCGAAGGCCCGCTGGCGGAGCTCCATACTCATAGAACCAATGCCGTCATTTTTCATGGTCATGGCTAGCGGAATGTTTCGTGGGCGCGTCCGTGCGTGTGTCCGTGCGTCCGAGCGTTGCGCAGGGCTAGCTCGTGGGCGCGAATTACGTCGCAAAACATGCGCGTATGACGTCACGCAACATCCGGGATCTCGGGCTGCACGGCCGATATCACGTCAGCTGCTGTGAACACACTTTTTGTTTTTAGCGGAGAAAAGGGTTTGCAAAGTCGTCTTTCCCTGCATTTTTTCGCGGTTTGCCATTCAAGACAGGTTTGGCATTTTTTAAACAGTGGTCAAGATGATGCGTAACTCTGCAAGTCAAGCGTTTTTGGAAGAATATAGAGCTAAGTGCTTAGTTTAAACCTGATTTCGTCGGAAGCTAGTAGATCTTCGAAGCATTTGTTTACAGCTAAACTCCTTAAACCCATTGACGGCCGTGCCGGCCAATACCGGCCGTGATTTTGCAATAACACATTTAAAATATTCAAAATAAAAAAAGAGAAAGCTTTAAAGAATACTCAGAAAAAGAAGAGCTTTAAGCGATGAAATCTTGCTTCGACTGGAACTTTATACCGGCGAAGAAGCGAAGTTTTAAAGAATTTACAAGCAGCCGATCGAGGCTATGGAAATTTATGTTGATATTAATTTGTGATTGACTTTGTGTTCTCGTTAGTTTTGGAGAAATGTTTATAAAACGTGCTCAAAATTCGGTCGGATTGACATCTTGAATTTCGCCATGAGCTCAAAATGACAGCTTCTCGATGCGCTAATGGTACGCTTTTTGCTTGAAACACACAACGGATATTTGAATAAAATTTTTCAAAAGAAGATTTTGTTGTCCATTTTTATGTGTTTATTCATTCATTACATAGGTTGAAAAGAGATTTTATGTAAACAAAACAAGACTTGGATTTTATAGTTCGATCTAACTTCACTCGCATCGCCTTGCGCAAAGATGTCTGTGTATTTTTTGCAATTTTTATTTTCAAATCAGTTTCTCGGGCAAGTTCGATACTCAACACGTGTATTTTATTCGGAAATTAGTCACACTAGTTATTCTAGACCGAGAAGAAGTTGTTTTTGTGAGCTTTTGTGCAGTCTAAATGTACTGTGCAGACGGTCGCGTAATACAGTTTTTGATTTTGATCCGTGACGGAGATTTCTTAGCAAATCCTTGAACCTAGTTAACAAAACTCGACAGGTAATTTGCGCTACGAATTCAATAAGTCTCAGTTCATTGCTCTTGTGTCTTGGAAAACTCGCCAAACTTAATATAAGGGCTTATTCTTTCAGTTTTGGAAAATTCGCTCGATATCTTACTTTTAATTAATGTCCTTTAAACATTACGAATATGACAAAGGCACTTTCGTATATTTAATTTGGGGTAGTTTTGACTGAAAACGGCAAAATCCCCTTGGGGATCGAAGACGGAGTTAGAAGGTTAACGTTAGAGTCACTAATTGCTACCGGCAGGCAGTTTACTATAGGTGGTGACTAGAATGGATACTCCAAAATCAGGTTGGACACCCCGGGGGGGGGGGGGGGGGGGGGGGGGGGGGGGGTACTCTGCAAATTTTTGGGTGAGGGTGTGCCGCTGGGACTCTGAGACCCTTAACGTATACCAGACCATTTTAGCTGCATTTTGCAACCCTATTCTAGACTAAACACCGAAAAACCCTACCCTATCCTAGACCTATTCCAGACTCGCTATTTTCCAGAAACTCGTTCACTATCACAGCTATTAGTTAACAGGAGTCAGCAAAAATGCCGTACTGCCCGCCGTACCGATTTTTAAATGCCATTTGGCAGTAAACCTTGTCTAGACTAAATTCTTCACGCAATTGATCAGTTTAGCGGAAAATGATACCCTATTCTAGACCAGAAATCTCTGATAACTATACCCTATCCTAGACTAAACTGCCTGAAAACCATACCCTTCACAGCGGCACATACCTATATAGCTCATATATGGGAGTACCCCCCCCCCCCCCCCCCCCCCCCCCGGGTTGGACACCTTATTGAGACTTATATAACGGAGTAACTGGTTAGCTTTCAGTTGAGGTTAGGGGCAGCAGTTTATATAGTTAAATTTAAGACTAAGCAACCCGAGAAGCTAGGTGGTACCCTGGTACGGTAGTTATGTAAGCCTAACCCTAGCTGAGGTCACAGGTTCAATCCTGAGTGGGGATTTTGGATTTTCTTTTTTTTACACTTATACGTTATATAATTTTCACTAGCGCATAAGCACAAGCATAAGCATAAGCATAAGCATAATCGGCCGAAAAGCAAGTGAGAACGCCAGAACATAAGCATAAAGACATACACAAGCGCAGTATGAACGAAATTGGCGGATGATTTGGTTGACTGCCTTGTGCTTATGCTTGTGCTTATTTCATCCCCGTTCTCACTTGACATAAATGTGACACAAGCATAGCATAAGCACAAGAAGAACGAACACGTTCGTTCTTCTTGTGCTTATCGGCGTTAAACTCCAAAGAATCATTCCAGTACAAGATTTAATTCTAAATGTCACTCAGTTAAACAATTAGGGCCGTATATTGTAAACGAAATCGTGTTCACATCTAAACTAAGAAAACTCTTGAATATTGACTCCTTGGGTCCTCAGACTTGGATGTGCTACCCACGAGCCTGAAAGATATCAAATAATCGTTTTAGAACCCACGAAAATGTCTCAGTAACATCAATTTAAGGGTATAGAATGGTCTATCGGAAATGATGCGTCTCACAAAATATTCACCGAGTCTCGAAAATTGGAGTCTCGGAATCTCGGGCTCGCTATAATTTTCGAAGTCTCGGAGTCTCGTAAATTTTTCTCGTTGATAATATACATGAAAAAATTACTCGATTCTGATTGGCTAAGAGTAGTGCAGTTCAAGTGTAACACCAGTGCAAAACGTGTAACACCAGTGCAAAAAGTGTAACACCAGTGCAAATTACAAATCGAAAAAAAAAATGTTTTTTCTTTTTTTGCCAAAAAAAAAGAAAAAAAAAATCCAAAAAAAGAATTAAAAAAAAAAAATTTCCAAACAAAAATGGATGCAAATTTTTTCATGTATAATTATTAATAAGTAATCATACGGTTTTTTCGTTCAATTTGGGATTAATTTGCACTTGTGAGTTTTTCAAAAAGCTTAAATTGCACTCGCCGAAGCGGCTCGTGCAATTTTGAGCTTTTTGAAAAACTCACTCGTGCAAATTAATCCCAAATTGAACTCGAAACCGTATGATTACCTATACAAATCTCACTCTTCCGTTGGAGATTTCAGTCATGTTTTAATACTATCGGCCCGACATTTTCCAGCACTGATTGGAGTCTCAATTTCACTAACACACTGATTATTAGCTACTAGTAAACAAGGAAGACACAATCACCGAAAGTGATGAAAGCAAATAACGGGTAAAAACGTCCAAATTCGACAAGAATGACAATTTTGATTTTTTGACCGCCTGTCACAAAATCAAATGTTATAACTGTGTAATTAACTTCTATTCATGTAATCCTGCACTTCATATACAACTACTGCTCCTGTTTTGCTCTATAGAATCGTTTTATCCAGTTAAGTTGTATATTTGGCGGGATTGGACGATATAACATGGGACAAGATAAACGAAATTTTGATATTTCGGCGGACCAGTGTTGTCTCTTTTTAAAGTTTGTCACTTTAAAAAGTGCCCCTGTGATCAAATTTTTGATTTTCATTTTTTTACATTTTCGTGTACAATTAGACTTTCTTATTCATCTTGCCAAATTTCAAACCATTACGAACATCAGAAGTCATTTTATTTTAACATTTATTTCCGAGAAATTACGGCCGCCATTAATCAACCTTGTTCCAAGGCGTGGTTGCGAATGGGAGAAAGTGACGTCAAAGGCTCAAACATACCTCAAAGGTTTTAATTATAATAACAATAGGCATAGAAAATTGAACGTAGAACAAGTCCAAAGTTTTTGTTGCTTTTCGCGTGATTTTCAATACTTATTGTTATTATAATTTCAACCCGTGAGGTATGTTTGAGTCTTTGACGTCACTTTCTCCCATTTGCAACCAAGCCTTGGAACAAGGTTGATTAATGGCGGCCGTAAATTCTCGGAAATAAATGTTAAAATAAAATGACTTCTGATGTTCGTAATGGATTGAAATTTGGCAAGATGAGTAAGAAAGTCTAATAGGACACGAAAATATAAAAAAATCAAAATCAAAAATTTGATCACAGGGGCACTTTAAAGACAAATATGATGTGATATATAAAACTCACTCATCTCGACGCATGCGTTAGTCACAATAGCTACAATCACTACGGCTATTTCCAGCCCGCACTTCCTCAGAACAGTTCTCATAGCAGCCAGGATCATTGAACAAGGCATCTCTCAAAAACTCATTTGCCTCTCTGTCATCCTTTTGTACCTCGAATGAGCTCTTGATTGGTTCTGAAAATAAATATATTATGCCTCAAGTGAAATTCATGTTATTTTTGGTGTTTCGTAATTCTATACTCACTTGAACAATTTTACTACGTCTGCGTGATTAGAGTGATTTTCTTCAATTTGTGAAATAGTTATTAAGTTAGTAGCAACTCGGTAGGCACTATTAGACACTAATCCCATTGTTTTCTTTTGTTTAGGTTCTACTAATTTTGATTTATTGCTAGATATCGTTTCACGGTCTAATTAAAATCACTCTAGTTCACGTTGTAAATTTAGCAAACTGGACTGTGCTGATCATGAAACATATAAAGACAAGTGGGCACAAGTGGGCACATTTACGTAATTAAGAATTTGAGACAAGGTCATTTGAAAATATCGAGACCACCGAGTTTTGCTTTGTCTACTCAGTGTGACATAAACAAAAGATTACGTTTAGCTGTTTTATATTAGGGACAATCAACTCTGTCATTCACTTCTTTCTAATGTGTACTCATTTGGGAAGCAAGTGCAAGGTGGTAGCTCACACTTATCTTTTTTCCCTATACCACGAGTTTCGTCTATTTAAATAGCTGGACTTCTTCATGAAATCTTACAAAATATTTATATAAACCCAAATTCGTTCTTGAAATCTTCAGCATGTGAAGAATTGTAAATTTTTAACTTATCTTAGCATAATTCATATTTATTTTAGTGTCCACAATTAGCTATTAAGCTAAACACTTTGACACTCAAATAAAGTTTATTATTATTATTATTATTATTATCGCGCAAATTTTGATTTAAACGAAATAAAACATACGTTTAAACTCAGCTCTGCGGGCTCTGCGGGCTCTGAGTGACGTCACAGTCACAATCAATACGGCAAGTATGACAACGCAAAGAGTCTTGTTCATTGTTGCTCTTGAAATCAGGACAGAAATCTGAAAGAAAATTTGAATTAAAAGGCAGAACAATTAACGTTAGAACAAAAATGTGATGCTTGTGCAATTAAAGCTCAAAAAAAGAATGGCACGCCGGCGAATACCTCATTTCCGTGGAATAATTGTGAGATCTAATTAACAATAGGAAAATAAATGCCTTGCCGGATCCAGGGAAAGGGTACGGGGGGTTGAGTGAGCCCCCTCCTTACCACCCCCCCCCCCCTCCCCCCCCCCCCCCCCACCTCCTCACACCATCCCAACTTATCTTGGCAAGAAAAAATGAGGCCTGAAGGGCCGAGAATATTTTAGTTGTTGACATTTACACTCCGGGCCTCCGCCACCTTCCCGTCCTTCGCCCCTGCCCCTTCTCTCCCCCTCCCCCTCTTCTCCCCCTCACCCTCCCTTCCTTATTCACCTTATTCACTGCGCCCACAACCCCCCCCCCCCCCCTCCCCCCAATGGAGTATTGATCCGCGACCGTTATTAGGGCCCTGTTAGGGGTAAATTCCGACAAGCGACACGGTCTTGAAACGGCGACAGGGAGCCACGAACTAGCGACAAACGACAGACAGCTCTGATGAATTACCGAGCGCGACACCAATGTCGAGTTGTAGGTTAATGTTGTTAATTATTGGCTTTGATTCAGTTGCGTAACTGACTGTGAAAAAGGCTTTCCGATTTTGCGGAAAACGAGGCCAATTTTCCTCTTTTTTTAAAGTTACAATTCATTGTATAAAAACGCTCCACTCTACGGTTGACTGATAAAATAAACACTACAAATGTATTTCCCGTGCGTATTTCATATTTGGTAGGTGTTTTCACAATAGCGGATTATTACATATGAAATGGGAGTTATGCGAAAGATCTGTTCAATGCCAGCCAAGAAGCTACTTTGCTGGAATGTAATCTGAATAGTAAATAGATTTACCATGCTGTTTTAACGGTTCTCTTTTCGTGGAGAAAAGTGAAAGTCGTCGAACTGAATATCTTTAAAATATACTCCAATGTTAATATGTGAAAAATCCTACAAATTGGAAGTTTAGTTTCTAGAGTATATGAAAATTAAAATCCACCAAATACGAGTTTTAATGGCTATAAAACTTGTTGTTGAATGCGCTGAACTACTTGGTCTGTTATTCGGTGGACTACAACCGGCTCTGACCCTGATGTGGTTTACAATTCCAATAACTAAGCTATTCGAACTTTTTTAAGTTACTTGTGCATCAAAATATTTTCTGTAAATAGATCTCAAATTCAATTTTAAGTTTCCAAACACAATGATGGCTGAAGACATCGCCCGCACTTTATAACTATAGGACTTATAAATAACACCGTGCTTAATCACTTTTTGCGTACTGCTTTCATAAGGTGGACGTACCTTCAGTTAAAACTTTGTGAAGTTGTTCGGAATGGTGAGACTGGCCCAGTCGAACTTGCAATCACCCGGCGGTTTTCACAAATGTGACCGTGCAGTTTGTATAAACACTCATTTTATTTAAGTCGAAAACTAATTGATTTTTAAAGCAATTGCGCGGTGCTTTCACAATAGAAGAATTAACGAAGAGAGATATCCTTTCAATGCTGAATGGTATAGAAATGAAAGGAGTTGAATGCCTATACACAGTTAAAATGACTCAACTGGCGCCGATGTTTCAAAGGCGCTTTTATGGCGCTAATTCTTTTAGTTCAGTGAAGCTTCACAGTCTGCAAAATATGTAAAGTAAAATACTAGGAGGTTTATCGATCTCTGCACTGCTTCACAAAGTATTCGAAGTTATTTTTCAGTTGGCTAGGTTTTCTCTTTTTTTTTTTTTTTTTTCGGGTGCAGGCCCTGACATTAGAAAAACTGGTGGCGGCCGTGATTGCAACAGAAGTGTGCGGTCATGCTGGAATCAAAAAGATGTTCTTAAAAATTTGCCGAACTTTAGTTCAATTGTTAGTTATACTAATCTACTAATGCGTTAGCGCGTCTATTGTAAAAGAAACTTCATTGGGATTAGCTCTCTCTGATTATCGACATCTATCACAATGGATATTGAAAGCGCGTTAAGATGTTTAAACACGCAATGAAAACCTTTCTAAAATTTTACCACAGCCTCAATTTTTCTAGTGAAAAAGAAAAAACAAGAAAAGTAATATAAAAACTACATGGATTATTCTTATCGTTAAAAACTAAATATTACTAATAAGGTCAACATTTCTAAAATACCTTTAGAAGTTTTATGTAACAGTAAACGGTTGCTGTCGTTTTGACCTTCTTGTTGGCCAAAACACTAAACATTTGGCCAAGTCTACTCCATAAATCAAGTCACAAAAGTTGTTTACGTGTCCAAGACTCAAAACGTGTTCAAAAGGAGTGTCTCTACGAATGCTGACAAACAAATGATGTTTACTAAAGCCGAACGCTAGATAATCCTTCAAATTAACCTTGCTGGTAAAAACAAAAGATGTTTTTCACAGCGAACTAGATAAAAGATTCCGTCGAACATGGCATCAGCGTCAGTTGAGTCATTTTAAGTGATGCTCCACATAAGAACTACCGTAAACTTCATTGTTCTGCCGCATTGGCTCTTTCCCACATAGAATATCTTTGATTTTAAGAATAGTGGAGGGGCTGATGGTTCATAATTATATTTCAGTATAAAAATGAAGAAAATCCATTTGCGTCAAATAAATTTTGGGAAATGTTTGTGCTTAACCAATCAGAATAGCAGAAGACAATAGCTAATAATTTTGCTTATTTGATGAAGTTCCCCAAATACAATATCTTTTAAAAATTGCCTGTTGTGCGATTGGGTCTCAAATTACTTAGAAATAGCCACAATCAAGGACAAAAGGGTTGGGACGAATTTGCATTTACGATGTTTCCCTACGCACGCCACAGAAACACGATACGCGCATACGACAAGTGTCCGTTTCCCGACCCCTAACCGCCTTACAATGTTGAGCCCGTGTAATAAAAATTGTCTCGGGAGGAGGGGTGGGGTTGGTAAGATGGGCTTTTTAAAAACAACAAACATGGCTTCATTGGTCAGTCGCACTAGTAGTTAATTGGAGGACTTTATAACATTTGTCCCAATAATTTTTGTCCTTGATTGTAGTTATTGGAATTGTACACCATGGCCACGTCAGGGTCAGAGTCGGTTGTAGTCCACCGAATAGACCAAGTAATTCAGCGCATTTATCAGCAAGTTTATATACTCTGGAAGCTAAACTTCCAATTTGTAGGCTTTTACATAAAGGACGTTTTCACCCGGACGTCACGCTGATAGGAGGTACAAAACAAAAGATTTATCATTAGCTTCTATTACTTTCTTTTGTTCCGTTCACCAGCATGGCCGCTGCGCTTTTGTCTTTTAAATTTTCAGGGAATGGTTGCAAACCACCTATTAAAAATGCAGTATATTATAAAATTATTCATTTCGACGACTTTCACTTTACTCCACGAAAAAAGAGCTGGTACACAGCATGGTAAATCTCTTACAAATTGTAGCATCTAGTCTATTGTATGCCACTCCTCCAAAGTCTTGTACCCAACCTTATACTCGTCATTTTGTCTCAATCAAAATGTCTTGGAAATTTGGGGCTTTGAAGGGAGGCTGTTCCGCCGAAATAGCAAAATATCGCTTAGCTTATTTCCACGTCACATCGCCAAATGCCACCAAATACATAGCTTAGTTATAAAAAGATTCTATAGAGCAAAACAAAAGTAATAGTTTGGAGATAAAGTGCAGGATTGCAAGGATGGAAGTGGATTACAGTTTATAAAATTTGATTTATTGACCGCCTGTCAATAAATCAAACATGCCATTCCTGTGAAATTTTGACTTTTCTAGCCTTTATTTTGTTTGTTTAGTTCATATTTCGTCTTTGCTTCTATCACTTTTAGCGATGGTTTCTTCCAATTTCAAGATAATGAAGTAAGCTGAAACCAAGCTCCTGGCCATAATCATGAAGACACGATTTTTCAGCCGAGACAGTGTGCCTTTATGCGCGCGCGAAAGTACTCTGAAACACAGATTTTGTTTTGAAATGAGTGGTCATATCACCAAAACATATAAGCGATGTTTTCCGGACTTAATAGTATTTCAAAGTACCAAACTGACCTCACAACATTGCAGGAGAAACTGTAGTTCTACTTCCGCGGATCCTATCATGTTCTCCATTCAACGCGCTCAATTTAGTTTCGTCGCAGTGTCAGCTCGGTCGCAACTGATCGAATTCATCGACTTCATCAAGGTCATCAAGTACAATTCACGTCAATTCAGTGTTTGTTTGTTTGTCAATTTGTTTCGAATTCCCTCGTGAAGAAATACATTTCTTGTATAGTTCCCTTGATTGTTTAACGTCATTCGGCATCTGCCTGGCGTACAGTTGTAACTTCGAGAGCATCACTACATTGCTAGTGAATTGCAAAATGCACAAAGGTTTTTGCTTTTATCTCTTTGGGAGATATTTAGCCTAAAGATAATATACGAGTCATCAACGTAAACGACCAATGTAAAGTTATACAGCTTATTGCATATTACTCAAAATAGTACTATCACAGGAAAAAATTAGTGATTCTATTTCCGACAATTGCCTTTAGTTGTTTTCTGTACAGGTTTCGTGGCAAAATTAGAACGTGGGACTACATCAGTGTCGATTTTTGCGACAAAGTAGAATGCACATTACGGTGTATACGAGTACCGTTTTAAGCGGTTTTGGCCGTGCAATCCTGTAGTTTGTTTTAACTGAATGATAGAGTAGGATTTTAATAACTAACTACTGTCGAACTGAAAAAAGCCAATCCTAGATTCAATAGTGAGCGGAGTAAACCTTCATTTAAGGTGGTTCGATACAGTTTTCTGGAGACCATACCAACATTTTTCAATACATACATACATACATACATACATACATACATACATACATACATACATACTTTATTACCTTTCCCCAAGGGGGCTTTTCAAACGGCTTTTAAGCGGCCTTCTCAAAGTCAGATCAACGTGAAATTTTCACCACTAACTGGTTTTGAATTAAAGTTTGGCAAGGTATATTTTCTCGTAAAATCGATATTACCATGACGACGATAAACAAGAAACTTAGAAATCAGTAAAAGTGAAATTTAGCGCGTTTAAGATTTCGCATTGAAAATTCCACATAGGCATCTTAAAATATGGTATATGGCATATATATTTTGCAAGAATAAAAAAATTATGTATGTTTGAATTAAAATAAATCGCAATAACATTTCAAACCTTACTATTTGTGTATTGGTATTAAATCGATCGAGAGATTAACACTGGTTTTGTGAAATTACTCAATGATAATGTCAAAAAGTAGCTTGATGTTATGTTTGTAAACCTGAAAGTTTTGTTTACTTTCGCTTTTGCGATCTTGAGAACTACCTTTTTTCCTAACATCGCTTCATGTGCAATTTTTGGGTAATTTTCGATTTTAATGGCTTTTGCAAAAATCTGAGAAACTGCTCGATGGATTTTTTTAAAACATTCACCGTGCATGCTTACTGATGTGCAAAATATTATCTGAAAGTTTCATTGCCATTGATTCACTGGAACGCCTTTAAATTAATTTAAAGATGAAGACGACGTACGAACCGGCCGAAAAAATGTGTTACCAATTATTTGATACCCTGTATAAAGAACAAAAACAAAAGCAGTATCTAAAGGGAACAGGTTAATTTGGGAGATAACACTCACAAGCTTTAAAAATTGAATTTAATTAAGACAATCAAAATAAACAGAACACCACTTCATATTGTCCTGGACTCATGTCCACAACAGTACTTAATACATCCACTTTCAGACAAATTTTTCTTCTGACAAAAATTAATGAAGATAGGTGTGGGGGGGGGGGGGGGGGGGGGGGAGGAAGGGCCTGACGATCGTTTGGTATCCAGTCCGATAGCAGTTACAACGACCCGCAGCTCAAAACCCAAAACTGACCAGCACCAGCTCCCATTTCTTTTATTTTAGGAAGACAGGGCACAAAGTACAAGTTAAATGGAAGAGACTGGGAACGAAAATGTCTCAACTTTAAATTTTGGGGCCATTGCCAGTAAGCAACCCAACCTCTCCATTTAAATCAGAAATTCCATCTCTCCCTCCCACATCGCTAAAATTTTGCAGTGCATCCTCCCCCGAGCTTCGCGAGGTTCTGCGAGACACGCATTTCTAGTAAAGTACAGGATTGCAAGGATTGAGGTGGATTATAGTTCATGAAATTTGATTTATTGACAGGGGATCGAGAAATCAAACTTGCCGTTCTTGTAAAATTTTGACTTTTCTAGCCATTATTTTGTCTGTTTAGTTCATATTTCTCTGCTTCAATCACTTTAGGCGATGGTTTCTTCCAATTTCAACTGAAGATTATTAAGTAAGCTTAAAGCAAGCTCCTAAAAACATAAAAACACGATATTTCAGCCGAGACAGTGTCCCTTTAACTCCTAAGAGTGCGCAAAATTTAAAAAAATTCCAAATTTCAGTTTGTGAAATATTGAAAAACAAATGGTACCATACAAAAGTATTGCTGAAGAGGTTTCATTTGAATGGTCACACCATAGGGTTTCATCAACAGACTCAAAAGTTAGAACAAATGGTACCATGCAAAAGCACTGCTGAAGAGGTTTCATTTGAATGGTCACACCATAGGGTTTCATCAACAGACTCAAAAGTTAGAACAAATGGTACCATGCAAAAGTACTGCTGAAGAGGTTTCATTTAAATGGTCACACCATAGGATTTCATCAACAGACTCAAAAGTTAGAACAAATGGTACCATGCAAAAGTACTGCTGAAAAGGTTTCATTTGAATGGTCACACCATAGGGTTTCGTCCACAGACTCGAAAGTTAGAACTACACTACTTTTCTCCATAGTTGACTCTGGGAATGAAAGGGTTAAGGCAAGCTCATCATAAAAACACAATATATTAGCTGGGACACTGTCTCTTTTATTTGAATGCTTCGTCCTCAGAGGGAAGAGTACATGCTACACTTTGCTATTTTGTCCATGTGGGATCTTGCTGATTATTATTTTCTTTCAGGCACATGCGCAGGATATGAAAGACTTGGGACCCTAGCCTTTCAGTGTGAACAAGTTGTGTTTGAGGCGTGAAGGAGATTTTTACTCTCGTTTTAAAGTTTTCAAAATCAAAGAGAACATGTGACTAACGTTTCAATTGTGTTCCGGCGTTTTAAATTTTAATGCTTGCTTTCTTGTGTGGAGGACTGATTGTGTCCTTTAAGAGCTTGTTTGGGCGATCGTAACTGAAGTAATCACGTGTGGTTCGCATGCAGATATTATTGTCATGTAACGTTTAAATTAACAGCGATCTTTAACAGCAATAAAACATTTTAGAATCACTTAGTGTGGCGTTCTTGTTCTAAAGTTAACGTTTAGTACCCCCTTACTCCCCCCACCACGAAAGAAAGAAAGAAAGAAAGAAAGAAAGAAAGAAAGAAAGAAAGAAAGAAAGAAAGAAAGAAAGAAAGAAAGAAAGAAAGAAAGAAAGGAAGGAAGGAAGAAAGAAAGAAAGAAAGAAAGAAAGAAAGAAAGAAAGAAAGAAAGAAAGAAAGAAAGAAAGAAAGAAAGAAAGAAAGAAAGAAAGAAAGAAAGAAAGAAAGAAAGAAAGAAAAAAAGAAAAGTATGTTTTGGAGCTAACGGAACCTCCGTTTTTCATCACGGCGTTATTGCATCCAACATATATTATAATTGTTTCGAAAATTACGTACGGATTCTAGTTATTCTTACGTTCTTTCTTTTTCGTTGATTGTCCGCGGTGTGTAGGTAGGCAATGCTAAGTTAATAATCATGATATAGTTTGTTTTGTTTTCAAAAACCGCTTTTATTTTGAGAAAATCGAGAAAATATCACCCCCTAGACACCACTTAACTCTAGTGGGGAAGTGTTAGAGACGTCGCTACTCTAGGCGAAATAGGCTCTGCCTTTCCTGCCATCCTAGTTTTGCCACAAAGCTGGTATCCTTGTCGTTTCTTTTACATAGCTACATATTTGGTGCGGGACCTCTATTGCCATTTTCAATGCTAAATTCAGTATCAACTCAGTATCTCAGGTTAGTCGCACATCAGGGTCTCATTAACCCTCAAAAACATGTCGCACGAAGTTCAACTTGTTGAACTTCATGGGACACGTCGCGGGGACAAAATGTCCCCAAAATTGGTGTTGCACAATTATGATACTTTACACGAGGGGACGTGTTCCCGCAACATTTTCATGTGTGTGCAAGTGCTATGATTTTGTCCCTGATACATGTCCCTCGGTGTGTACTACACAAATTTTTGTCGCTGCTACATGTCGCTGCAACATGTCCCTGCTACATGACCCCCGTGTCTGCCCACATTAAAAGGTACCGCTATAATTCTAACGGTGATCATTTTAGATTTCAGCACCCTAAGCGGTATCAATCTATAATTTTGATTCCTAAAAGGTAAGACGAGCACCCCCGGCATTTAAAAATGAAAGTCCTCCCTCAGGGACACTGCACCTTAAGAAATGGTAAAGTGCTGGATTTAAGGAAAACAAAACCATATATTAAAGTGCATATAAAAGGCTAATTGCCCTGATCAAACTGTACATAGTCATGTGGCAAGACAATCGTCCATGTTGTTCAGTCCAAAGTTTATGATTGCTTCCTTTACTGAACTGTCAATTAATTAAAAAGTAAGGAGCTATTTCTCGGTAAATTTGGATGGAAAGAGAGGTGGGTGGGGCGGGAGAGCATCGTGTGTCACGGAGACAATTCAAAAAAGTTTATCAGCTCTTTCCCTCTCCCTTTTGCAGTAAAAAGCGTCTGGGAGCGAGGAAATGCGGCTGTATTCGTATAGATTTCAACAGTTCGCTAGTTAAAAGAAGTTCTGTGAGACCATGTTTAGTTTAGTAAGTCTTAATCCATCAAGGGTATCTATGTTTGCAGCTTTTAAATAAATCGGGAAATTGTTTCCGAGAACAAAACCACGAACTATTGATCCATCCTGCTAAAACTGTGCACATTTTTTTTATTTTTTTACATTTTTATGTTCATGGAAATATGTTACTGGATAATTAGTTTCCACGAAGAACTATGGAATACATTTTTTAATTTTTTTTATTTGAATTGCAAATGCGTAGATTCAATTCAATATTCAATAACAATTAGTTATTCATTTCTTTCTTCACACCTTCACCACGAGGAAATTAAAGCAAAGGAAGCTGAAGGAGTAATTATATTCATGTTGACAGATAATTCTAGATTGCAAAGGAAACGTTAATAACTTTAATGTTGTTCGAGATGAGAAACCAATTCGCCTGCCCCAGCATGCATACCACAACATTTTCTGAAGCGAATATCTATATTTTGAACACGCGTGGATGAATGACGATAACTTTGAAACGTTTTCTACAACTATGAACTTTAGGTAAGAAACAAATTGTATTGTTATATCATAGTTTTCTTGTAGCATTTATTGAGGGTTGTTTTCAAGCAATATAGCTTAAACGGTCAGATGATTCACTTTACGCTCGACGCTATTAAAACTCTACTTTGTTAGTCGTCTACAACTAAAATTTCAGGCGCCATATTTAACAATCGCCTTTAGTCAACTGTGCATTTATTTACTGAATGACCGCGTTTATGGTTTGGGATACAAACGGACTTTCGCGATATACGGCTGTAGCAAGTTTATTATGGTCATTTTTCACTGGACGCGATAAGAGGGTCATAAGATGCCACTTAGCAAGTCTACAACTAAATTTTCAGCCGTATTTAACAATGGTCGTGACTAGAATGGATACTCCGAAATCAAGTTGGATCACCTCGGACACTTATTGAGAATTATGTAACAAAATGTCAACACTTAGAATTTATTTTAAACAAATTTTTAAGTGTAAAAAAAGAAAATCTAAAATCACCACTCAGGATTGAACCTGTGACCTCAGCTAGGCTTTGGCTTACATAGCTTACTGTACCACATAGCTTTTCGGGTTGTTTGGTCCTAAATTTAACTATGTAAACTGCTACCCCTAACCTCAACTGAAAGCTAACCAGTTACTCCGTTATGTAAGTCTCAATAAGGCGTCCGAGGTGGTCCAACCTAATTTTGGAGTATCTAAAGTGAGCACGTCAGCGTGAGCCATGTGGAGAGTTCCAGGGACATGCCCATCCCCCGGAGAATTTTGAATGTAAGTCGTCTGAAATGGGCAGAAAATGCACCAAAAATTGTTAATCGTATGGCAAATGACAAAAATGACACAATGTATTTAATCATGGCTAACTCATCCGTAACACTGCTATTTATATCACAATAACGAAACATATCCTTGTATCTCAAGCTCAAATTAACAGACAGAAGCTTCATGCAACACTTGCTAACTTATTGTTAACTGACCTGAGCCTTTTCTAAACATTGTTTTAAACACAACGAACAAAATAACTGCTCTTGAAGGAGTTATTGATAAAAATAACGACTGAGTATGATACTAAACGATAACATTACAGATTAAAATCAGCTTCCTTAAAGATGCCGAAATTTCTTTTTCGATTTTCATTTCGACCAACACACTTACTAGCCACGTCAAAAAGGCAAAGTTTGTCCGTTCTCTGCTTATGATTGTTGAGGATAGTCAGGTTGCTGAACCTATCTTGGGTCATTGTCGAACAGAGCCACGTTTTGAACCTTCGAGCATTGTAAACCCGGGGGGGGGGGGGGGGGGGGTACTCAACAAAATTTTGTACGGGGATGCTCCGCCCCGAGGTCCAAACCCTTACCCTTTCATATACCGTTTTTGACAGAAAAGGTACCCCTTTCATATAACTTTCATCGAAAATGGTACCCCTTTCATGTACCTTTCGTTGAAAATGGTACCCCTTTCATATAGCCTTTGCGTGCGTCTGTTTAATATATTTTGAAAGGCCCTTTTTATAATACTTAAATTGCAGTTTTCCCTACCTTTTTTATGCTTCAACTCGTGTTTTCGCTACCATTTTCTATTCTTCGTAAAATCCCTACCCTTTCACATACTTCAACTCGTGAAATCCCGACCCTTTCATATACCTCCAGCCTCAAAAAGGTGCCCCTTTCGGGCGGAGCATCCCCATATAGCCCATTATAGGGAGTGCCCCCCCCCCCCCCCACACACCCCGGGTTCGCCAGCTGTTCTGGTTGCCGGGTTTACGAGAAGCTTGCAGATCGTAATGATTTTGTTTATCATGCTCTTTTCAGGTTCCAGTAACTTCCTGATGTAAACTAGAATATCATCAGTTGAAAGCAGTTTAATTCATCGTCCTTCACTAATACTTTAAAGATCATATAAATAAAACGCTTCTTCGTCATGTTAAACACGACACTACAATTAGTGAAATAGCCTGTTGCAGGCGTTCAGATAGTGGGGAAAGCGCGAATAGTTGGGGAAGGCGCGAAGAAAAGCGAGCGAAAAGGCCAGCCTCCCCGCTTTTCTTCGCGCCTTCCCCACTATCTGAACGCCTGGAACAGGCTATTAGTGAAATTAAACAGATTTCTCACCCAATCCTCTTAAACTTGAACACCCCCAGAACGTTGACGATTTTGTATTTTGCGGTATTCTTGTTTCATTCCTTCCCTGATTTTCCTTGCCGGTAACAGCAGTGATACCTCGCCCGGATTTTTCTTCTGTAAATACTTCGGCCAAAAAATCCTCTGTACGGAAATTGAAATTGTCAACTAGTGTCTCGTTTTCTTTATGAGCAAACAACGTTTCCAAACAATTTTCCAATGGCTCAATTATAATACCGCCGCCAAAACCGCTTTGGGTAAAACAATTTCTGATTCGGCGTCATTCGACATTTTAGTTCCTGGCATGTACTACGGACAACTACTTAAAAATTCAACTTTGAAACCAGTGCAAAGCAGTAAACAAAACATGCAAAAGCTATGTAAAACAGTAAAATTACCAGAATCGTTCCAAAACAAAGATTGATAAACACATTTCTCGATTAAGGTATTTCGCGTTCCTTGAGGAATCCTCGCCAATTTCAACATGCCTAAGGCCCCATTTACATGGAAAGAGGATGATCCTAGAAGGTTCATTTGGTTTACATGCATAAATGCGGCTTCCAGTATCACTCAAGTGAGTCAAGTAAGTCTCCTGGGTCAAAGGCTTTAATCAGGAAAAAACAGTTTATTCGGGATAACTTTAACACAGGGCATGGAATTGAATCGAAATTTGGCTCATGGAAAGGTCTCATCGTCCTTAACGTTTTTTAAGTATAATGAGCTTTCCCATAAGTCACGTGACATGTCACGTAACCATTTTTCTTAAAATAGCAAATATTTGACGAATTGGTGACGGATTTAAGAAAAAATATAAAATAAAAACGCTTTTCTGATGCAGATTAAATATTTCCAGTCCTTCACTTTTGGAATGATCGTCCATTGTTGTCTAAAAAACATTGTGAGGACAAAGGTCATTTTTAAGTCCAAAATTCAACCTTTGATTATCTATAACTGTAATTTTAAAACTGGAGGACAATCATTCCAAACGTAGAAGGTTAGATATGTTAAACATCCATCAGTAAAGCCAATTTATTCAACTATACAAATAAAATTCGCTGCCATATCGCCAATTTGCTTAATTTTTTTTTTATTTTGATCACGTGACATGTGACATGTCACGTGACCAAACTTATGCATTAAGGCAGACGAAGACATCAAGATTTACATTCATGGAAAATTTCAACTTGGTCTAGGCAATCTAGCCGAAGATATTAAGTGTCAACCATATTTAAACCCAGAGCAGACAGGAATCTACAAAAGTAGCATATTTCGGCTTCACTACACAACAGACTGTAGGTAGGTAGGTAGGTAAACTTTATTTATACACGGTGTCAATTCATAAAACATGCTCTTCCATCGAGCCGTGTTTTTTAACAACAATAGATTAAGTACTTAACTAATTTAAATTATCTAACTAAATTAATTATCTATATAAAATTGTTTTAAAAACGATAAAAACTATCCTTTATTAACTATCATTAAATTAGATAAAAATTAAATGCATGATTTAAAAGAGCTAAGAGTGGGCTGTATCTTAGCGCTCAAAGGTAAGCTGTTGCAAAGAACAGAACCGCGATATTGAAAACTTCGTTTGCCTGCTTCAGTACTCGGTCTAGGAACGAAAAGGTTGTATTTTGAATTTCTTAGATTATGTAAGTGAACACTGGATGTAGCTTTAAAAACACTATTTAGACGAGTCGGAGAAAATATATACCAATAGGTTTATTTTGCAGGTTTCGGCCGAGCACCGGGACTATTTACAGCAAATAGTGCTACACTGAGCCTTAGTACACAATATACAGAAAACAATAACTATCGATAACTACGTTATCCAATAATCGCCATCACAGTAAAACACCTAAACGGAGCTGAGCAACCACGCACAATACCACTGTGGTTAGACGGAGGCCAGAAAAAACCTGCCTTAAAAAACCCCTTGGGGAAAAAAAATGACAGGAAATCTGAGTAGGAACCAAGGCCCAAGCTCCAAAACGGCCCATCCTACGAGGCTCTAAATTAATGTTCTAAGTTGCATATCCTATTCTTTCTTTCATTTAAAGGAAAAATAATTGATAAAGTGAGTGAAAGCGGTGTCGGCCTAGAATGATCCACCACGTGCTATACAAAGCTTATATACCCCACAGTTCTACCCATGATGCACCATCATCTAACGGGACCCAGGCCCTGTTGCTCTCGTGCCGCAGAAATATTACATTTCAGGCTAATTCGTAGCCACTCAATCGCCAGAAATTCCATATTTAGCAGCCAAAAGGTAAAACAGTTCCCTTGTTACTGCCGAAATACGGAAAATCAATTGAATTCAAGTCCAGAAGTTACGCAACCGGACCTTCTTCAGATGACACATTGCGTTAAACTCAGAAGATATTTTTTTCATGAAGACATTTGGATGCATTGACTACAGGATGTATATTGACCCGGAATGTACTGACTTTGTTCGAGCATTGGAAGTTTAGAACTGTTTAAAGTGAACGATAAAGTTTGACGTATTATTAAATTTGTAGAAAAACCGAAAAAAAAACAGCTTAATTTACCGCATTATTTTAACCCTATTCGGCCTGGGGGGTTCAATATTCATAACTTCTTTAATATGTATTCAAAAGCCATCAAACTTTGTGACTTTTCCTAAAATTTATCTGGCAACAGTTTCATATGACAATTTTTTGATCACGTGATTTGACGTTTCCATGGCAACAAGATTTTGACAGCCATGTTTTTGGAAATGTTTATTGGTATAAATTTTACATTTTTACGTCATTTAGCGTTTATTTGTTGGTTTTGATTAATTTTGAGTTAATTTGGACGGTTTTTAAGAGGTTTTAAAAAAATTCAGAAATCCAAGATGGCAGCCGTATAACTAATTACCTAATAATAACGTCATATGACGTCATCGTTCCATTGTGTGGACCGCAAAGGAGACAGTTTTGGACGTACTATGTACCCTCTAGGTTTCATTGTCATAGCCTTAATGTTCTTGAAGTTACGAAGGGGGGCACAATGTGACCCCCCCCCACCCGCCCCTCCCCCAGGCTCAGGAGCTCAAAAAAAGCCCAGGCCGAATAGGGTTAAGAGGGTGTCTCTATAATAACCACCCACTCAATTTCGCGTGAAAAATAAATTTGCCTGAAACTCTAGCAAATGAAAGACTTTATCGAGGCTAGAAATAAACCAGGTTTGGTTTGGTTCAAAAGGGTTTTCTGCCCGCGCAAGGAGCCGTTGAATATTTTGTCCGGCGAAGGCCCGTCGCAACGTCTCAAAAATTGAAAACTAGGCAATTTTCGTGGCGCTATAAAATATTTAATTCGTGTCGACTAGCAGTATATTTTATATCAATTTGCTTAAAAATCTTTCTAGTTTTCTATACGAGAAACAATTTTTCTCTCAATTAAGCCGCAAACGTGAAATTAAGCATATTATGACCCCCACTAAACGCCATCCAACGAAAGCTGGAAATGGCCTTGATTTAAAAGCTCATTTTTAAAAATTGGGACCTAGTTTATAACTCTAGCCTACGCAGCCGGAAAGCTTAGTCTTTCATTGGCAAAAATATGCAAAAAACCCTGTACGTTTTCAGTATTTCAAAAGTTATAACCGTTTGTATTAGCACAAGTGCGACCATTTGCGATTTTCCCGACTATTGCGAAATCTCGAGTAAACTTTGCAATAAATATAGCTTACCTGCTTCGCAACTCGGCTTATTTCCAGCTTCAACCACTTTCCAAAGCCTGAGATGGCTTAAATCGATAACTGATCCAGTAAACAGGTAGGTTTTGCATTCGAATTTTGCCGCATGGCCTCTGAGTATATCGCGTCGTTTGAATGTTAGCTAACCAATACTTGAAACCAAGGCCACATGTCGCGCTAATATCCTGTTGAAACATCGGCTCGCGGCTGATTTTCTTCGAGAATTAGACAATAAACTATCCAGTATACTATCCGGTATATATCTAGGAAGAAACTCGAGTTTTGAGACCATAAATGTCGAAGAAATCTTCCCAGTTTATCGCGGAAAGTTCGAGTACTGGTCTGATACTGTTTCCTCAGAGGTCCGCTCAAAATAGACCGCTGATCGCCCGCAGTTACAAACGAGATCGAATTTTCTTTATGTTTTATCAAGATGTTTGTCACAAACCACTATAAGATTTCTTACTTACTATTGTTGATTCTATAAAAGCGATACCGTATTTCCTTGAATAATAGCCATCCTTCGAGTTATCGCCCCGCTCCTCCCCCCACGAATAATCACCTCTTTATGGAGGCATAAATAATAATAATAATAATAATCATCATCATCATCATCAGCATCATCATTATAATCATAATAATCATAATCATAATCATAATCATAATCTCTAGTGACTACTATTCGAGGAAATAGGGTAGTTTGGTAGGCAACCGGTAGAGTCAGATAAAGGTGCTGTCCCTAACTTGCAAGTGTCCTGAACTTGCTTCGCCCTGTTGTACTTTGATTGTGCTTAATTGAATTCAGACCAACCTGACAGTCAGATAAGAGATCAGCTACTTAGTGAACATTTATGACAGTAGACATAATCAGTGTTTTTTTTTTCAGTTGTTAAAAAAGGCAACGGTTACAGACAACAGTTTCTGACTATTTTCGTTTTCTTTATTTTGGAGCCAAAATTATAGAAGAAATTGTTAAAGGATAGAAGTTATTATTTACATTTCAAGTAACGTTCAGCTATGGTCTAAATAGCTAAAGAGCTGGCCACACCCATGTGACATATAGTAAAATATATAATATTCAGTCAGATTGTTTTCCACAGAATGAGGTACTAGACTCTCGAGCGTATATGGCACGATATAATGCAATCTTATAGGTTTAGTATTAATATCTTTCAAAAACATGATGTACCCACTGACCCAACTAATTATCCCAGCTTTGTCTAGGTAGCCTGATGAACAAGGAATTAATAACGACCTTTACTGAAACAAATATAAATATGCTTCCAAGTTTAAAAAAGCTGAAGAGAAAAATAGACCAGATAAAGTTGAATTACATATGTTTACAAAATAGCGTTCAATCTCTCAGTACCAATGTAAAATGTAATTATGTTCAAGATCACGGAAGTTACGAACCCACTGGGAGGGGGGAGGTCGTTTCGTTTAAACAGCGCTCAGGATCCAAAGTTCTCATAGACCGTGCCTAAGATGATTAGTGAATGTGACATGTTTATTGCGTGAACCCTTGCGCCGGGACTTCACAACGACCGTTTTATGGGATCGCGTTCTCGTGAGAAATACACTCACATTCGCTGATCATGTTGGACAGTTTGTCTATGAGAGTTTTCTTTTTGGCTCTCGATTTTACTGGGATCTCAAAGTGGCTGCAGATGGTCTTCAACACGGCCACATTGAATTCTTGGAGGGTGTTGTGATAACGTTCACAGCGGTCATACGCGTCATAGCAGATAGGACGCGAGACGTTTATTTCCCTGTTAATCATGCCTGTCAGTTCCTGCCTATCGGATATCTGTTGTTGTCTTAAGCAACCACACTTCCGGTTGGTCGTCCACTAAATCGCGACCTGTTTCCGGTGAGAGTCGAATCGTCAACTGCCTTAGACGAATCGACGCAGTTTGGGTGTATTGGACATGCTTGCTGGCCGCGAGAGAAAGCTTTGGACTTGGGTCTTCGTCATCCACTCTGTTCTAGTGAATAGACGTTCATTAGATTCATCTTTGGAATTTCGCATGTCTGCTGCAACTTGGGTCTTAAAAGCACCAGGGTGACACAGTGCTACAAACTACAGAATCTCACGGGTTTTAAGATCCTCCTGAAAAGCGTCCTTCAGAAGCCAGTAGCTACTTAGACCATAGAGAACCTTACTTTAAATGTAAACATTAACCTCTATCCTTTAACAATTTCTTTTATAACTTGGTTCCAAAATAAAGAAAAACGAAAATAGGCAGAAACTGTTGTCTGTAACCGTTGCCATTTTTAACAACTGAAAAAAAAAACACTGATTATGTCTTCTGATAAACGTTTTCTAAGTAGCTGGTCTCTTATCTGACTGTCAGGTTGGTTTGAATTAAGCACAATCAAAGTACAACAGGGCGAAGCAAGTTCTGGACACTTGCAAATTAGGGACAGCACCTTTATCTGACTCACAGTTGTGTTTGCGATTTAAGCAATTGCAAAGAAGCCTGAAAAAAATTCAGGGCTTCAACGGGATTTGAACCCGTGACCTCCGCATACCAATTGAGCTATGAAGTCACACACTGGGAGCAAGGTCAATTGTGAGTTCATATGTTCCTGTGAAAGTGATTGAATGACAAATGAGGTATATGATAGCTCAATTGGTAGAGCATCGCACCGGTAACGCAGAGGTCACAGGTTCAAATCCTGTTGAAGCCCTGAATTTTTTTCAGGCTTCTTTGCAATTGCTTATATTGCAAACACAACTGCGAGGATCATTTCTTCACTTTACATTCTCAATCCGCAGTTCACAAATATGATTCACTTATCATATACCTCATTTGTCAGAAAATAAAAAAAATTCATCAAATGATAACATGACATGACAGTTCAAAGCCATCCATTTAATAAATTCAAGTTACTAATTACTCCTTTTCTCAAAAACCGCGACAAAACTATCAACAAAAACAAACAATCTTTACATAAACTACATACCTACATGTGTACATACGATTTTCTTAAAGTCTGAAATCTGTTTCTGCAGATCGGCTACGTTTACACTGTGTTTATTTACAATGTTTCTCCGGCATACTTTAGACAGTCAGCACTTCAACAAAAGATAAAAAGCACTCTAAGGTAACCTTTATGTCCACGGCACGATTTGAATGCGATTAAGGTACTTTGAACACTAATGCAATGAAGCTACGTTGGACACTTCAGCTTAACTGTCTTCTCCACGTTAGAATCCGAATGCCGTGAGTACAATACATTCACTTCTTGATATTTTCTTCGCGCGTATTGGCACTCAAATAATATCTTCTCAATTAAGTCCGTAATAGTTCCAATGTCTGTCCTGAATTGAAACGCTCAGATCGCTTATAAAATGGTTGTTAAAATGCTTGCTTTGTCATTCAATGCAGAACAACAAAATTTTTCTTGTATACGAATAGAACTGTAGAGAGAATTGTAGCAAACAAAAAATAGTTTGACTAAATCTGCAAAATCACGAGGTTCCTTGCATACTATTGCATAATCAAAGCGCAACTTTTATCACCGTCAATACATTCTACCATGTACCTAAATCTATTAATGACAATGATTCACTATTTTAAAATAAACAAAAGGCAAAGTCCATACTGCCTTTTCGTTCGCGTGATCGGTAATTTAAGATCAAAAGT
This sequence comes from Dendrophyllia cribrosa, assembly GCA_024195265.1. Taxonomy (NCBI): domain Eukaryota; kingdom Metazoa; phylum Cnidaria; class Anthozoa; order Scleractinia; family Dendrophylliidae; genus Dendrophyllia; species Dendrophyllia cribrosa. The sequence goes on along the minus strand of JAJLRJ010000011.1, from coordinate 9,749,485 downwards.
TCATCAAATGATAACATACCATGAGAACTCAAAGCCATTCATTTCATAATTACTGCTTTCCTAAAGAATCGCGACAAAATTATCAACAAAAACAAAGAAACTTTAGATAACTTAGACGGACACATCCACTTAAAAACAAATTTGAAAGATTGTTGATACCGTAGGTAACGTGAGATATCGAAACTAAATAAGAACTTTAATACCTTTATGGTGACGTAGCGTGAGATAATTATGACAAGTTTATGACATCCCAGTACCCTAGGGAAATTAACAATAGATCCGGGGGTGCTCCCAAAAAATTTAAGTTGTGGTATGTGACGACCTTCTTGAAATCCTAACCGGTTTAACCAACCATATCCTCAATGCCCTAATATTGGTTCTAAAAACGACAAAAGTCCACAAGTTAACAAAGTTAACAATGAACCTTTGTTAATCCCATTTTTGTACTGATTCCTAAATCTCGTTTATGCGCATGCGCATTAACGAGATAAAAACACGATATATCAGCCGGGACAGTATCCTTTTAAACGCGCGCAAAAACTCTTTTTTTTAATTATCCATAACTTCGTTTCACCAAACACAATGCACCGCATAAGTCTGGAAGTTTTATTAAATTTTGACGTGCGTTAAGCCACCGATGAAGAAAATTTTACCAAAAAAAAACAGCAAAATGTTTAAAAAAAATCGAAAAGTTAAGGTGGCTCTGAACCCCATCCCATTATTTATTTTTTAACTTTACAAAAGGTTGTATCTTAACGTGATTAATATAATTTTTTAATATATAAAATTCCGAGCGAGAACTATAATAATAGTGTGACAAATATTTTAGTTCGGAAAGCCAATGTGTAAGCCAATGTGTTCATTAATGGAGTTAATTTCCCGAACGGAATGCCAAGCTTCAAGAATAAGTCTTTGTTTCCATTTCGCAGATCTGTCAATGATTTCAACCCCTTCTAGATCGATCTCGTGCCGGTGAAGCATGTGATGTTGGTCTAGTAATGAATTTTTATCTGGCGTTGCTATGGCTTTTGTGTGTTCTTTGACACGTGTACGTTTTTAGCGCGCGTGAAGTCTGGTTGATGTGAATACTTGGGTAATCTTTGCATTTAATTTTATAAATAATTCCTTTGGAAGCCTCTTCACTTATCTTATCCTTTGGTTTCTTTGCGCGGCTTTGATTTTGAAATCTTTCAAAACTTTCGCATTTTTTTTCTGAGCAACCTTTGACGTACGGTAGAATAACTAGACCTCGATGGTCTGCCATATTGGCATGTTTCACGTTCTGTGTTGGATTGATGACTTCTAAGAAAATGGGTAGGGTAGTTGTTGGCGGATAAAGCTTGTAATACGCGCTTAGTTTCTAATGATGATTCTTCCTCGGAGGATGGAATGTTTTTTGCTCGATCCATAAGCGCGTGTTACAAGCTTAAGGCCTTCCCATTGGTCTTTGTACCCTGTCGGTTTCGGAGCAAGCTATGCCTTGCAATATACACCTTCTATACACTAAATTGCATACGATGCTAAACTTCTACAACACAGAAATAAATCAAATTCAACACGAAATGAAAAAAAAAACCTTTACTTCTTTAATTTTGATAAAATTTATAATATGTTACCACTAATGGTAATAACAACAGTCAACCAATAACGCGTAGTGTATAAATTTCAATGTAACCTGTGCGATGGGCCTTAATCACGCCCCGCCATTTTGAATAAAAACAAAAGATTTACCCCGCTAAGCCTCGTAGTGAAAAAGTTGAAAACGAGGTGAAGCAGTGGAAAAGCATTTTCTTCTCCGAGGAGTCAACATGATCGCCGCGTGATTAAGGCCCATGCAGGGTGTGTTGGCTGCACATACAGGCACTTGTATCAACACATCAAGAAACACAAGAACTATTATTCTTCTGTTGGCAAGCACTACCGAGACAAACACTGTAATGTTCCACCGGAAGACCTTGGAAATCAGTTTTTTGTCCTGAAAAAGTGCCAAAACAAGTTTGATTGTTTTTTTGTTTGAAATGCTTCTAATTCGAGAACTGAGCCCTTCTCTGAATATTCAGTGAGACTCAATTCGCGCTAAGCTGTTTTCTTAGTCAACTGTTATGCTAATCGTGAGTGAACAGTGACATATATACGTAAGGACAATTCAAAAATTTATTTAACTTGATAATGGCGTCACGAAGACACCGAAACGTCGTTGCCTTTTAGTGTTAGTTTTTGCAGTTGTATGTTTGACTAAAGCTCCATTAATAGGGTTACCACTGTTGAACGACATAGAGACAGACTTTATTCCGTTCTATTCATCTTGTCGAACGATGAAAGCAAATGTTGAATTGTTTGTTCTACTCATTCAACAAGTTGCAACATCGTTCAACATTTGTTGAGCAACAAAAATTTAATGTTGAACGATATTGAACCCTGCATCATTCGCTTCACTCCCAGGGTCAATTACGGAGACATGTAGTGTAATTCTAACTTTTTTGTCTGTCGACGAAATCCTATGGTGTTACCATTCAAATGAAACCTCTTTGGCAGTACTTTTGCACGGTACCATTTGTTATTCAATATTATATTGAACGAATTTGGGAATTTTCTTGAATTTTGAGTTTTGGCACCCTTGGAAGCTCAAACAAACTAGTTCTTCCACAACCTCGCACTGATTATCTAAAAAGAAGTTTTTCATACAGTGGAGCTCAGTTGTGGAACAACTTACCCACAAAATTAAGACAAGCGTCTTCCTTAAGCGAATTTAAGACAAAACTAAGTCGCCATAGTTTTTAAATAAAGTTTTAAATATATTTTTGAACACGGCCTCCATGAAAAGCAGTTTTTATTATTTATATTGTACCTCTTATTTGTAGTTAGGAAGTTAGGTAGCTAGCTGATTATAATAAATTAAGCTGATGGAAATACCGTGTATAAATAAAGTTATCTATCTAGGGTTTAGTCAATGGCAAGAACAACAGTCCACAGCAGCTCCATTCGGACGGTCACACTAGACAGACTAATTTTGGACAATCTGAATCCAACAGTAAACACTATCAAAAACAAAAACAAACACGCTCATTACGGAGCGATTGTAGAATACCCGGCCACTTATTTTAATATCCCTAAACGTTTGGTTGAACGAGGCATATAAACACAAAAGAAACCATTCATATTCAATGAAATGCAAATAAAGTGGCCGGGTATTCTACAGTTTAGCCAGATTATAAACTGTATAGAAATCTTTTAGGGCCAAAAATAAGTTTCGTTACAATCACTCCAAGGGCTACAGGTATGGCGCCCAGCCGATATACATCCGGCTTAAGTTCTCTACGCTTGTAGCTTCCTGCAAGAAAAAAGACAGAAACAATAATTTAAGTTGTAATCTCGTTGACTGACACGTTTAGTCGTGTAATGTATGGAAATAACGCAAAGTTTCGAAAACAAGTGATTTCAGTTGTAGGAGAAAGGGGAAGGGGCGGGGGTGTTGGGAGGAGATCATTCTAGGAACTGTATCATAGCTTACAGCCAGGGATGGAAAGGGATGGAAAGGGGGGGGGGGGGAAGGGGGGGGGAAGGGGGGGGAAGGGGGGGGGAAGGGGGGGGAAGGGGGGGAAGGGGGGGGAGGGGGGGGGGGAAAGGGGGGACTCACAAACGACGCCTACAGTCGCTTTGATTATTCCAACCCAACTCGTAGATCCGAAGTAGGCCAGTGTTTCTATTTTGAGTGTTTCTCGTCAGGAATCAAACCCTGATGAAATGTTCCCACTGTTAGTCTGAAATGCTGTTATGGAGCAGTACTTTCCTGTGGTGCTGTTTATTATGGTGTAAAAGATGGTTCCAACTTTTGAGTCTGTGGATGAAATCCTAAAGTGTGACTATTCAACTGAAAGCTATTCAGCAGTACTTTCCTGTGGTACTGTTTATTATGCTGTACAAGGTGGTTCTAACTTTTGAGTCTGTGGATGAAATCCTAAAGTGTGACTATTCAACTGAAAGCCATTCAGCAGTACTTTCCTGTGGTACTGTTTATTATGCTGTACAAGGTGGTTCTAACTTTTGAGTCTGTGGATGAAATCCTAAAGTGTGACCATTCAAATGAAAGCTACTGAGCAGTACTTTCCTGTGTTGCTGTTTGTTATGCTGTACAAGGTGGTTCTAACATTTGAGTCTGTGGATGAAATCCTAAAGTGTAACCATTCAAATGAAAGCTACTGAGCAGTACTTTCCTGTGTTGCTGTTTGTTATGCTGTACAAGGTGGTTCTAACTTTTGAGTCTGTGGATGAAATCCTAAAGTGTAACCATTCAAATGAAAGCTATTGAGCAGTACTTTCCTGTGTTGCTGTTTGTTATGCTGTACAAGGTGGTTCTAACTTTTGAGTCTGTGGATGAAATCCTAAAGTGTGACCATTCAAATGAAAGCTACTGAGCAGTACTTTCCTGTGTTGCTGTTTGTTATGCTGTACAAGGTGGTTCTAACTTTTGAGTCTGTGGATGAAATCCTAAAGTGTAACCATTCAAATGAAAGCTACTGAGCAGTACTTTCCTGTGTTGCTGTTTGTTATGCTGTACAAGGTGGTTCTAACTTTTGAGTCTGTGGATGAAATCCTAAAGTGTAACCATTCAAATGAAAGCTATTGAGCAGTACTTTCCTGTGTTGCTGTTTGTTATGCTGTACAAGGTGGTTCTAACTTTTGAGTCTGTGGATGAAATCCTAAAGTGTGACCATTCAAATGAAAGCTACTGAGCAGTACTTTCCTGTGTTGCTGTTTGTTATGCTGTACAAGGTGGTTCTAACTTTTGAGTCTGTGGATGAAATCCTAAAGTGTAACCATTCAAATGAAAGCTACTGAGCAGTACTTTCCTGTGTTGCTGTTTGTTATGCTGTACAAGGTGGTTCTAACTTTTGAGTCTGTGGATGAAATCCTAAAGTGTAACCATTCAAATGAAAGCTACTGAGCAGTACTTTCCTGTGTTGCTGTTTGTTATGCTGTACAAAGTGGTTCTAACTTTTGAGTCTGTGGATGAAATCCTAAAGTGTAACCATTCAAATGAAAGCTACTGAGCAGTACTTTCCTGTGTTGCTGTTTGTTATGCTGTACAAAGTGGTTCTAACTTTTGAGTCTGTGGATGAAATCCTAAAGTGTGACCATTCAAATGAAAGCTATTGAGCAGTACTTTCCTACAGTGCTGTTTATTATGCTGTACAAGGTGGTTCCAACTTTCGAGTCTGTGTGATATACAAATGATGCACATGAAAGCTATAGAGCAGCGTAGTGGTGTTCATTAAGCTATACATGGTGGTTGTAACATGAGTCTGTAGATGAAAATCATTCAAATGAACGATTTTGAGAAGTATGTTCCTGGCCTCGGATAGCGCTATCCACCGGATAAATCACTTTCCAGTGGATAAGTCTAAACAAAATCCTTTGTGTTATTCGCTGGATACTGATTTATCCGGTGGATAGCGCTATCCAATTTTTGAACAACCGGGTCCTGCTGTACAGTTTAGTTTACTACGAAAGGAAGTTCTAACTACTGAGTGTTTAGAGAGTGTAAGAGCTACTTGCGACTTTAGTCTATTCTCAGGAGTATTACAGTGAGCTCTCTGTAAGGCCGACACCCTTGGAAGCCACCCGAACTGCCGCCTGGGATAGGTGTCCGACTTCTAGAGAATTGATGTAACCTGACACTAGAAATCTGTGACGTGAGAACTCAGTGATGTCAGAACTGAGACAGGATCGTTCTTATTATCTTAGAGTGTGGTCAGGCTAACTTGTAGTTGACAAGAGAGTCAAGCGAAGTGTTCACAAGGACATTTTGCCACAAACGGTGCCTGTTGTTGAATGATAAAATCAGTCTGTGATTATTGTTGGTCTAATTTGTACAAATTTACAATTTAAGTGTCTGCCTCGAGATGTATTTTTTACCAAATTTCTTAGTAAAGTGCCTGCTGTCCGCCTTAAAAAGGTGTCCGCATTAAAGAAAGTTTAGTTACAGACAAACATGTGAAATTCGGCCGGGCGCCAGGGAGGGTTGCCTACTTTCATAGAGTTATTGTTTTGAAACACTGCCCCACTTAAGGCTGGTTCACATGAGCGAAGCAAACGCAAACACAAGCGCCGACGCGAGAAATAGAAAGTTTTCCATGAAAACATTTCGTTCCATGCCTCCACGATCGAAGTTTGACAGCTTATAGAAGTTAGATAATTTTAAAATTTTAAATTGTAATCATGAATTTATATCATATATTTTAATATTTTATAGCTGTAATTTCTGTTTGTTCTTAGTTTTATCTTATGTTGTGGAGTACCTGCAAACTAGCTTTACAGCTAAGTGTACCTTCCACGTTAAATAAAGTATTGTATTGTATTGTATTGTATTGCATTGCATTGCATTGTATTGTTGAAACCAAGATGGCGTGTCCGCCATTTTGGGATGCGAGCGCGAGCTTGCGTTTGCATCTGCGTCATCGTGTGAACCAGCCTTTACTAATTTCTATGATCTTGCAAATACGCGAACAGAAGGTATAAAACGATATGCCTAATGTACTTGCACCAGCGTCACTAGCGTTCATAGTAGTATAGGGCCATTAGATTTAACCTTTTTATGGACTAGGTGGATTAGGTGCCTAGTCAATGACGTCACAATTTGGATTTCCCGCATACTAATTTGGATTAGGTGCTATGGATTAGGTGCCTAGTCAATGACGTCACAATATGCCTTCCTGCATACTAATAAACGGAATGCCTTTTTATGACGTCAACTACCTATTCTTTTTGTGTTATTCTGAAACAATAGAAACAATAGACCGGCCACTTTATACCAAATCACTTCAAAACAAAACACAACTGGCACACATCATTTACAGACATAGATCAAAACAAAATGCCTTGACCAGGACTCGAACCTGGGTTACTACGGCCACAACGCAGTGTCTTAACAACTAGTTCATCAAAGCTGTGGACATTATAACCGAATAAAACTAATTAGAGGTTTCCGAAACATTCAAGTTTAGAAGCAATAAAATTGCACAGTATAAAAAACCGCTTCTTATTCGTATTTTCCGCAACATTCTTAATGCCGCTACATCGCTAGTCTCTATGTCGATTTTCAGTTTCCCAGCCATCACCCACTTTAAGTTTTAATTTCTTTTCCGGTAGCTTCAATGTTAAACTTTTAATTATGCGAACATACACTGAACTAAATTTGCATGAAAAATTAGCACCTCGGAAAAATAAACAAAGCAACCAATTACATGCGTTACTCAAACAATAAACCCACACTCTGTTTAAGTAAAACTATATTTAATAATAACAAAACGCATTAAGGTTTCATCAAATCATTATGTCAACAAAAGCTGTTTTATTTAGAACAACTTAAATCCATATACTACACAAATGATAAGGAAATCAAGAGCAAAATGTTAGAATGAAATAGCTTTACGGACGTAGCGCGAATTCACTATAAGGCCGTATTACACTCCTAAAGCTTTGTTACCTTTTTTCGGAAGCAAAGGTTTCCTCTGAAAACGATTTTACGTTTGGTTCATCTCCGTGTAAGTAAATCCACTTTGTTTTATCGTTTGAATAATGTCTTAATTTAACTGGAGAACTCGGACGGGGTTGTAAGGATTTTGGGAACTGGTATATTTCTGTAACGCCACGTTTATCATCCAAGAAATTTATTATTCGAGGCTGTTTTCGCAAATCCTTGATCATATATATATAAAATGTAACTAGATATCCGCGTTTACTGTTGTGATCAAATGATAGGGGTACAGGAGGGTTACAGGAGGGGTACAGAAAGGGTACAGGAGGGGTACAGGAAGGGTACAGGAGGGGTACAGGAAGGGTACAGGAAGGGTACAGGAGGGGTACAGAAAGGGTACAGGAAAGGTACAGAAAGGGTACAGGAGGGGTACAGAAGGGTACAGGAGGGGTACAGGAGGGGTACAGAAAGGGTACAGGAAGGGTACAGAAAGGGTACAGGAGGGGTACAGGAGGGGTACAGGAAGGGTACAGAAAGGGTACAGGAGGGGTACAGAAGGGTACAGGAGGGGTACAGGAGGGGTACAGAAAGGGTACAGGAAGGGTACAGAAAGGGTACAGGAGGGGTACAGGAGTTTTCACCACCACCACCACCACCACCACCACCACCACCACCACAATTCTATAACTCCTCCTCCTCCTCCTCCTCCTCCACAATTCTATTGTTTCCTGCTCCCCCCCTCCTCCTCCTCCTCCTCCTCCTCCTCCCCAAGGATCTACAGGCTGCGAGAAGGTATTTGTGGATTTATAGACAATGACAAAAAGGACAAAACAAGGACACAAAGGGGGGGGGGGGGGGGGGGGGGGGGAGGAGGAGGAGGAGAAATTATAGAATTATGGTGGTGGTGAAAACAATAAAATTGTGGTGGTGGTGGTGGTGGTGATAACTATAGAATTGTGGTGGTGGTGGTGGTGGTGGTGGTGAAAACTCCTGTACCCCTCCTGTACCCTTTCTGTACCCTTCCTGTACCCTTCCTGTACCGCTCCTGTACCCCTCCTGTACCCCTCCTGTACCCCTCCTGTACCCTTTCTGTACCCTACCTGTACCCTTTCTGTACCCCTCCTGTACCCTTTCTGTACCCTTTCTGTACCCCTCCTGTACCCTTTCTGTACCCTTCCTGTACCCTTTCTGTACCCCTCCTGTACCCCTCCTGTACCCTTTCTGTACCCCTCCTGTACCCTTTCTGTACCCTTTCTGTACCCTTCCTGTACCCTTTCTGTACCCCTCCTGTACCCTTCCTGTACCCTTCCTGTACCCCTCCTGTACCCCTCCTGTACCCCTCCTGTACCCTTTCTGTACCCCTCCTGTACCCTTTCTGTACCCCTCCTGTACCCCTATCATTTGATCACAACAGTAAACGCGGATATCTAGTTACATTTTATATATATATCAAGGATTTGCGAAAACAGCCTCGAATAATAAATTTCTTGGATGATAAACGTGGCGTTATAGAAATCTACCAGTTCCCAAAATCCTTACAACCCCGTCCGAGTTCTCCAGTTAAATTAAGACATTATTCAAACGATAAAACAAAGTGGATTTACTTACACGGAGATGAACCAAACGTAAAATCGTTTTCAGAGGAAACCTTTGCTTCCGAAAAAAGGCAACAAAGCTTTAGGAGTGTAATACGGCCTTATAGTGAATTCGCGCTACGTCCGTAAAGCTATTTCATTCTAACATTTTGTTCTTGATTTCCTTATCATTTGTGTAGTATATGGATTTAAGTTGTTCTAAATAAAACAGCTTTTGTTGACATAATGATTTGATGAAACCTTAATGCGTTTTGTTATTATTAAATATAGTTTTACTTAAACAGAGTGTGGGTTTATTGTTTGAGTAACGTATTGTTTGAGTAACGTATATTGCTTTGTTTATTTTTCCGAGGTGCTAATTTTTCATGCAAATTTAGTTCAGTGTATGTTCGCATAATTAAAAGTTTGACTTAAAACTTAAAGTGGGTGATGGCTGGGAAACTGAAAATCGACATAGAGACTAGCGATGTAGCGGCATTAAGAATGTTGCGGAAAATACGAATAAGAAGCGGTTTTTTATATTGTGCAATTTTATTGCTTCTAAACTTGAATGTTTCGGAAACCTCTAATTAGTTTTATTCGGTTATAATGTCCACAGCTTTGATGAACTAGTTGTTAAGACACTGCGTTGTGGCCGTAGTAACCCAGGTTCGAGTCCTGGTCAAGGCATTTTGTTTTGATCTATGTCTGTAAATGATGTGTGTCAGTTGTGTTTTGTTTTGAAGTGATTTGGTATAAAGCGGGCAAGTTTGGGCCGGTCTATTGTTTCTATTGTTTCAGAATAACACAAAAAGAATAGGTAGTTGACGTCATGAAAAGGCATTCCGTTTATTAGTATGCAGGAAGGCATATTGTGACGTCATTGACTAGGCACCTAATCCACCTAATCCATAGCACCTAATCCAAATTAGTATGCGGGAAATCCAAATTGTGACGTCATTGACTAGGCACCTAATCCACCTAGTCACCTAGTCCATAAAAAGGTCAAATCTAATGGCCCTATACTACTGTTCATATCGGATTGTTGCAGTTAAAATATAAACTCACATTGATCAGATAATGAACGTGTCCCTCGATTGACAGTGGAATCATGATCCTGTTGTTTCTCTCAAAACCTTTGAATCGCTTCTCAATATCCTTCAGGATTTTAACACCCTAAAAAAAGAAGACGTGTTATTTAACTAATAAGTACCGTTATTTTAGAGCAGTTTTCAATCGAGTGTCAAAAGTAATTACACAATTGCTTTGGTTTTGCATTGCTATGCTTTGTGATTGGCTAAAAAATCTCGCGCCACTTTCTCGACCAATCAGAAGTAAAACCAAAACCAAACGTGACTTGCTCGCACGCGTTTTCCCGCGTTTGGCGCCGCCGACATGTAGTTGCTTCGAGCTCTGATTGGTTCATTGGATTGTTTACGACTGTGATTGGTCAGAGTAATTGAAGGGCTCGGGGCATATCCAGCCTATGTTGCTTTTGAGGTCGTTTATTATTTTTCTCGCTCAGATTTGTCCATTTTTGGCATGTGAACTACAAATTCGTTGCAAAACATTGTTCAGATTTTTTTCTGTTGTTTTCTTCCGTCGTTTTCGAGAATTAACGTATGCAAAACAAAAAAATCTGCATGTCTCCCGCTGAATCCCGCTCGAAAAAATGAATCCCAAGGTTTACCCGAATTTCTCTATTTTACGCTGATTTTTCACTTCAGATGGCCAAGTTTGGGCCCGTACCGCTGAATCCCGCTCAAGAAAAATAAATCCCGAAGTTCATTCCCTCAAAATCGCTTCATTTTTATCACCGATAGTCAGCCACTTAGATTCGCGCCATCTCCCTTATCGTTACGGACCTCCTTTAGGAAGCACTCTCGGTCGTCTGCTGCCGGCTCATAGTCTTTGCCTGCCTTGCTGAATTTCACCCGGCCGCAAGAACTCACTTTGAGCTGCCCAACGCTGTATTTCAATCTCCCGCGCGACCACGCAAAGCCGACCTATCTGCCACTGTCGCAAAGCATGTCGGGATATCAATGGCGATGTCCGCCAAACGAAATACGGAAAATATTATAAGTCTCGAAGCACTTCGGATATCGGGCATTTCGACTACGGCACGGGATGGGAAATGGCCCACAACTCACAACGCTGCCCTTTTTCTGATCCGAAGTGATTCCTGACTTTCCCGCCGGCTCGCCTTGTCCACCAACGTCTATTTTCACCTTCGATCGTGAAATAGAGATTAAGGCAAGAAACACGACTCGTTTCTTTGAGATGTGCGAGAGACTTACGGATTTCCGGACTTAATGATGTCCTTCAATCACCGGACGGGCCTTAAACATATTGGCTCATACGCACGCTACAGACGATGTGTTTGCCGTAGCGAGCTCGCGATCGATAACGAACCAGGCGCGCGTAAATAACGGTATTTTCGTTCATGTCGTTGGCGCGGGTCAGGAGTATTGCGGTCGCATATTCTCGCGGCCAATCTGCTGTAATGGCGTCGAAATTACGCTCTGAAAGTAAACAACCACTAGAAGACCAGAACTCTGCTTTTTTTCAGGTGAAATTAGTCCAGTTTCTTAGGATTAGTGCAAATTCGACAAGGGTTTGTGATATTATTCGTTGTACGATAAAATTAGGCAAATCTGAGCGAGAAAAAAAAGTAAAACGCTCAAAAAGCAACATAGGCTGGATATGCCCCGACCCCTTCAATTACTTTGGTTTTGGTTTTACGACACTCAATTGAAAACTGCTCTATGCGGTCAAGATCACTTCAGAAACGTAATGCTAGCAGGCTTCTGTCATCGCCAATATTATTTGTTGATGTTGTTATTTTAGGTCATAAAACTAGGATACTCACCTCCTCATTGGTGACTTCTCCTGTTTCCTTGTTCTTAGAAGCCTCGGCGTGCAATTCTTTTCCTTTTATTCTTTGCCACTCCACGAGGGGATCGTAAATGAATGTTCGCAGCACACTACGTAATCAAAGCAAAATAGCTTTAGCGATAGATAAGAAATGAGCGGCAGAATTGTATGAATATTTACAATGGTGACCATTGTAAACATCACATACAGTTCTGTGGGGGGATGTAGCGAATATTTTATACTACTTGTAAAAGCAGATAGGTGTCGGCCTTAAAGAGAGTTTAATTACAGACAAACGAATGAAATTCGGCCAGAACCAGCCAATAATTGATGTCCGTCTTAGGCCCATTTACATGGAAAGAGGATGATCCTAGTGCTAGGATGATTCTAGTAGGTTCATTTAGTTTACATACATAAATGCGGCTTCCAGGATCAACTTTTCATTTGGTTTACATGAAAACTCCGGCAGGATGGCCTCAGTTCCTTTGAGTTCGGCGCGGTTTCAAAGCAAGACAGCGGGCGACAATAACAAAAGCGAAGATAACCCTGGGGCTCCCGAGGCCGTTTAAATAGAGCTTGGATGATCCTAGCGCTAGGGCCAAATGCAACCCTTCGCATGTAAACTGAAAGCAGAAAACATGTTGCGCTCGGATGATAAATAGGGCTTAAGAAAGATGTCCGCTATAAGGTTTACTGTAGCGATGAAGCTTATTAGCATGCCATTAGTATTCTGTATTAATGATATAGAATAGCTGAACCCTAGCACGATTTACAAACCTTCAATGAAACAACACTTATTTACTTTTTTATTTTTATGAATTAGTTTTACAATTGTGAACGGTTATCGATAACAACTGGTCTACTCCGTCGAGGCCCTTTTCAAACGTTCATCAAGACATCAACTCACGTGAGTAATGAATCACATTGATTCCGTAGAAGTCTCAGTGTCACTTCACACGAACGACGGAAATCACCTTCACAACCAAGAGGACCCTACGAACAAAACAAAACACATTGACTGAGTACCGTATTTCCTCGAATAATAGCCGGGGCGATTATTACTATTTTCACTCCAAAAGGAGGCGATTAATCGAGGGAAGCGATTATTTCAAATATTGCTCACAGGAAGTGCTAACGTGCTAATGTGCGAATTAGAAAGCTCCAAGACGTAAAGGGAAGAGCCAAATACACGAATGTATAGAAAAACTATATGAAATCTGTGCTTTTGTAACGTTTGTAACGGTTGTTTCCTATAAAAGAAACGAATTTAAAACTTGACTGGGAGGATGTGAAAGAAAGGGGCGGGGATGGAGGGGCGATTATTTCAAATATTTCCACCATTGGGGGGGGGGTTATTCGAGGGGGGTGACTAATCGAGGGACGGCTATTATTCGAGGAAATACGGTACTTTAGTAGGTCTCGCCAGGGGGGAAAAAGCACGTACCTGTACCACGGAAAAACAAAGAAAAATAGTTTAACCCTTTAAGCTCTAAGAGTGATCAGCATCAAATTTCTCCTTGTAATATCAATACCTTATCAATCAAAAAGGTCAGGAGAATTAAGTACATGATCATACAAGATGAATTCTCTTGATATCCAAACAATTTCTCCCCCCTACTTCTATAGGAAATGTATAGGGACAAGAGATGAGAATTTAAATTTTGATATTAGGGCTTAAAGGGTTAAGGGGACAGTGCCCAGCCTGATAAATTATCGTGTTTTCATGATTGTGGCCAGAGACTTGCTTTAAGCTTAATTTATAATCTTACAATAGGGGGAGGAGGAATCGTGAAGAGTGAAGGAGGAGGAATCGTGAAAAGTGAAGAACGCAAAGAGAAATGTATGAACTAAAAAGACAAAACAAAGGCTAACACCCTCCAATTTCCACAAAAGTGGTAATCTTCATTTCTTGACCGCCCGTCACGATATCAAATTTGATAAACTGTAAACCATTGCCATCCTTGTAATCCTGCACTTTTTCTCCAAACTACTACTTCTATTTTTACTCTATATAATCTTTTTAACCAATTTAATTGTATATTTGGTGGCAATCGGCGATGAAACATGGAAATTAAGTAAGCAACATTTCGTTTCTTTCGGCGGGACAATGTCCCGTTTAATTTGCACAACAATACTCAACAAATTACTACAACCAATTAGAATGGGAGTTTGCCATCTTACGCCCAATAATATATATTTTTTGATTTTCAAAGTGAAACTTACAACGGCTGAGATTGCCTCTTTAAATTTGTAGAACCGTTTTCAACATTTATCAAGGGTGAGGTCGCAGCTCTTACAAGATTGTAAGCCAATTGGCTGCCACCCAAACCCTAAAACAATACTAAACAATGGTGCACAATGACATTTATTGTTTCCTGTAACCAATGCGAAGCGATCTTGTTTAGAGCTGCGAGGCTACTGTTTATCAAGGCATCAAATCACGTGATTAATGAATCGCAATGATTCTTCAGTAAAAAAAAGCACTTATTTATCCTCCGTCAGTGTTTATAGCACAAAGGCTAGTGGGGCCGAGAATTCAAACATCAGAAACAAATACTTCAAATTTAACATAACATGTGAAACATCACAACTGGCAGGAGGCAGACCAGTTGGCTATTTTACAAGCGGGGCCGAGGAGTTGAACCTGGGTCTACCATGAAACAACTCCATCTGGTGGTCAGGGCGTGTCTTGAACTCCGGACCTCCCGATTTCAAGTCCAGCGCCCTGACCACTCGGCCACGCTGCCTCCTTGTCTCAGTGTCACTTCAACCTGACATCGCCCTTTTCAATTTGTAGAACAGCGTATAGCTGAATGGAATGAATCCCATTAAGATGTTAAAGGCACATTGTCATGCAGATTTTGCTGTGTTTTGGTCAAAATACACTAAATATATGACAAAGTACCTTTACACAAACATAAAATTGCTTTTAGAACACCAAGAAGATAATATCAAGTGATTTCTTCAAGGAAGAACAAACCATAATAAGTTTTTCTGCGATTTTTCCACGACTCTTGGGAGGAACTTGTAAAAATTGGCCAATTTTTCCAAGTTGCAATCCATTTCCAACCTGGCCATCCGCAGCCAAAGATAACTAATACTAGTTTCTCTGCACTGGTAGAGTATTTGTTAACAAAACTGGACCATTATTTTAAGGTTTCCATTGAAACAGATATGTTTTTTGGCTTTTCAAAGTGATACTAAAAACAGGTGACAGTGTCCCTTTAAAGATACAGTGAAACCTGTATTAAGCGGACCACATATTAAGCGGACACCAGCTCTTTGGGTCCCTAAATTTTCTTCCCATAAATTTTCCATTATATTTTTCTTCTTTTTCTTCCTCCTAAATTTTCTTCCCATATTTACAGTGTCAGCGGACCCCTCCATTAAGTGGACACTAGCGAGGGTCCTGAGGGTGTCCGCTTGATTCAGGTTTCACTGTAGAATGGATTAAGTAGAACACCAAACATAGTTTACTTTTCATGAAGTTGTCACTCACCATCGCATTAACAATGTTGTGCGTCAGACGAAAAGGCACGCGCTCGGGACAGTCAAAAGTTTCACCCTAGAAACGAACACACAACAAGAAAATAAAGAATAAGAAAGATAACATTCCAAGTTATAATTCAATTTTATGCGAAAGGTATAAAGGAAGGTAACTCTTTTAGAGGAGCTATGACATTGGTATTTTGACGTTTTGGGGTTAAAATTGCCCCAAATTAAAACTAAGTTCCTTTCTCAGGCAAGCCATTGCAAAGTAAAGGACAATTATTATTTTAACGGCTGGCTGTTTCAAAATAATATGCAAGGGCATTTTGGAAATATTTTGCTCTATTACTGTTTTGCGTACCATACCCTAAAAATGATTTTTGATTTGCTCGAAAACCGTCCTATAAATTTTCTTGAAACTTCGTCTGCAGCTAGTGATACGTAAGTACTACACAGTTTGAAAAATTCATTATAAAGTGTCCGACTAGATTTTGAGAAAAACGACATTGTTTGAAACAAAGGGCAATAAGCTGGCGTTGCTATAGTGAACTATGTCGCTCGGAAAACTTTGACCACATTTCCTAAACTTGGTGAGGTATAAAAGCAATTGAAGCATGTCTTCCCTGCCAAATTTTTATTTCAAAACATACACCCCCACGGCAAAGAAAACTGAGTCGAGCCTCCTTGATTGAGTTGAGAGAACTTTATTAACGTGTCAGAATCTTTTAGCACAAAAGCACTAATAGAGGTTTTGCACGGCAGTCATGTTGCATGGCAGGAACAATAGATTCTTTTCCCTACGAGAAAGAATGTTCTTTCTAATGCAAAACATTTTCATTGTTCCTGCCACGCAACATGGCTGCCGTGCAAAACCTCTATTGATGACACAAATAAAAGATAAAAGCAAGATATAAATTTATATGGTATAAAAACTAGATCTATTTACCCATTAAATTCTTAATTCTAAAATGCTCCATGACAAATAGTTAAACAAGAAAAGTCTTAATCATCACAAAGCTAAAAATTAAAAATCTAAAGACCTGTTTACACGATATATATCAGCCGGGACAGTGTCCCTTTAAACACGAAGTTCCAGTATATAAGGTTTAGCTCCTCCCCCATTTCACACCTTTTGGGTGTGAAATGCAAATAAAGGCGTCTTTCAGTCAGAAAACGTGGTTTACTTGCGCGTCCTTTAAATATAATTTGCTTCAAAAATCTAATTAAACCAAGATTTTACCTAAGCAAAAGAAGAAATAGAAGTTCATAAAGACATGATATAACTTTTATAAAGTTTTTCCGAATTGTGTTAGCAATGGTCTTCGTAATGACGCATGTTTTTTGTCAGTTGTTAATGCTTCAGTGGTTGATTGACGACTGGAGGTGAGAATGGCCAGGCCAGGCTCCTATTATACTGGAACTTCGTGTTTAATTTGTAACTGACCTTTTTAAAGAGGCAGTTGAAGTCCACATGGACACAGTCTCCACATTTGGCATCAAACAGGATATTCTCACCATGGCGATCACCCAGCCCAAGGATATAACCCACTATACACATGACCGCTGACGTGCGGCAGTATGCCAGGCGGCTCATGTACCTGACAAAAACAATGTTTTTAAGGTGATGGCAGATCGTATAAAAAAGAAATAGACTCACGATTGGGCCCGCCCTTTGCATAGATTTTGTAGATTTTTTCCCTTCTTTTTCTCCTTATTTAATGACCAGTTTGAGAAGCTATATCACACACTCGAAAGAGTTTTCATCAGGATATCCAAACACCTCCACTTCTCTGTGTTCGACTATCCTGATGAGACACTCTTCCTCGTGTTAGATTATATACTTACCATGAAGTTGGATTAGGAAAAGTCTTCAGGAACCACTCGTGGAAAACAGAAGGATGTCTGAGGGGAAAAAGAAAAAAAGAAAGCCACAGTTGATTCTAAACAGATTACGCAAGAAAACTTCTGCATTGCCTCGAACACTGTACGCGTCTACGAAGTTTGTAATAAAACATTACAAGAAATACAGTGGCAAACCGAATTAAAAACCGACAAAAATAACTTCACGGATAATCGACGCAAAAAACTCAGAAAGTTTTCAGAAACGGTTTAAAAATTTTGGCGGAAACTTCCCACGAGCGTCAACTTTCACCTATGGAAACGTCCGTGTAATGAGACAAAACGCTGCAAAACTGCATCAATGGTTACTAACCTTGGAAGAATCTCGTTCGTGAAGACACGCACTTTGTCCCTAAAGTAGAAATAACATATTAATATCATTAGCACATCAGCCCAGTGAAACGCAATGCTGGTTTAGCTCAGCTAGTGGGACAACAGACTACGGAGTAGCAAGTCACGAATTTCAAGCCCGGGCTGATAACCAACCAACACCATGATGATGGCTGTGCTCAACGCCTTGTTTCAGGTCTAATGATCGCATCATTGTAGTGCCTATGACCCTTTTTATCGCAAATATCGATTCTACATCAAGTGAATAATTGAGTGGTGGAATAATTTTTGATTTGAGCGTTGCATCTGTGAGTTATATAGGTTTACATTGCCAATATGTTAATGAATGTGATGTCAATCCAGTTTTCATTTATAATAGAAAAACATGCAGGGAGAGATAAATCACATGATGGTTTCTGTAAGCAATTTTAGCAAATATTGTGACTAAATCAGACAATAGCTATAGTCGAATTCCCAAGGAGAAAACTGAAATAAAAATCCTGAAATGACGTTAAATTCCTCTATAACTCTATAACTCACACACGCAACACTCAAATCAAAACATAATATTCCACCACTTAATAGCCCTTATGTATGCTTACGTCAGACTAGCTTATTTCACCCCCATGCCTCGCTTTCGAAGTGTAAACCCGTGACAATCTCATCAATGTATTCTCAAAGAAGCAAAGTTGAAAAGAATACCCACTCAAAAACAACATGAACTTGTCAAAGGTTGCAAGGAATTTCATACAAACAAGGCTTGGTGATGAATTTTGAGCTGATGACGCCATCATGCATGAGGCCTATTATTATTCGACATAGCATTCTAGAGTGCAAATACGCATAAAAACGGGTGCAAATACGCATCAAAACGGGTGCAAATATGACACGTTATTACACTCTTCTGACCACGCGCTAGGAAAAACAGTTTTAAAAAACTTAGTTTTAGGAGAAGATTACTGTCGTATAATAAACAATTCATTCAGCGAAAAGTTGTGTAAAACGGCTGGGCATTTTTACTCGTCAGTTTTTCGAGCCTTTAGCCGTATTACACAACTTCACGCTGAATAACCTTTATTTATTCTCTTGATATACAGAGTATAATCGATATTTGCGATAAAAAAAAAAAGGGTTATAGACAGTTTAAGCAGTGACGTTAACCTTTCGCTCCCAGAGTCAATTATGCAGACCTATGGTGTAGTTCTAACTTTTGAGTTTGTGGACGAAATCCTATGGTGTCCAGGGATTACTGAGAGCCACCATTTTGATTGAAGAGAATGCCCTGGGGACGAAGTCGAATCCCACCTTGCGAACCTTTCGCTGTAACGTACAGGAGTTGAAGTTCTGGCAAATAAGATTTACTTAATCTGGTTATCACGGTCCCTCTCTGCATTAAAGTTGATGAAAATCCATAGCTGCCATTTTATAATAACGTTTTTCGACCATGTAAAGACGTCAAAAGGTGACTTACAGGCTTCCCTTCTCCCCGTTGGACTCTAGCAGACTTTGCACTTGAACCTTAAGCTAAACATCCCCAAACATAAAATCCAATAATCACGGTTCAACTCACTCCAGTCCATTTCCTGCTCTGTCGATTAACCTTTTAACCTCGGCACCTCTTGTGTACATGTTTTTCTCCCTGTGGGAAATAAAAGATAGAGAAACAAAGACAGGACGGACGAATGCATTACGTCCGGCCTCCGACCTCAAATGAAACCCCTAGTAATGAAAACGGAGATTTTATGTTGTTTTTATTGGTATCGAAACTGTAGCACTGTAGTTACATATGAAATCGTCAGCGGCCTGATTAGCCAAGAATATATTACCAATTCAACTTTCAACAAAAGCTTACTTGTAAATCTTGGTTAGAATGTTTCTCAATCCTTGAGTGTTTTGTACCCATTCTAAGAGGCCACATTCTTCATTCAAGGGAATCACCGCCTAAAAGACAAAACCAAAATACAATAATTAATACAACAAGAAGAAAGATTACCTCATTGAGTCAAACTTTTACGTTGTTGTAATTATTGAGAGTCTGGGGCATGTGACATAAAAGTCAACACCAAGCATCGCTGCTTAGGGCTAGTTTCTACTAGCGACGTGATCGGAAGCGGAGTCGGAGTCGGAAACGTATGGGCTGCTACCAATAGCGACGGAGAGAGCTTCTATTTTACATTTGACAAACAGCATAACGGTAATCTACTGGGGAAGTTTACCCGGCCATTATCAAACTCATTACAGAGTGACACGCCTATTAAACCGTGAGCACCCAACAATATTTTATAAGCTTTCACGATATCACCAGCTAATTCTTATAACCATTTTCGTAACTGCGGATACGCGTGAAGCAATAAAGTGAATAAAATCTTCGTATTTTGTAACTAACTTTACACTCCTGTGATAACACAAAGCGACAAGATTACATTCCATCGTGCTCAACTTTGCGAAAAGGCGTGCCCGTCAATTGAATTCGCGCTCTCTGATTGGCTAACGTTGCAAGGAGGCGTGCTCGTCAATTGAATTCGCGTTCTCTGATTGGCTAACGTTGCAAGGAGGCGTGCTCGTCAATTGAATTCGCGCTCTCTGATTGGCTAACGTTGCAAGGAGGCGTGCTCGTCAATTGAATTCGCGTTCTCCGATTGGTTAACTTGTAAACAAGTTTGTTGGGTGCTTACGGTAAGGCGCGTTGCACTGTAAGTTCGAATAAAGAAAATCATAAACGTGAGTTAGCATAGATTTTGGCGATTTTAATACTTCGTTTTCTTCATCAGTATTTAATGATCAGTTTGAGAAGCCAGGGCAAAAAACGTTTTTTTTTTCCACTTGTCCATCTTCCAGTGCCACTCAAATTTTGGTTGCCCGAAAGTGAAATTCACTTAATGATTTGTAATGATCAGTTTGAGAAGCTATTCCATCATTCGAAAGAGTGTTTCATCGGGTATCCAAATGCCTTGTTTATTCAACCCACTTCTCGGTGTTTGGATATCCTGATGAAACACTCTTGCTCGTGTTTAATACATTACCTCTAAGTAACTAAGCATGTAACACTTACATAAGTACGGATATGAAGTTGCCTTCTACGGGATTCAGGATCTTTTCGTAAACACTGAAATAAAGAGATATACGAGAAACATATATGGGTTCACCATCATCGCAGTTATTGTAGTTGCTCAGTACAAATTTACTGCGAGGATC
This sequence comes from Dendrophyllia cribrosa, assembly GCA_024195265.1. NCBI lineage: Eukaryota > Metazoa > Cnidaria > Anthozoa > Scleractinia > Dendrophylliidae > Dendrophyllia > Dendrophyllia cribrosa. The sequence continues at coordinate 9,728,647 of JAJLRJ010000011.1, read as the reverse complement.
TGCCACTCATATACCGTAGAGGTCTAAAAAAACTAGTCTGCAGACTTTTTATGGCGGGCGATTGCGGTATTTACAAATTCGTTCGAATGTTTGGCCGCCATCTTGGATTCCCAAACCGCTGAGAGTTGGGACGAGGCGAAGGACACCCATCCCGTTGGCTGCATTTTCTATTATCCCTAACCTTCCTCTAATTTCATATTACAAGATAGTGCCCAAACATTTAGCAAAGAAAATATTCAGTTCTCGCTCGCTACAAAATTCGCCTGCACTGCAGGGTAGAAAACAACGGGTCCCAGTAACGTTAATTTTGAGGCCTTGTTTCTAAAGTAAAGTGACATTGTCCCGCCAAAATTTCGTATTATAATAAATGCCAAATGCCACCAAATATAAAACTAAATTGAGCAAAACAGAACTTTTAGGATTACGATTACAAGAATGGAAGTGGGTAGCAGTTTACCAAATTTAATTTCCGGTGAGAGTTTGGTAAAACGCTGAGATTTTTCAGTCGTTGTTAGTAGTAGTAGTAATTTATTTATTCACATTACATGGTAAAGTCAAGACTCTTTAGTTCATAGCGGAGCACTCGCTGCGCAGCCCCATACTCACAGAACCTGTGCCGTCATTTTTCATGGTCATGGCAAGCGGAATGTTTCGCGGGCGCGCCTCCGTGACATGTGTGTCCGTTGGGCAGGGCTAATTCGCGGGCGCGTATGACGTCGCAAAACATGCACGTATGACGCCACACGCGCGGCTACACAGCCGTCAGCTCGGTAAACACTTTAAAAGTTGGATCTTTCGCGGGGTTTAGTGGAGCAGTAAAGTCGTTATTTCCCTGCATTTTTTCGCGGTTTGCTACTGAAGACAGGGATACTAAATAAGGGATACTCAGAAGCCGCTTTAGTGGAAAAAAAGAAGAGCTTTAAGGGATAAAATCTTGCTTCGAGGACCTTCATACGTTTATATCAATGCGGGAGGTGTTTGTTTTTATTACGGGTTTCAGAACCAACGCGGAGATTTAAAGAATTTTCAAGCAAGCGAGGGACTTAAAGGGATAGTAACACGAGGTCGAAACTTGAAAACGTCGGCCCACTTTTCAAGTTTGATTCCGCAAATTCAAAAAGGCCGTCGAGAAGTGGAGGTATTTGTTGAATCAAAAAATCCGTTTTGATAGCCAAAAGAAAGAAAAAATCACTTTTAACAGTGATATGTCCAAAATTCCGGTGCAAGAATAGTGAACAGTGCCGCGCGTGGAACCTCGTGATACTATCCCTTTAAAGGTAAAACTAATTACATTTTTCGATGGGAATTTATCTTGATATCAATCTGTGATTGACTTTTTATTTGTGTTCTCGTTAGTTTTGGAGAATTGTTTATAAACGTGTAGCTTAATTCGGTTGTATTAATTTCCTGAATTTCATCGAAGACACGGCTCGGCCTCGATGCGCTATAAATGTACGCGTTTTGCTTTTAAACATAAACTAATGGAGATATGAATAAAATTTTTCGAAAGAAGATTGCATTGTTCATTTTTACGTGTTTGTTCATTCATTACATAGATTGAAAAGCGATTTTATGTAAACAAAACAAGACTTAGATTTTATACTCGCGTCGCCTTATGCAAATATGTTTGTGTATTTGTGCAAATCAGTTTCTCGGGCATTTTTTGACAAGCAACAACTGTATTTTATTCGGAAAATTGTCGTAATAGTTATTCTAGACGGAGAAAAAGTTGTTTTTGTGAACTTTTGTACGGTCTAAATGTACTGTGCAGACGGTCGGGTAATAAGCTTACTGTTTTTGAGTATTGCTAAAATTGAAAAATAGCCCGGTCGTCAATCTTAATTCTTGTGCTTCCGACCTTTCACCTAAGTTAAGTTTCGTCTTAGTTAAGCTTGTTCAGAGCGTGTTCAGAGGGTGTTCAGAGGGCGACGCTGTTAGGCTAAGGCTAACTATATATATTATTTCTTGGCTATCATCACTTTTGGGGAGATTTTCCACAAATAAAGAAAGCTTGAAGCAAGCTCCGGACCGTACTCGTGAAAACACTATACAAACAAACCTGTATAAAGCGGCCCTTTATTTAACTTAACAAATCCCCGGAATTAAATCGCTCCCCATATTTACTGTAAACTTGACCTCTTTTAAGCGGTCATTTGGCTATTTTCCCCGAAGGTGACCACTAAATAGAGATTTGACTGTACAAACAAACCTCTATAAAGCGGCCCTCTATTTAGCGGACACCCTCCATTAAGAGATCACTTAACAAATCTTGACCCCTTTTAAGCGGTCACCTCTATGAAACGGTCAGTTGGCTATTCCCTGAGGGTTACCGCTAAATAGAGGTTTGACTGTATCTCAGCCGGGACAACCCTTTACCCTTTCACTCCCAGAGTCAATTATGGATACATGTAGTGTAGTTCTAACTTTTGAGCCTGTTGACGAAATCCTATGGTGTGACCATTCAAATGAAACCTCTTCAGCAGTACTTTTGCATGGTACCATTTGTTCTAACTTTTGAGTCTGTGGACGAAATCCTATGGTGTGACCATTTAAACAAAACCTCTTCAGCAGTACTTTAGCATGGTACCATTTATTCTAACTTTTGAGTCTGTGGACGAAATCCTATGGTGTGACCATTTAAACAAAACCTCTTCGGCAGTACTTTTGCATGGTACCATTTGTTTTTCAATATTTTACAAAATGAAATTTGGAATTTTTCTTGAATTTTGAAGTTTGGCACTTTTGGGAGTCAAAGGATTAAGCCTTGACCAAAAGGGAATATAAGTTGCGAGAACACGAGACTCCGTTTGGTCAAGACTTGCGTGTACTTACAATGGCTTGCATTGAGTTGTAATCACTTTGATCGAGCTCAAATTTGTCCGCAAGTAGCCGCAAGTTTTTCACCGTTTGGCGACCAAACGCAAGTGGTCTCAAGCCCACACAAGTCAAGTCACACAATTACAAGCATGACCACGCGGGAGTAGGCCGACCAAGCATGCGTGTACTTGAGAGTCATCTTGCGACCGTTTGGCCACCCATTGCAATTCAACGCAAGTTGTCATTTTCCAACTTACCTTGACTTGCTGGGGTTTTAAACCTCACTGAAACATAAATATTACAAGAATGAATGTCAAACCTTGTTTACAAGCGCATTGAACTCCATCGTCCTCGAGTCCTTCCTCAGGTCATCCTAACAAACATAGACAAAATTATTAGCGAGGGCTATTCTCCCTTATTCAGAGCCTATTAGTGTGGAAACCTTCTTTATACAGGAATCAAGGAACTCAACTTTATATTGCGAGGCCTGAACACTCGCGAAATCACTTGCAGAAAAGTAGTGTCAAATCGCCACGTAATCCGTTATTCCTTCGTGCCAGTGGAACGGCCACTATTTTGTGCCCTAAATTCGCCCTATTAATTCTTTCGCCAAGATTTAAACAACCTCACGTGGTGGCCAACGAAGGAGAGTCGGACAATTTGGCCAATTCTAGGCGCTATAAATTTGTCAGACCAAGAGAACACACCATAAATATCACACAATTATTTCAATGTTAGCTTAGAGAATATGTCGGTACATGCATATCTGAATAATCATGTAGCCTGTTCCAGGCGTTTAGAAAGTGGGCTGTCAGCGAAGGAAATGCGTCGCGAGTAGGTAAAGATTGCGGTCTCAGCTCGCAATTTTCCCTTCGCGTTGCCCCTCACTTACCCCGGCCGCCAAACTTTCTTGTCTCTCGTATTACACACCACCAGAAACCCATAAGTGGGTTGAAACATGTAACACGCATTCACAGCTTCCGAATACTCATTTTTTGCTTATCACCATATTTGGAAACCCCTCGGTCCCTCGAGATTGGAAGCAAGTTGTTCTAGCGAATTGATTGGTTAATATTTTTATCTTGATTTTCCAAATATGGCTGTATCAACTTCTTAGCAAATTGAATAATCGGAAGCTTGCTTTGAAGCGTACAAGAGACAGTTGCACGTTTCAACCCACTTATGGGTTTCTGACACCACATATATCTCTTGTTTATATTCACTCCGAGAGTAGAGCTCTCTAGCATCTTCACCGGTTGGCCCGGCCTTCGGCCCGGCCACAACATCCCACGACAGCATGCCGCGAGAGAGCCTCTGGTACATAGGGTACTCCCCGAATCTGAACGCCCGGAAAAAGCTAAGACAACATTCACTAGTTGATGAGTTTGTTGATATTTCTTCACCCGTCTCTTTGAAACAGTACTCATATTGTCGAGAGAAATCCGAAGTTCATAATCAACTGACCTTAGGTTTGCACATCATGGTGTAGGTTTTGCCATCGCTGCCTTTGATTGTAATCTTCTTTGGTTTCTGTAAAGACTGTAGCACGTCCACCTGAAAATCAAAAGCAACGCGACAGATATTTGGTAATTATCCCTTTCACTCCCAGAGTCAATTATGGAGACATGTAGTGTAGTTCTAACTTTTGAGTCTGTGGACGAAATCCTACGGTGTGACCATTCAAATGAAACCTCTTCAGCAGTACTTTTGCATGGCACCATTTGTTTTTCAATATTTTACAAAATGAAATTTGGAATTTTTCTTGAATTTGATGTTTGGCACTCTTGGCAGTTAAAGGATTAAGGCTTGACCAAAAGGGAACATAAGTTGCGATTACATGCAACTCCGTTTGGCCAAGACTTGCGTGTACTTACAATGGCTTGCATTGAGTTGTGATCACTATGATCGAGCTCAAATTTGTCCGCCAGTAGCCGCAAGGTTTCACCGTTTGGCCACCAAACGCAAGTAGTCTCAAGTCCACACAAGTCAAGTCACACAAGTCAAGTCACACAATTACAAGCAAGTTCTAACTTTTGAGTCTGTTGATGAAATCCTATGGTGTGACCATTCAAATAAAACCTCTTCGGCAGTACTTTTGAATGGTACCATTTGTTTTTCAACATTGTACAAAATGAAATTTGGGATTTTTTTTGAATTTTGATGTTTGGCACTCTTGGGAGAGAATGCGATCATTGCAGTCATACAGACACTGAAGGAGTTTCAATTAGAGCACGAACACAATTTTCAGGCCTAGGCGGGATTCCAACCCATGACCTTTGCGACTCCGGTGCAATCAACGAACGCTTTTCATTCAACTACTTTAAATTTGTTTTTCATGTCACCAAATTTCCACCAATAGTGTAGCTCCACCGCTTACTCTATATAAAACCACACACTACCCACAATTCCTTGATTCGCTTCGACGAAGGGCAAGCGCTCAAAACGTCAGCTATTTTTTTACGGTGGCCAATTAACCTGATCGACTCAGTCGATAAAACTAAATTCCGGTGCAAACGATTGATTGCTTAAAGGGAAATATATAAACTTCGCTTGCCTAACTTACATGTTTAAATTGCCAAATGTCACCAAATATACGACTAAATTGAATAAGACGATTCTACATAGCAAAACAGAGGGAGTAGTTTGGGGATAAAATATAGATTACTTCATGGGCAGTGCTTTGTACGGTATTTACGCACGAGTTGGTTCGTATCAGAAATCGAACGAGCGAGGCTTTGCGAGCTAGTGAGATACACATACTGAGATTTGTGATTGGACCAAACACTTTTTTCACGTGTGAGAAAGTCGTTTCGCCATTCTGATTGGCTGACAACCCCGAACGGGGTTTTCACACGCCAAATTTCAATAGAAAATCTCATTAAGTATGAAACAAGTGCAGGATTCAAAGGATGGAAGTGTGATTACGGTTCATGAGGCGGTGCAAATGAAAATTGGCATTCAGGCGGAACTTTGGGTTTTATATTCGTTATTTTGCCTCATTGCCTTGCTCTTATCTTCCAGTTTCAAGATGATAAAACAAGCCTAGAGCAGCTTCTGGTCATACGTTTGAACACACGATACGTTGAATGTTGAAATAGGCCATTCAACACGTTGAACGTTGTTGAACGAACATAGAACAGCCTCTATTTCATGTTGAATGTGTGTACCATTCGCTTAAGAAAGATTATCATACCCCACTTCATTTAGGCTACACATAAATTCGCCCCGCATAACTTCACGATGGCGTTACTTACCGTGTCTTCAAAGCCGATAATACAAGCTAAGGAGCCAGGGAACGGATTATGATCATGATGAGTTCCTGCGCCTGAAGGCAGAGTGACGGTCATGGAGGACTGGAGAGGAACCACTATCGGGCTGAAATGTCTAAAAGAAAAAAATGAATAATTAATGAAACAAAGCTACATTAAGTTGCAAAATTTTTGCGACACTCGCAAAAAAGGCGACTATTTTCAAATAAAGTACGCCATAAAGAACAAAAGAAACGATTATTTGAAACTTTGACCACCTCAACCCCTTTCAAAGTTGTCAACCTAAGTTGAGGTAACGTGTAAGTTGAGTTAACGGGAACATAACACAAACTTCTTGACTTCTCTAAATTGGCCCTAAGGTAGAGTGTCTCAAGTCTTTTTGCAGCTAGTTGTAGCTTGCGTAACTGGCAGGGTTTCTGATGTGCGAGAAAGTAAAGTTTTTGCGACAGAAACATGAATATATTGGGGAACAATTAAGATGAGGGATCTTTCCCCGCGGCTTCGTCTCTCATGATTGCGGCTCCGACATGTACATCAAACCTTTGTCCTTTGCGTACAATCCGGGCAGTTGAGCAGGCTAAGTAGTGCTTAGGAGTTTTCATTCCAAAAGTACAGTTCAGGATATGATATACAGACTGAAAAGTGAAGCTGCATGGAAGCTTTCACTTTACTTTAGGCTTACATCGACAGACTCAAACATTTGAATAACTTCATAGAGCTTACAGCCGATTTCACTGCAGCGTGCAAAACCAGGTTTTTGAAACCTGGTTATGTTGCTATGATTCACTCGTCATGATTTGCCAAAGATAAGACAATGGTAAAGAAATTCGCCATTTTGCTCAAAGAGTAAACACTTACTTTCTGAAATACAAACATCGACAAAGAAGAAATCACAACTCTACATTGCAATGAACTCTTAAAGACGGTGTTACCCGCTGCAATTGTTCGTGCAGCAAGTCGGTGTTGCGCGACTTGCTGCAAGATCGTTGCTGATGCGGTGCAACGTTCTTCGTGCAACGAATGCGCACAAGGGTTTTAAAACCAAAACATTGCGAGACTTGCTGCAAAGGTGGTGTTGTATGCTGCAATACTCAAAAAAGTTGCTGCAATCGTTGCAAAAAGTAAAACCCAATTCTACTTTCTGCAACGATTGCAACAGCTTGTCTCGCAACGACTTTAACCACTGCAATGGTTCATACAGCATGTCTAACAACGGCGTTGCGAGACTTGCTGCACAAGAAATAGCAGCGTGTAATACCGCCTTAATGAATTTCTTTATACTTCAGGAAGTCAAACTTTACACTGTGAACTCTGTTTAAATGTGAATTTCCTTCCACTTGAATGATAGCCGGCTAATCAGTTTTGAAAAACCCGGGCCTGCAACGCTGCAGTGAAATCGGCTATAATTAACACTGAAACGTGGAAGTACGGCTTTAAAGTTTTATCAGTCTTGATGGTCATAGTTTTACTTAAGGCTTTCATCCAAAGACTCAAAAGCTGGCACTACATGAAAGTACTAAAAAGTAGTTTTATTTGTATATTTAGTGCAACAGAGCAGTTTTCAATCGAGTGTCGAAAAACTAAAAACGAAATTATTCTAGCCAATCACAACAGAAGTAGACGATCCAATGAACCAATCAGAAAGCGAAGCAAATACGTTGGCCTCCAGGCGCGGGAAAACTCGTGCGAGTAAGTCGCATTGGGTTTTGGTTTTACTTCTGATTGGTTGAGAAAGTGGCACGAGATTTTTTTAAGCCAATCACGAAGCGTAACAACCAAGGCAATCACCATTTCATTTCGACACTCAACTGAAAACAGCTCTACGAGAGAGAGAAATCTTACGCGTTAGATACAAGTCTCTTTAGAACAACGAAATCATGGCTCATGCTCAGCTTGTCTTTAGAAGGACCCTTGGGCACTTCCTTGTTGCATACATCAAGTAAATTGTCAGTCAGCCTTGTGGAATCCTACAAAAAATAAACAAACAATAAAGCACAGGAAAACAAAATAAAGAAACCAGGAAAACATCTGTAGGCACAGGACAACCACTCGATTAAGGTGTTTCCAAGTCAGATCGAAAAAGGTAGTTCTCAAGATCGCAAAAGAGAAAGTAAATAAAAATGTTATGGTGTGCAAATATAACAACAATATCTATCTTGAAGTAATTTTACATATTAAACCGTTTATTACTACTATACAAAGAGTAAGGTTTGAAACGTTATTGCGATTTATTTGAAATCAAACATACAGAATTTTTTTATTCTTGCAAAAATTGTTTGCCACATGCCATATTTTAAGATGTCTATGTGGGATCTTTACTGATTTCGAAGTTTCTTGTTTATTGTCGTCATGGTAATATCGATTTTACCAGAAAATATTTCGTGCCAAACTTCAATTCAAAACCAGTTAGTGGTGGAAATTTCACGTTGATCAGACTTGGAGAAGATCGCTTAAAAGTCGATTGAAAAATGTAGGTATGATCTCCAGAAAACTGTATCGAAACACCTTAACAATAGGAAATTGTGAAAGTCCAAAGATGGTCGGGTCGGTTCGAATTTCAGTCAGTCAGTGAAGAAAAGTCCTGTCCACAACTTAGGTGGTAATGACGTTGTAAAACGGCGATATAAGGCCCGTTCAGTCCTAAGTTCAGCTTGAGTTTGTTCATCAAACTTTAAGATGAATTTGTGTAACTGTTTAATTTACAATAAGGCATCCATCGTAAACAACAACAACAACAACAAACAACACAACATAGCAACTTACGTCAAGGAACTTCTTTAGTTTAGTATCCCGTGAGCTAAAGAAAAAAAAAACACGTCGCTACAAAATGGAAGCATAAAAACAGATAAACAAAAAGTATAACAAGTAAGGCCCGGTTCAAACGTCGAACTTCACATGTGCCGAATCTAATGCAAATGAGCAAGAACAATAGATTTTGCTCATTTGCATTAGATTCGGCACATGTGACTGAGTTCGACGTTTGAACTGGGCCTAAATTTCCATTCAGTGCACAACTTACGTGGCCTTGTTAAAGATCTGATGGCAACGCTTTGTCCTCATGGCAAATGATGACTATGTGAAAATAAATAAGTAAACAAGTTTCAGTGAAGTTCGCGGCATTACAACAACAGTTTTGTCCACTTCCGCTTTCAACCACTATCTCCTGCGTGTACACCAATCAAAAATAACAAATAATACGTGAATGCCAGCACCCGCTTAGCGCGTATTAAAGGGGCAGAGAATGAAGACTAAACTTAATGTGGCTTCATGGAAAATTTTTCAAACTTAGAAATTAAAGTCAAAACCGCGTGACTGAAGGACTTGCGTTAGGGACCGTTCATTATTTATGGGAGGGTGGGATGGGTGAGAAATTAACAAATTTTCCATTTTTTTTCATGTCCCCCCCTTTGTAAATCTGGATTTTTCAGGTCCCCCCTGTTCTGTCGGGGAAGAATTTCAGTACCCCCCCCCCCCCCCCCCACCACTATTAATATGATTTCTATAAAATAAAAGTTGTATTGTATGTATCCATACCGTATTTTTGTGGGGGCGCGAGGATGTAGTGGTTAGCGTGTTGGTTTTCAGATCTAAAGTAGGTGAAAATTTGGGGGTGAACGTATTGCTGTCTTGATATTAAAAACTGTGCTTCTAATATCATATTTAGTTTTAAGCATATAGGTGTAAATTTGGGGTATGATGGGCCTGGGGTACGATGGGAATGAGGATATGATGGGAATGCAGATATGGAGGAGACACAAACCTGTATAAACCAGACATAATCTAGTATAAACCAGACATAAAAGCAATAAAACCATAACATGTTGTAACAGGAAATGAAAAAAAGTTTAGAATAATTTTCAGTAAATTTATTAATAAATAGTAATTTCAACTTATGGCATTTTGACTCTTGTGTGGTTTTCTTTATCGAAGCAATTCAACCACTTGGTCCACTGTGCATTTGAAGAACTAGAGTTAAGACTTTAATAGTTGTTTATTACTATCACAACCAAGATTCAGCTGGGCTATATAAACATTTATTGCAATATACAAAACCACTGCTACTGAGCAACTGAGCAACCCAGAAACCGGGAGTGGTGCACGTGGGTGGGTTGACTCACTTAACAGGATGACAAGGGACGAACTGATAACTGCAAGATACTACTAACTTAATGTCCACATAGCAGATAAGGAAAATTCCTTTGGCTAGGGTTACAAATACTAATTAATACTTTTAACGTCAATCACTTAAACCCTCAACAACAACAACAAAACACATTATTAAATAACAAATATTGATTTAAATAGTACCTACCCACAAATAGTTGAGAAACTAGTCGAGGTTTAATACTGTTACAATCCAGTAATACTGTATGTTTAATGGTGGGTTAAAACTTTAAGTTGTCGTGTACAATTATGGAAGTACCAAATAAAGAAATTAAAATTATAAATCATGCTCCTTGACTGCACCAAAATACTGTGCAAGGCTGTGCTCTTAGAAGAATCATAGAGAGCCCAAAGGCTCCCAGCCATGAAATCTGGGGTGCCCCGCTCTTATTGGTACACTGTAGTTATGCTTTTGCTTTTTTATTTAAGACATCGTCTGTTTAAAATTTCAAGACCCCCCTCCATAACAAAAAAATTTCCCCAGGACCCCCCCTTTTGCAGTGGCTAAAATTTCAGGTCCCCCCATTTTCTCACCCATCCCCCCCCCCCTCCCATAAATAATGAACGGTCCCTTACCGATACCAGCGCGCGCGCGCTTCAGTCAGCGTGGCTTCGATAATTTAATCTGCGTTTGTGACGTAAATTACTCAGTTTCTTTCGGGAATCTTGCGCTGGATTACACGCTTGCGTTAATTCTGCGTAAAAATGGAGAGAAAAAAACTCGTGATATTGTTGGTTCTTACGTTTCTTGTGTCAAGTACACTTTGCAAAGGTAAGACCTACGTTTCTCTCCATTTATGTTGCGTTAGTTTGATTATTTAGACGTGCAATGGCGCTTTAAAAGTGTAGATGTTTCCGCCGATTTTACCCGGACTTAATTACGAGGAAAATTTTGAAAAACACTGTAAAACAGTTATGAACTCTTTCTAAGAGAGCTATAGCCCTAACATACGTAAAAGTGCTAACCCTACAGTGTGTGAACCTTTTTTAAAATTTACATTTTTTCCGAAAATAACTTGACGTTAAAAATTGATATTCTCTACCAATTGTATTTTACAAATTTACAAATATCAGGGGAAGGGTAAAAAACGGTCTCGAATATATATTAAATTTATATAAGTGGACCTGCCCATGCTAACAGCATTTTGTGATGACAAGTTCTCAATGTTATCAGATTGTATTTACAGTAATTTTAAGCTTTCTTTTACAGTAATATTCGATAGGAAAGCAGATCACTGCATTGAAAGTTTTATCAGAAATTTGGTTCGAAAAATATGAGTTGAAATTTATGGCTCGGAAGACAACGAATAAATTTTTTGCAAAACACTTAATTATCATGGTGAATTCAGTTCATCTTTCATTACAGACATACCGAGAGAACTTTGCTTTCAATAATTAAAACTTTCAATTGATAGTTCGAAATATGCCAAAACGTTAAATACAAAACCAACTATAAAAGGAATGGCACCTCCTTCATTTTACACCTTTTGCGTGTCACAAAAGTTAGGCGAATTTTAGTAATGAAACGTTGTTGAGGAGAGGGTCCTACAAATAAAACTTTTTCAAAAACCTAAGCAAAATAAAAAAACAGAAGTTCATAGAGACTTCTGATATAACGTTGATTATGATTGATAGTTCAAGATACATGTATACGACAAAACGTTAAATACGAAAATACGGAATTCCACTATAAAAGGGATGTCATCTCCTCATTTTACACCTTTTAGGCGATTATCAGCCATGAAACGCAGTTGACGAGAGGGTCCTATAAATAAAACTTGATACAAAAATCTAAGCAAGATAAAAATTAAAAGTTCATCAATAAACTTCTGATATAACTTTGATAATGTTTTCCCAAATTTTGTCAGAAATGGTCTCAGTAATGACCCATTTGGCTTGTAAGTTGTAAATACTTTAGTGGTTAATTGAAAATGATGGTGAGAATGGCAAGGCCAAGCCCGTCTTATACCGGAACTTCCACTAAGTATGATAAAGCTGCAATAATTTCTTTCTTTACACAATAGGCCATTTCCGAGTTGTCTTTAGCCTCTCTATCAAAGCGAGGCTAGGTGCGAAACCTTTCATATGAAAATGAGTTTTCATTCACATGCAAATAAGTTTTATTTGCATGTGAATAAAAACTCATTTTCATATGAAAGGTTTCGCACCTAGCCTCGCTTTGATAGAGAGGCTAAAGACAACTCGGAAATGGCCTATTCGTCCTGATGCAGTGATCCGTGACACAAGGGTAAAACCCGACCTTAACGAGAAGAAAGTAAACGAGAAACCTGAGGACGATCTGTCACGAAATGGCCGCCGCGCAAGGGTGACCGAAGAAGACAGCAATTCGCTGCATTCCAGCTCCACGACTAAATTTTCCGATGAAAATATGTCGGAGCATTATATCCTTGGAAACGGCTCATCACGGCCACGATGGAACAATCTTGCCATCCATTTGGGAGATAGAGATGACGTTGATAGGCATCGTTGTGTGAAGAAGAAGAGGAGGCGCAGAGGCGAACCCAGCACGGACAAACCACAGGAACAAGACATTGAAGATCAAGTACAATCAGGCGCAAGTGTTATCATTGCGGCAGTTGCTGCTAGCATCATCGTATTTCTTGCAGCTTGTCTTGGCTGTTGTCTTTGGTATGTTATCTACGTCCTTTAATAATCACAGCAAAAATATAGAACGTTCTTTGGAGGGTTGGGAGGGGAGGTGAGCTTGTCTTGGCTGTTGTTTCTGGTATGTTATTTAACGTTCTTTTATAACCACAGCAAACATTTGGGGAGTACTTTGAAGGGTTGGGAGGGGCGGGGTCAAGCCCAAATTATACCGTCCAAAAGGACGGCGGACACCTTATTGAGACTTACATAACGGAGTAACTGGCTAGCTTTCAGTTGAGGTTGGGGGTAGCAGTTTATATAGTTAAATTTAGGACTAAGCAACCCGAGAAGCTAGGTGGTACAGTGGTACGGTAGGCTATGTAAGCCTAATCCTAGCTGAGGTCACAGGTTCAATCCTGAGTGGGGATTTTAGATTTTCTTTTTTTACACTTAAAAATTTATTGAAAATAAAATTCTAAGTGTCGACATTACGTTATATAAGTCTCAATAAGGTGTCCGACGTCCTTCTGGACGGTATGATTTAGACACAACCGAGGTGCGGTGAGCTTTTTCGACTAAAGCCTGTTTTTTTTTACTAGCGGCATAAGCATTAGCGGAAGCGGAAGCGGAAGCACAAGCACATATAAGAATACTGTAGGCGGAACAGTCTTTTGCTTAATGTAAACCACTGGTACAAAGGTTTCTTGTTTTAAAATATTTCACTACAGGAAAAAGTGTAAGAGGCGTTGTAGACGAAAAGATCTGGAACATGGAATTCCACTGGACGGAACAACAAGCTCCCTTAATGACTCTTCACCAGGTATACCTTTGGTAACAACATCATCCGCTCATAAACATTCCTGCGTAATTGACATTCCAGAGTTGGGTCCTTCGGCTCCAGATGCTCCACTGTCACCAATGTCGCCACCTAGACTTTGTACCTCGTCCGTATCTTTGACAATAGACCCTGAACCTGACATGGAAGTGACAAGTGAACCAGGAAATAGTACTGACCCGATCTTTTCAGTTCTATCGGCAATTAAACTCCTTTTCCAACCGGAGACGTCTATAGACAGTCGCCAAGCCGAACAGTCAGTGACAACGCAACCAATTCTTGCTGATCAATCCCCTACATTTGCCAACTCGGTGGAAATGGCTAATTCTTCAAAGTCCTCTACTAAGTGCAAGACACCCGTGGCTAAAACGGATGTTGTGCTCACTATAGAAGACGAGGTTTACACAAGTGATGAATCATGGGAAGACGATGATGCAACGAGTATTAAAATTGCGGCAAAGAAGGACTTTAAATTTGGAAAGAAGGCAGTTGATCAAAGTGATTATAGTAAGTACTGTTCGGTGATAATTACAAAAAAATAGTGATGTCAATAAACTAAATGGAATATAATGCATAAATATGTGGAAATAGTGTGTTCAACCCGATTGACGCGTACGCGTGTCTATCGAAGGTTATGTATGTATATTTGTTTGGTTTATTCTAGACAATTCTCAAGCGTGATAATCCATGAATTATTCTCCTTTGTTTCATTATAAAAACAACACTAATTGCAAAGTAGCCTGTGAACACAGCCGCCTCTCATTATTGACGGCCTCGAAGGCTTATTTAAACCACGGCCCCAAGAGAGAGGGATTTAACACAAGTGGTGTGTTTATCACCGATGCAGCTGCAATGGTACTTCTGGCCCCGGTTGTTCAAAAAGTGGATAGCGCTATCTACCGGATAAATCACTATCCAGTGGATAGCTATTAACAAAATCCTTTGTGTTATCCGCTGGATAGTGATTTATCCGGTGGATAGCGCTATCCACCTTTTTAACAACCGGGGCCTGGACATTAAAACATTTCTGGTTAAAGGCTCACCTTCAACCAAAAAGCTGTGCGCGCCGTGATCACTTTCTGTGCTGAATTTCGTGTAACACGAAATTCACGCTTGAATGCGTGCAACCAATCAGATCACGCGTATGTACAATGGAACATTTCAAAACAAAAACAAACGACCGCAACGTCTTTTGGGTAAAGGTGGGCCTTTAAAAGGTAATCATTTGAGGCGGCATGTACGTCTCGGAACCTCTTACAGGATTGGCTGAGAAAACAATAGAACAAACAGAACAATGGACCCTACCCCTGAAAACAATAAATCTGCGTGATACCCACGTCCATAAAATTAGAGGTTCTGAAGAGGTGTATGGTACATGTATCTGTATCATTTTCTAACACATCAAAAATAAATAAATAAATAAATGACATATGGGAGGTTTAATGTAGAGGGAACAGATTTCACAAAGGTGGTGTATTGGAGAGAGGGATTGGGTTAGTAATTTGAGGTCACTAAAGCTAGTTGTACTCGTCTTTACAGAAAAATAAAGATCAGCGACTCACAAACGACAATTATATATTTTAGGCGACTGCAATGGGAGAACAGCTTCATAAAAGAGGCTTGCCACTCGATGCCAAACACAAGAGACAGAAAATTCCTCGAATGTAGAGAACATTCTATGTGCTAAGGTACGCCAATGATCTTGACTGAATATATAAATGCTATACGTTCATTATCAATTCATCTTATTATTTATTTCACTTTTTCCGAGAGGGAGGTAATGAACACTACAACAAAAACATGAGAAGCGGTAACATTTTGTGGGAAAATTTCAGCTAGTTCAAGAATCCAATTTCAAAATCGAAAAACAACGTCCTGAAAATCAAGAAACAAAACTTTGGGATTATGAAACCCCTTTGAATTTTTATTTTTACCCAAATGCAAGACGCCTCCTGCAAGATCACCTCGACGGGCCTTTCTTTTTTACCGATTCTGATCACGCGACAATAGCAGTAATTTTTAATGAGCCAGCTTCTGAAATATTTCACTGAACAATTTTTTTTTAAAAGTTAACGAATTTACACATTAATAAGACTAATCGCAGAAAACAACGTGCGCTTATCGAGAGAATGTTGTCGTCAATGATAAGTGTGTCTGTTTGAAACATCTATTTAACTATAAACATTCCTTTGTCAACAGTCTGTTGTAGCAGGTAGCAGGAGTAGCAGCAAGCGAGCAGTGAAGCGAAGGAGGGTGAGGTGGCATACGCTGCCATACCCCAAAACAATCTACATTCGTGTACAGCTTCACCGGCCTGCGAGGTTAGTTTAAAAACAATATTCAGTAGACCTTTTTAACAGATACAGCAACATTTTCATTTTGCCCCTGAGTATCCTATAATGACAACTGAAATTATGTATTCCTTTGTTAACAATTATTTTCAATGTTCATTATGGGATGTCCAGGGAGGCAAAATCAATATGGCTGCTGTTGCATCGGTAGAAAGGTCTATTATCAATTACTCCAAATACTGAAATATTAAAGCTACTGTCATTCAACTGAGAGTCGAAGACTGTTAACGATATAATCGAACCTCCTTTAAACGGGCAAAAAATGGGCAGACCCTGTTGTCCGTTTTGGGGAATCACTGTTTACAATTATTGCCTCATAAGCAGAATTGCCTTATTCTCTAATCACCCTACAAAATAAATTATATTGAAATATATTGAATATTGAAAGGGCATAGCGCAATTAGCGTTCTCTGGAAATTTGAGCCCTATACACAATGAGCAATGCTGTTTTTTAAGAGACGACATTTACAAAGAATGTAAGGCTGTCCGTATTGGCGAATCTTTGTTCACAATTATAACCTCATTAGCATATTAAGCCGGAGACATTTTCAGAAACAACCGCATGAGCAAGTCTTGATTACATGTGTTTTTACTTTTGATTTGTTGAGAACTAGGCGACAAAAAAAACTAACAAAACTGCTAAACTAACAGCTTTGTTTTTTGTTTTCTTTATTCCAGACTACTGACGCAATGAACTTAAGCTGTACGGATTTTAAAAACATAATTCTTTAATTCTTTGACTAACAATTTATTTATTTTTTCTCGATTATATGGAGAAAAGAAAAAACAGTGCATAAAACGCCTTACCATGTAAAGTATTTTTTAACTGCAATCGATACTCTAATTATCTAATTGTGCTTTATGAACGGTGAGTTTTTCTTTCAACGTCTAAGTATTTTTCGAGGAACAGGCAATTAATGTGTTATATCCCACTCTTCTAATTAACGTTTTTGAGTTAATGAAAACGTTATCCTTAAATGATGACTGAAAAAACAGTCATGTATTGTTGCGTGAATATTTTTTATACATGTATCAGAGAAAAAAATAAAAGATACATTATTTTAAAAATAACCGATGCTTTTGGAGTTATATTTATTTAGCTGTTAGTTATCTTCACCAGCAAATTGTTACTCTGCTTCTCCTTGCTTATGCATCATCTAGAGGAAGTGGACAGTCGTCCGTAGGCAAGTACGGCAAAATGGCCAAACACCGACGTTAGAAAAATGCGAAATTTATCAGCCTTGTAGTATAAACAAATAATTGTCAATTATTGGACAAGCTCGAGCAAAATATCGTGATTTGTCAGTGGCAAGCGGAACAATTATTTACCGAAGCCGAAGGCTTTGGCAAATAATTGGTCTGCGAGACACTGACAAATCACGCAATTTTGCGATAGCCGAGTTCAATAATTGTTTTGTCATTCGATCACCGAGTTTGTTTTACGCTTTCTTTGTGTTATTGCTGCTGTTTTTGTTCGATTGGACAATTAAGATCGCTCTCAGATCATTCCGCTGAAAATCGTGCTGCCATTGTAGAGTACGGGAGCAGAACAATTATTCGCAGCAAAACAACTTTGCACCGTTGTGCGCATGAGCAGAATTATTCGCAGGCAGTTGTTCGCAGGTCACGTGGTAGGCTCTCGGCGAATGAAAAGGAAGAAAGCAATACATCGAATGATAATACGCTTATATTTCGTAGACTCAAAAGTTAACTCTATAGTTACTCTGGCAGTGTAAAACGTTTCAAATTTTGCTTCTTGGCCTACGGAATATTAAGACACAGGTGCATGTGTTGAACGGAGATGGACTATTCACAGTTTCCTGCTGGGTGCTAGAACATTTTTAGCCGAAGCGGCTCGTGATATTTGGGACAATTTTAAAAAATTACTCGAGGCATTTATCTCAAATACCCCTTAAAACTATTGTATAACCTATACTAATTAACACCACTATCCAGATAACCGCTGTTTACTGCCAAAACTATATTTCCACCAGACACATGGTGATAGAGAGGTTTTCAGTAATTTATTGATGTTTTCCTTTTGCATTGCTACGCTTTGCGATTGACTACAAAATCTCGCGCCTTTTTCTCTACCACCTACAGATTTGCTTGCACACGTTTTCCCGCGCTTGGCGCCGGCTACATGTATTTGCTTCGAGTTCTGATTGGTTCATAGGATTGCCTAAGTCTGCTGTGATTTACAAATGTGATGACTTTGGTTTTGATTTTACGAGACTTAAGAAAAGAACACACTAAACTAAAAACGGAAACCTATTTTACTATTCAAAATCACGCTAGAATGTTCGTGACAGTGGTGGTACTCACCTTAGAAACTGCCATCATCATCCACATGGCTTGTTGAGGGTACGTCAAAAGGAGTTTGGCGATAATTTCCTAACATTTAATAAAATAATAAAATAACAAGAATTAACAAGGGCCTATAAGGCTGACACTTAGGTTCGGTCAAATAACTTGGGTAACCTAGGAAAAATTGTTTCTTCTAATATGAAGTCCTAAACTAGCAAATTTTACTGGGAAGTAAGAATGTTGATTGACGCTTTCTTTTTCTTTTCTGACAACACTGTTTTTCCCGTGCTCAGTTTTTTTCTATTTGTCAGAAAAAAGGAACTACTTTTGGCTGGCTATCCACTCTTTTGGCATATACTAAAACAATTGTTCGCCTACGTGTCGGTGAAGATTCCACTTTGGCGAATAATTGACGTCAAATGTAAAAATAAAATTATATTTTATTATGAATCTCATACCTCGAGTTGATGGAAGACAGTTTGATTTGCATGACAAATACGAGAAATAAGCAAGGAGAAGGCCGTAAGGAACTGGTAAGGAGGCAGCTTATTGGTCAACTCTGCCACTATCTATGACGTAATTAAAAGTATTAGACACACTAAAAAGTGTAGAATGCAATAACACGGTGCCTCTCGATGGCACGCAAACATTAAAGTTAAATATTCAAATAAACAGTTGAGTTGTAATCTTTCTATTTAACTTAAGTTAATTATATTAGCCGACACCCCCCCCCCCCCCCCCCCCCCCCTAAAAAAAAGAAAGAAAGAAAGAAAGAAATGAAAATAGCATGATCGATATGTGTGGCGAGAAAGGAGCTCAGAAAATTTTTTTTCTGAATTCTACATGGGATTCGAACCCACAACCTTTCGTACACAAGTCGGATGCTCTAACCACTGAGCCACTGAGAACTCTAGTGGTGAGCAATGGTCGATTGTGGGCTATGTCACACAACGACTGCATCTCGCAAGTCACATTATGTCAATATAGAAATATAGAAATAAAAAAAAATTAAAAAAATAACATATGACAAATAACTTGAGCACACTGGGTTCAAATAAAAACAAATGCCTCGAAAAAGTCATATAAACAAAACTATATAAAAAAG
Source organism: Dendrophyllia cribrosa (assembly GCA_024195265.1). Lineage (NCBI taxonomy): Eukaryota > Metazoa > Cnidaria > Anthozoa > Scleractinia > Dendrophylliidae > Dendrophyllia > Dendrophyllia cribrosa. The sequence continues at coordinate 9,709,192 of JAJLRJ010000011.1, read as the reverse complement.
TCAACTCTCACCTCATTGAAATCCACCAACTTTTGACGCTTTCCTCCTCTGTCGGAGGATTTTGTCTGGCGACCTGAAATTAAAATTGGATTCATGATTTATGTTGTACAATACCACATTTGTCTTCTGTAATCTATAACTGAACAGACGCAGGGCAAAATGGATTAATTATATCTGGTTTATACAATAACATTGAAGAAAAACTAGCACTGGACTACGATCATGACTGTTCGGGGTTATTTTTCTAATTTCGGCATTTTCCACGTCAACAAAACTACTTTTCGCTTCTGTTCGTCTTTTTCTTAATAATATTGTCAGTAGCTCCTGTTAAAACATTTTTTCAATGCCTTCACTTGCACTTTCGCGGGAATAATCTCGTCCACATTTTCAAAACTGTCCGCCATGTTGCCGGACGAAATTATCCATGACGTCAGCTGTGATTGTATCATAGGTAAGGACCAATCAAAATGCGTGTAGAATTCAGTATATTGAATAATTTACAATAGACAGTTCATTTGATTGCACGTTACCTTGGTCAGACACTGTAGCACCAAAGTCCAACCAAATGGTGAGCAGGCGAGGCATGGACTGGTAAATGAACTTGTTACCAAACTGAAGAGACTGGCCATAATGCTTAAGAACGAATGGAATGAAGTCACTGCAAAGTAAATTGAATTAAAACTAGAGGTCAGACAGTGTAAAGACAATTAATTCGAGCTAGACTTTCTAGTATTGTTCTTAGGTCACTTGTTAACTTACAGTTGGATGACCTATGGAATGTGAGGGCCAATCTAGCAGTTATTATAATTGTAGGCCCGTAGATGTATGACACGAGTTTTTCTTGGAAATAATTGTTTTATCATTCAAGCAGTAAGCTTGGTTTTAAAGTATTTATTCAGTACGCCATTCGTTTCCTTGGCTTCAGCGTAAAACTTTATTAGAACAGCTGCAAGTTTAACATTTGATGTTACTAGCTCTTTTTCGTCGATTTTTCTTTCTTCCAAATATTAGCGAAATACGTTCACATAAACAGTCTGCTGAGCGGGAGGTCTCGAGTTCGAATCCCGGCCGGATCAACAATAAGGGTCTCAAAATAACTAAGGACGAAGATGCTGCCTTTGCTATGACATCGGCAAATTATTAGACCCTCACGTGGCTCGGATGACCACGTATAAAATGGCGGTCCCGTCTCAGATGGGGACGTAAAAAAACCACTGAGGACGTAACAAAACACTGGCTGTGACCACCCTCGGTACCATACATTGCTCATGGGTGGGGTGGGGTGGGGGAGATAAGATCAACAATGGACCGATAGTGATTGCCTGGGGCGCCTTCATAAGCTGACGTCCGATCTCATTCTCGTAAGTGTATGTACAGTACCATGAGACGCAAGTGATATGTGCGGCGCTATACCAGTCATTTATACAACAGTGGTTACACGGAAAATGAAAGTCAGTTCTTACACAGAAAGTTTGCTGGACTTTTCATCTCCATCTGTACAATTTACCATTAATTTGTCGTAGTACTTTCCTAAGTAGAAATGACCATTTTCCCAGTTGCTGTGGAGGGATGTCACTTCCTGTCATAAATACACAAACACAAGACAGTGTAGTATAAACAAGGAGAAGGCAAGGCAAGGCTGAAGAAATTAACACATAATTTTCCTACAGGATACCCAGCAAATATGTACATATGATCTTTTAGATAGCAACCCCATCTTCGTACTTCATGTAGGTATAACTCTGACTATTCTTCACGCTCACAAAGTTACAATTGTGAAGGACATTCACACATAAACTGAGTTCACAGAGTAAACAATGACTTCCTAAACTGCGAAGACACTACACACTACCTTGTACTGTTGGATGACTCTGTTGGGTTCATAATTAGCCGTTTCCTCCATCCATCTGCCTATGAGCAACAATGCCTGGAGCAGATTACATATTCGCATAATTATTACAATGAAAGCATTCTATAAACTAAGCCAACAAAATTAATGACATGGGACGAAATTTGTACATAATTAGAAATACATTAAACTTGCATAAATCTAAGTAATCTTAACATGTATAAATCCGCATAAATATCGGTTTTCAAATGTACATAAATTTGCATGCATTTGTGCTCTACCCTGTCACTTTGACCAGAAAGCTGCCAAGTCGAGTGATTCGTGATTCATGATTTCATGCTGATTTATGCATTATGAAGTGCCTAGCAGTAATAATACTCTATTAGGTAGGACGCTAGTCACATCATATTAACTCTCAGTATTTTGCTAGTTTGCCCAGCCAGTTAGAGAGGTATACTGAGCAAAATCCAGCTGTTTACTTCCACTGACCTTTGCATGAATGAATCTGTCTGCACCACCATCTGATACCTTTTTACCACCGTCGGGCCACGTTTCACTGAAAAAGAAAAAGATGTATGAGGCAGCAAAGCGTCACTTGTGAAAACCTTTGATGGGCAACCAGAATCAATGGCAGAGGCAGAGTGTACTCGGATAAGACCTAACGATTTACAAAAAGACTGGTGGTCTCTTTATGTTCTCTCGTCTCCCCTTCCCCATCTTAAAGGATTATGTCTTGTTAGAATACCCCCATTCTATGAGGAGTAGAATCTGAGAACAAGATTTAAACTTTCCTGTACCATTTTACTAGCAATGCAATCTCATCTCAAATTTTTAGGCCAATAAATTTTGTCCATTTGGCTCATCAGACAGATGCTCTCTTGCATTGCCCCCCATTCCCCTACACAAGGTGGGACCTTGCCGAGTATACTTGTTATGACGACTTTGAGTCATGTGCTTTTGGTCTTGACTTAAGAATTCAATTAAACAAGCCTGTACAATTCTCTATTTTCGAATTACCTATAATGCACTTTGTTTGCCCCCCAAATTTTGCATAAACTATTGTTTTGAAATGCTCTTGGGAATATGCAGTCCTCCCAAGAGCATTTACAAACAATAGTTTGTGCAAAATTTGGGGGGCAAACAAAGTGTATTATGGGCAATTCGAAAATAGACAATAGTGTCTTTAACTGGCAGAGGGGCAGTGTGTCACAAGCTATTAGTCCTACCTGACTGCTCTTTGTAAACTGATCAAAGCCTGGTGAACATCACCCTGAATGAACAGGTAAAACACATAAAACACAATTACAAAATATGTAGACAAGGTAACGTGGCAAGAATATAAATAAAGACCATAATAAAACGATACTTTAATGACATTTGAAGCCAGGTTTTGTCCTTAGAAGTTATATATCACAAACGAGGAAGAACGTTTCACCGGGATATCAAACGACCGCGAAATGGGTTGAAAAAAACGCGGTAGTGTAGCAGCTCTCAGAAACCTCTATTTTCATTAGCCTTGTAAAACACAGCTGCTATTGTTATACGCACATTGAATAATTAAATGGTGAAATATTTCTTGTTTTGAACGTCGCGTTATTATCGTAGAGATTAGAATTTACAAAATGCTAATTAGATGATGTCAACCTGGGCCATTATTTCTCCGCAATTTACAATGCGCTGTTTACAGCTTGGGGATAATTAATTTGATAAATACTAAAAATAAACTGTGGATAGTCAATTGATTCCTAAAAAATATTACTTGGAGGTGAAAACAAGTAGTTGTATAATAAATGATTCCCGGGTTGACGTCATCTAATTGGCATTTGGTAAATTCAAATCGCTATAACTCAATAACGCAACGTTTAAAACAAGAAATATTCCACCATTTAACTATTCAATGTGCGTAGAGTTGATTCTGAAAATATGTATTTAATTAAGGGTTATAGGCACTTTATGTAGCTGGGTTGTTCTGTTACCTGACTCGCCATCCATTTAGCTCGTTCAATGCACAAACTGGGCAAAGAGAATGCACTAGCACTTAGAAGAGAACTATCAGCAGTTTGCACGTGACCTGCCCTGTAGGTAAGGAGAATACAAGAGTACATCAAAAGTTTGACACTCGACCACAGGGAACAGATTTGGCACAGTGGAGGCAGCACTAGCCTCTCACCAATGTGAAAATTTAGTTTTATCTACTAAGTTGATAAGACAAATTGGCCACTGTAGAGATATTCAAAAGCTAACGTTTCGAGCGCTAGCCCTTCGTCAGATAGAATGACGAAAGGCTAGTGCTTTAAACGTCATCTCTTGAATCTCTTTACGGTAGCGAATAGCCCAATTTTGATATAATATTATTTAAATTCAACTTGAAACAAAAGAAATCACTACGAGGCTTAGGGGAATGACAGTAGTGATTTATATGGTTTATTTTCCTAAGCCTCGTAGTGATGTTTTTTGTTTCCAGTTGAATTTTAATATATCGAAATTGGGCTATTGAGGTTCGGTTTGCGGACTTGGCATGATGCATGTATGTGTGTTGATTTTTTTATTGCCGTTGTCTTGTACATAGGGTTTTTCTCCAGGTTTTACCGGATAAAAATAAAATACCAGCGAATAAAACTTACGCTCTAGCTGCCTTGGCGCTCTGTAACCAGCTTTTCCCTTGTTCTTTCTGTAGCTCCTCTGAGCTAGACATGTACAAAGCATAAACACCATTGAAATAAAAGTAAACAAGAATAAAGTGTTTTAACACAAAAGGTAAACAAAATTTTGGTTAAAATGTGATTACATTCTCATTGATTTTACATTATCATCATGTTTACATCAGATGTAAAAAAATGCCTGGAATATTCAAGAGTTTTAGATCTCGACCGTATTACTCTTACGTTGATTGCTCAACGCTTTATGTGCTTAAGAAGCTACTTGAAAAAGAACGGGCTGCTCGCCAAAATATTGAGAAGACATACGCTATGCTTCCTCTGCCTGGAAATAAGCTTTATATTGCAAATACTTGTAGAAGTCTTCGAATTTTTAGTCCACGGGTTGGGGAGTACGAGATCTTGGGATGCTGTTGATTAGTGCTGCAATGATACACCGGTGCACCGGTGAACCGCGATATTTTTTGTCACGATTTGAACAACATATCGCGATATTGTGATACTATGATTCTTCATCAACATTCAGAAATTAAACTGTCTTAAATGACTCCTTACCCAAGTCCAAGCCTTTTTATAGCTATTTATTAAACAAAGGGACAAGAAAGTTCCATCCTTGCTTCGTATAGCTTCGCATGCTTCCGATGCATATTTTTCATAATTAGTTGTCAGCTGACACAGTCTTGCACGCCCACGGGAAAAACATGCGGTTCGTCGCAAAATGTCTTCCCGTGCTGGTGGAAAAAATATGTAACGATTTATCGTATCGTGACACTTGTGTCGAGATATGTATCGTATCGTCAGAAAATGTATCGTTGCAGCCCTACTGTTGATTGCACAAAAGTCTATGATCTAGGAAGAAAATGTGATACGAAAGAAAGAGAAGTTGGAAATACTTACCTTTGAAGGAGTTTTAGCACAATGCGACGCAAGCTCAAGATAGGCTCTCTTGTACGAAATGATGTCTGAAAGAAGGTAAGCAAGCAGCAGCAGATTTGTTTTCAAAAGTAGCTACATCCTTAGTGATATACAGTATATGATACTCAACGTACTAATCATTTCACTCCCAGAGTCCAATTGAGAACTGCGGATGGCATCCTTCATTGTAGATATTCAAATGAAAGCTTTTCAGTAGTACTCTCCCATGCTATGGATTTCTAAGGATTTAACTCAATTTCGGATGCCACAAAGGAGAAAGTAAATGACGTATCAGCTGTTTTGGTAGCACAATGAGAAAAGAAATACTTTAGAATTCCGTATTTCTACTGTTTAAGAGGTTTTGTATTTAACTCTTGTTTTTCGTCTTTTGTTTTACGCCATCTGAGCTTCGTTATCCACAGAAGGAATCCAAAAACAATAGCTAAAACGTAACAGTAAATAAAGTCAAACCTCCTACATACGAACACCAAATGGACAGACCCAAGAGTCCATATCATAGAGGTAGGGACCAAGGGAACTGTCCGTAATAGAGAGGTGTCCGTATTATGGAGGTGTCTGTATTATGGAGGTGTGTGTAATAGATAGGTGTCTGTATTATGGAGGTGTCTGTAATAGAAAGATATCTGTATTATGGAGGAGACCGTATTGTGGAGTTAAAGAGAAGTGCAACTGTAATGACATTGTCGGGAATCATAACCATTGCCTTTGGTTCATAACGTTTAACATAATATTTTGTCAAATTGAAATAAATACATTATATTGATGGCTGTGCCAAACCTGTGAGATGTGTAAACGTGACTCCCAGTCTTTTGTCACACCTCTTGTGTCCGCACCATCAACTGGTACTTGGAACTTCCTCTGAACAGCTTCCTCCACCTCACGCAACATGTGAAGCCTAAAACAAGCAATGTCACGGCGATTTATCTGAATTTTTATAGAAATCTATTAAGGGTGCATTCGACTGACCGAATTCCAGAATAAGAATATGCAGAATGGTCACAAAAGATCGCGTTTTTCAGGATTTGGGAGCCATAGGCCACTTCGAAAAATACCATAATAATCTTTTATGTGCAGGCTCAGCCTGACCGTGGTGTAATTATTCAAGTCTCCTTTGTTAGAATGGCACAATGGAATTCAGAGTACATGTAGGAACGCTAGGACGAAGCATTGTGTGTTCGTATACAAATGTGCACCGTATGTAAATTGCCAAGAAGTTGAAGCATAGCACGTGCAGTTTGTGCTGAAAACAAAAGAAATTAAAAAAATCAGGCTTACATCAAGCACCACCCAAACCTGCACTTTAAAGAGTATTATGGTATTTTTCGAAGTGGCCTATTGGAAACTAAACTACTCCTATTGCCTTGTTAGAAGCATGTTTTGACAGATTTACACTGCAAGTGTGCCTAAACAAACAATTCTCAGAGATTATTCTGTTTATTCTTATTCCAGAATACGGTCAATCGAACACGCCCTAAGTATCTTTTTTGGCCAAGCGTGACACTGCCCCTTTAAACCTTTCCCTCCCAGAGTCAGTTATGAGGAAATGTAGTGTAGTTCTAACTTTTGAGTCTGTGGACAGAATGCTATGTTGTGACTATTCAAATGAAATCTCTTTGAAAGTTCTTTTGCGTGGTACCATTTGTTTTTCCATATCTTGCAAAATGAAATTTGGGATTTTTCACGAATTTTATCTTTGGTACAAAACAAAGAGATTTTCTCATGGTATAACAATTGGTTTTACTTCTCAAACTACAGGTTATAATGGTTAGGAAAGTCATATTTGGCAATATAAAAGAACTGACACGCTAACCAAACACTACATTAACACAATATGACAGCACGCAAAACTGAAATAATTATTGTAGTGTGGGTGGATGGGAAAGCCATATTCTGAGGAAATTCGAAATTCATTTCTCAGACATCACTGGTAGCCATGCCAAGCATGAACTTTACTCAGTCCCCAGTGGTGTTTGAGCCACTCAGCCAGTAGAAAATTATCCGTGTATTCTTTAAATTCGATTGCTTAGAAACTATACTTTCGTGATGTACCTGACAATATGTTCATATCCACGTTGGTAGGACCCAGACTCCATGCTAGCAGCAGACAGGAAGCTCATCTGCTGACTGCGAACAACCTTCAACTGGTGTCGAAATGCATTCTCATTCTAGAAATAGTTTGAACAAAAATAGAAGCAACACTTATATTGATGACCTGTTTTGTGGAAAACAAATGATAATCTCACTGTTCTACCTGAAATGGTTTACAGTGAAATAGTTCATGGCAGTTGTGACACTATCACAAACGGATGACATTACAATATAATATAATATTTTGTAAAATTACTTAATAATTCATAAGGGTACTAACAAATAGAAATGAGCCATTCCAATCACATGGTTAATCCTGTAAATCAGATACAACTCACTAGTGAGTTGTATCTGGAATGTAAATTAGATACAACCACTAGTGAGTTGTATCTGGAATGTGAATTTCACAAGTTGTTTATAACATTCGCGTCCGTGTTGTATCGGCAATATACATTCACTCGGCTGCGCCTCGTGATTGAATAGGCCGATACAACACTCCCGCTCATGTAGTAAACATTACTGTACATACAATACAATACAATACAATACTTTACAATTCAATTCATTAAAAAATTGATTAATAGTACATTAAGAAAATTCAAAAGAAATGACAATTTAATGAAGGTTTGTAATCCTAATACAAAACACCTATAAAATGCTTATTAGCTACAACCACCAGTATACTGTGGTTGCAACTAATTAGCATTTAATTTTCATTTCATAAGTAGTCTAGTCTGAGCTAGATATGTCAGTGGCTTCCTATATTTAAAACATCTTCGTATTTTCTTCGGTAATGTACGAAATTTTGAATAAACATCGGAAAATGTCGGTACATTTTCGTTAAATTGTCAGGAGTCTTCTTCAGCGATTGATCACAATTGAAACAATATCTAATAATTCTCTTAAAATTGTCGAAAATCTTCAAGAAGCTAACAAAAATAAGATGATACCATACAATGTAACCTAAACCGGGAATCAAACAAGGCCTAACACTAGCAACTTCCAGGACAAAATAAAATAAAGCTAGGGTCGATAGCACTCGATGGGCACTTGATTGACACATTCCACTGGTGATTGACACTATGATAATTGACACAAAATCAGTGATAACCAACCTTTTCTTTGGCAGCCAACAGGATTCTTCCCAAGCCAACATCCCAATCACCAACGCCTCTTTCCTGTGAATAAAGGTGATGTGAAAAATAAAAATCAGTTATAACTTTACCAAGTTCTGATGGTAAATATGACAGTCTGAATTAAAACCCCAATTTTTCTACTCAGCATTATGGTTAAATAGGCAAAAGTAGCACGGAGAAAGTGAATCAATGAAGAACACAAAAAGGCGCTCACGTCAATGAGGTGTGGATTCAAATTCCACCGAGGTCAAAAAAAAATATATTTGCCAGGTGTGGTCCCCATTTCCTTACAATACTAGGGCTTACACTCAGTAGGAAATTTATGGCTCCTTCTCGGCACTACAATTAACCAAAGAGTTAATTTTTTGATTTTTTGTTTGTATCACATTCTTAAGAGCACGTATAACGAGATAGGAAGTGAAACCGTTTTGCTCATACCAGTTTGAGGTAACTCTCAAGTGAGTCCCACTGTCCCAGTCTCCAGGAAGCCTCCACACGATATGCATTTAAGGATTTCCTCCACTCTGATCTACAAAATGAATACAACAATAAAAGGTAACAAACACGAACATGACCCGTTCCAGTTTTGCAGTACTGGTGCATAAAGTGAATATCCCGGCCCGATGTGATCTTTAAAATGCTTTGGAGCCGTCAGAAGAAACCGAGTCATTACATGCAGACGGATTCTATCCGTGCTAAACCATTTGTTTGACCACACGTAATTATGATATATCAACTTTATAACGCTTCAATGTTACGAACATGCCAATGATTTTTTAAAAGTTATGATACCTTACTCTTAATTTATTCAATTTGTAGCTATTTATGCGCGCAATTTTGTCAACTTTTTTGTACATACCAAGTACTGTTGAACGTTAATTTAAACAGCGTCTATTTAACCAGATATAACCACTAAGTAACACCAACCAAGGAGTATAGTGCTATTGTTAATGGTGTACAGATGGTTCAAACATTTGACTCTGAGAATGCAGTATTTTCATGTGACGTGCTATGTGCTAACGTTGACTAATAATACAAAAGGGCTGTAATTGTGAATAATTACGTGTAATAATAATAATTACGAGCTGTAATTGTGAATAAATTACTTTCCTCTCTCACTGTTAACAGTCATGTAGAAGCTGGTTTTAGCTTTAGAGCAGTACTTTCTTATACATTTCTTTTTTTTTTTCGATAATTTGCACAATACAAAATTTGGGATTTTTTCTAGTTTTGAACTTGGACCAAGCATATCAGCATGTTATACTGTCAACAAACCTTCGAGTGATCACTCCATCCACATGAATAAGCGCAGTGGTGACTTGACCCAGATCAATCAGACACTGTAACAGACCCTAAAGAAGACAGAGAATAAGAAAACAAAGTTTAGCCAAGAAAACTGTTGTATGGCGTAGTGTCTCTCCGGACAGGCTCTCAACTAAAACGTTAATAGGTTTAACTCCTGGTCTTTGTTGTGGTGTAGTGTATTGAGACAAACCACCTTACCTTGTACATTGTCTATGGATCCAAGGTGCACATGAACACTAGGGGGGTGGGGTGGGGGAGAGCACAGTGCTGGACATAACAGTTCTAAAATGTCCGACTAGTTTTATATTATGCTCGGACATGGTGTCAGATCACAAAAATGACTTAGCTTTTGTCTTGAAAGGTCTTGTTAAGCATCGCATTTGATCTCAAAAACATTAAAATGGGAATTGTTGTTTGTACCGTTTATTGTGCAGTAAAAGGGCCTCGATTCAAGAAGACTGTGTAATTTACGATCGCCCTGTAATGCATTACAAACCGCAAAAATGTTTATACCGTGTCATGTATGGTAACAGATTGTGTCTCTGAGAAAAACCAAAATGGCAGATGTCCGACCATTTTATTTTAAATGTTCGATCAAAATGGAAGTTAGAAAGGAACACGTGTCCTTCTAAGTAAGAAAAGCTCTTTCCAGCACTACGGATGGCACTAAGGACTACACGGCAAGGAGGTCAAAGAAAGGTACTGGCAGCTGCTATCCACTAGGCTTTTGAGACATTTTGTGATGAACCTTTCCTAACCAATTCACAGTATTCCTTGTTACACTATTTCCAAAACAAATTAAAAATAAAATAGCAAAAAATAATGTCTTATAATAATGCATCACCTTATGGTGACCGATCTCTTCTGGTTCTTCCTGGATTGCTTTTTCATAACGAGCTGAAGCATCGCAGAGTTTTCCTGGCAAGAAAAAAGAACGATTTCAAATGAACGGAAAAAACCTAATTATGGCCTGGACAAAAAAGGGGTAAAAAATTCAAGTAAATGAACTTTGACTTCAAAAACAACCAACAATATGTGGATCAACGCTAAAAAAGGGTTGCCTTTGCAGTGAACAAACGTAGCGGTTTACAACCAAGAAACTACATCGCCTTGTTCAGAAACAAACCAGTTTTGTAGCTTGACAACATTTGGAAATTTGCACTATGCAAACTACTACACCAATATACTAGCCCTAGGTTAAGCCATTTACTACATATTATGTCCTAAAATAGCTTTTCTGATCAAGAATCTGTTCTACAACACATTGTTTGGGAACAAACCAGTTTTGAAAGCTTACAACTGCTCCTATTTTGAAATTTACTAATGCACTAGGCAAACTACTGTCTACTAGCCCCAGGTTTAAATCATTAAGTAAGTACACACATTGTGTCCTAAAATAGCGTTTCTGATCAAGAATCTGTTCTGCATCCCATTGTTTGGGAACAAGCGAGTTTTGTAGGTTGACAACTGCTCCTAATAGAGTGTTTTCACATGACGTCATAAAAATTAAAAAATCTAAAGTATACATCCTACAAAGCTGTTTCTAACATGGTATGTGGATACCAGTGTTATAATCTTTCACAAAAAGTTTCAGGTTTTAACGATGTTTCGTTTTCGATTTATAAAAGTTGTAAATGTGTCACGCAATTCGTCACACTATTTCAGATAAGCCCGTGAAAATAAACAAAATTGAACTAGTTGAAAGTTATTCATGAATTATAGATGCTTATAAGCCGATTTCATGCCTCTTATAGTGAATACAATATTTTGTGATGAGATTTTTGGTGTTATAAGACTTTAAAGTCTTTCAATTTTTGGCCGCCATGTTGGTGCCCCTAAGTGGGACACCAAGATGGCCGCTCCATACATTTCTTACCAAAAATGTCTATACTCATTCGCCTATTACTCTTGAATGAAATACTCTTGCGCTTCAAAATTTGGCCCAGATGTGTAGTTCTAAACTCTCTACAATTCCATAAACATGTTAGAATCGAAAACTGCTTCTGAATTTTGATATGACGTCAGTGAAAACACTCTATTGGAAATTCGCACCAGGCAAACTACTACTTGCCCTAAGTTTAAGTCATTTAGTAAATAAACATAGTCTGTCCTACCAGAGCTTTTCTGATCAAGAATCTGTTCATGGAGGGAAGGTTGCTGTTTTCTGCTGGCTGCGACACCTGCCACCCCGTCAGGTTCATCCAGAGCTATGTAAAGCTTCTGAATGAATCCCAGATGATGCTGCACATCCTGTCTCTGGCTTGTAATGAAGGCTTCAAAGTGCATTAGGGCACGGGCATAGGCCTTGCAGTGAAACGAAGCATACGCCAAGACATCCTATATCAAATGTAAGGTAGCAGAACTCAATTTCTTACATGTATTAACATTTCTCACAGAACATTCTTGCTTAAAATGTAAGGATCTATGCGGCAGCAACCAATTAGCACCAAAACCAGAAATATTAAATTTAGTAAACAATCATATAAAACAATTTTGGTGAAAATATGACGTTTGCAACACATGGAAAAACTGACCAATTATTGCTCCTCCACTCCCTCCCTCATAACAATTATCCCCTACTACATAAATGGGCACTAGCGAAAGGTCATCATCATCGTCGGACATCTTTATCATCTGAACTTCTCAATCTGGTATATATATATATATATATATATATATATATATGGTTAAGTTTACTCAAGTTTACTGGAGGTGCACAAACTGTTTTTTTTTTTTATTATCATTTATTATTTTTTTACAGAATTGTTGTTAGTTGGTAAGATCAAAAACAGTGACACATAGATCAAGAAATTTCAAAATTACTTGTCATTAAGTCACTACTGAGAAAAGAAAATGTGTTTACTAAACTGCAGAGATTTGAAAGAAGAAAGATGTCTAAAACTATTCAGATTTACCTGAGGGATTTTTTCCAGAAACTTTTCCACTGACTTGTGCTCGTCATGAATTCCTTAAATGTTTTCAAAAAATGTCAATAAACGTTTAAAATTAGCTGGACAATGTACTTTTAAAGCATCAGGGCAGATGATAACTATGCATGACAGTACTTTATAGATACATGTAGCAACGACAGTAACTTGTCGTATTTTATTGTTTGGCGTTGTTTAATATTTTTAAGTTACTTAACAGCAATAGTTGTTATTAAGTAATTTTAAAGACTTAAAACAGCCCCAAAGTATATATCATTGTTATTAGTAAAAGTATATATGAGTATTAGCAGAAACCATACATGGGTTGAAACGTGTAACACGCATTCACAGCTCCCGAATATTCATTTTTTGCTTAGTACCATATTTGGAAACCCCTCAATTTCTCGAGATTGAAGCAAGTTATTCCAGCGAATTGATTTGTTAATATTTTTATCTTGATTTTCCAAGTATGGCTGTAACAACTTCTTAGCAAATTAAATATTCGGAAGCTTGTTTTGAAGCGTGCAAGAGACAGTTGCACGTTTTAACCCACTTATGGGTTTCTGCTATTAGTATTATATTATTACACCAAACCACTGAACATTGTTTTTGCGCGCTCTGATTGGCTACTCGAACTCTGGGTAGTTTTGCTATTTGCCTGCAGACATTGTTCTGGATTTTACGAGGTTTTTCCCCTTTGTCTAAAATAAATTGGCTATGCACTAGTTTGGCATACACTAATATATTCAAACGCAGTTATTCACCGAAGTGGAGGTGAAGAGCGGTGGATATTTGTGGATATTTACCTCGCCGCTTCACGGATCGTCAAATATCCACAAATATCTACCACTATTAACCTCCACTTCGGTGAATAATTATTAATTATACCTGACGACACTGAAGCACCAGCACGGCTCTTTGAAGAGAGTAACTGTGTTTTCAATGCTAGACTGTGTGCCCTTGCTCTTGTCCAACGATTCAAATAGTCCAGGGCAGAAAACACTGTCTGGGCACTCATTTGGCGGAAATCTGCACAAAGACAGCAAGTAGCACGTTAAGTGACCTGCGATAAACTGGGCATGGTTTTATGAAAGGGATTTGAGAGTTGAAAGCTCCATTTCATCGTCAAAATAAATAAAGACTCTGAAGATCAATGTCCATCGAATATAACTCACAATATCTTTCATTCTAAGCGAGAATTTGGCAACAAATTATAAGAAAATGTGTAAAAATTCGACATAGAAAGCCTCTACTCTATATCTACTCCTGTCCACCAGCCCATATCGACGCATGCGCATGCAAAATGCCAACCTGTTAGTGAACTGTAAGACAAAAGCGAACTTTTAAATTACATTACAACTACCTCGAACCTATAGACTATGTAAAACAACGCAATAACACTGGCCATCTAAGGAACGTTATTACCATGATCCTTTTCTTGTATTCCTATTTTTTTTCCCCTTTTCGGTGCATAATCTTTGAAAACTACTACTACTCTTAAAGGCCCAACTTCACCCAAAAGACTTTGCGGTCGTTTGTTTTTTGTTTTGAAATGCTCCATTGTTCATACGTGTCATCTGATTGGTTGCACGCATTCAAGCGTGAATTTCGTGTTACACGAATTTCAGCACAGAAAGTGATCACGGCGCGCACAGCATTTTGGGCGAAGGTGGGCCTTTAAATTCCCGTGTTAAGTAGTTAAGAAACAAATGTACAGAATCGTTTTACCAGATGACGGTGCTGGCAGTTCTTCGTTTCTTTGAAGATGAGTAAGAACAGCCATGATCTCCACATACACCTGATTAAAAGACGTGATATTTTTACCAGGATTAGTATCGAGTGGCAATAAAAATATAATTTGTTTCAAAAATCTGATCAAACCAAGATAATAGCTCAGTAAAATAAAGAAAACAGACATTCATAAAGACTTCTGATAACATTGATTTTTTTTTTTTTAATTTTGTCAGTAATGGCTTTAGTAATGACGCCTGGTCAAATGACAACTTTAATACCGAAATTTCCATTTTAAAAACTACAAACTAGCCACCTCCAATTCGGCGAATAGTTGTTAACAAGAGAAAATAATTGGACAGTTATAATCTCTTGTTGTTAATATGATATCATGATGTAATTTGTCGGTGATAATCGGAAAAAACATTAGTTAATATTTTGCCGAAATGGAACAAAGAAATGGGTAAGAAATTTGCGTGCGAGGGATCTTCGACATAGGTGACCAACACGCCCATGCCTCAAAGCCTTGTGAGTGTGTTTGGTTGCGTGGTGAAAATGTTTAAAGGGTTTGTGTCACGCTATGCGCATGATTACACAATCTTTCCATTCCTTGGTTATATATAGTCATTAATATTATTAATATACAAATAAGTAACTATAAAAGACACAATTCTACAGTAAACGCTACAAATATGGTACAGATGTATGTGAAACGCATAGACGTTGCAAGTGCTAAAGCCAATTTATCGTTGGTTAACTTGCATCAAGAGTACATTTTCTCTTGCTTGCGTTACATAGCATTGACCGTTCCCAATTTGGTTAATTAATACTGTTTCTTTATGTACCTTACATATTTGTACAAATTGTTATTGTAGAATCTTTAATGACTTTAACCAATCAATGGGAAGATTTGTGCAAGCATGATACAGTCACTTCAATGTGTGTGTGACTCTTACATGACGTTGACTTAATTAACTCCGTTCATACCTCTTCTACATCTTCTTGTGTGCCATCTAACAGTACATACAGTAACACATGCGGAAGCAGGAACAAAGCCGTTTTCACATAATGCTAAAATAGAATCCAAACAGCAAAAGAAGGTACCAAAAAATTAAAACAACCAACATTAGAATATTGTGCTTGCCTCGTGAGACCACACTTGTCATGAAAGGATCATCACTGGTGAAGTAATATGTCAAACACAAGGAAGAGTGTTTCATCAGGATATCCAAACACCGAGAAGTGGGTTGAAAATAACGAGGCACAGCCGAGTTTTTTAACCCACTTCAAGGTGTTTGGATACCTGACAAACACTTTTTCTTTCGAGTGTTTGATATAGCTTCTCAAACTGATCACTAAATACAATAAAATCGCCAAAATCTTTGCTAATTAAGATCGGGTTTCCAAACCATACAGTATTGTGAAAAAATCATGCAAACAAAATGTCGAAATGTCGCCCGGCCGTTCTGGCGAAATTTCGTTTTGGCTAGGCGAAATCTCGCCGACATTTCGGCGACATATCGTTTGACTTAGCGAAGTGTCGCCGACATTTCGGCGCAATATCATTCCGAAATTTCGGCAAAAGTTCGGCGATATTTCGCCAGAACAATAGGCGAACTTCAGCGAAGTTCTTTTGCATGATTTTTTCACAATACTGGGGTCAATTTAATAAAACTTTTACAAGTGTAATTCACAGGTGTAACCATTGTTTCAGAGGATGAAAAGAATAGCTACACTTGTAAATTACAAGTGTAAAACTTTTAATAAATTGACCCCTGTAGTCACCCTTATAATTTTATTTCTTCAAACTTGATTAATTATTAATGACTTTGAGAATGATGATTCAACAATCTGAGCAGGAATCATTCTCAAAAACAAGTTTAAAGTTGTAGAACAGTTTTTGGTGTTGAGCCTCTGGTACTTTAACATTATATGTAGCAGGTGGTCTCAAAAAGGAGAATAGCGAGCTGTTCTCAAGAAATAACTTTCGGGCCTTTTTCCAAGTTTACAGATCACGTAAGACCGCCAGAACGCTTTATTCAGTGTTAATGCTCTGTTCTGAAACAAATACATTCAACTGTTTTGTGGGTGTCTGTGTCAGTTCAAAGCTCACTCAGTCTGACGTTTTTATTTTATGCAGGTAGTGGATAATAGTTAGTTTTATTTTAGTGGATAATAATAGTTTTATTTTATGGATAATAGTAGCAAGTAAGTAGCTTTACTTAAAGCGCCACTATGATCAAAAATATACCTTTTCTGTTCTCTTCATATTTTAAAAATATAAGTACTCGTTACTTACCTTGCGAAGTTTCAAGTTAAAACTCGTACGTGAAGTGCTTTTATTTTAACTCTACATTTCGAATTCGGCTTGCCGCCATTACTCAATTCAAAAATGACCGGGACCGAATCCTGAGAGTTGGATCGAGTTGGCCTAAAGATTTTGTGACGTCAATGACTCAACACGTGCCTTTTGGCTTTGTTGTCTGTGTCCCGGAGGGAACCGCGTTGAGTCATTGACGTCACAAATCAAGTCACATGTACCAGATCGCAAACCAGTAGAACGTGGGCTCAGATTTATGAACGGAGTAATGGCGGACTGATTTTACGTGATTTTCGTGGGTTTTCGGCCAGTCTATTTCTGGGCTGTGTAAGAATTATTATATCGACCTAATTTATAACAATTCGCATTTGTCTAAACCTATTAGATACATTTGCGTTTAAAAAAGCGGAAAAGAAATACAAAAATTTTCGTCATAGTGGCACTTTAACTACAAGAAATAGACCTACCTTGAAAATCTTACTGCAGGCCTGAAACATGTGGGATGGTTTCTTGTTCTTCACCTAGATAAAAAGTGTTAAAAAAAAACAATTTTAACCATTAAACTGCTGCCGGTTAGCGCTATTACACAAGCCTATTTTAATATTTCAAGGTTAATTTACAGTCATGAGAAACATGTGTTAAAAAAGTACACAAACACAAACAAAAAGAAAAAAAAAAGTTCAAAAACAGCTCCTGAAACACCGTATTTTTAGTGAATTCTTAAACAGGGAGTAACAGGCTGTTGAAAACTAGACTAGAGTAGCCACTCTTGTTATTTAATGTTGCCCATCTTTCGGCATTTATTAATTTGTTTTAGTAGAATTGTAGGGCGACTTTTAACCACCTGAGCTAATAATATCTTTAGGCTTTCATTTATGCACATAATTTATGACCTTTGCATGGCTAATTTGAAAGTGTTGCTGAAAACAGCAAACTAAGTCAATTTATAATGACCCTATAAGGGGACACTGTCCCGCCGAAATTGCAAAAAAATCGCTTAGCTTATTTTTCCGTTATATCGCCAAATGCCACCAAATATACAACTTAGTTGGATAAAAAGATTCTATAGAGCAAAACAAAAGCAGTAGTTTGAAGATAAAGTGTAGGATTGCAAGGATTGAAGTGGATTACAGTTCATGAAATTTGATTTATTGACAGGCGGTAAAGAAATCAAACTTGTCATTCTTGTGAAATTTTGACCTTTAAAGCCGTTATTTTGTCATTGGTTGATATTTCTTTTGCTTTCATCACTTTTGGAGATTTTTCTTTCTTATTTCAAAATAATAAAGCAAGCTTAAAGCAAGCTCCTGGCCATAATCATGAAAACACGATATTTCAGCCGGGACAGTGTCCCTTTAAATGATGCCATATCAACGAACTTTAAAATACGGACACTTAGCTTCATCCCTTTGGTACACGTCCGTATTAGAGAGGTTCAACTGGTGAGTACCTTGGTGATCATGTAGGAAGTCCACGTGCTGACCCATTCGTTGAAAACTCTGCCTCTGGCACTCCTGTAGAGTGGTTTCGGAAGGCGAGACCAGTTGGGAGTTGTTGAGCTAAGATATCTGTTGACAAAGTTGAAGAACAAAAAAACATACGTCTAACAACGTGATTTCGTGATTTCTCCTCACAGCCGTGCAACTATTAGGGGGCTAACCTGTTTTCTTTATTAACTTGAATTACATCGGTCTTTTGGCACAATCAAAATATGCATAGATTGGCAGTATTGATAGTAGGGTGCATTGTGGAAATGTTGTTACGAATCCAAAATTAAAACAATCGTGTAAAGACAAAAGTTGAGAATCAAGAAGAAGAATGTGGCAGTGCCAGCAAAGTTATGACTTAAAAAAAAAACCTGGGACTTTCTGGCGTGATAGATACAGTGCACTCTCTCTAAGCCGTACACTCTCAGGATCAATTCTAGCTGTCCGCCTTACAGAGGGTTTCGTTACTGAAAGAAGACAAAAAATTTGGCCAGAACCAACCAAAAACTGACTCTGTCTAAGAAAGGTGTCCACCTTACGGGGGTGTCCGGTTTGAGAGAGTTGACTGTATCTGCAATGACGTGTGAGGTTTTCATGGCAATCGTGTTTTGAAAGGTGTGTTTGCAGAAATTTGAATTTTATTTCAAATACAACTTTTTAATGAAACTCTTTCACTTTCTTGGAGAAACGTTTAGAAACGTTTATTTTAGTACCCTTAAATACTTTTGAGACATTTCGGGTGCATTGCTGGCATCATGAAAATCCAACATGGCGGATCCAAGATGGCAGCTGTTCAAAAATGATGACGTCATTACCATGTCATGTCAGTCGCATCAAATTAACATCGCCCTAAAGGTGGTCGGACACCTTATTACTCATGCGCGAAGCGGTATGAGTTAAGGTTTGCCCTTCGTTTTTCTTTTTTTTTCTTTGGTGTCGCATTAGTGCCTGCAAATTTATGCACGCATATTTTATTACTAACCGGGTGGTCGGGTCACCTACAAATTCTACAAAAATGGCTGCCGCGCTCGCATGTGCTTGATTTTCAAAACGCTAGTTTCGTCTTATCGGAATAATGGAAAGAGAAAGCCTTAAAGAATACTCAGAAACCGCTATAGTGGAGAAAAAGGAGAGCTTTAAGCAACAAAATCTAACCTGAGTATCAGGCTTTTGGGGAGGGGGAAAACCAGGAGGAAAGGAAAAAAATGAGAAGGAAAAAGGGATCGAAGATAGCCTGACACAAAAGCTTACAGACGAGTCTGCCGCCCACTCGTTTCGCATGACGCATCTCCGAAAACAATAGCCAATCAAAATTACTTCCTGTCACCCCACTGTCATGTCAACGAACTGTCAAAGAGCGCGGCGGGATAAACAAACTCTCACAAAGGTGTTAAAAAGAATTGTGAAATTTGCTTTGAAAGTTTGCACTCGAAATCTGGGTCGTATGTTTGCACGGTTCCACTATTCTGCGAAACCAACAAAGAATTTTCAAGTGCTTTGAGTGGAAAGCCAGTAATACTTGTAAAATTGTTATGCGGGATAGGCATAATTTTAAGCGTTAACCGCAAGAAGGTCAACTTCAACTTTATGACTTCCATCACTTGTTTACAATAAAGTCTAATATGATTACAAATTAAAAATTAAACACAAGAAGTGATGAGGAGTCTAAAGAAAAGCACAAATGCTTGAAGTAATAGACCCCCAGGTCAACGCTTGCTTTCCAAAAAGTGTGCAATCCAAAAAGTGTGCAAGGAAAATAGTCAACTGTCATACGTTGTATTTGCAAATACAGCGAGCATGCGTTGGTAGTTCCATCGATCAAACATCCGAAGAAATTTCAGATCCATCTTCACAAACTCCTGAGTTAGTTAAGATAAGAGCACAACACCAGCGTTCACCAACTGGAATAACGCCGACGGCAAAGCGGAAAAAAGGAACCGATGCCAGCACAGCTAGCAATGAAACGCAAGGACCCAAGGCTAGACTTGCATAGAAAAGGTCGCTGTTTGAAAACAAGCAACCTCATGAATACTCGGCCGTAAGTGAAGAACACCAAGCACATCTTTTCTTTCAACTACGAGGCTTTCGAGACACAATTCTTGTTCACTTTTCAGTACAATCACAAATATTTGACCTTATAACCTGCTAACCCTAGCTTTAATCGAAAGCTAACAAGCTAATCCGCTTTTTACGTTACATAATTCTCATTAAGGTGTCCAACCGCCTAATGGGCGATGTTAATTTGACATGACCTGTCATGTCTTATTATTTGACCGTCCAAAAATAATAGATTTCCGTGTCAATGTCATGGCTTTATGGCTCCGTCAATTCCAAGCCCGCTCATCCCCCCCCCCCCCCCCCCCCTCCCCCCGGGCATGTCTTTTTTTAAAAAAAAAAAAAGTTGCAAATGCCCCACGGTGGGGTCAGCTTATATTTACAAATCCCCACGGTGGGGCATCTGAAAAAGTGCAAATGCCCGACCCATCGGACAAAATCAAAATTTTTATTTTAATGATTATTGATGGAAGCAATAATTGCTCACAAATAAATGGATCTTTATTCATGCTAGGAATTCTTTCGTTCTATCTCAGTATTACTTACATCCGATCCCTCGTTCGTTCTAATTATTTGTGTTATGTTTCTGCAAAACTTGTGACTCCAATAATTTCCTGTCGATTCTCGTTGTTAATGTTATTAATTTTGATTAAAATTGTGCTTACGTTCAATCCATTTACACGGTAAGGTCGCCGTTGATTGAAACGCTTTTTCAAGTGAAGTTGCTATTGAATTTTTAAATAGCCAGATTCTTCTGTTGCGACATGTCATGATGGAAAGATACCAAGGCCACAAATGTTGGCAAATAAGACGTCAACAAAAAATGAAAATTTGCCGTGATATAGATATTATCTTCTGTGGCACTTGAAAGGTAAGGCAATAGGCAGCCTGTTTTGAAAATTGTGTGAAACTTTAATATTTTCACTTAAAAAGTGCAGGACTCAAACGACATTTATCAACTCAGTTCTTATTTTTTTATATTGGGGGCAATCAGAAAATTAAAAATAAACAACGAAGCATGTACGAATTTTAATATCCAAAAGATAACTTTGTTTTGACAATGCCCCACCCCCGGGCTGACCTATTTTAGCAAATGCCCCACCCTTGGGAAAGAAAAGGTAAAAAATGCCCGACAAATGCCCGGGGGGGGGGGGATGAGCGGGCTTGGAATTGACGGAGCCATTACTACCTAAGTTAGAAAGGGGAGGAAGCGGGAATGCAGTCCCCAGAAGATCAATACAATTCCAGTATGAATAGTTTTAAATCATTTCGTTGATGTAAGGGTTTTGTTCAACTGCAAGTCAGACATAACAATATATTAACTTACTTTGAATATAAGTGTGGCCTGAGTACTTCTTGGACGTGCTCTGGAAATTTATGCCACAGATTATAGCCAGCCCTTCAATTGTAAACAAAAAACGTGATGGTGAATGTTTTGTGCTGCAGTGTTCTGGACGTTAGTATTACATAGCCTTTCAAGTGTTTCACATTCAGCCTATTAATTTAAGTAACGGCAACACGAAACATACTTGTACAAAATAAACGAAAAACCAACTAAATTCATGATTATGGTATCCCTAAACAAATAAAGGAAGATGTTAATGTTTTAGCGCATGTCTTCGTACATTTTATAAAAAAGTTAATCAAGTGAAATGTGATCATCATTTGCTGTATTATTCGCGTAGCTAACGAAGAGTCAACGCAAAATAATTTAAGTACCCGTCTTTCTTAGATTCACTGCACTCATACGTAAGCAGTACTTCTTGAATGGCATATGCAGAACAGTCCTGAAAAAATATGACATAAAAGCACCATATTCATTTAACAAACTACTACCAGAAACCCATAAGTGGGTTGAAACGTGCAACTGTCTCTTGTACGCTTCAAAACAATCTTCCGATTATTCAACTTGCTAAGAAGTTGTTACGGCCATATTTGGAAAATCAAGATAAAAATATTAACCAATCCATTCGTTAGAACAACTGGCTTCCAATCTCCCTGGACCAAGGGGTTTCCAAATATGGTACTAAACAAAAAATGAATATTCAGTAGCTATGAATGCGCTTTACACGTTTCAACCCACTTATGGGTTTCTGCTACTACCAAATATAATGTTTGTTGAAATTGACTCCAGAATATTATGTTCAGACTGATCTTATGGAATAGGCCTACTCCAATAAATTAAAATTGTTACTTTGCTCAAAGGCGTAGGGGAATAAAACAAACAAAACCATATTGAGGTTTGAGATGATTAATTAAAACAGGCAATATTTACATTTGCAGATTATGCAACTAAATTGTTCTATATAATGAAATTATTGCAAAGTACTTTATGCAAGTAATTTCTTCTGTATAAATATAAAAATTACATACATAACGAATTTAAGCGAGTAGATAGTCGCTTATCGTTTTGTTATGTATAAAATTGCTTTCATACATAATGATATTTAAGCAACAAGTTACTTGCTTATCGTTTCGTTACGTGTCACTCGTTGCTTAAATGTCATTATTAAGTGGTTATATAATTATGGAAGTGATTTCCGACTCCTTGAGCAATTGAATGTATTCTATCCTTTGAGTCTTTTGAATGAAAACCTTGAAGTGTGATGACAAGGGTCCCTTGCAAACTGTGTAACCATGGCCATTTGTATTTTGTGGTTTTAGAAACTATCAAAACCCCTCCCTCTTAAGAGGAAAGAGAGGTCTGCGTGCAGAGCTCACCAAGGGTGTGCGAGGGATTCAAGCGAAGTGGGTTTTTTCTTATCAGAGGGTGAAAACCCTAAGAAAATGTTAGCGCTAAAGATAAAAGATAGTTCTTGACAAATTGCCTTATGCTTACCTGTGCTCTTGTATCGTGAGCGGCAAGAAATGCTTGAACCAGCTGATTTATGAGCTCCACAGCAAACTCCGTATCATCACAACCACTCTGAAAACAGTCACAGTATGTCACCTCTTATGGCTTATTTCAATCCAAAAACGTTTATTACTGACTGAATATCTGTCTGACTGCCTGACTGACTGACTGACTGACTGACTGCCTGACTGACTGCCTGCCTGACTGCCTGCCTGCCAGACTGACTGACTGCGTGACTGCCTGCCTGCCCGCCTGCCTGACTGGCTGGCTGACTGACTGACTGACAGACTGACTGACAGACAGACAGACAGACAGACAGACTGACTGACTGACTGACTGACTGACTGACCGACTGACTGGCTGACTGACTGATTGACTGATTGACTGACTGTCATGTCTTATGGATTGTTACCTCAAACACTGTTTGTTCATCTACAGGATCATATGTCAGCTTATCCAACCTAAAGGTTAAAAGGAAAACACACGTTTTTCATACACTGCTTGGAAAAGCTGTTGCCAATGCTGAGAGGACAACAAGCGTTTAATGTCTGTAACAAAAATAAACGTAGGAAGACCCTGACTCCAGTACTGTAAAGTCATTTCAGTGGCAAAGTGAATAGCCTTTACTGATACCTTTTGCAGATTCAAAACAGATAGAGAGAAATAACCGCACATTTCGGTTTATTTCCATTTGATTTGCATAAATTAACATAAATTACGGGGCTGAAACTACGTTTGTGCCAAGTGGTGTTTAAAACTCATTTCTGAAAACAGATTTTCAAAATATTAAAAACTGTGGGAGAAAAATTTGTTTTTGTGATTTCTTTATTTGACATTTCTCTCTGATTGACAGCTGTCGATCTTCCTCAAAATTTGGTCAGACTGACCACAATTCTGTCAAATGAATTTGGTGACTGCTCTAATTCAATTCCTTTTTGGCTGAAGTTCCTAGCGTGACCCAGTTGAATTCTATAAATTGATAAAGACAATACATTTTGAATTTCCGTCAATCAGTCATGTGACCCTATTGGACCAATCAGAATGCTCGAAAAGGTGAAAAAGGTCAATTTTCAAATGCCCATGTCTTTTGAACGATTAGAGATATTGACCCAAAACTTTGGATTTGTATATTTCATGGCATGACATTTAACCAGGAATTTTTGCAAGGCATTTGGAGAGCATAAATTTTGCCGGTGCTGATACCTTAAAAGGCAAGATATTATCTTTATCAAAATGGATGAAAGCACAAACTGACCTGCCAGGATCAACTGCACCCAGTTCTCCAAGACATTCAGCTACGAGAACCTTGGCCTCAGAATCGTTCTTATGACAGCTGGACATAAGCTTGAGAAAACAATGAAAATGAAGTACAGTTTATGCAATCGAAGCCATAAATATCCGCCTAAAAATCACCTATGTGAAATCAACCCCACCTACCCAGCCCATGAATGAACGAATGAACAAAACTCTGCAGAGTGGAAAGCCACACCCTGGATCTCAAAATACCGGTAGCTGGCAAGCCCAAGTTGGTTGGCGTGACACCTTGTCTCAGCACAATAGGCCACTTTGAAAAATACCATTAAACTCTTTAATGTGCAGGTTTGGGTGGTGCTTGATGTAAGCCTGATTTTTTCCAATTTATTTTGTTTTCAGCACGAACTGCACGTGCTATGCTTCAACTTCTTGGCAATTTGCATACCGTGCACATTTGTATACAAACACACAATGCTATGTCCTAGCATTCCTACACGTACTCTGAATTCCATTGTGCCATTCTTACAAAGGAGACTTGAATAATTACACCACCGTGAGGTTGAGCCTGCACATAAAAGATTATTATGGTATTTTTCGAAAATAATGGGCTATTGATCACGGCATTGGCAGAATTAAAAGCAAAGTGGTCGGTCTGTCTCCCACACCTCACACTAGATTAGTATACAGCCCATTCGAGAAAGGTTGTCACAGTGAAGTGTACGCGACAATCTCGCAAGGTAGTCTCACTGGCTATTAATCCTTTCACTCCCAAGAGTGTCAAAAATCAAAATTCAAGAACATTTTAAAAAACTTGTAGAATATTAAAGAACAAATGGTACCATGCAAAAGTACGGCCAAAGAGGTTTAATTTGAATGGTCCAATCATAGGATTTAGACGACAGACTCAAAACTTAGAACTTCTCTACATGTCTTCATAGTTATATCTGGGAGTAACAGTGTTAATTAAAATGACAGAACGATCTCTAAATACTTCTAAAAAATTGAATATTTCTTACTTTCTGACAATCCAACCGAAACAACATGGCAAATACATTCATTGACAAGGTCTGAACTTTTGTACTGGATACCAAAAGTAGTTATGGGAACACTTTCGCCAATCAAACAAGAAATTATTGTCCTCTATTGGTGGGATTTTTTTGGGGTGACTATAATATGACCCAAAATATGCTTCCTTAATTAAGCGTCTTACCACGCTAATAAGCTGTGGGATAATAGGATCAACTGTTTCATTGCTAAGGACATATCCATGCAAGGTCGCCTGAAAACAAAGACAGTAGGTATTATTGTACACACTTATACAAAACAAATAGGTACTGTATATAGAACAAGATGTTATCATGATAACGACGATTATCATTCCACGACTGCTTGATCAGTCTGCAGAAAAATCTCTTGTAAGGGACCACCAAAGACACCACAAAAGGTGGAGAGGTGGTCAATTGTAAAAAGACTCAAATCCAGTGATTTGACTTAAAGAAAGGAATACTGTAATACGAACAAGGGATCACTTCAGAGTGGTGGTCTCTTACAAGACTGAAGTGGGAAACTCTCAGTGTAACAAATGACTGTATCCTGAATTTGAAGATATGCATGTGTCAAACAAGTTGTTTCCTTCTAATTATTATTTTGGCACACACATTGCACAACTACAATTCATTTTTTAAATCGGTCCTTTGATTTAACAGTCTCAATAGGGTAAGCATTTTAGAAAATAACATATTTATAGTTAAAGTTATAAGTTCATTGCAATACTCAATTTGTCATTTTTTTTCCAAGTGTGGAGCCTTGTGGGTAAAGCACTAGTATAACTAGTTAAAGGAAAGGTCACGAAGATTCCCTGACTGAGGAAAGTGGATTGAGAGGCTTTGCATCCACACTAAGAACTGATCTGCCATGGGCAAAATGTCATTCAACAAGAGAAAAAAGTAATAATGCCGTCATCCTTAACACCTGCACATGTCTGTTCGAGTTCCTTGAAGATTCTAAACTTGAAATAAATCATCTTTACCTGGTTGTCATGAAGCAACTGCTTCAGTTTTGTTAATGCATGTCTTTGCACATCGACACTTTCCTGAGCCACGCCTTTCAGAGATTGCCGCAGCTGGGCTTGCAAGTCCACATTCCTAGCTGCTTTCCCACTGCAAGACCTTAGCACAGCACTTACTCTACGAAGTTCTGGGATATCAGGGAGAAAGTAGATCTCATGAAAATACTCCTGCAAAGATGCCTTGTTCTCCACGATTAAAAAATGGAAAATCTGGGTAACTCTTGCAGGAAGCTTGTTCAGGTATGGCAAAAGAGTTACAACAATCTGGCTTAGCATAGGTCCTAAGTTTGAAAGTTTCACATTTCGCACGAAGCTTTCCCATGCATCACATGCCAACTCTGGAAATCCCTTGTCCTGGAATCTAAGACAAAGTCGCAGGATGCCCATGATTTTTACACGTACAGTGGTGATGTACTTTGGCCCCATAACTTCCATTAACTTGGTGAGACTTTCTAGAGCTAGTCTTTTTTCTTCCAAGTCACTGTTGGTTAGAAGTACAGTATTGTAGAAGGCAAGGATACCAAGCAATCTTGATTGAAGGAAATTTGCCTGTGGACACAAAAGACAGTTTTCAAAATATAGTAAAGTGGGCATGTCATGCAGGCCACAAGGGTGTAACCCGATGAAAACATTCCTTCATGGGGTGATGAAACCTGAAAAGACATCAACCTTGAACAAAGCCTCTTGACAGAACGTCCAATGTAAGATGTAAGTAATTCCATATAATAAATCTTGCACTGAAACGAACACATTGTGTAAAAGACCTTTCCAATGTTTTCATTGAGTCCCAAATGGACATGCCATGCAGGCAACAAGGGTGTGACCCGATGAAAACATACCCACTTCTGATGATGAAACCCGAAAAGGCAACAGTCTTGCAGAAAACGTCTTGCAAAAACTTCAGTGTTAGACGTGAGAGATTTCATAGAACAAATCTTGCACTGAAACGACCAAATCTTGTAAAAAGAGCTTCCCGGTGTTTATTAAAATCCTTAAACAGCATTGTACTTGGAACCGATGGTGAAAAGATAGGGCCAGAATATGTTTGAGGAACAGTCCGGCTATCACATAGGGGAGCTTTCAATTAGCAACCACGACGACAACGGCAAGGAAAACGTAATTGAAAAAAAAATTCATGCCCTTTGAAATTGTTTTGCAATTGTGCCAATTTGTTGAATTTGTCTGATGTGACTGAGTTCAAATAGAGAAAGGAAAATTGACCGTCATGTGTTCACATTCTCCAGAAAACCTATACAGTCGAACCTTTCCTTACGGACATCTCTCTATTACGGACAGTTTCCAATGTCCCGACAAAATTCTCACATATTTTCTTTAAAAAAGACCTCTCTAATACGGACCCTGTCTAATACGGACAACGGACACTAAATCTCGGCCCCAGAGAGCAAATTCATAAAAACTTAACCTTTTTATTACGGACACTCTGGTGATCAGGTGATGATAGTTTGAGTAAGTAATACAATTTCCTGTTTGTGGTTACAAACATTTATCGAAAGACGTTTTCAGAATTGTACTTTACATTACTTTTTCAGACACCTCTCTAATACGGACACTTTGCTCTGTCCCTTCGGTGTCCGTATTAGAGAGGTTCAACTGTAGTTTGATCATTTGACGTGGTTATTTTGCAGGGAACTGCTAAGAAATTTACCAAATGTAAAACGCACATGCAGAGGCATTGTTTTCGCTCATCAAACCCATTGTTTTGTGCCGTTCTCGCTGACATTGTCATCGCGGCTGCTAAAGCTCCCTATTAACGTCTCATGTTTTCACATTATCTTATGGGAATGTAAAATACAAAAGAAGTGAACAATGTAAAGGAATAGATGGGACAGATGGTGACAGGATGAAAGATAAAAGAGGAATGAATAGAATTAGACATTACAGCGACAGCAATGATAGAGCTGGATGAAGAAAGAAAAAGTCTCACCAAGTGTTGGGTGGTTTTAAGATCTTTTGGCCCAGTGTTTGTGTCATCCTTTGAGGCCAACATCGCCAATCCACTGAATACCTTGTCATAACTGACACTTAGGTACAGCAACAACTGATTATAAACACTCAGGGCTTCTGACCTTAACAGGCTTCCAAGTTCCACATCTGTCTCTTTCTGGAATATAAAAAGACATATTATAAGAAATTCTTACCTTTTAAAAACTAAAACCTTTTATCTCCTTAGTGTAATAAAATTGAATAATATGTGGATGAGATTTTGAAGTGTGACCATTCAAGTAAAAGTTTTTCAAGAGTACTATCCATTGGTACAGTTTGTTTTTTAGTATTGCTGGCATTTGTCTTGAATTTGATTATGGCTGGCCTTAAGGGTCACACGCAGGGTCTTAAAATAACTGAGGACGAAGGTGCTGCCTTTGCTATGACATCTGCAAACGGTTAGTCCTTCACGTGGCTCGAATGACCACGTAGAAATGGCGGTCCTGTCTCCGTTGGGGACGTAAAAGGACCACTGAGGACGTAACAAAACCCTGGCTGTGACCACCCTCAGTGTCATACATTGTTCATGGGTGTGGTGGGAGAGATGAGATCAACAATGAACCGATAGCGGCTGCCTGAGGCGCCTTCATAAGCTGACGTCTGATCTCATTCTCAAAAGTGCACACTGTACGTAAAGCGCCATGAGACATGTGATGTGTGCGCTACATGTATATAAGTCTCTCCTTTTTTTTTAAGCTAGTGACCAAGAATAATTCTTTCCCAGTATGGTAAGTGAGTTGGTACACTTTAGTTAAGATTATAATTGCTTAGTGTACATGTCAACGTTTTAGTTTAATAGAGAAGGCGAGCACCTGAAAGTTGCACCCCAAAAATAACACAACAAGAGGCTGCTTTAAATAAAATCAAAGGCTTCCTTTACGTTATAACTACAAAGTTTAACTTTATTACCTGCACATATCCAAGAGCTTTCTCGAGCTCAGATGGTGAACACGTCCTCACAAGAAATGAGAAGATGAATTTGAAATTCTCCAGTAGCATCTCTCGTCTGTTCATCTTCAGCTCTTTGGCAATATGTCGTAAGATTGCTGAAGATGAAGGCGAGGCTTTCTTGACAAGATAAGGGATAACGAAATGCAGTGTACTCTGTGGACAAAGAACCACTTTACTAAACTAACACTATCTTAAGCAAATGTAACACTACAGAATAATGTTTATTAAATCATAGAAAGGTAAAGGTAAAGTCGCACATGTATCTAGCATGAAAAAACTAGGAGTATTGCTACCCCCTCCTTCCTGGATGGGATGCTTGTCCGTTGCAAGGTTACCCCCAGCATTTTTTTGTCGCCGGTATGCATTTATGCACCAAAGTGGAGAGAGACAAACTGGAGTAAAGTTTCTTGTCTAAGGAAACAACATGAAGGCCGAGACCAGGCTTTGAACCAACGAACTTTGGATCTGAATTCCAACAAGTTAACCACTACGCCACTGTGCCTCCTACATGTACTAATAATACAAACGTCATGTTCTCGTATGAGGGCTTTAATATCAGCAAATCAAGTCGTTGTTACCACAAATGAGTGAAAATCAAACTGGTTTGAAATCTTTCAAGGCAAAGAAAAATTTAAAATCACAACATACGCCTGTGTAGATATAGCTAACCCTTTGTTGGAGTAAACTGCTTTCCAGACGTCTAACATAATATGTCACACATGTATCTAGCATGAAATAACTAGGAGTATTGATACCCCCTCCTCCCTGGATGGGATGCTAGTCCGTTGCAAGGTTACCCCCAGCATTTTTTTGTCGCCGGTATGCATTTATGCACCAAAGTGGAGAGAGACAAAGTGGAGTAAAATTTCTTGTCTCAGGAAACAACATGAAGGCCGAGACCAGGCTTTGAACCAACGAACTTTGGATCTGAATTCCAATTGTTTAAGGACATGTATTCATTCACAAATCTTTTGAATAATAAGTTCACTTTAACATAATTCCTTCACTAAAAGGGAATCAATTAGTAAACTAGAGAGAAATAAATGCACTACTTGGTTACGTTATGGTAGATTTTCACATTTTAGCCAATGAGGTGGACGGTTTCAACAATATCACAATTAACACCTTTCTGCATTCCTTGCCGTTAGGTTGCCTAGTTCTTACTTGGACCGTTACTTAGACCATTTTAATTTTTATTTTCCTGTGTCTGAGGTCCGTTATCATAATCTGAGACAAAAACAAAAATCAAACGTTTGAAATCTTTCAAGGCAAAGAAAAATTTGAATCACAACATACACTTGTGTAGATATAGCTAACCCTTTATTGGAGTAAACTGCTTTCCAGACGTCTAACATAGTCATTCAAAGGGAAGCTCATACCATAAATTATATTAAAATAGGTACATGTAGGCCAATTGTGAGATAAGGAATACTAAGAAAAAGCCTGAATTGCTTTGTACCTTCAAAAAGGCGTGAACGTCCCTGAATTCAAACACAATGGCAACTTCAGAGATGACATCCAACGGGACTATAGCAGTGGGATCCTGGCTCTGTATCGCATCTACTGCATCCACTACAAACTTGCATATTGGCTGCTTGAATCTTGAGAACAAATATTTCAATGGCTTTCCTTGAAACTTTGCTACTTCTTGTACCTAAATGTAGGAATGCAAACTGTAAGATTAAAGGTTCACTTTGGAACATACACACGCCCTCCCAGATTACCAGCAGGTGATAATTGGGGCCTGCAGATTACTGCAAATGGCACCCAGAGCTGCCGGCCAGCCATTCTGGAGACACAGATGGCCATCGGCACCCTGATATTTTTAACTTTTTAGTTATTTCAGGGTGCTGGTACCCTTTAATTATTATATTATTTTATAATTAATTAATCCTTGTAATTATTTATTTAAACATCTCTGGGTACGATAAAGCTTTTTGTTGTTGTTGTTGTTGTCGCGGGGTCGGGAGAGGGGGTGGCGAGAGATAGAGTCACTTCAATGAGAGACTGCAAAACATCTGCATGTTGAATGCCCAGCTGTGGTCAACGTAGTAGAAGCATTCATTGAACAGATTAATTGAAGCGGCAGCATAATGTCTAGATTCTAGATTCTAAGCTAAGTTGAATCAAACTATTGAGTGTGCGTATGAAATATTATTTTAACTGTGGTGATTCAAATTCAAGCTCTTTAAGAAAAATTATCCATGTGGTCCATTAATTATGTTGTATAAGTTGATTCTAACTATGTGTGTACGGATCAAATTTACTCCATTCAACTGAGAGTTCCTGCGCTGTACGTGCTTGAAGTGCATTTTTACCATGTTAGATAACTCTTAAAAGGTTCACAATCTTATAGAATTGACAGAAACGAAAGAGCAACAGTTGGTTAATGCGTGTCTGCCTCTCCCCCTGACATCTCTTCTTGTTTAAGCGCTATGCACATGAAGTTGTGAGATAATGCACTGACAAAGTGTGCTCCCTAATTTTCCTGTAATGTTGAATTAGCACAACTTTACAATGAACGCTTCATACCTGTTTGAAGGCGACAGCTCTAATAAGCTGAGAGGGTGCAGTCAGGCTTTCCAGTAAGCTCACAATTACAACCAGTAGCAGCTCTCCTTCAGCTATTCTTCCCAACTGTCCAATCGTCGACACAACTGTTTGCTGCAGCTTGCAGTTGCCTTGAGAGGATGCCTCAACAAATACTTTCTTTAGCTTGGAAATGACAGTTTTTTGCATGTTATCGTTTGAGTCTGCTCCTGTTGACTTGACTATATAGGGTACAACATGGCTGTCCAAAGGAGCAAAATAATGCTGTTAGCCTCGACAGTCGTGTGATTTGTAACAATTGAAATTCTAATGTAAATTCTGACTGTTATTCTCGACATCAACATCTGAGTCTTGAAACAACAATCACTTGCAGCAACTGCAGACAATACTAGAAATGTTAGTTCATTTGTCCATGCTTGTACATTGTATATGATGCAGGTCCATTGTTAGCTTACCCCCACCAGTTTTTTGTTTCCTTTTTTTTGCTAACAATGACTTAACACATAGTCAATGTGGGGGTAGTTGTGTGGCCTCAAATGAACAACATGAAGGCAGACACTAGTGTGTTAAAGGCCCACCTTCACCCAAAAGACTTTGCGGTCGTTTTTGTTTTGAAATGTTTCATTGTTCATACGCGTGATCTGATTTGTTGCACGCATTCAAGCGTGAATTTCGTGTTACACGAAATTCAGCACAGAAAGTGATCACGGCGCACACAGCATTTCGGGTGAAGGTGGCCCTTTAAGTAGGTTTAATTTGAACAATTGTCCATCAAAGTGGATTGAAAAGAAGACAAAAAGGGATGGTAACACTGGGATTTTGCTATTTTTGGTAAAAATTGTACTAAATAATTGTCTATGTGCCTTTGTTGATACACAGTATCAGTTTCCAATAACAGGAAAATATCGAGTGATTTAGCAACTTTTTCAAGACACATCGTAAGACCTTAAAAGTTGCAATCTATTTCCGTCCCTGCCATCTGCAATTAAGAAAATTAATAATAAATATAGTCTCATTGCAGAAGTATAGTCATTGTTCAAAAACCCGACAATTCTATTTTGGTTTCCATTGAAACAAGTATGTTTTTTTTGGCTTTTTAAAGTGATAATAAAAATCGTGACATTGCCTTAGTTAGATATGCCACCATGCCTTCACAATGGTGACACAAAACTAACTTGGGTTTTTGATAGCTGAAACCAAACTGAGACTCTAATGATTAATAGGTTTGATTCACCTGAAAGCCATCCTGACATCAAAGTCTGGGTCTTCAATCAGATCAAAACATGTCGCACTAACAATGGAACTGTGAGCTGCAGAGCCTGCAGTGAATGTCATGTGGGTAAAAATTCTCTTCATGCTTTTGATGAAGGTGCATTTGATAGCGGATCCCACATCAGGTGATAGAAGTTGCAGGTATGGAGTGAATATAGC
Source organism: Dendrophyllia cribrosa (assembly GCA_024195265.1). Taxonomy (NCBI): domain Eukaryota; kingdom Metazoa; phylum Cnidaria; class Anthozoa; order Scleractinia; family Dendrophylliidae; genus Dendrophyllia; species Dendrophyllia cribrosa. The sequence goes on along the minus strand of JAJLRJ010000011.1, from coordinate 9,675,589 downwards.
AGCATTTACTACAGCGTGGGGTTTGGTGTCCTCTTCGCCACCTAAAAGTGAAAACAAATACACTGAGACCCCTATTGTATCAAAGTAAACAATAGACCATTTTACAGTTGTGTGCTTAGTACCCTAGCCTTTGAGTGAAAGTGAGGCTAGAGTTGACTTTGTTTTGATACAAACCGTTCTGCTTTTCGTATGTAAATAATGCTGAACAAAACTAAATGGCATAAGAACAACATGATTTACATATGAAAAAGAGTAAGGTTTGTATATAAACAAGGTCAACTTCAGCTTCACTTTCACTCAAAGGACAGGTCTCTAAACAGACAACTGTAAATTTGAATTCAGTGGAGAAAAACCTGTAGGAGAGGGGAAGGACCGAAGGCTGTCTCACATTCACGAGTTGGCTCGTAGGAGCTTTTGATTTACATTAACAGCAAATGTCTGGACTAAAATAGTTCACCTGTTTTCTTTGAAGCATCAGAATCGCAATCAGGACAGAGAAATGTGATGCTGTTACAAACAGCATCGTCAAAACATAGATCCACCTTCAACTTCCTTATCACTGTATTATCTGTAAGTACACATGCTAATGATCCAATAACTTTGGCAATTTCCTCCTGAATAGCACCACCATCAGCCATAACTCCAGGTAGAATGTCCGTCATTAAATGAAAAGAGAAGGATCCAAGAGAAGACAGAAGCAGAGGCAGCCACTTTAGTGCCAACATTTTAGTGTCCGAGGCACCACCCTTCTGTATAAAAAAAATATACATGTAACAAGAAGTTACGACTTTTAAGGGGCTATGTCATAAGGAATCAGATACTTTTTGGTCAAAGTTGTGCCAAAATCATTGACAAGTACGTTTCGTCATGTACAAAATTCTCTTTGAAAATCAAGAGAAAGATATGTATCAATTTTATTATCGAGTTTGCAAAGACATGGGGATTATTTTGAAACATTAATCCTATCATGGCCATCTGCAGCTAAATAAACTTGTTTTAAACAGCTAACAAAACTGGACTGTCATTTTTAGATTTTCTTTCATAATAAGATGTGTTTTAGCTTTTTGAAAAAAAAGGAAGAGACGTATATAGCGCACATATCACATGTCTCATGGTGCTTTACATACACTTGTAGAATGAGATTGGACGTCAGCTTATGAGGTGATAATTCAAATGGTATACTTCTGTGGTACCATTTATTGTGTTGTACAGGTAGCTCCAACTTTTGAGTCTGTGTAGTTGTAGTTTCTCCATGTTCTTATTACATGTAGTTTCACAGTGGAGTTTGACAGTTGCTAACAGGGCTTGGTTTACATTTTTCATTTCCGACATTATAAAAATTTATTTGTTACTATAGGTGGAAACAGAACGAGTTCAGTTTTATTTCAATTCTCAGCCAGACGTGAAATGTGTGAAATGTTCCGTATTATTGTGTGGTACCGACACTTTTTCTGCGAATGAAGTGGTTTCATGTGACCATTCAAATGACCGCTACTGAGCAGCACTTTTGAGTCTGAGGATGAAATCCTACAGTGTGACCATTCAAATGAAAGCTACTGAGCAGTACTTTCCTGTGGTAATGTTTATTACGCTGTACAAGGTGGCTCTAACTTTTGAGTCTGAGGATGAAATCCTGAATTGTGACCATTCAAATGAAAGCTATTGAGCAGTACTTTCTTGTGGTACCGTTTTTTGTTCGGTACAAGATAGCTCTAACTTTTGAGTCTGGGGATGAAATCCTAAATTGTGATCATTCAAATGAAAGCTACATGTATTGAGCGGTACTTTACTGTGGTACCGTCTTTTGTTCTGTACAAGATGGCTCTAACTTTTGCGTCTGTGGATGGAACCGTAAAGTGTGACCATTCAAATGAAAGCTATTGAGCAGTACTTTTCTTAAGTGTGCTGTTTATTACGCTGTACAAGGTGGTTCTAACTTTTCAGTTTGTGGATGAAATCCTGAAGTGTGACCATTCAAATGAAAGCTCTTGAGCAGTACTTTCCTGTGGTGCTGTTTATTATGCTGTACAAGGTGGTTCTAACTTTGAGTCTGTGGATGAAACCGTAAAGTCTGACCATTCAAATGAAAGCTACTGAACAGTACTTTCCTGTGGTGATGTTTATTACGCTGTACAAGGTTGCTCTAACTTTTGAGTCTGTGCATAAAACCGTAAAGTGTGACCATTCAAATGAAAGCTATTGAGCAGTTCTTTTCTGTGGTACTGTTTATTATGCTGTACAAGGTGGTTGTTACTTTTGAGTCTGTGGATAAAATCCTACAGTGTGACCATTCAAATGAAAGCTATTGAGCAGTACTTTCCTGTGGTACTGTTTATTATGCCGTACAATGTGGTTCTAACTTTGAGGCTGTGGATGAAACCGTAAAGTGTGACCATTCAAATGAAAGCAATTGAGCAGTACTTTCCCGTGGTACTGTTTATTACGCTGTATAAGGTGGCTCTAACTTTAGAGTCTGTGGATGAAATCCTAAAGTGTGACCATTCAAATGAAAGCTATTGAGCAGTACTTTTCTGTGGTACTGTTTATTATGCTGTACAAGGTGGTTCTAACTTCTGAGTCTGTGGATAAAATCCTACAGTGTGTCCATTCATATGAAAGCTCTTCGGCAGTACTTTCCTTTGGTACTCCATCTTCCGAATTTGAATTTGAATATTTTTTCATGATGTTTAATTTCGGGTACCGTTGGCAGAGAAAGAATTATAATACATAAGTGAGAATTGATCATTACCAAGACTAAAAGAAACACTTGACTTCTCCAAGTTGGTGCAGCATCTGATGGGAACACTGCAAGTAAGTGAAGACACAAATCCATGCTTTCCTTGTCAATAGCAGGACCCATTTTCATGCCAACCCTGGCCATAGCATCAACTGTCAGGCCAAACTTATGAGGAAGGTCGTTCCAAGACGGATCACTTGTTGACAACCAAGGAATAGACACCAAAAATATCAAGAACTGGCACAAATCCATTGGGATGTGGATTAGATCTGAGATACAGTAAAGAGCTCCTGAAATCTGAACAAGTTTTTGAAAGGATGAATTGACAGCATTCAGTGTGTCTGTGGCTTGTGGCGATTCCTCAGTAACCTCCACCATGATTTGCAAAGATGTTTTCAGAACAGCAACGAGATGGCTCAGATCCAAGCTGGCAAAAAAGTCTGAAATGAAACACAGCCACCATCTTAAGGTACTGTTACAGTAGTACTTGATATATTAATTTTTTTAGTGATCATTTAATACAAAATTCGCATTTCATGCCTCAAAAACATAAAAACCAATTCCAATCAGTTTCAAGGTGTGTTTCCGTTTTTTAGTTGATTTCAAGAAATTGTTGACATCAAATTTGTCGCCACTTCTCCATAGAATTTCCCGTGTTTTTTCATATCTTTAGTCTTTAATAATGTTTCGTGGACTTATTATCTCCAATAAATGTTTACAAGAGTAATCACAGCTTATGGTTTTGAAGAAGAATGTTTATATAGACAAGCTCTGTCAGGTTGTAAAAATGGCAATTTGAGAAGGTAGAAGAAACAACTTTGCAGCAGTGCTCCATTTCAAATACTGTAATAAGCCACCCCTCTTTAGAAGAAGAAAGTTATTAAGCCCCTCCCTCTCCCCATCTTCTCTTTTAAGCCACCCCCTTCCCTCCTCCTTACTCTTGAACCGTGATAAAGTGGCTTTTGTTATTGGTATAAACCAGGTATAAACCATTATATAGGGAAAATAACGTAATTGTAACATTAAAGTTTAATCCTGAGATAACGATGCTTGAATAAAGTTCATATATTAATTATAATATCCTGATAGTGTACATCGTGCTGCATTTTGCTAAATCAATAAGCCCCCCCTCTCTAATAAGCCACCCTCAAAAGTACCTTAAATAAATAAGCCAGCCAGGTGGCTTACATGTAATAGAGATTTTACGGTATTATTTTGTGCTGAACATTATTTTCGATACATTGGTTATGGGTGTTAGGAGTCTGTAACAAAGAAGAGCTATTACGATATTTTCAACATGTGTTCCTAGCGGTAAACTTTCCCTATGCAAGTCTTCTTCATCATTCTGTCTTTTCTAGGGGGAAGTTCAGCAATTTATAAATTCAGTTATTAATATTGTTCATTAGTTGATGTCGCATTACTTGTCGATACTTGTACAGTAAGTGTACCTTTAACATGGCTCAGGTCATTGGTGTTCTTCATGTGATGACTACAGAGATGTACCATTACTTCTATTATCACCCTTATTCCTTCTAGTTCACAAACAAATTCACCCTGGTTTAAAACAAACATATATGTAGGACATTAAGCCATTTGAATGGCCCAAATCTTTTGTATATGTTATGGTTCAAATTTTTCTTTGGTTTAAAAATTTTCAAACTAGACAAAGTTTAATTTTTATTTTCCTTTGTCTTAGGGCGCGTTTGTATTCCGGAATAACAATAGGAAGAATAGACACAAAAAATCCCGTTTTTACGAGATTTGGGAGCCACTGGAAAACTAAACGTCTCCTAAAGTCGTATTATAAGCATATTTTGCCAAATTTACACTGCAAGTGTGCCCAAACAAACAATGCTCAGAGACTATTCTGTTTATTCCTGTTCCGAAATACAGTCAATCAAACGGACCCTTAGATTCATTACCATAATCTAAGACAAAGGAAAACAAACATAAAACTAGTTTTAAAATTTTCAAACCACAAAAAAATTTTAACCACAACATAAAATTCAATAACTTTAAAATAAACAACATTACCTCCTGATAATGACAGGATGGACACATAAAGCAGGTAGTTTAAAAAGGAAACTTAATATGTAGGTATAATTATGTACAAGTTTTTTGTTTTGTGGCAATAATATTACATAAGATTGTACAGTTACATAAATTATATAAGTTTCCTGTCATGTTATTAGGTTAGCAACTATATTCATGTATCTAAAGGCTTGCAGGGGGTAAGTGGCATGGCACTTGTAGGTACGATGTGGGGAGGGAAGTAGGGAGGTAGGTAAGTAGCATGATAGGTAGGTAGAAGGGCTCAGGTAGGTTACAAAATAGGGTGTGGGAAGGGATGTAACTGGCAAGGTAAGTAGCAATGTAAGTAGGTAGGTATGTACGCTGTACATGTAGGTAAATACAAAGGTAAGTAGAAAAGTAGTGGGAATGACGTAGAAAAGTAAGTATGGAGGTAGGGAGGGATGGAGGTACTTGGTAGGGGGGGATGAAGGTACAGAGGTACATGTAAGTAAGGTAGGTAGTATATGTACAGTGTAGGTACATGTTGATAAAATCGTGTACATTGGTGACTGTTGTGCTGGGTAGAGAGGTACATGTACAAACTGTTAAACATATTCACAGAAAACAACTGACAAACTAAATCATAGGACAAATAATCATCAAAATATTGACCAAAGCCTTACCAAGTTTGGCTGAATTACATTTGCTTTCTGCAGCAGTGCTTTCTCAATCTCTTTGAACCTTTCCAATAACTGGGCCATTGTTGCCGAAGTTGGGGTTGATTGTTCCTGTCTGCTATCAGGATGCGAGATGGTGAGTGTTTTTCTTTTCTTTGGAGTACTCGCCTTGCTGTTAGTAATTTTAAAACAGATATCTCTGTCAAAGGATCTTTGCACGTTTTTATGGTAATACTTTTGGAGTGACATTTATGAATATCTAGAACCGTGCTCAGTAATTGTTTCACCTGTGTCATTCTGGTTCATTCTATTGCAAACACCAGTTAAGGTCATGGCCTGGGGGGGAGGAGGGTCCTCCCATATATGAGCTATATAGGTATGTGCTGCTGTGAAGGGTATGGTTTTCAGGCAGTTTAGTCGGGGATAGGGTATAGTAATCAGAGATTTTTGAAAATAGCGAGTCTGGAATTGGTCTAGGATAAGGTAGGGTTTTTCGGTGTTTATAGTCTACAATAGGGTTACAAAATGCAGCTAAAAATGGTCTAGTATCGGTCAAGGGTCTCAGAGTCCCAGCAGCACACCCCCACCCAAATATTTGCTGAGTACCCCCCCCCCCCCCCCCCCCCCCCCCCCCCCGGAGGGGGGGCATGGTGCAACTTTTCTTGCAATGTTGCATGCAACAAGATTTTTTGGGGTGTCACACGAAGCAATAATTGTTTTTTTCTTTTGTTGCGTGCAACATCACAAAAGTAGAACTAAATTCTATTTTTGCAACTGTTGCGTGCAACATCACAAAAGTAGAACTTGATTCTATTTCTGCAACTGTTGCATGCAACATCACAAAAGTAGAACTCGATTCTATTTCTGCAACTGTTGCGTGCAACATTACAAAAGTAGAACTCAATTCTTTTTCTGCAACTGTTGCATGCAACATCACAAAAGTAGAACTTGATTCTATTTCTGCAACTGTTGCGTGCAACATCACAAAAATAGAACTTGATTTTATTTCTGCAACTGTTGCATGCAACATCACAAAAGTAGAACTCGATTCTTTTTCTGCAACTGTTGCGTGCAACATCACAAAAGTAGAACTCGATTCTATTTCTGCAACTGTTGCGTGCAACATCACAAAAGTAGAACTCGATTCTATTTCTGCAACTGTTGCATGCAATGTTGCAAGACAAGTTGCACGGTGTGTCCCAGCCTTTACAATTTTAATTGCTTGCTTGACTTCTTGGCTTTTAAACAAGATGCTTGTTAACCCATTGACACCTAAACTGCTCCAAACTGCCACTGAGGGATGACAGTCCTTGTACCATTGTGGCATCATAACTTTTAATGTCAAAAGATGTTCTGGATGACCAACTTGTGCAGGATGAAGAAATCTTCCAAAGCAAGCCAAATGAGAGTGCATGATCCCCTCAATTTGGCCACAAGGAATCCAGTAAAATTTAACTAGCAAAATCAAAGAAAAATTTGGTCTTCCTGCCAATGGCCACTTCTTGTTAACTATTTTCGTTCATAAGTGAAAGGCCCACAACAAGGAAAAAAAGAACTGGAAAATCGAGAAAAAAGAAAACTCCAGCTGGTTTATTGTTTTCTCCTCCAAAAAACTGTCACAAATTGACTTTGTGCGCATGCTCAAAATGAAAAAAAATTGGATACCGTGTAGCACTTTCATTTTGCAGGGTTTAATTTTTGCAGATTTTGAGGATGGTACTTGATCCGCAAAATTAAGTTCCAGCAGAAAAAAACACCAGCAAAATTAAAAACCGCAAAAATTTATTCTGTTAATATATTCAAAAACGGCTTTTAATCCACTTGTGTTACTTTATATCATACACTGGGGTAAAAAAGAACTTTTATTTTGATATTTACATTGAGAAAAAGCATTCGGAGCTTGCTACAAACAAAACGAAACGATAAAAGGCTAAGTCAATACCTTTCCAGTCTTAAAGCAGTCAAAAGGTCACATTAAACTTGCTCAAAATAATGGGTCATCCGAAGGAACATTATTTTCTAAGGCCTCTAGGATGCCACATTTTTTCCACTACTTGAAAAGGAAATTAGCTCCCAGCGGATATTTCAGTTAATTCGAGCAGCAAAAATTAATTTGTTCCGCAAACCTCAAAAAATCGCCAATCCGCAAAATAAAAGTCCCGCAAAAATTTCATGCTACACGGTATAAGTTATTGGCTCTTGAAAGAAAAGGATGTTCATTGAATTATGATGTTTGGCCAGTTTGGTTGCAATTTGACCAGACAGTAGTAAAAAAAATGGCAATAGTGGCAAAAGTTGCTTTGAATTGCCAGTTTTCCCTAAAACTCTAGTCTGAGTCAAAAGACCATTACCTCGCAGTTCCCACCGCACTTGAATGTTTGTCCATTCTAACATCACTGGGCTGTAAGTAAAACACAATTATTTCATATAAAAAAACACAAAACCGATAAGTCAAAATGATGTCATTGCACTCTTTTCCTACACTTGATATTTTTACATATATCCCTATTTGAAATAAATAGGATTCAAAAATATATGTAACAAATGCATTACATTGTACATTCAACATGTTCTGGGGTACAAGCATCAGGATTTTCAACTTAAAATGTGGAACTTGCCGAGAATTGAAGCGATGTGCCTTGTGGCTGCTAATTCCAATGTAATGGGGGATACACTGTACATGTGTACTTTTCCGTACTTTCCCAAGTTTGAGTACAGTAAACACCCAGGTACAATAACCTACTGTACAAAGTCAGCCTGAAAAGCTCATTATTTCAGTTATCATATCAAACTTATTTCCCTCTGCGTTGAACATTATTTTGCTCAGATACTTAGTTTGGAGAATTGAGAAGGAAAGTTCTGTCCTTCAATCCAGACAATTATTTTCTCAGAAAAATTACCTACTGTATCTCAAGAGGTCTCAAATAGAAACAAGGTGTTAAAAGTATTTATTTGAATTAATTTATAATTGAGCTGATCTTACAAATAACAACCTATTTCAATTGTCAGGTTGAATGGGTTTATAATGAGGGTATATAACAGGGGTCTAATTTACAAATTTCAGCCACCCCATAGATTCTTATTATCCACTACTCTAGGTTCTTATGAGTGGGTGCATGTTTACTGTAGCCAATTAGACTGCGCAAAAAACACTATGATTAATGTCTAACCACTGGTTTGGTGTAATACTAATACAATGTAGATTATAGAACTATTATTTTAGTTTCTTTGTTTTTACCTTGATAACTAATGGAGATTTCTTGATGGCTGTCCCTGCATTTACAGCTTCACATAAACAACTCACCAAGAACTGCAAATAAAATAAATGGAAAAACTACATGTACATGGCATGCACACATGGACAATAGCATAAAACAGAAACAGGAATCTTTTGAAAGGCAATTACACTGTATATGAAGGATAATGTACCTGCTGATCTTTTACAGCACCAATAAAGCTGACCAGCTTCATGTTTATGTCATTTTTTATGGAGAGCTGTGTTAAAGGAACTGTGTGTCCATTACTTACTGGAGTACACCTGTAAATTTGGGTAATAAACCGGCATACAGCCTTCTACAAAAAAAGGACATAGAAAGCATCTCATTATATTGTAACATAGTTTGCTGCATGTACATTGTACAGTGTGTGTACTGTACTGTGCTGTAGCTTGGTAAATCTGCCTTGAGTCCATATAATTCTGCAGGTTTGACTTCTTGGTCATAACAAATCATGCAATAAAACATGTTTTAGTATGTACAAGACATATAAATTATTACATGTAACTTTGGATGACTGTGATTAACATTGCCTTTTTAGTAATAACCTACAGGTAGAGCTGCTTGCATTACTTGTTCAAAGTTCATGTTGCAAAAAATGTTGCCTTAAAATACATTTGTACTTTGAATAATAAGTGTTGTGTTCTTCCAGAAAATATCCATATCCCTCCTGGCACAGAAGACTTTTTTGGTTCAGAACCCTCCCACATCCCCACCCCCACCTCTCTGGAAATTCCAATTTAGTTGCAACCTTTTATTAATACAAACTTTCTTTGCCTTTTGAGATCTCCCTCCCCCTCAGAATTTCTTATGACGTTCCATGGGGGGAGGGGGGATGGATATTTTCTGAAACTACACGTTATATTCAGTTCTAAACTATACACTAGCTACATGTACCTTTAGTTCTTGGGTAACAAAGATATGCAGACCATTGCTACAGAGAACCTTTCTGAGTGAAAGAAGAAAATGATTGACATGCCCCACTGGAAAAGTATAGTAAAGGGCAGGCTGTTCCACTTCTGTGCTTTTTTGCTGGGTGTGCTCCTTCCTCGTGGCTGACAGGACCTCTAAACACTTTGCAACACTTAACTCCACTCCAATAACTTTTTCCCTGCATAAAATTTAGAGAATTGCATTAGGAATTATCATTCTGATTCTACATGTAGCACTTACATGTATGTACATGTATCTCTAGTAAAATAACTTCCCCGGATTTTAATATTTTTTTATTCTGTTTTCAGCAATGCGTTTCAGGGTCATTCCACAGTATTCCGTATGTTGCGGAGGGGAATTTTAGAGACACTTATCTTGTTATAGTTTTATAGGTATTTGTCCTTTTCTTCTGGTAACCTATTGAGGCTTTAGGTCTTCAACAAGGCTACCTTTGCTACTGTCCTGCTTTTCTGTAAAATGCCTTTCTTAGATCACAGAGCTTCAAAAGAGGTCCGTTGCGGAGGGGAACAGAAAAATTGGTGTTGTTTTGTTTTTAATTTCATTCTTAGATTTCTCTGAATTCTGAAATGTTCTCTGAGCGTAATGGATTGGTGATTTTTCTCAATGTATGTTTATTAAAAAGATCACAAAAGGAAACTCAAGTGTTCAGTGTTTTCTCAAGGAGGCAGGATATAAGAACATCATCCACTGTTGCGGAGGGGAAGTTGCGGAGGGGAAAATTTGTCCTTTATAGTTATTCATATCAAACAGAGAGTTTAAAGCTATATGATTAAACACCCAGGTTTTAAAAATATTGTGTAACAGTTGCAGAATGGCTTTCAAATATCTCAAGCCTTCCCACATTTTTTTCACTGTGTCACAATAAGGGGTAATTAACATAAAACAGTTTACCAATGGACTCAAGGGGGTGCTACCTCCTGCTTAATGTTTTTTCTCCAATTTTTTCAAGATAATTTATTGTTAGCTCATGCTGTCTTCAGTAGCTGTTTATTTATCTTTAAGGCCCCTTTTTTATAAAGGTTGGCAACAACAGGTTGCCATGGTAACAAAATATGGCATCATGAGTAGCATGAGGTCAAGCCATTTTTCAAGAAAAATGTGTGTTTTTCACCTTTTTTTCGGATAAAAACATAAAATACTACCAAAAGTAGCAAAATGTTTAATTGTATCATATTTTACAACTCTAGCAACATGAATTTGCAATTTCTGCATATTCCCACTAAATTTAACTTTTTCAATAAATCCAAGATGGCGGCCATCTTGGCAGCCATTTTGCACAAGTCCACAAGTCAAGCTTAAGGACTTCGAGAAAGACTATGCCAATATAATTTGCCATTATTTCCCCACAATACAATCCCTGTCAGTGGATATACACATGTAAAGTACTGGATGTGTGAGAAAGAATGGTGTATCTTGCAGAACAGAATTCCCCTCCGCAACAAAATTTCCCCTCCGCAACAGAAACAAATCAATCTCCCTTAACTACAGCTTTAAACATAAAATATTTTTAAACATAACACAACTTAGCCTTGGCCCAAAATTAAAGTTTTGAAAATATGATGTTGATTTTATCATTTACAAGCATACCAACAAAACTTAATTAAGCCAAACTGTTGCGGAGGGGAAAACAGCATGTGGAATGTTGTCTGCCATTGTCACATTGGCAGAAATATAAAGTTTGACCAATGTCAAAGTTACTTTGTCTGAAGTATTTTTTGTCTCTGACCAGATAAGCAAAATTCCAGTTTTCTATTTTATACGAGCACAATATTTAACTTTCCCCTCCGCAACAGCTATTATCATTATCGTTGGTAATTAATGATAATTTATGCATAAACAGCAATTGACGACAAACATTCCTTGTTATTTTTATAAAATATAACTAATATGGTACCAATTTATCAGGTATTTGAGTAAATTAAGCAGCTTTGATTTTCAAAAAAAGTTGTCCAAATTACTGTGGAATGACCCTTCAACAGCCAATTGGCACAATCGTGTGTTTGGAAACTTGAGTTGCATTATTGCACAGCAAAATTTACCGAGAAAAATGTTGATTTATTTTTTTCAACCAAATTTTACAATAACTTTGCTTACAATAATGCAACTCAAGTTTCCAAATACACAATATTGTGCCAATTGGCTGTTGAAACGCATTGCTGAAAACAGAATCAAAAAATATTAAAATCCGAATGAGAAAAACGCATTTTTGTGATTTCCCTACATGTATTTGGTAATTCCCTATGATTGACAGCTGTCAAACTTCCTCAACTGTTGACTTGACAGATCAAAATTATAATTTTATTAAAAGAATGTTTCTTTTAATATAATTTTTTTAATCAGTTTCTTTTCATTTGAATTTGCTAGCACAACAAAGTTCTGCTACAGAAACACTTGAAAATACAGTGTACTATAGTTTGAATGTCCCGCCAAAGGATCATGTGACCTAATTCAACCAATCAGAGTGCTCAAAAGTGGTCAAAAGGCCAAATTTTGAACGTCCATATCTTCTGAACGATTTAAGATATTGACCCAAAATTTTGGATTTTGAAATTGGACATCAGGATGCTTACTGAGACATTTTTGGGAGATATTCAGAGAGGGCAAATATACCCTGGGCAGGTACTGTACCTTAAATATACAAGATTAGTGCTTAAGATCCAAATACATGTATCTTGGATTCTATGCTTACTGGCCAAGTTTTGTGAAGATGTACTCCAAACAACCAGAACTGTTGTGACTTATATAAATGCTAAAATGCCATGTTTAGATGACACATTTCGAGGTGTCAGCTGGCCCCACCATAGTGCCACGAATTAAAACTGTTACCTTGCATTGGCTGGTAATTTACCAGTAACAGAAATCAATAACTCCAGTAAAGAACAAAGGTTCTTAACAAAGTGATCCAGGATATGCCTATTAGGAAGTCCAGTCCAAGGTAACAATCCAGTCATTATGTCGAGTGCTGCCTGTGAAAGATACACAAAATGTAGGCACATCGTTAGGACTGCGTCTATAAAGCCTGCATGGTTCACATAAATTATAATGCTTAAAAGCCATGCATTCACTGTATGATGCAGTTCAAATGTTTCTTTTAGTTTGAAAATTTTCAGTTTCTTTTGTGAGATTATGGTAATGGGTTCTTAGACAAAATAAACTAAAAATTTATCACACTGGTACCTTGAAAATTTTCAAACCAAAAAAAAATTTACACCACAACAATACAATGTAGACTATAGTATACTTTTTTTTTTTACTATTAATAGTATACTTGCCAACTCACACGCATTATAGATCGAAAACATTCATTGATCATGCAGAGTTTACCACTAACCACCTTCAGTTTGAGGACACCTCTCTTTAAGGTCGCCATGTTGTTTTTCTGAACACTGTAGCGAGCAGGACAACTTGTGTTTTGTTTACTGTAATTACTCAAGGAGTTCTTGTAAGAGGTAGTCTGTGTTTTACCAGTCATGTTCAGTTTTGTTCGAATGTATTAATAGTAATTTCGTTGTTTCGTTTCATTTTAGAATAATTCCTTCATCGTTGTCAATAAAACTGTTTTGATCATTGAAGAGGCTATTTCTTTAGATCACACGCATGCAGAACAATTTCTCACACCGGACTACTTGTTAATTAACCAGTAACATGAAAAATTGAATTCAATTTCCACCCAAAAATAGTCCAGTGAATGGTGCTAAATGTCACGTTTGAGTCCTAAATAACAAGCTAAAAGATCATGCTGTGATTTCAAGCTTCACACTGCGACATTCAACAACCTTTGGAAATCATCAGAACATCTTCGGAAATCTTCAGCAATTTTCGGAAATTGTCGGAACATCTTCGTCACTGTTTGGAAGTCCTCAGAACATCTACGGCACTGTTTGGAAGTCCTCAGAACATCTTCGGCAATGTTCAGAAGTGGTCGAAAATTTTTTGGAATCTTGGGTAATTATGAATACGAAAATCTCATGCATTTGACTTTAGTTAGGAATAGTCAGCGGGTATACTATAGGAAAAGTCAGCGGGTATACTATAGGAATAGTCAGTGGGTATACTATAGGAACAACAACAAACCTGCTTAATATTGAGGAGACCTGTCTGAAGCAGCTGACAACTGATTTTCCATAGTTTTTCTACATTGCTCTGGGCAAACTGGTAAACATCACTGATGACATTGGCAATTATCTTACTGTAAAATAAACAAATTATTTAATTAAATACAAATGAACATAACTTTTGTTACAATGTCACAAGTTAGTAATTAACATGCAATTCACATCAAAAAGTAACTAGATAGAAAATAAATTGCAAGTTGAACAACTCAAGTAAGTTGTGTTCTATGTACTGTGGGGTGGTGGGGTGGTTATGTTGCAGGTAATATCCCTTCTCAGGTTGAATCAATATTCAATGTAGGCAGAAGCTCATAGGTGATAAGCTTCTGACATACATTGTACAGTGTAGGTTAACCCAGTATTCAATATACATGTAGGTTAAGCTAACCCTAATCCCAGCACAAAGCTAACTGGGCTATAGCTAGCTAACTCTAACACAAAGCTACATGTAACCCTTGCTAGCTACATGTAAGTAAACTCTGACACAAAGCTAACCCCAGCTAAGTAAACTCTAACACAAAGCTAACCACTGCTAAGTAAACTCTAACACAAAGCTAACCCTAGCTAAGTAAACTCTAACACAAAGCTAACCCTAGCTAACTCTAACACAAAGCTAACCATCACACCACTCATGGCTACATGTATTGTGCTACATGTGACAGTTAGCTTTGTGCTAGGGTCAGGGTTAGGGTTAGCTTACCTACAATAGATTGAATACTGGATACACATTTGACCTAGATTGAATACTGATCTAACCTGAGACCGGATTCTACCTGCAACAGTTACACCCTCTATTAAGCAGACCCCTGCTTGTTGGGTCCCTAAATTTTCTTCCCATATTATTTTATCGAAAACAAACCTGTATTCAGCGAATCGAACCCCTCTATTACACGGACAGTAGCAAGAGACCTGAGGTGAAACCTGCATTAAGCGGACCCAATGACTATTAATTTGACACCAGCTGCTACTGCAAAATGAACCTGTATTCAGCGGACCCCTCTATTAAGCAGACACTAGCAAGAGTCCCGAGGATGTCCACTTTATACAGGTTTCACTGTAACAAATAAACTTTATTACACATTGTCTCATATGAAAGGGTACCAGCAACAAAATGCTGTAGATAAACCCTTCGATCAACCAGCATCCAATCCAGGGGGAGTAGTAATACTATTAGTTACCTCATGCTACTGAAACTGGGTTAAGCTCAGGCCAAGTGGGTCTCCTGTGGCTCATGAACTCGTATGACTTTAATCTATCTTTATCAACAACACCAATGTGTACTGTACTATTAAAGATGATTAATGGGATACACTGTACATAGTTTATTGCCTTCTTACATGTACATAAAGAGGTAAACTCGTATCTTAGAAATCGTATCAGTAATTAATTAGTTGTACATATTAAATTAGCTGTACATAATTTAAATTTTTTTTTTATAATAGATTTTATCTTGTTTTTATACTAAATTGTATTGTTTTTTATGTATTCTTTAATATTTTAAATATTATTGTAGTTTATACCAGATGAAGAGCCACCTTTGTGGAAACGCTGATATTAAACCATTATTATTATTATTATTATTATTATTACATGTATGTACATGTGAGTATAAAGTGATCCAATTACAATCAAGTCCAAGTCATGTTAATACATGTATATTCTTAGGTCAAATGGTAGTGCATTGTTGAATAGAGTGCTGGCAACACTGGGAGCTCGATCTTTTCATGTATCGGCGCATCCATAACGGAGCAATCTTTCTGCTCACAATCACATCATAAAACATATCTTTTTTGAGCAGCTTTGAGAGGTTACAGGTGTATTTATTAGTTTTATTTTATTTTATAATTTATTTTTTAGTTTTGTTTCCTTTCATATTAAAAAAATTAAGAATTGAACTGAAACATCAGCATGTGCGACCCCCCCCCCCCCCCCCCCCCCCCCCCCCACCTTCCCTCCACTCCCCCTGCCTCCTCTCTGGACACCCCCTCAGAGTGAATTACATGTAACTAAGGTTCATCAGATCCTTAGTTATCCCCACGGGCATAGAGCTGGAATAACAACAAGGATATAGCTAGCCTATTGCAAACTACAAACCTCACAGCTTCTTGTAAAGCATAGCAATCCTCTGCATGCTTTATACACATCAACTTTTTAACCATGTTCAGCTCCTCCTATGTGAGATTGGAAAAAAAATGAGAAAATATGTGAGTGCTATGATTAATGAGATCAAATTCATTATACCACCACTATGCACTCCCCACATGGTCCACCCAGAGCCCGAATCATACAACAGACATTCAGTGTAGCCCCTGTAGAGCAGTTTTCAATTGAGTGTCTAAAGTAATTTTGCAATTGCTTTGGTGATGCATTGCTTACGCTTTGTGATTGGCTAAAAAATCTCATGCAACTTTCTCAACCAATCAGTAAAAACCAAAACCAATCACAACTTGCCTACACATGTTTTCCTGGGTTCAGTGCCGGCTACATGTATTTGCTTTGCATTGTGATTGGTTCATTGGGTTGTTTTCATCCGTTGTTATTGGTCAGAGTAATTACTTTGGTTTTTGAAAACCACTCTAAAGGGATGGGGTTATGTCACTATTTTAGTGTTACAGTGAAACCTGCATTAAGTGGACACCCTAAGGGATCCTCGCTAGTGTCCACTTACACCTGTAATAGAGAGGTCAACTGAATACAGGTTCATTTTACAGTAAATATGGGAAGAAAATTTAGGGACCCAAGTGTTGACATGTCATAATTTGTATAATTTATGCGCGTAGTTAAGGACCGCAATGCATGCATGCATTTACCATCATGCCTTATGGGTAGAGAAGAGCATGTGCTCGGGTTGTAATGGCTACCGTTCTGAATTAAATGTTGTTGTGTTCAGTTTACCTATTTGTGACTTATCTGGTCTACCCTGCCTTGGGGCAATCAACACCAAGCAGCTGGTGTCCACTTAGTAGTGGGTCTCCACTTAACATGGGTCCACTTAATACAGGTTTCACTGTACTTTAACTCTATTTTGCCTGGGGGGGGGGGGGGGGGGGGGGGGGCACAAAGTGCCTGTGCTAACTTTTAACATTCATAACTTCCTTAATACATGTACACTGTATGTATTCATTACATACATGTATGCCATCAAACTTTGTTACTTTTCCTAAAATTTATCTGGCAACAATTTGATATGACAATCATTTTATTGATCACGTGACTTGATGTTTCCAACAAGATTTTGACAGCCATGTACTATTTAATTTTTGTAATTTGCCTATTTTTACCTTTGAATGAAGAAAAACAATGTTTACAGGTATAACTTTTACATTTATACATCATTTAGCATTTATTTATTGGTTTTGATTAATTTTGAGTCAATTTGGATCACAGTTTTTAAGTGGTTTTGAAAAATTTGTGTGGACCGCAAAGGAGGAGACAGTTTTGCTAGGTTTCATTGTCATGACCTTAATATTCTTGAAGTTACGAGGGGGGAGGGGCCCCCCCAGGCTCAGGAACTCAAAAAAAGCCTAGGAAAAATAGCGTTAAAATACCAAAAGACATCTTAAGCCCGGTTTCCATATGATCGCTGCGATCGCTACGATCGTTGCGATCGCTGAAAAAAATAGTTCAGCGATCGCAGCGATTGATGGTTTCCATATGATCACTGCGATCGCTGCGATCGCTACGATCGCTGAGAAAGTGAATGAAGATCGAGGGGACCTGGGTCAGACAATATCGTTTCGGGCCATTCTTGAAATTAAACGTGGCGGCTGTGAATTGTTTTTAAAATTTGTTATAAAGAGAGTCGTATCTTTGCACTTCTTCCATAAAAAGGGCCAAATCGCACCCTTTGAGTGAGCGTACGCAGTGCATCCTGGTATTTTTGCTGTCGCTGCGATTGCTGCGATCGCTGGAGAGTGGTTTCCATATGATCGCTACGATCGCCACGATCGCTGAGATAGAATCACAGCGATCGCAGCGATCGTTGTCGCTGCGATCGCTGTGATCGCTACGATCGCCGGAGAGTGGTTTCCATATGATCGCTACGATCGCTGAACCTTTTTTTCAGCGATCGCAGCGATCGTAGCGATCATATGGAAATCAGGCTTTAAGTTTACACAATGTATATCAGTGGAAACCCCAACATAATTAACGGTCCAGTTTAAAGTTTAAAATTATTTTACTAGTGCTCTAAAAGTACAATTCATGTTAAAATATGTGTCTTGGACTGAAGATACATAGCCAGGAGGGAAATGCATGGCATCTTGAAAAAAATCGCGCCAATCTTACAGTAGTATCGCTTGACTCTGTTCTAAGTACTATAAGTTGGAAAACTCCCTAAAACTCTGATTACTGACAGTTATTTTCTCTTCAAACATTTACTTGATATTGTCCTCTTTAATAGTCTTTTATAAGTATTTTAATGTGTGACAAAGGTACATATTTTTAATTTGGGCAGGTTTTAACCCCAAATCCCCATGACATGCAGACTGTACATTGTAGATCCTTTCAGTTATTAGCCTCACTTACCTCACTTTCACAATTTTTTGTCAACTGAAAATGTCCGAGGTAAAGTGGCAAAGAACCCATAGGAGGACTTCGTAAACAAAACAAAGCTTCATCTATAGTTGTTAGATCTGTCAAGAAAAGGAATTCAAATAATCAGTTTGATCAGTTTTCATAGACTGTTTTATACTTACACACGTAGTACATGTACATGTATTTAGAATTTGTCATGTTTATTGGCTTATTTTACAGACACATTTATTTGTTGGTTGAATGTTAGTAACATGTTGCTGGGATAAAAAAAACACATGTACATGTACAATTTTACTGGTAGTAAACCTATATATTTGGACTAGCCTACAACTGTATATATAACATCCAGGGAGTGAATATATTAAGTAATAAAATTATTGTTCTCACTTCAAGCTATCAATGCTTAATGTGTAATTTTTTTTAAACAAGCTCTGTTTGGGGGGATGGGGGGGGGGGGGGGGGCGGTGGTTATTTGTTACCTGGTAGCAACTACATGTATATAATACATGTAGTTATTATATATGTACATGTAACATACATATATACATAGTTATTATGTAACTACAGTACATGAATATAATAGTTATCATTATGGCAATCTACATGTAAAAAAAACAAATGTTAAAAATATAATATATTATACATGTATGTATAAAATATAATTGAAATAAATGTACTCATTTCGATGAGAAAATAGCCACTGGTTAAATATTGAACCTGGTGCAACGGCATGAAGAAGAGAGAACCTGGGAACGAGTTTGCTGGTGACCAGGACAATATTGAACGGTCAGCGGCGACTCTACAAATTTGTGCTAAGCAAACATGGCGCTGTTTTTCTCAAAGTCTGGAATTTAACTTTTGTTTGAAAGTTTATTGTGGGGGTACAATTTTCATACACTAGTTGATTTTTTAGAAAACCACCGCCCCCCTAGGGCATAATTAACGATCGGTCCCTTACTATGAGGAATTCAATTGTCAGTACATGTAGCTTCACTAGTAATACAGCATAGGGGCAACGGGGGTGCAGTAGTGGGAGTTGGATGACATGAGAAATCCTTCAAACCCTTATCAACTACAAGTTAGCCTGTTCCAGGCTCTAAGATTATGAGAACAATCCTGTTTTAAGTTCGAATGTCACCAATTTCTAGGGACAGGATACACGTATTAATTCTCTATCAAAGGCTTACATTGTAGTCCCATAAAAATTGATGGGCTCCCGACAAGAACGTCCTACACTGTAAGTATGTTTTTGGTAACTTTCACTAAAATTGTATGTTTTAGGCCTTTAAAAGCACAGTTTTGTCAAATTAATGATTTATTATTGTTAAGGTACTTAAAACAGATCCAAAATGGGGAAGAAAATCCACATCTTTGAGAAAATGTTTTGGGCCCCTATGACACCCTATGGCCCCCAGGACACCCTACAGTGTGTATCTTTTCAAAAAATATATATTCTGTTCGTAGATACAGTGTAGAAGATTTGTTGACCTGGTTTAAATCCTTTCAGTCATATTAAAATGATCCAGTCATAATTTTGGCAAGTGAGTCCCTTTTGAGGCTAAAAATCTAAGATTTCGGTGAAAATTTTCCTAAAACGTACTTACATATGTAGGACGTTATGTTGGGAGCCCTTCAATTATATGAAAAAGGATCAAGCACCCACCTTCCAGAAGTGACACAAATTCATTCAGCAGCTTGTTGTAAAAAACTAGGTCTTTCCCCTTCACCAGCTGTTTTAAAAATGAATTAAAAAAAAAATGATAAAGTCGGATTACTGTAAGTTTCAACATTGATGCACTCTAAATGTAGCTGGAAGAAACTTGCCCCTTACCCTGGTGTCACCCAGGGTAATAACGTTCAAATGCCCCACATAATCATTATGCACAGTCTCTGTCCAGCCCACCAAGTTTAAGGGTGCATTCCTTTGGGATGATCCGGATCCGGATCACTGATCCGAGATCACTTGGATCACGAAGCATCAAAGGAACTGACGATTCCACTATGGACAAGGATTCATTGGTTCCTTTGATGCAGCATGATCCGTGTGATCTTGGATCAGTGATCCGGATTCGGATCATCCCAAAGGAACGCACCCTAAGGCATGTACACCTAGGGGACCAGAGTGAATTCAAGAGCAGGGGTGGGAAAACTTTTCCAAGACAAGGGCAAGGAGTATCCAACACTGCAACATGTAACCCCATGTAGAGTAGCTTAAGGTTACATACACTGTACATGTACACTGTAGGCTCAAACTAGACACAGGATCTGATTCCAGTAACATTAAAATCTGATAAAATTCAATGTTTAATGTACGAAATATTAATTGCAGTAAAAATATTATTTTGGAAGTGCATTATTACATAAATTACCTGCAGTAAGGAAAGAATAGCCGAAATGGATTTCTCATGTAATGTTGAACAGTCTGGCTCAGCAAGAACACAAAGAATTCTGGACAGGATCCAAGACGTAAAAACTGTCAAGAAAAAATTAATATTAAACTTGATTTCCTGGCTCATGTGTACTGTAGCTAGTGCTGGCCAATACTATCGACTGACATGTCAACTGTTGAGTATTGATCGAGTAGCAGCTAATGCGTCAACCAATGCTTGGCCGATACTGTCAATACATGTAACTGTCCGATACTCATCCGATACACAACTGATATATCTTGTAATTTGAGTAATGATGTGTCAACTGAGTATTGGTCCACTGTCAGTCAACTGTCGGTCAACTATCTGTCAACTACATGTATCGATAGGCTACTAGTCTACTTACATGTAACTACCAGTGATATCTCAGTGGACATGTCGACATGACCCAAGTTTCTTTAATGATCAAGTGACTGATACATATTTGCAATAAAAATATATTATTAAACTTAAGATAATTACATGTATTGCATACATGTACTGTATGTTATTTACAAAGTCAGACAATTCCAACCAGGGGGGGGAGGTCTAGGACTCTAACAGTCCGATGCTGGTGGGTATGTGGGGTACGGGTGACACTGGGACAAACCCTGAGAGCATGGCAAATTGGGAGTCAAGTGACTTTGCCACATTGGCAAATCAACACTACAGTGTACCTATTATGATAATTATACTGTTGCTACATTTTTCACCAATGTGACCACAGAAAAAAAGAAACATAGAGGGTAATCCTCGACTTGTCAGCTACATGTACACCACAAGTAAAAAGTAACAACAGTGTCAATAAAACTTGTTTAAACTTGTTTACTACAGGTACATGTATGCATTCACCTTGTGCTGATTCACAGATCTTGTTGCCCTGAGTGGGAGCTGTACCATGTGAAGTACCAGGCACAGGGTGCAAACCCTCATGAGCACCTCGCGGCTCTACGAATACAAAGCACTCTGGAAATGAATCAAGGCAGTGATGCAAGAATTGCCATATCATCTCTGAATGAGGTGTGCCTCCAGTTTTCCTCGACAACTGAACTGCAACTGCAAAACAAAAGTAAAGAAATATAATGAGTATTTTATTCCTGATTTATATTCAAGCCTCAAGTGGTGTAATGTCAGTGGTTCCAACTCTTGAGTGTTTCATGACAAAATCCTCAAGAATGACCATTCAGGTAGCCCAGCCTAGTCCCTAGGCATTCTCTCTTGTCCAGTTGTCCACGCAAAGTCTGGGATGGGGTGGGCGAGGCTCCCTCAGTGACGTCACGGCTCACAGTAGGGTCCAGGTTTTCACCGAGCCAAGAAAGCCTAGGGACTAGGCTGTACATGTAGGTACATGCAGCCTACAAAACAGGTCCATGTGATAAAATACTCATCCGATTCACTCACCCAAAAATGTACCTGATTGAAATTATACATGTATATTCATGATCTTTTTTCAAAAACAAAAATCTACAGCAAACTTTTAACTAAAAGGCAAAGCATAAACATTTTCAGAACAAAGGTTTCTAATTCTGTAGCCAGTTTCAGAGAAAAACGTCTCAAAAACCATAATAATTACATGTATCCTTACAATGTAGGTGCTTCAAAATCAGAGGGGGGGTCAGGGTCAGGGTTAGGGTTAGGGGGTAATCCCCTCCAGGGTAGGGTTAGGAGGTATTCTCTACATGTAGGTATTCCCCTCCATCTTTCTGACAAACCACAAGAAGATTAAGTGAAATTGAAAACTTACAGTGTGGTATGTCATGAAACTCCAGCAAGACATGTACATGTACACTGTACATTTTATGTGTAAACCTCACAAAAATACAAAATGACAAGGTTTGAAATTCAGCCAACAGTGTAGGAACATGCAACCCCCCCCCCCCCCCCCCCCCCCCCAAACTGGACTTCGCACAGTGCCTAAACTGCAGTGAATAGGGACAAACAGTGTCCTAATTAAATGGAGACATTCAAAGTGCTCTCCTTACCTGAATCCAAATCAGTCAATATGCTGTTGATAAACTCACACAGAAGTTTTCTTATTTCCTTTGCTGACACATTATGCTCCTGAGTACTGAGACTGGAAAATGCAACAAACATGCATGCATATTCAGCAAAATAATAATGTATGTGCAGACTACAGCTGTAAACATGCATGCATGCATACTGCAAACATGCATACATGTACTGTATGATGTGCAGACTGCAGCTGCAAACATGCATACTCAGCAAAATTACAATATATGATGTGCAGTCTGCAGCTGCATACTGCATACATGCATACTCAGCAAATTTTCAATGTACAGTTTACATGTATTATATGCAGACTGCAATTGCAAACATGCATACATGTACATGCATACTGCAAACATGCATACACTGCAAAATAATTTATGGTATATTATGCAGACTGCAGCTGCAATAGGTTGAGTATTAATTAACCATAATGCTAAACCTAAAAGCTAAAAACACAAGGCCCGGCTCAGATGCTGTAATTTATAATCATGTCATCGTGTGAAGTACAGCATGAATTTATATTATTTTATTTATTTTATTTTTATTACAATTTATGGCAAACATTAAAAAAAGAAGAAAATATACATGTGAGCCAAAGGATGAAATGCAAAGGAGTCTAAGACCCCATATAAGAACCCATATAAGACCCCATATAAAAGACGATCACCATGTAAAAGGATCAATATGTGAATCAATTCAGTTGGCCATTTTTTTCCAGCTGAGCAGTGTCGTTTTTAGTTTGCTACGCATTTGTCTGTGAAACAGTCGAAATTCCGCGGAGAAATTCACAGAAAAAAGTATGAAAAACTCAAAACGCACGCAGTTACAACGCGTATAATTAAACTCCTCAAATTTAATCGCTATAAAAACTTTTACAGGATACGCTTATCTTAATCGTGGGGCTTGAGGTCAACGGATACTTCACAAATTTCATTTTGCCCTAGTTTCAAAATGAAGGCCACGTCCGTGAGCCCTTTTATTGGCCAGGAGGAGAATGAATCGAATAAACCATGAAACTCCCAAGTTTACCTCTCCGTGTTCCTTCGTGAAGTTACAGATTTTAGTGTCGCCATAATCGGCGCCAGTTTCTCACTCATCAAAGTAGAGGCCGCCATCATAAGCTCCTGTTCGTTGTCTTAAGGGGAAACCTTCTTAATTGTAACTCTGGAACAGCATTAGATCCCATCGAAGCCGTGTCAATTTCAATCCATTTATTCGCTTTCTTGGTCAAATATTGTATTCGATCACGATTCTCCCGCCATATTGACAACCGTGGAGAACCTGGGGATGAACTAGTCTTAGTCTCCTCGAGAGTTAAAGTAGAACCGCAAAGCGTGCAGAAAAATCTTTCGAAATGTTGACAGGAGATTTGCTCTCCTAAAACTTTAGCTAAAAACTTTTAACTATTTAGTGGGATTGATTCCATCGCTCTATCTCTTGAGCCAATTCTCGCTACTATTAACACTTCTCGTGACAAGATACGTAAAGACAGGGAATCACATCTTATCTATAAAGCTAATACTTTGGAACCTAACGGGATGAACAAACGTGATGGCCGTAGTATATATATTTCCGATCAGTTTTGTATTATTCATTCCACTATAATCGTCCCTCCTCACAGTACCAAGTCTCGGGTACTGAGTTAAGAAATGTATCCAGTTATAAAGATCTTGGAGTTACCATGGCGAGTGACCTGAGCTGGACAAAACATGTTGAAGAAACAGTTCACAAAGCAAACAAGGTACTTGGCCTACTTAAACGCACAGTAGGTAGTAAAAATAAGGATATCTTTTCAATTTTGTATAAAACCCTGGTCCGTCCAATACTGGAATACGCTTGCCCGGTGTGGTCACCACACCTAGCCAAAGACATCCATGAAATTGAGAAGGTGCAAAGAAGAGCTTCGCGAATCGCCCTAGGCCAAAGACGCAGGAGATGGCGTACGAGGACAGGTGTATAATACTTAAATGGAACTCTTTAGAACGAAGGAGAGAATTTCTATCCCTGGTGGAGTGCTACAAGACAGTATTCAATCTGAATGGTCTCAATTTCGGTGATTATTTTGAACTGTGCAGGAGCACTAAGACAAGATCCAACCATCCATATAAGATACAAACTAAATTCGCAAAATTAAATTGCTATAAATATTTTTTTTTGTTAAGATAATTAAGTTTTGGAACGATCTTCCAAGTAATGTAATCAATTGTCGTGATAGTCCAAATGTCAACAAGTTTAAACTAAGATTGAAGAAACACATGAACATTTACTGAATATACTTTTTTAATGATATTTCTGTGATTTTTACATATTTTTATAATAATTAGTTTTTTATTGAGGTTTATTTTTTTTATTATTACTATAGTGATGTATATTTTTTCATTTATTACTAGGAGATCCTTAATATAGGGTTAACCTCCGGGTTTCCTTTTTCATTATATCTATTTTCGGTATTTTGAAATAAAGTATTGTATAACATGTTGCATGGAGTCACAGGTTAAAAGACTTATTTTAAGCAAGTTGAGTTGCTTGAAAGAAATATGTAACATTTAAAGACAATATTTTTTTTCTTTTGAAAGAATAAAACAATACCAATAAATCGAGGGTATTTACCAACTTGTCTTGGCCCATACAATAAATGGAAAATTCTACCTAACATCATACGCTCGTGGACATACACCTTAATACATTTATGCACACTCTATAAAAATATCGTTTTATATTATAAGTTTATAATTAATTGCGCAAATTCCGTAACAATCGTAACGTTTTCTTGTAAAATTCATTAATAATTCATGAGGGTGATGACCAATCCAACAACAGTATTCAAGTCACATGTATACCTTTGTAAATCCCAATACATATATAAACTGTCTGAAAGCACGGGGAGGGTTTGAATAGGTAGCAGGGAAATGTTGGGGTTGATGAATGAATACAGAATATTAATTAGCTTCATTAGTATTCTGTATCTAGATACAGAATACTAATGAAGCTAATTAGTATTCTGTAACTGATACAGAATACTAATTATGTATATGTAACTCAGCCACTAGCTTCTTTGGAAAGCAACCAACAAGAGCCCCCTTCCATTTATTTACTTTTCACTAAATAACGATTTATGCCACAGGCCAGTAAATAGAGCGTTTTCGGGGGATATCGACCGCCGCATTGATTTATTACTTCGCCAATAAATTTGCTAAGCCAGAAGTTTACTGTTTCCGCTGTCAGCTTAATTCTTGAACGTTTTCCACCTTGCAGTTTCTCGCCTCCAAGCCGGCTACAGTTTCATTTTCGGGTTTTTTGTTAGCGCTTGCCTGCTGCCACTGTTCAAATATTTTAACGGCCCACGTCGTGCTGTTTTTAGTGTTTTGGGGAGTCACATCCTTAAGCAGAGAACTTTCTTCCGATAAACTTTGCGGAGGACGAAAGCGCGTGGACGTCATTTCGCTCTTCTAAAATGAAATAAATGTTATGCTAATCCCTTTGCGTCCATCGGATTAACTTCATTCATATAGCAGCCAATCAAATTGAATGTAAACAACATTCTTCACACTTTGTATGACATTCATTTCACAAGTCAGATACAATATTCGCGTCCGATCTGTATGGGATTTACAATGGCTCGCCTTCGGCTCGCCATTGTAAATACCCATACAGATCTCCCGCTCATATTGTATCTATCACTTAAAGTGTATATGACAGATATTTTTTTATTTGCTTGATGGAATCTACATGGCGTTCTGATAAGAAAGTCGAAAAAAGTTATTCAATATCGATTTTTCCTGTCCGTGATTTAGCCGTCTAAACACGTGAAATTTCACTTCCGGTGGGTTACAAAACCGCGCAAGAAGAAAGACTGGAAATAGTCCGCTGTGACGTTAATACAAGAATGTCGCGGTTTCTCAGTTCCTTCTTTTTTGGGTGCGTGTTGCTACAACCATAGACAACACGCCTCAATAGAACCATGTTTCTTCCTCAGGGTGCACCAAAAAATGTGAGGAACCGAGAAACCTAATCTCGTACCCAGATCTCCCACGGTCATTTCAGTACAGTACAAGCACGAGTGAGATCTGGGTACGAGATTATGTATTGACGTCACAGCGGACTATTTCCAGTCTTTCTTCTTGCGCGGTTTTGTAACCCACCGGAAGTGAAATTTCACGTTTTTAGACGGCTAAAACACGGAAAAGAAAATCGATATCGAAAAAACTCTTTTCGATTTTCTTATCAGAACGCCACGTAGATTCCATCAAGCAAATAAAAAAATATCAGTCATATACACTTTAACGTTTAGATGTTCAAGAAAATTAATCAGTCATGACTATTTTGCAATCAGTGACATTTTAAAAGGTAAGTGAGATTACAAATATCCCAGTGGAGGCGTTTAGGAAAAAGCAAAATTTGATTTGATGAGGAATAAAAGACAAACGTTTAGCACGATGGAACGTAATTTTGTCGCTTCGTGTAAAAATAATAACAAAATACGAAGACTTTATTGACTTTTAAATATTGCTTCACACGTATCCGCAGATACGAAAATGATTATAAGAATTAACTGGTGATATCGTGGACACTTGTAAAAATGTTTGTGGGGTGTCGTGCTCACGCTAAGGCGCGTCGCAGTATAAACTTGTTCAAAAATAGGTTTTAAGCAATGCGCTTCTGGGCCGGGTTGTTCAAAGTGCGATTAAGTTAACCCAGGGTTAGCGTCAATTTTGATTCCAGTTAAGTACTCAATCAATGGAGATTTTTTCCGAAGTATTTTCGCCCTTTAGTTTCGACTTTGACTTTTCTTCGCGTGTAGCTTAAAATAGGTTTTTGAAGACACTTCTTACAAGAGAAATTAATGCACCAATCAATTCCAGCTGTTACCATCCCCCCCGGGCCAACCCACGGGGATTTGTGGTTTTTTTTTCATGGAACTACAAATTCCCCGCCCCCGAGCTGCCAGAAACTACAAATTCCCCGCCCCTGGGCAACAGAAAAGCAACACAAATTACAAAAGTTAAAGAAACATATATGAAAAGCACGGTTAATAATGTAACATCATTAATAACGTAACAACAGATCACCGAAAAGAAAGTTGCTGGCTCTGTGAAAGTTCTAACAAAACGTCTATGAATCAGAATGTATAAAGACATATTTAACGTTGTTTCTTTGATCGGATGCACGACTTTGAAATATCGGAAATTTCTGTTTATGCGTCAGCAGCCTGATGCTGTGCTTTGTTTTTTCGTGCCCTTGTCAACTTTGCTTTTTCAGCTCCCCGCCTCAAAGCCTACGTTGAAATTCACATCAAGAAGTGTTTCTTTATACCTTCAAACAAATTCTTTAACTTTGCATTACCTTGGTTTTCAAGCCAATCGCCCACAAAAGTAGTCGGTTTCCCGGCGAATTCTTCCATTGTTTACTGACACGGCGACCGCATGGATCTGGCGATCGGTCAAGTTGTCCCCGCCCCCAACCCCCGGGGCAACACATTGTTGTACAAAATCCCCGCCCCAGGGACATAGGGCCTTACAAATCCCCGGGGTATGCCCGGGTGGGGATGGTAACAGCCGGAATTGATTGATGCATAAATCCTCGGTTGAGTTTTAATCCTGGCCATGAGTGGCCGAAAAATAACACACAAAAGTCAAATATGTGGAATGATTTTGACTTCTGGGCTAACCAAGAATTAATAGTTAACCGAGGATTTCATTTCGCTACTTAAAAAATCTTCTTGAAAGCTAATTTTTAGCTAAAGATAAAAAAGTTATAGTCAAAACTGAAGGGCAAAAAAACTTTGGAACAACTTTCACTGATTAGTTATTTAACTGGATTCAAAATTGACGCTACATGATCCTGTGTTAGCTTAATCGTGCTTTGCCAGAACGAGAAGTTCAAGAACAGTTATGTTTTGATGCATTTTCTCGCTTCATGTTAATATTTCATCTCGCCAAAAGTATAGAGCTTCTTGGAATACTTCCTATGAAATAGGTCATCTATTTATCCATGGTATCTTTGATGCACATACAGTGAACATAGCGAATCTTAGCCTCTAAAAACGTTTATCCGCCTAAACAAAACTTCTCCGTGCTCGACGCTTTCTTAATCAAAAAGCCCGCTAAAACAATTAACCTATAGCTGAAATGTTTCTATATTTTTTGGAATATTTGTCGTCGACAAAAACCAAAAGGTTGACGAATATAATCGCCGGAGTTAACTGTTTTTGGCCGAAAATTGGGATTCCTTAAACAAGAACGGGAAAAAATGGACTAGTTTGACGATCTTTAGTTTTCGTGATTTTAGGCACTCGCGTTACAAGAAAACTCCAACAACAAATACAATTTCTGAATGCTTAATGAATCTACAATCGCTCTATATTTTTTGCGAATTTCGAAAAAACCTCCAGTCTAAGAAACATTAAAGAAAGAAGACAGATTCCGCGCATGAGTAAACAGAGGGTCAACAGAGCGTCATGATATTAATATCGGACATTTTTTTATCACATGTTGTTCTTCAAAACGGTGTTTGCGATTTCTCGAATGTGGTTTAATTTTTTCTTATCCCCTCCAGAAGTTTAGATCTTAACGCGGGCGCATCTGTCTACAACAAATATCATAACTTTGAAACGGAGCCGAAATTTAAACAACTCCAAACACCGTTTTGCGATCGAATTATCATAAAACATGTCTGCCAAACTTTCAGCTTGAACATTAGAGCGCGTAAACGAACCAGATTTTGGTTTAATGGTGAATCCCTACATTTATTAAGCTTTCAGAATATGCATCATGGGTTGTTGGGATTTTCTTATAACGCAAGCGCATAAAATCGTTACAACTAAACATTGTCAAACCACCTATATTGATACCCTAAGAATAGCCAAATAAAAGTGTAGTCCTAATCGAATACCCCTATTTTTGTGTAGATTGATGATAAATGGTTTTCAACCATTCAGAGAAATACAATTTGCGAACATTTAAGCAACTGTTGTATGTTAAAAACAAGAACAACAGAAAAGGTAAACAAGCATACTGTGAAAAGGACAAAGAAGGTTTTAAATTACACTCACATTCACTCTTTTAATTCATGTATTCACACCTAAAATAAAGAGATTGTAACAAAGCATTAAGTGTTAAAACAAGGTTACACAGCTGAAAACAAAGCAGGGAGCGTTTGGCGCGGGAAATGTCATGCAAGCTGGGGCAATGCCGTGCTGTGATTGGTTAACAGCATTACTCAGCTGTTTTGTCATAAGCAGGTGATTGTAACAGAAAAACTGCTCAATGGTTTCGCATTTCTAACAATTTATGCTTTTGCATTCTGGTTTTTCGTTAAATTTAACTACCAACCGAAAAATTAATCTACATGTAAAAAGCGCTTGTGCTCATATGAGAAATGTTGTTTTTGTTGTGGGGTCAACATTCGTGACTTTTTCAGGGTTTTAAATTATTCAAGAGTCGGTGATTTAATTACCTAAGCAAATTGAAGCACCGACAATGTTTTTAGTCAGCGAATCAGGCGAGCTACAAAAACAAAGGCACCGACAGTAGCCTATATTGAACGCGTCATAAACGATTAATTAGAGAGAGAAAATACGTGAAATGACTCAGTTATAGCTGACGAAAAACAAATCATTCAGTTAAAAAAATGATTTTTTTTATCTTATTCGCATTGTTATAGATTTCATCAAAGTTTTGTGGCTGAGTAAAATTGCCTTGAAATGCAAGTCTCCATAGTGACATGTTTTCTTCATGAGCTATTGTTTCCTTAGCCTTTTATCGTGTATAATCACTTCTCTTTTACAAAACAGGCTTTTACCGACTGTTATCATGAAAAAGCGTGTGATTGAATAGGCAATTAAGGTCCTGCTCTAGAATCGGAAGGTAGCCTGGATAACTGTGAGTCAGTCGTTTGAGAGTTTGAGGTAAGATTAGTAAAGGTAAAGAACAGTTACGTTCGATTGTTCTTTATTATGTTTGTTAAGACCTTTGTCAATGTCTTCTGGCCTCGGATTAAGAAAAATCAAATATATTCACGCAGCAGCAAAGAACAAGGTCGCTCTAGTTAAATCGGCATATCATACAGAGTCACTCACTTGGCATTTACGGTTGTAGAAGAATCCCGTTTAAAACATAAACGCTGGATTAAATATCATTCCGTGTCTCTAGCAGTCTTCTCGAGACTTACATAAACAAAAGGAAACGCAAAAATATAACGAAGAGTATCAAATTGGTTACAGTCCATTGTTCTGAAAGCACCTGCTAAAGAATAATTTTCCATGTAAATATGACATCCACTTTCGCGTGCACAGATTTAGATAAAAATATCCTCTATGGCTGTGTTGCAAAAAAAAAAACATAAACAAGCTCGTAACTTGGCGTTTTGTGGAGAAATAGAGACTGTAATGAAAAATATATATATGCAATATCTTGTTGCTCTGTATCGCCACTTCAAACTAAAAAGATCGAAGTAAGACATATGTATACAAACCGTTTACGTTGATGTACATCAGAGATAAGAAATTAAAAATCTGGGACTAAGATTTAAAAAAATAACTGATTTATTAGTATAATAAGTTTGATATCGTTTTAGCTTATCGTGTTTTTATTTTCGAGTAAAATTTCTACAGAACGTCCGTTCCAACTATTAATTGAAATTGTCTATTCGTAGTGTTTTAATTTCAGTTAGCATCTGGTAATACCGGAATAATCCCGCTGCACTTTTTTGCTGCAAAGTTTCGGCTTCAGAAATAAATCATATCACTCTAATAGAAACTTTAAATGTATAATGTTGAAAGATCTTAAATCAGGGTTAAAAAATTGTGTCTTTATTTATTCAAAGTTAATAACTACAATATATAATATCAACAATAACAACAACTTTCGCCGAAGAAGAAAGAACTGCATGATATACAACTTTCTTAAAATTTCGGTTTTCTTTTCTATATCAACAAAGCGAAAAGTTAGAACCACCTTGTACAGCGTAATAAGCAGTACCACAGGAAAGTACTGCTCAATAGCTTTCATTTCAATGGTCACACTTTAGGATTTTTTCCACTGATTCAAAACGGTAAGAACCACCTTGTACAGCATAATAAGCAGCGGCTTTCATTGGAATGGTCACACTGTAGGATTTCATCCACAGCGGACTCAAAAGTTAAAACCACCTTGTAAAGTATAATAAACAGTACCACAGAATCGTAATGCTCAATAGTTTTCATTTGAATGGTCACACTGCAGGATTTCATCCACAGCGGACTCAAAAGGTTAGAACCATCTTGTACGGACTCAAAAGTTAACTGAAACCATGACCTCGTACTGCATGCCCGTCCTGGGAATAAAGAGATGACCCTGGGAACGAAGTTGGTTCCAGCACTCAAGGACAGCCTCCGTCGGAGCGTGAGCACGAGGACAAAGTGTCCTCGTGCTCAGGCTTCGACGGTTGAGAGCGCCAAGCGGTTCTAGGTACCGTACGAGAATGCTGCCTCTGGTTTGTTTACAGGACATGATAGCGTTTCTTCAAGTCGGTTCTTGCCCACTTTTCCTACTCCTGTTACATTAGTGCATGCAAATTTATGCACGCATATTTTACTTTCACTGGTCTGATTGGTTGACACGCGACCTCGCAATTTCGCTCTTCATTTCAAAGTCTTGGGAAGCAAAAGGGAAGGCGTGCATGGATGGATAGGACTGTTTGATATTGTGTGCGCCGCTTATTGCTGTGGGATTATTGTTCCGGCAAGTTAAACATGGCAAAAAATTGGATGACATTTGCCTCTAATTTTTTAACTCGTCACCAGACCCCCAATTTGACCTTTAAAATCACAGCGAAAACGCCAGTTTTTGAAGGGAAAAACATTATGAATTACTTTTCGGAAATCCACACTTGGATCCCAGTAATTTGGTTATTATTCTATCTCGGAACGTTTAAATATTTTAATAACTTAAAAAAAGTCCCGTCATTTTGACCTTGAAGTGACCAATGTCACGTACAGGCTTGTATGGAGTTCAACCGCGCGGTCATCGTTTTTAGCGGTATAACTCATTTTAATAGGCGTAATGTCAATATCCAAACTCGGTTTTGAAAAGACTGGGATCTAGTGAACATTTCGGTGGGAAATATGATTTAGTTGGAGCGAAAAAAATCCCGTCATTTTGCCATTTTTTCAGTGCAATATGGGTATATACTCCATGGAGGTTTTTAATTATATGCACACAAAACTATCCGGCATTTATTTAGGGTTAAAAACTCATTTTGAAATGGTTAGCTTTTATTTACTGTTATGGGTAGTGATATCCATAACAGTAAATAAAAGCTAACCATTTCAAAATGAGTTTTTAACCCTAAATAAATGCCGGATAGTTTTGTGTGCATATAATTAAAAACCTCCATGGAGTATATACCGCAATATGCTTCGACTGAGCCCATTTTGGCTTCCGCGGACTAGCGCCCAGGCCGTTCGAGCTCAACTGCGCATTGGCAATAGTTCATTTTAGTAACGCGCACGCCCGGAGCAAATGTCTCTTTTCAGGGGGCAATTTTTTGGTTTGTATAACTTGCCATTTGCTTAGCGATCGAGGTTTCACGTGTCGGATGTTGAATGTAGCGTATTCTTACTTTTTAGACATAATTTTATGTTTCTTCGTGAAAGTCTTTTTTTCACTTGCCGCCTTTAAAGTCTTGTCGTACTTGGCCCTGCATGGTCTACAATCTCTGCGCCCGAAACAATTTACAGGGTTTTTATATTGGTGTTAACATTGAGCGAGAATAAGTGACAATGTTGGTTTTTATGAAGGAGAAACCCTCTAAGCGGTATGAAGAGAACCCAAAATAGTTGCACACATGATGCCAAATATGAGTCCGTATCATTTCAGAGGCACACAACAAGCTAAGTTCACCAAAGGCTTTAGAAAGTCATGTTTATGATTTCTTTTCATGATTTAATGCTGTTTAAAGGGAAACAGCTGTATCAGCTACCAAATTTCGAACTATAAAGTATAGTTACTGCAAGTATACCGAAAGTATAGGGAGCCAAATCCTTTTCTCCGCGATAAAGTTAGTTCAAATACGATTTCCAAGAACTTTCTAAAGGACGTATTTGCTTCCCGAAATTTTTAAGCCGGGCTGGAATTTTTTGAGATCCAGACAACTTTATTGGGATCCGAGAACGTCAGTTTACATTTCCTGTTTGAGAACCTTAACTTTTCATCTATTGGTAATTCAAAAATCTGAGAGCATTATGAGCATCCCGAACAGATATTTGGCCAACTAATCGATCTTTGGGAGCCCTTGACACTGGTGCAAGAAGAAACATTTTCCATGTATCTGGCGAAAAATTCGCAAAGTGGCCTGGCCGCAGGCTCGGTCCATAACGTGCGCTCAAACAAAAGAACGAGACCAATATTTCCCCAAAACGGACCTCACGTTCAATAACAGCTATTTAGTATAAATCTACCAGCGTTGTATCACGAATGCTGTTCTCTTATTGGCGACGCTATTCACTATCTTTCCTGTTGTAGAAAGTGAGTGTGCGCGGTTGTCAGTGTGCGGTTGTTGTTAATATCATTATTCAATAAAAACGCAAACCTGTCTTGTTGTTAAGTTTTGAACGTCTAGTACATGTAGATTTATACTAAAACAGTTAGATTATTCGCTCTTGATTTCTATGCGCGAAAATTGATTCGTGCTTCGTCCTCAAAACAACAACAAAAATCTTTATTAGTTAGTTTTTATACAATTTATAATACTGGCCTGCAGGTAGCAAAAGCTAATCTTGGCAGGCCAGTGAAATTAATTACATGATTAGATATCGCTACACACACTAATTTGTTAAAATAAAAAGAAAGGATCAAACAATAGAAAAAAGAAGAAACAAAAAGCAAAAAAAAAAAAAACAAGTGACGATCGAAATAAAAGAAAGAGAATTGTGGAAAGGAAATTCAACTATCACGCGATAGAAATCTCGAGCTCATAATCTAATTGTTAAATAGTCAATTTTTCCAAGCCGACATTGTAGGGCTTCGAGCCGAGCAAGGACGGCGCATTGCTGAAAGCACTCTTCCTCATAGAAAACAGTTGTCCTAAGGAAATCGGCGAAATGAGTTCATGAGCGGTCCTTCTTAGCGGTCCGTATTGCAAAATTCGGACCGCTCTGGGAACCAATCAGAATGCTCCTTGTTATCATGGACTAGTTTACCATGCAATAAATGTTTGTATGGCTGGTGACTGTAGTTCAATTTACAATATGTTTGTTTATTATATACCGAGCTTCTTTATACAATTTCGTTACTTCGATCGGGCTCTTTACGTGCGTTATAAAAGACCCGCCAAATGTTTCTAAAATTAAAAGGATTAGAAAATGTTGTCAATCTCGTTACTATATAATTATAGTTTTTAGGGATTTTTTTTCATGCGTCTGAAGGTTCATTAAATATCCCAACAGATGAAATGATAATTTTACAAGATTTTAATTCTGTTGTGTCTGATTTAATTTGTCTCGAGCTCACAACTGAACAATTAATTGTATAAGGCAGATCGATTTGACCTAGCGGAACTACCCGGAAGTGAATAAGAAAGATTCTTGTGTGAGATTTATCGCTAAGTCGCCCAAGAGTCTAGATTTCATGTCGCCCTGATACGAATTAATTACAAGAAAAATTGGCTCATAAGGGAACAAAATTAGTTCTTTGTTGAAAAATATCAATTCAAACAGATATAATTAACTGGGACAGTGTTCGGACTGAAATATCGTGTTTTCATGATTGTGGCCAGGAGCTTGCTTTAAACTTGGTTTAGTATCTTGAAATAGGACGAAAAATTGTCAAAAATGATGAACGCAAAGAAACATGAAATAAAAAGGCAAAATAACGACTAAAGAAACTCAAAATTTCACCAGAATGGAAACTTTGATTTCTTAACCGCCTGTCACAAAATCAAAATTGATGAACAGTGTAATCCACTTCAATCTTCAGTTTGTAATAATCGAATTCTTCACTTTTTCTCCAAACTGCTGCTTCCTTTTAGCTCTATAGAATCTTTTTTATCCAAGTTACATTGTATATTTCAGTTGTATATTTGGTGGCATTTGGCGATAAAACATGAAAATTAATACAATTTCATAATTTTGGTGAGACAGTGGACATCCCTTTTAAATCGTCAGGCGTCTCATGCAGTGTAGAGTATTTTCACTGCCGACACTGGCTAAATTCAAAATTGAGGAGAAAAATATCTTCATCTTATGACAAATAAGCCCTACAGAAATTTACCGACAGTGCATTCAGCAGCTTTCGTTTGAAAAAATTGCACTTAATTTAGAATTTCATTATCCGACTCAGTAATTCAGGAAGAGAACCGACCACGGACAATTCGGTCTTTAGCAAGTTTTTGAATGGCCACTCTTTAAGATTTTGCCCACACACTCAAAAAAAAGTAACACCTTGTTAAGCTAAACAGAAAAACTACTGCTCAATATCTTTCACGTGAATGGTCACACCTTCGATTTTAACCTCGGAGTTAAAAAAAGCACCTTAGACCGCATAGTAAACAACATATTAATAGGAAGTACTGCTCATGAACGTTCGTTTGATTGGTCACACCTAGTGATTTTATTCATAGACTCAAAACCACCTTACATAGCAAAATAAACAGCACCACACGAAATTACTGCTCACTAGCTTTCTGTCGAATTGTCACACTTTAAGATTTTATGCGCAGACTCCAAAGTTAGAACCACCTTGTACAGCATAATAAACAGCACCTAAGGGAAAGTACTGCTCAATAGCTTTCTGTTTTGAGTGGTCACACTTTAGGATTTTATCCACAGACTCGAAAGTTAGAACCACCTTGTACAGCATAATAAACAGCAACACAGAAAAGTACTGCTCAATAGCTTTCATTTGAATGGTCAGACGTTAGAATAGTGCTGAAAATATACAGCTAGACGAATCCATGACTTGAGTTTTTGCTGGCGTCGAGAATCAAAGTATAAAATAAGATCAAAAGGAAAAGATCATATTTAGTTCAAATTTTAATAATTACTATTATTTTCTTTACGCGATTTCGGCTAACAAGAGATCCCAAAGAAACCTGCATAAATAAATGTTACATTGTAAACCAATAGTCTTTCTTTATTGCGTATTTTAATTCGTCGCTCTTTGTAAATCAGTATCGTTTAAACAAGCCATAGTAATATTAGTTGTAAAGACACCTTGCTCGCCATTGTAAAAAAGTCGGATTTGACCTTCACACGGCGACAATGCCAACATCACGATTTAAATTTCACCAAAGCTGAATAAACACAGAGGTCTTTTGCATGTATAATTTTCATGTAACCAACGGAAAACAATTCCTACTCGTATATTTGATGTCCTTGTGAACTTGCCGTTCACACGAATCCATATCAAGCTCGCGAACTTATTTTACGACCGTGCGGTAAGTGGAGATGATATTTTTCAAACAAGATTCTACTCAGGTGCGCTGTTAAGATTTTGCGTTCGTAAAAACGTTAATTTTGGTGTTTTCACAATTAATAGCCAAATCACTCTCGTAAACTGTTTCACTCTTTGTTATACGAGGCACTTCCGAATATCGCCTCAACATGGCGCATCGATTTTGCTTAATAACAATACCGTTCAGTAGCCTTAATAGCTATCCTTTATGACTTATAAATTCAATTTTGATTTTAGCAAAATCAAACAAAGTTAAACAAGCGAGCCTTTGAAGGTTTAGAAAGTGAAATTGCTAATTTTCGGCATGGGGTTTAATAAATTTGAAGCGCAAAATTGTCAAAGGGTGAAAGCGACAAAATTTCTTGGGCGCCTTGTTGACTCAGTTGATTCAAATAGTTATCTAAAAGAAATCAGAAAAAAGAAATCGAAAAAGACGAATATCTGTTACTGTAAAGAGAGACAGCCCTGGAAAATACCCTGTTTTAGATTAACACGAACAGAGCAAGTATTTGATTTTCGCCAAAGACATTGCCAAGTAACCGACTAGTAAGCCAGAAAAATGATGATCTCTCGTTTTAACGAAAAGTTCAATAATAATAATGAATTGTCTCGGCTGATTGTCGTAATGAAAGAAAATTGTTAATTAAGAATAACTTTGCAATAAGTTACATGAATTAACGACTTCTCCTGTAATGAAAGAGGTTTCTTTATTGTCTACAAATTGAAGGAAATGTGTTTAACCCCGTCGTCCAATCACAGTGTTTGAGAAAGCCTTGTCAAACAGCTGGGATAAACAAATAAAGGCCGTTTCACTAGCTAAAACAGGATCACTCGCTTTCATAAACTTTTGAACTTCGCTGTGGATAAAAAGCTGCAAAAAAGGTCTCTCTCGACTCGGGTTTCAGTAATTTACGACAAATAACAAACTACTCTTTTTCCACAATTTGGCGAATAAGATTTACTATTTTATCAACATTTGCAAAGAAATACTCTCACTAAAATGGAAAAGAAAAATTTCCGAGAATCTGATTTTTTGTGGGAATTTATTTAAGTAAAGCTTTTCGCAATGCTCATATATGCCACGTTGATTTTAGACAGTTAATTAGTTTTTGCTTTGGTCTTTTACAGCTCATGCACGAAACTCCCTACCAAGATGCCAAAATCGTTTCTTATTAAGAAAAAGCGACCGAATCCGTCCAAGAACGAATGCGGAGAAGATGAAGTTCTGAACCGCGAGATGCAATCTCTGCCTCGTAATTCTGAAGGTAAATGAGAATTGTATAAATTGAGATATGTTCATGTGTACTTATGCTGCTTTTGAAAAGCTTTTGTTTTGTGTTAATTCTTTGATTTTATCTTTAATTTCGTTACAAAAATCTTTATTGTAGAAATTCAAAACACGATTACATTAAAGAACAGAAATCACGGTTACTATTTTTTTTGTGTGAAAGTAAAAAATTTGTACCAAAGTACGAAATGGCCAAGGAGATGTCAAGATAAAATAAGAAAACAAAGATGTTTGAAACCGAGGAGGATTTAAATGGGTTTCCGCGAACGACAAAACGAAAGAATGTTGGCTAGTTTTGACATTGAATGTTGCCATTTAAGTATTTTTTTTTTGTTTAACTGTTATATTAGTGTTATTTTAAAAAGCTAAAATATATTTTTATATCAGTGGACAGTGGCGTAGCCAGCCTATAGGCCCGGGCCTACAAATTTTTCAGCCCACTTGTGTTTTACATTTTTAAGAATTGGAAATGAACAATTTACATCCATTCTCTTTTATCAAATATTAGGATTTCGGTGCTGTCAAGATACACATAAAATCACCAGAAAGTGAAGGATAAAGCATTTTCAAAGGCCAATATCGAAAAATTTTCCTAGAAGCGGTCCTTGCGGGCCGGATGGCCAAGCCTACAACTCTTCTAAAAGCTGGCTACGCCCCTGGTGGAAACGCAAAAGTAATGGTCCAGTTTTGTTTAAAATTGCTTTTCGAGAATAATGAAATTATAAACAAGTGTCTGACCACAGATGGCCAGGATGGAAATGGATTGTAACTTGAAAAAATTGGCCAATGTGTTTTGGAAAATTTGCTAAAAACTGATTATGGCTTATTCTTTTTACAAGAATTTATTTGATATCTTGTTCTTGATGTTCTAAGAGAATTTCGTGTTTGAAATGAGATGCGCAGTTTAAATTCCAGCCGGTCTGATATAAAAACAGTAAAAACCGCCATGACATAGCCCTTTTAATTTCCATGTTATATCGCCAAATACTACCAAATATACAACTAAATTGGAGAAAACGTGCAGAATTACAAGGATAGAAATGGATTACAGTTCATCAAATTTGATTTCGTGACAGGCGGTCAAGAAATCGAAAATTGCCATTCTGGGGCCGGATTCACGAATCCCTCCTAAGTTAAGACATATAAGACATATCCTAAGTATTGTTTCTTAACAATAGTCTATTGTCATTCCAACAATAGGCTATTGTTAAAACACAATACTTAGGATATGTCTTAACTTAGGAGAGCTTCGTGAATCCGGTCCGATATTTTGTCTCTCTAGGTCATATTTCTCTGCGT
This sequence comes from Dendrophyllia cribrosa, assembly GCA_024195265.1. Classification (NCBI taxonomy): domain Eukaryota; kingdom Metazoa; phylum Cnidaria; class Anthozoa; order Scleractinia; family Dendrophylliidae; genus Dendrophyllia; species Dendrophyllia cribrosa. The sequence goes on along the minus strand of JAJLRJ010000011.1, from coordinate 9,635,851 downwards.
TCATCACTTTTGGCGATCTTTCTTCATATTTCAAGATAATAAAGCAAGCTAAATGCAAGCCAGCTCCTGCCGCCATAATCATGCCGAAAACACGATATTTCAGCCGGGGCAGTGTCCCTGTAAGCACCCTTCCTCCTTCCTACATGAAAGCCTTCTAGGACACTAACTGAGGGGAGATAAATTCTCGAATGGCGGTCCGATATAAAAATGGCGGGAGTTATCGTTGGAGATTTTGTAGGGAACCCCTAATAGGTTCTAGAAATCTGATTTAAGGGTGTGGTTCACATTAATTTTCACCCCTAAGAGGTACCGATTTTTTTCTGAAAAGTTGTTTCTGTCGGCATATAATTTGTAGCTTAATATCCTAATCATGATTGTTAACCTCTTAAAGAACACTGTCACCCCCAAATAGCAAAATTTCTCTTACCTTATTTTCATGTTACATCGCCAAATGTCACCAAACATACTTACGCCGTTTCATTGAAAACAGCAGCAACACAAGCAAAAACATAAACGAAACAATGAATAATAAACTTATCAGCCATTCTTGTTATTTATTACACGACTAAGACAGTCAGAGGGCCAATAACTAAAATCAACCAATCAGAATGCTCGATTGCCGGTCCAATATTCTCTAAGTATTGGACTGGGCATTGTCCCGCAAATACTGAAGGTACGACAACCACAACATTCACTTAGACACCAACGCCGTCATAAATTTAAGTAGCATTCACCTTACCCCCGACGAAACACAGTTACTTGCTAGAGACCTTTCATTTTGTCCTACTCCACGACACATAAACTGGACCGAAGTTACAGCAGACTTTAATGAGTTTAGCCGACGTATGCGACTTCTAGAATACTTTCACGACTACCCCCCTCAAACCAATCCTAACCCATTTCGTCCCAAAGGCACTTGGACTCCTCCTCCCTACAGAGAACCAACACTTGACACATTCTTAGACGTGGTACAACATGACATACTTAACATGAAACCAGAACCTGTACGTGACAATCTTATTGCACGCGAACGACATGCCCTCAAACTTCTAAGCAAACGCACCGACATTATCATAAAATCTGCGGACAAAGGGTCAGCCACGGTAGTTATAGACAGAGACTGGTACGTCAACTTAACGACACTAAATTCTATAGTCAACTTGACAACGATATCACCGACGACATCCAAAAACGAGTACAAGTATACACTGAACGTATGTTACGTGACAAAATCATAGACAATGAGACCAAACGTTTTCTTGTACAGGCCAACCCCAAACCCGGACGGTTTTACATTTTACCTAAAATTCATAAACAGGGTAATCCGGGCCGCCCCATTGTTTCCAGCAACAGCCACCCCACCGAACGTGTCTCACAATTCGCAGACTATCACCTTAAACCATTAGTACAAACCGACACAGTCATTCATAAAAGACACTACTCATTTTCTCAACAAACTTGAAAAACTGCGACAACTGCCCGATAACGCTTTACTTGTCACCCTAGACGTTTCGTCACTATACACCAACATTCCACACGCTAAAGGCATCGACGCTTGTCGCCATTTCCTCAATACTCGTACCCGTACCGCCACTTCTATCAGAACCGAAACACTTTGTGACCTCATACGCATGATCATATGACTCACTATGAACCACTTCTCGTTTAACGACAAACACTACTTACAGACACACGGGACTGCCATGGGTACCAGGATGGCCCCTTCATATGCCAATCCAGAGGAGGTTGGACACGGGCCGAAAGGCATCATGGGATGAATTTTCGTTTTGAGCGACTCTCGTTCAGTTTCAAATGAACCTTCGAGCTGTGAGGACCTCGAGGAACTACAAATTTTCAGACTTTTAGCCGCTATGGAAGCACAAATCGGCCTAAATTGAAGGTTATGCGATTACTCTTGTATAGGTACCATTGATTTTTACAACTGAATAACTTGAGGTATCATTCTAGGCCGATCGAAAGACTTACTCGTGCACCGACTACAAATTTGAGCCACAACAAACACAAATCGGCCTTCATTGTTGATAAGATTCCTCTTGTTACTTAGCGGGGTTTTAAGCCCGTTGATCGATCGAAAGACTTATTAAAGCAAGGCTGCATGAGGATTTCCAACCGAGGAATATTTTGTAACGAAAACTATAAGCTTAAATCACGGAATTACCAAGGTTGGTAACCACAACAATCGATCGTTGCATTTTATAGTCCTCTTGAGTTTTAGAATGTTATTATTTTGAAATACACGAAGGCAATTTTTGTTGTACTGAATGCTGGTAGTGCTGGATTTGTGTTGTTACGAAGTATAAATACATAAATAATAAAACTGTAAAATCGTGTGAAACAAATAATCAATGAAATCAATATTATTGAATAAGTTTTAATACAAAAACAGATTTCGGTCCCATCGACCATAACAAATCTGACAACTGTTGACTTTTTTATATAATATCACAGATTATTCCTTGTTAAAACTTCAGGAGGAAAACATGATTTAAAAACCTAATGGAAATGAAGGAGTGATTAACATACATTTTTGCATCTGAACAAGAACCATCCTTCTAGAAAGAAATCCAATTCTGGCCATAAAGACCTGGTAGAAAATTGTGATTAGAAGGACCTCAGGCAAAAAGGAATTCAAACTCCTGGGCTTGAAAATGAAAATGCAGAGTGTTTTGGCACTCTACTCTGAGTTTGTGGTAAAACAATTCAAGGTACTAAGGAACCATTTTTTTCTTTGGGCCCTCTTACTTGGAATGTGATTAGAGCAAAACAATCAGGACTGTGCACATGAGAACAACTAATATTCTTTCACTTGAGCATACGTCTTAGGTAATTTATAACAAATGTGCAATTGCCTATGTCATAAGCAACCAGGAATTGCAAAGGTGGTTGCTTAGGAAGGATGCTTGCTTATGAGAGTCAAAGTACAACAATAGAGAATGGTTGCTGAAAGGGAGCAAACTTTAGTTCCAAAAATTTTAACTAACAACTTTCCTAACAGACAAATAATTCTTAATGAGGTTATTTTTTCTTTGGGCCCTCTTACTTGGAATGTGATTAGAGCACAACAATCAGGACTGTGCACATGAGAACAACTGTATGTTCTTTCACTTGAGCACAAGTTTTAGGTAATTTATAACAAATGTGCAATTGCCTATGTCATAAGCAACCAGGAATTGCAAAGGTGGTTGCTTAGGAAGGATGCTTGCTTATGAGAGTCAAAGTACAACAATAGAGAATGGTTGCTGAAAGGGAGCAAACTGTAGTTCCAAACATTTTAACTAACAACTTTCCTAACAGACAGATAATTCTTATGAGGTATTTATGTAAACCATTAAACAATTCCCTCAAAATTTAAATGCCAATTAGTGGTGGAGCAAGGAAAGAAGTGTTGAAATGTTTCTACTTTGAAGCAGAACTATTTTCACTACAAGATCCCCCATATACTTCATGCTTTTATTGGGTAATTAAAAAAGTAAATGAAGCCTTTTGAGAAGTCGGTACAGAAATGGGAAACAGAAATTTCACCTGCTGGCTTATAGCCCCCCCCCCCCCCCCCCCCCCCCCTACACCCTTGCCATCCTTGATAATCAAGGAATACCCAGGGGCATAGCTAGGGGAGTCCTGGGGTATCCGTGACTCCCACTTTGTGAGATAATTTTAATAAAACACAACGTGGATGTCGACATGACAATCTGGTAAGTACCCTGGGTGTGACAGTGTGAAACCCTCTGAAAAATCCTAGCTACGCCCTTGCACACCACAGTTTAATGGAGTTGATCAGGAGCCCATTGATATTATAATAGAAAACAATTAATAGTAATCAAAATAATTATAGCAATTCATAAGTGATTCAAAAGCTCCAACAAATATCCAGTGAGCCAAAATTTCCCCCAACTATGAAGGTTATTTGAGATTTTCTTTGTGGGTGTGCCAGGATTTCTGAAGGCAACCAGACCAAATTCAAAGACAACCCGATCTATTCCGAAGATGTCCAAAGATGTTCAGAAAAATTCAGAAGTTTCCATGGACCTCAGTCCTGCGTTTAATAATATCCAGCTGTAATCATAATGTTCAGAATGACAAAAACCTACAAAAAGTGCTAAATTTTCATTAACATAACTATATTTTTAATTGGATCATTGTGATCAGTTAAGGCTGATAGCTCAAATCTGTAAGTCAGGAGTGAGAAACTGCTCCATAGGTGTGAGTTGGTATGAGATTGGAATTTTGGACTCGCAGGCATGAGACAATTATTATTTATCTTAGGAATCAACAAAGAAATATATTTAACAGACTGATGAAATCATTGAATACAAGTTTATAATTTTATTTATATAAATTATAACACCTTATTGATAATTATCTGCTTAAATATGAAACAACTGACATAATGACAATAATGAATGACAATAGTTTGTAGTTCTCAATCCAATATTTGTGGGTCTCAAGAGCTTTGGATTTTTGCTAAGAGCTGGGCTTTATATAATGACAGACCAAAACCCTCACTGCCATGCCTCAACCCCCAATATTTTGGGCCAAGCATTAAAAATGTAATTCTTGTTTGGCTGCTATTTTCAGGAAAAAGAGCTGACTGAAGGGCTCCACATTTTCCAACGAGTTCTTCCCTTGACCACTCTGATGATTTGGGCGTTTCTGGTTCCTTCGGAAGAAGAAAATTAAAATTAAAAATGCCTCCCCCCAAATTAGTATGGGTTTACCCAGGCTATAAGGTCTTTTGACACTTAAATAAAGTTTCTATCTATCTATCTATCCTACATTCAAATACTCAAATATTCATTCCAATGTGGCACTTACTGGTGCATTACTGAATAATGTCTTCCGAGAAGAACCGCTTCTTGAAGTCTTGTTCGATGGTTTTCCAGGGGTATTTCCTGTTGGGCCACCGTGCTTTCGTTTTTCTCTTCGATCAGACATACCTGCAAGAAAATGACTTGATGTTTAAGCTCAAAAAAAGCAAAATCGTAGACAATAGCCGTCTAAATTTTCTTGACATTCTGCTTACGAACACTCGTGATAACCTACACAAATGACCGAACTTTAATCGCAAATAACAGAAAATCGGTGAGAGGTACGACGTCCTAAATTAAAAGAATAACTATTTCTACAAAAGATGGTGCGATTTTCATGGCTAGAACCCACGCGATATAGCGTCAAGAAACGAACGCGTTGGTTGACTACACAACGTGGACGAAAGCCGCCATATTGGACCGCCTTGCGAGGAAGCCGAATAATAACTAATTCTACTGAAAAAAAATGCGATATAAACAAGTAAATAGAAAAAGTAGCAACATACCTTTCATGAAAACTCCTTTACGGGTAAAAACGGACCACATTTTCGAAGAAAACCACAATAAAAAACCATGGAATGTTTCGTGGAGAAATTCTCGCAGAAAAGACTGTGAATGAATACGATGATCTGATTGGTCGACCACTCCTACCAGGATACCTTTCGGCCCGTGTCCAACCTCTTTTCCTAGCCAAATTCGAAGAAGACGCTTTAACACGTGTCCCCTACCGTCCACACATATGGTGGCGTTACATAGACGACATCTTCATGATATGGACGCGCTCGGTAGAGGACCTCAACACTTTTACTACTTTCCCTAATGGAATTCACCCCACAATCAAATTCACATACAATTATTCCTTCACATGTTTACCCTTTTTAGATGTCAACGTTTCTCTTGTCAACGGCAAAATTACTACTGAACTTTTCACCAAACCTACTGACAAACATCAGTACTTATTACATTCTTCATGTCACCCTATACATACCAAACGTGCTATTCCTTTTAGCTTAGCCCTCAGACTTCGCCGCATTTGCTCCACTGACGATACCTTCAAACTACGTACTGATCAACTCACTACATATCTTACCAAACGGGGTTACAATCGTCATTTCATCAAACAGGAAATACAACGCGTACACAACATCACGCGAACCGAGGCACTTAGACCTAACGACAGTTCCACACTCGACCAACCAAAACGTGTCCCCTTTGTTATCACTTATAACCCAGCACTTCGTTCCATTTCATCCATTATTCAAAAGCACTTCAACATCTTAGCCTCATCCCCTCGTTGTTATAATGTCTTCAAAGCTGCCCCTATTGTAGCTTTTAGACGTAGTAACAACCTTAGTAATTTCCTAGTTAAAGCCAAACTACGCAGCCTCACACAAACCCATCTACCTCTGGGTTCATATCCATGTAGAAAAAACTGTTTAACATGTTTCTACATATCTGACGGGCAAACAACCTATACATTTAATTCTACAGGTGAAACTAGCTAGACTCATCACTCAACACATCGACTGCAACTCTAAAAACGTCATCTACATGATACAATGCAATCGTTGCCATAAACAGTACATTGGTGAAACCAAACGACGACTTTTAAAAGGACCGTTTTAAAGAACACCGCAGAACAGTTGACAACCCAGCTAACATATCTAAGCCAACTACAGTATCAGAACATTTCCTCACTAGCGACCATTCAGCTAAAGACATAACACTCATTTCACTCGAACTTATTCATTCTAATCGTGACGCTGTACGCAAAGCAAGAGAAGCATATCTCATCAATAGAGGTAACACTCTTGAACCTCTAGGAATGAATAAAAAAGATGAAATGTAATGCCTTTATTTCCGTTTATATCTACTTCTATTTATATGTTGCATGTTCTTCTTTTTTCATTTCAAATCTCTTTTGTGCTCGGGACCGTACTGGGAGAATATCGGCCCTCGGTCTTTTCTGTAAGGACCTCGATGCGCTCGGTCCCAGTACGGCCCTCGCGCTTGGTCAATAAGATATATATCTGGCTTTCAAGAGTAATCGATATGTGGCATAGGCATGAACGCAAGCAAAGTATTGGATTTTTTTCATTTTCTGGTGTTTCCGATTAGCGCTTGCGTTATGCTCATTGTAGTGGCGAAGAAAGTTTATTTTGATAAGGAGAGGTCAGTAAATAAGCCGACCGTATCGCAAATTTCACTGAAGCCGTTTTATGTATATGTCTGTTTTATTTCTATTATTATTTTGTTTCGGTTTCACTTTCTTTTGATGCAGATTGTGTACTTGTGTCTCTTCTGTAACTGTGTTAAAGGTTTTTTTAGGAGAAGTCATTAAACGTACGAGAAACCCATAAGTGGGTTGAAACGTGTAACGCGCATTCACAGCTTCCGAATATTCATTTTTTGCTTAGTACCATATTTGGAAACCCCTCGGCCCCTCGAGATTAGAAGCATGTTGTTCTAGCAAATTGATTGGTTAATATTTTTATTTTGATTTTCCAAATATGGCTGTAACAACTTCTTAGCAAATTGAATAATCGGAAGCTTGTTTTGAATCGTGCAAGAGACAGTTACACGTTTCAACCCACTTATGGGTTTCTGACGTACCGATCGTATCGCAAATTTCACTGAAGCAGTTTTAGGTATATGTCTCTTTTATTTCTATCATTATTTTGTTTTTGTTTAATCATCTTTTTATGTGAATTTTGTGCTTGCGTCGCTTATATAGCATTGATCTGTAACTGTGTTAAAGATTTTTAGCCCAATCTGCCACACGACGCGAAAACTGTTGACATAAGGACCGTTGCGCTCGCGTTTGCATCACTGACCGGAAAATCAGGTGAAAGGGAGCTTAATGGCCCTTAATTGACTTGGCTCTGAGTAGCCTGCGTGCGGACGTCTCGTATTTCCTTCGTTTTAGTCTACTGCTAGAGATGTACTGCTCACCGCCACTAAGCATGGAGACTGAGCAAGCCTGACACATGCTGCTAGAGAAGTACTGCTCACCGCCACTAAACGTGGAGAGCGAGCAAACCTGACACATGCAATTTGACTGCCGTGTGGCACTTTGTTTTTGCGGGCTCTAATTTTGAGATCCACAAAAATAAATTCCCGCAAAAATTTTCTCCGCAAAAATTTACTCCATATATTTGCAAACATCACCTCTTTCACGTAATGTAAAATCATTTTATTTTTCAATTAAAAAAAAAAAACGTTACAAAGCGATGTAACTAGAAACAAAACATTCAGGAATAAAACGATGAAATTACAGTCGGTACGCTACAAGCACCGTTTAATTTTTAGCTGTTAAACATGTTAATAGCTTTACAGAAAAGGATCGTCTTAAGGCTCTCCACTTAGAAGCTAAGAGCATCTGTAATTCCGCATTTTTTCAATCCATTTTTGGTAATCGATTGGTTGCAACAGCTGCAAATTGCTGAAAAAAATAATTCCCAGCAAGAAAAACCAGTCCTACCCGATTGCAAAAATTAGTTTCCGCAAATCGCCAACCCGCAAAATTGTAACTCCCGCAAAAATACAGCGCCAAACGGTGAACCTTCCAAACCCGGTATTTCTTTACACTAGATTATGGTTCCACTCGAAATTCAATAAACAAAGGCATTTCCCCTTACCTAAGCCTGAAGCACTTTTTTCGTAAAATCTTTACTAAATAAAAAAACACACAAATTAACCGGCGAAGAGCTTTCATTTTAATAGCCACAGTTAAGGAAGTGGTCATAACAAGTATACTCGACGAGGACCCACCTTGTGTAGGAGTAGGGGGGTTATGCAAGATACCACCTATCTGATGAGTGTAATGGACTAAATTTTTTGGCTTAAAAATTGGAGATGAGACTTAAATATTCTGTATGCACGAAGCTTGCATTGCTAGTAAAACGGCACAGGAATATATAAATCTTTCTCTCAGTTTCTACTTCTGATAGAATCAGTGGGGTCTATACCAACAAAACACCATCTTTTTAGGTGGGGGAGAGGGGGTACATAAAGAGACCACCAGTCTCTTTGTAAAATGGTGGTCCTGTCCGAGTACAATAGTTTTGACCATTTCCCTTATAGATTTCATCGACTGACTTAAATATAGAATCACATTACACATCTCAGAGTTTAACACTGGAATAAAAGGATTAACTTATCCTATGAATGGTAACAATGTTCTAACCTTACAATGATTTACTACTGGTCGGTACACTAATGTACAAGGCGAGTGTCTATCTTTCCCTTGTAAATTATACTGCATAGTACTCCATATCTACTGTTTAACTCAACAAGGAGCACACTTGCGAAGTATGTTCTTCACTTCTTGTCTCACATCTCTGATCCGCCAACAGTAGAGGATCGGGTTGAGAGACGAGTTTAAATAAAGTAGAGATAATGCAAATTGAATTGTGATAAATAAAACAGTCCGGGAGAATTCTATCTTTCCAAACCGCAATATTAATCTCATTATAGTATAAGGTGCATAGCAAGTGAGTAATGCTAACTGCACCCAAGCTATGCTCGACACTGTATTCTTGTATCGTGCTATGTTCAGTGGATTTCCTCCTCCGTTCAGTTGTCCTGGCTGAACATGGCCTTGTACTTGAGCTTGTTCATGGCGGAGAGTAAAAAAAATCTTTATGTAACAGAACGTTGAAATTGTAATAGAAAGTATAATTAAACCAAAGAATGTCCAAAAAACAAACTCAATATATGTGGTCGTGATACGTAATGCAGCGTTTAGAGCAGCTAATAACCAAAAACAACCTATGACCACACGCACTCGCCGTAAAGTTACAACATGTCTATACCTTAGCCGCAGCAACAGAGCAAGAAGTCTGTCTACACTAATGGCGGCCGATGTTAGGACTGATACTACAAATAACATGGTAAAGAAAAAATAACCGACAAGAAAATATGTGAGCGTGTCATCAATATCGATATAATGTGCCGACCTTAAAAAGAGGATAGCGTAGAGCGGTTGAGAAATAAGACCAACACAAAGATCGGTGACTGCCAGACATCCAAACAACCATTTTGTTGGTGGACAAATAGAGAGCAATCAGGATCAGAGTATTGCCAAGAGTTGCGGTGATGGATAGGAGAATGTTCAGCGCTGAAAAAAATATGGAAATGCTTGCTGGTATCGGGCTCCATGATGTTGTATCCGTCGCGTTTGTGCTGTTTGCCATTATTCTTGACGAATACCGCTTATCTTCTTTGTAAAAGGAACTTTGGGCTGAGTGAAACGTTCGACTGCTTTATTTTCGACTTGTAAAGGTATAATTAAGCGAGAACTTCACTTCTCGACTTGGTGAAAACAACTAGTCCGATTAATGCCAAAAACAACTTTTAAATGAAACTGCACAAACAGGAAGACGGACCTTTTAATCTACGTCTCAGTAACTTCTGGCCATTAACTACGGCTATTATGTATTTACCGTTAGATCACATTCCACTATCCGTAAATAAACACAAATTCGTTGGTCGTTTCGTTTTTGTATTTTTGAGTCTTTTAATACTGATGGGATACATTTTATCATTCGAGAGTTTCAAGCATTATCGTCATTTAAAGTCTTAACTAGTTACTAACTTGGTAAATTGTTTCCCGTGGACTGAGATATAATACGCTGTTAGTTGCACAAATAAGGCTGTCAGTTTGTTTGTCTCGTCCTGTTCTTATCAGCCTGCTGGTGGTTGCATTTTAAAAACGAATTTTTAAATATATGACAATTTGTTTGACACGTTGACTTTGTTGCTTGCCAAAGAACTAATTGAAAAATAATAAGGTAGCAAAATATATCCGGATGCACGCTTCAAATTACAAATTTGTTTTGAAATATTGAACGCATTTGTAAGACCGGCTACGTTACTCTTGGTTCCGTTTAGGCGTTCTTGCCACTTTTATGTGGCAAGAAAGCGATGTGATACGCCGGGTGTGAAGACAGTGTGAAGACAGTTTTCTGGCACTATGAACAATTCTCTATGATTCGGGGACGGCTACTCAACCTGGGGGAACACTCGCTGGCTACGAGAAGTCCAGGATCTGTTACAGCAGAAGATATCGGCGAGACAAATACAACAGACAGAACTTGGGTCTAACTGTAGACTTTACTCGTAGAACATAACCAGAATATAAACAAAATGTAACCATAGTGTAACCGGCAACTCCACCGGGGGCATAGCCCCACCGGGCGTATTCCGACTCACGTCTTATCTGAAGCACTTGTATTTAAGACTAACCCGCAACGCACAACTTGAATTACATCATAACAAAACAAGCCTTGTTAGAAAACATAAACAAACATTTCAGAAGTCCTATTGGATGAGACTAAAACCAAGCTTTGCAACATTAATTACTTTCAAAGTAACGCAGGTACTAATCACTTAACAAAAGGACTTTTGCAAGTTCTTACACCTACACTTAACAGCTAAGACAGGTGTTATGGTTATCGTACTGGAAAATTAAGAGAAAATCATTCTACGCTGGATTTTTATATTTTTACACGGCAAAGCGAGTGAAACTAAATAACAATAATTCCTGTTATCACATTAGAGAATTGGCTGAAAATGTCCACTGATCTGTGTTTGAACAGAAGCTTATCACGTTATGTGCTTCTGGTTTGAAGTATTGAAGGAACTTGTAAGCCAGGCTACGTGTAAAATTGAAGTTGTAGAGAACAATCATTGGATAGGCGATCATCCATGGTAAAAATGTGACCTTTTTTTGCTCCTGTGATAATTGACGGAAATGTCAACAGTTCAAGACCGTCATATCATTTTAATTACCTGATAAACACCCAACTACTTGCAAAGACAAAACTAAAGCCGTGCACGTGAACTTTTCTAATTTTATTTTCATATTACTGTTATCATTTTTTTTATCACTCAATTTAGCGCCCTCCTTTCAGAAAGCACCCCCCTTGAGTGTCGTTTAAATAATAAGCGCCCCCCTTTTCGTAAATCCTACGTATCGTTTACAGCATTATAGCTTGCGGTCTTTTGCAGATTTCAGTTCTATTTTCATATATTTTGGGACCGTAGGTCTTTACTAGATCCGATATGCTTTCTTCTTTCAGCATGGTTTTGTCCATGCGTTTGAATGTTTGCATTGGCTTGGCATGTACATTCAGGTTTTGCGAGACACCATTGTGACATCTTGGGACGGCTTGTTCCCCGCAACACGTGATGTGGCACGCGTGATACGGGTGACAAGTTGGTTTCAAGGTACGGAACTTGATATTGTGAACGGGTCATTGTGTAATCTATTTACGACTGCGTATCGTTTACAGCATTATCGTTTTCGGTCTTTTGCAGATTTGAGTTCCCCTTTGAATGTCGTTTTGTTACTAAGCGCCCTTTTCTAATACGCACCCCCCTTTGAGTGTCGTTTTGTTAATAAGCGCCCATTTCTAATAAGCGCCCCCCTCTGAGTGTCGTTTTGTTAATAAGCGCCCCTTTACTTGTTCTCTTATCACTCTGCGGTGAAACGAGAATAAATTATTTTCATACTTAATTGATAAACATAAACGCATAACAGAATATCCAGGAAGTGGACATCTTGTTTATTAATAGATAAGCTATTACTTACACGGACGCAGATAGAATACTCGAAAATACAGTCGTATTACAAAATAACTCTTGATCTGTTAATACATTTATAATGCAAATCAAATCAAGAAAGTTATGTTAAAAATATAGGCCTAGGACAAAAGAATAATAACTCTGAACTCCGAACAACGTCTACTATACTACACTTGTAATCAAATACATTTCCACATCTGAATTGAAATCATAAAATATTGCTAAACATATAAATTGAAGTTAATATCGTAACCACCAAAATTGAAAAAAATGTTTGAAGAAAATTTTCAGAAAATTAGCGAGAGATGCCGTCGAGTGATTTGAACTCGGACAAACAGCCTGTAATCTACATTCTCAACAACAGCAATGCACGCTTCAAAAACTGCATGTCGTACACAAGTGTCATAAATTCGAATATATCACATCTCTGCCAAACTATCAAAGCAAGCTTGCAGTTCATAACGTGAGAAAATACATATTTGTTTTTACTCTTAAAGGCGTCGGTACAGTAATTTTAAAGAAACCTGGAAATGATGTTTGGTTTTCCACTGTTTTTTTTTTGAGGACACGATATGCCAGCCTGAACACTGTCCCTTTAAGTAAATGTATACCCCAAAATTTTAATAAGGAGTGGGTCATGTGATCAAGTTATGCAAAGGGTATATTGTGATTTTTATTTAAGTTATTTTCTCCCCTTGTATTGCAGACGTCGTACAACCTGGCCATTTAATAAGCAACAACAGCGGAGCCACAGAGGTCAAATTCAATGATTTCCGAGCACCGTTCGTAGAAAAAAGAAGTTTGCAATCAAAATTTTCAATCTGCTTTGAAACGTCTTATAACCTTGCCTTCAACCAATCAAATCGAAGAATTCTCGCAGCCAATGAGCGACCTTTGCATGATCCCCCTGCATCAATGGCTGAGCAACGCGAATCGACAAAGAAAACTTCGGAAGGAGACTTTGATGTCGATCTGGATAAGAGAGAAAGTTCACTGCTTTCTGCAGTCATAAAGGTGGAAGCAAGTGATGATGAAGTTGATGTACAAAACATAGTATGGAAAAGAAACGACTGGCCGAGTTCTTTTATGAAAGACAGTGTCCATGAAGATCTCAACACGCAGTCCATGTACAATAGTTCAAAAGAGAAGAGTGGTAGCGTGGAGACCACTTCAGGGCTTATCTACGAAGAGAACAATAAAGAAGAGTATGGGGTGACTACCCTGCTTCAAACACGAAACGCCACTTGCAACTTGAAACGCGAAGGAACAGTGGATCAAGCTACTAGATATCCCATGTCTAATTCTACTTCGGAAGAAGGTGCGAAAACGTCTGCGATCAGCTGCGAGAACGGGACTGAAGGATCAGGTATGAATCATAAATCTGCAAAAACAAGCGGCTCCACAAGCAGGAAATACCACTATACTTGTGATGTGTGCGGCAAATCATTCAGCCGCTCCAATACTTTGACCACTCACAGAAGGATTCACACCGGAGACAAGCCCTTCATTTGCGAGCAGTGTGGCCGCGCCTTCCGACAGCCAGGTAACCTAACACGTCACCGCCTCACTCACACCACAGTCAAACCATACGTGTGTCTGCAGTGCAACAAGGCCTTTAATCGCGCGTCTAACTTGCATACTCATATGCGCACGCATACCAACTACAAGCCGTTCGTTTGCGATTTCTGTGGAAAGGGATTTCACCAGAAAATCGACATGAAGATTCATCGATACACCCATACAGGCGAAAAGCCACACAAGTGTGATAAGTGTGGACGGGGCTTCAAGCAGCTGACGCATTTGACGTATCACTTGCGGACCCACTCCGAAATGCGCTTATATCAGTGTGAATACTGCGGCAAGGGCTTCAATCAAAAGGGTAATCTGCAGGCTCACATATATGGCCATACTGGAGAGCGACCGTTCAAATGTCAGATTTGTGGCAAGGGATTCACTTTGGCTTCCACGCTGAACACACACAAAAGAACTCATGCGCCCAAGAAACCGTATCAGTGTCAGTTTTGTAGCAAAGCGTTTTACCAAAAGAATGCGCTGAAAACACATTATATAGCATCTCATCCGTTCGCTAATGGTGTCAGCCTTTTGTAATAGAATATTTTGATTTCAAGCATGCGGTAAATGTTTAAAACGCTCAGCTTTCAATATTTTCAAACTGTGTGTCTTAATTTAAACAAAGTCAGAACAAATGACTTCGGTGAACAGGTCTTAAGAACACTTTTTTATTTGAATTAATCACTTGATTATTTATATTTAAGGAAACTAGTACCCATAAGGTGGTGCTTCATTTAACCCTTTAATTCCCAAGACTGCCATACATCAAAATTCAAGAAAAATTCGGCCAAATTTCATTTCCCAAAATATTGAAAAACAGATGGTACCATGCAATAGTACTGCCAAAGAGGTTTCATTTGAATGGTCACACCATAGGATTTCGTCCACAGACTCAAAAGTTCGAACTACACTACACTACATGTCTCTTCAGCAGTACTTTTGCATGGTACCATTTGTTCTAACTTTTGAGTCTGTTGATGAAATTCTATGGTGTGACCATTCAAATGAAATCTCTTTGGCAGTACTTTTGCATTGTACCATTTGTTTTTCAATATTTTACAAAATGATTTTTGGGATTTTTCTTGGACTTTGGTTTTTGACACTCTTGGGATTTAAAGGGTTAATAACAATTTTCACATGGTTTTGTCGCCATACAGAATGATAAAATACCTAAGCGTATAAAGCACAAGCCAAAAGGTTAATAAAAATTTGCACAAGGTTTGTCGCTATATAGAAGGATAAAAAAGGGTATAAAGCACAAGGAAAAAGATTACTTGATTGAATATTGTTAAAGTGTTTGGTGAACAAGTTACAGTTGTTTGCTCGTGTAACATGTTTATTTCTTAATGCTTATTAAAGCCTGGTTTTCACTATAGACGCAAGCACAAGCGCAAGCATAGACGCAAGCATAAGAATTCTGTACAAGTGAAAACGAACGCAAGCACAAGCACAATTAAGAACGAAATATTCACCAGCAAGATTTGATCATTGTTAAAACCATCAGGTTTTTGTGCATTTGACTGACGGAAAACATGAATCTATTTGTTTTACTCATTGACTGACAGCTCAAATAATGTTATTTTCGCTTGAAATCGAAACGAACAATTTTCACGGCAACGACGTTTGTATTAAACCAGCAAGATTCGTAGAATCAAGGCAAGCAAAATAAGTGAATAACTCACAAATGACTTTCGAAGATGATTTTCTTAACTAACCTTTGTTTTGTTCAAAATTCCTTCAACATCATATCGGAATCACTGCTTTTTTCTTGTGCTTGTGTCATGTTCCGTTTTCACATGCGACGCAAGCATAAGCGCAAGCACAAGGATCAAAATATTTTGATCCTTGTGCTTGTGCTTGCGCTTGTGCTTATGCTTGCGTCAAGTTCGTTTTCACGGCGAAATAAGGGCTCTTGTGCTTGCGCTTATGCTTGCGCTTGTGCTTTCGTCGCTTGTGAAAACCAGGCTTTTAAGTTATTCGCAGTCGAACAGATTCGATCGACTGACAAACTAAAATTGCGTATATCTTATATAAAATTATATGTCCTGGTTAACATCACGAAAGTTTAAAATTCCTTTTCGGATCGCATGTATGAGTATTTCAGGAAGTGTTTCCAGGGCTAGAATTTGATTCCAATCATAATTAAAACTCACTCTTTGTCGAGGGCTGGTCACTCCAGAAACTCCGGTGCCGCAAGTGCTCCTGGATCGTTTTAGTAAGACACCAAATGTTAGCTAAATGTTCAAAATGAGCAGAGATAAAATTACTAAATAAAATAGATTTCAGTTAACTGAAAATTATTTTTTTCGGGAGACTATTGTAGTAAGCTTGGTTTGTGAATCCTCGGATTTGAGTAATACTTTTTATAGCAAACGGTTTCATGACAACCGTGAACCGATAACAATTTATTACCTTCGATATATTTTTTTTTAACAAGAACGTCATCTTTAATGGCCGTCTTGACTGTCAAAACGATTATTCGCAAACTTGTAGCTCAGTGATGACCTCTAATGCTATTTCGTTTCTTAAGGAAGGTTAAATATTATTTCATCGTAGTATAATGGGATAAAAGAAACCCAAGTAGAGTGTTATAATATACGAAATTTCAGAAAAAGGGAAGGCTCTGCTCTTGAAATAAACCAATAGAAATTCAATAAATCGTTTCTAGTTGTCGTTCTTCGTCGGTTCAGTTGAATTTATGTTTGTAATATGAGGTCTTAGGGCTTAGCTAAACAAGAAAACATTGGACCGGTTATTTAAAGGAAGTGTAACTTAGCCCGCGGTTTAAGAAAATTAATGGACCTCCATATCCGTTTATAAGTTGGTTATTTTAAGGAGATAAATGTTTTTCTAGTCCGGCTATATTCGTGTTCCTACATGACATTGTTTTGCAGTAAATAGCGTTTAAATATTAGGGTTGGCCAGATTGAAATTGGGTTAGTCTAAACTTTGTTTAAATAACCGGCCCATTGTGTTCAGGACGGCTAAACGTTGACTAACTTTTGGACCTAAGGCCCGTTCAAACGTCGAACTTCACATGTGCCGAATCTAATGCAAATGAGCAAGAACAATAGATTTTGCTCATTTGCATTAGATTCGGCACATGAGAAGTTCGACGTTTGAACCGGACCTAAATCGATCCTTAAAAATAGGCGCGGTTAATCACATCTTCAGACCATAAATTCTTTTTACTGTCCAACGGTTATAGGGAGTTTTTCCTAGAAAAACATTCCTTTGACAATTCTAAATAAATCCACAAAAAAGTGGTTTAAAACGGCACTTCAACACTACTATCTTGCCCAATACTAATGAACACATACCTCTATCTTTTTTTTTTTTGCTCATTTATTTTCAATTACAATTCCCTAAAATTTCATTGTTTTAAATAGAACAACAATAGATCGGTTTTCAATTGAGTGTGGTAAAACCAAAACCAAAGCAATTATTCTGACCAATCACAACAGGCGCAGACAATCCAATGAACCAATCAGAACTCAAAGCAAATACATGTAACCGGTGCCAAGCGCGGGAAAACGCGTGCAGACAAGTCACGATTGGTTTTAGTTTTGCTTCTGATTGGTTGAGAAAGTGGCGCGAGATTTTTTAGCCAATCACAAGCCGTAGCAATGCAAAACCAAAGCAATCGCGAAATTACTTTCGACACTCAATTGAAAATCGCTCTAATACTTATTGTAATTATTTAACATTAAGTTAACGGGCACAGTATTAGTCTCACTACATGTGCCCCTCTCCTCCGCTGTACTCTAAACACTTGGTATACCCTTTAATAATGAGCAGTTTTCAATTGAGTGTCGTAAAACCAAAACCAAAGTAATCACTGTGGCCAATCACAGGAGAGGTACACAGTCCAATGAACCAATCAGAACTCGAAGCAAATGCATGCAGCCGGCGTCAAGCGCGGGAAAACGGGTACAGGCAAGTCACGATTGGATGAGAAAGTGGCGCGAGATTTTTTAGCCAATCACAAAGCGTAGCAATACAATTTTTGAAGCTGAAAAAAATTGGTTGGCCCTTTTGGCCTTATTTTGGGCAAGATAAGGCCAAGAAAGGGAGGGGGGTCATCGGAATCCGCCGACAAAGCCTATAAATTCTCTAAAATTTAGCAACTTCCGGAAAAACTGTAACCACTTCGTTTTTCTAGCATCCGTAATTTATTCAACCTGAAAACATAATGCATTAGAATTTGACATTAGATTGGAATCGAATTCGAAGGAAACATGACCTTCAGTGTGACAGTTTAAAAATTCCGGTTGCTAGTTTCTAACCATATAAAGAAAAAATAATAATTAAAATATATTTATATAACAAAACGATGGAGGTCGATGCCTTAAACCTCAGTGACTTTACTGTGGTAATGAGCTGCACGAGGTGGCTCAAAAATGTGAGTGTACATGTGGATACAATTCTAAAGAGACAACTGAAATGAAAAGCACTGTTAGCTGTATGTACCTGTAATGCTGTTTGCTAAATACATTTTTTGCCGTTTGTTTTGAATATGGCTACCCTTGGCAATGAAGGTGTAAAATTAAACCGCATTACCCTCATTTACACAACAAAACATTGAATACATATATGAATGTGAATATATGAAATTTCACTCATGTTTATCCGCAGTTCAAATATATGATTTCATATATTCACATTCATATAATGTATTCACTATCATCGGGTATACGAACTCACAATTGACCATGCATCTATCCATGTGGCTTGATAGCTCAGTGGATAGAGCATTGCACCGGTATCGCAAGGTCATGGGTTCGAATCCCGTTTAAGCCTGAATTTTTTTTCAGGTTGCTTTTTCAACTGCTTAAGTTGAGAGCACACTGCGAGGATCACAAATTTCACTCAAAACATTGAATGTCCGTTTACTACGCGGCATCACTATTAATGAGACAAGTCTTCTGGCGACGACTGCATCAAGACCCCGGCTGAAATAACAAGAAAACAGTGGTAGCAAACACTGTAGAAAGTAATGATTTGTTCGAGTGAAGCCTCGAGGACAAGTGATCGCAAGAGACATTAACAGACAGGCATTAGCACGCATATTATTTGCCCAATTATACACTGAAAGTAGGAACACCCAACACTGAATCGATTCGGCGGAAAGCTGTTTGGAAAGCCTTCGGTATGTTATAAATTCATAATAAATAAATAACTAAAGTTAGAATGCAAACTAGAGTAGCAAACTTTCGTAACATCGAAACATTTATAACCAAAATTAAAATTTTGTTTTCGGAGAGATATGTCGTTTTAATTTGCGAACGAACTAAAGTGAACTAGGATTTTCGGAAAGATGAAAGCAGCCATTAATTCGGGGTATAACATTACTTTTCATAAAATATTCTCAGTGCCACTAAAATATTTAGCTAGAGGAACCGAAAGACTCAAACTTTATTCGCTTTTACTCGTAAAGTTTCCTTTAAAGGCACTAAAATGATGTTAAAAAACATTACAACGCCATTCCAACCGCTTTCCTAAACATTCATCTTTGGATGAATGAATTCCCCTGAATGACGCTCGGCTGAGAACAAAGAAGTTAACTGCTGTAACTGATAGCAAACTAAGACAGTGACCAGACAGACAGTTTATAGCGCGCATTATTTGCCAAAATACGCAAAAAGGACAGGTGGTAGATTCATGACGCTCATTTGATTCAATATTCAAAAATGCCTCGCTAAACATATTTTTAGAGACAACAGGTGAATAACAGTAGTCTGGCATTTGTGTTAAATGAGATTGGCCTGCGCCAAGCGCCGAGCATAATTATTGAAGAAGAACGATACATTCTGGCAGCAGCAGCAGATTTAAACTTCTTTCAAGAAGCTCCATAAAAGAAAGACTCAGTTTCATTCACGACGTGGTCCGCAGCAAAGGAATCACCATTCATGCCAAAACAAGAGGTTCTTAGCCACGAAGAAGGTGGCCGTACCAAATACGACTTGCTAGAGGACGAGCAAATGAAGTACGAAGCGCAGAGAGGTGAATTATCTGTTGATTTTCTCATCTGTTGTTTCTTCTGGTGCTCGTGCGTGTGGTGGGTGTAAAAATTGAATTAAAAAAAAAAACCCGCTGGATTAATTTCAAGCTATATCTACAGCACTCGTTTTTGTTCGTTTTCTCCTACTTTATGATTTCAACGGTTGTATTAGCATGGAAAAGAGAGATCAATGGATTCATTTGAAGCTATCTACAGTACTCACTGCAAGTTCGTTTTCGCCTTTATATCTGCCCTTTGTGTTTTGAAAGCAGTTAAATTAGCATGGAAAAGAGAGATCGATGGATTCATTTGAAGCTATCTCTGACAGTACTCACTGCAAGTTCGTTTTCGCCTTTATATCTGCCCTTTATGATTTGAAAGCAGTTGAATTAGTAGCATGGAAAAGAGAGATCGATGGATTCATTTGAAGCTATCTACAGTACTCACTGCAGGTCCGTTTCCGCTTTATCTACACTTTATGATTTGAGGACGAGCTCAGTAAGTTTGGAAAAACAAGGGAACAGTACGTGGTATCTCACTTGCGATGAACAATGACATCAGTACCGTAATGTTTTTTTTTTTTTGTTTGTGGCAAGATATTCTGGAACATGGGATCTCTGTATCAAGATCACATCAGATACAATGGTTCAAATTGAGCAATTTTGTTTACAATGGCCGTATTTATACTAGAAGACGGCTAAGTCGTCCAGACGACCTTAACACTTTTAGTTAAAGTGCCTATGAAATGAAATTTATTTTTTGATGTATCGAAAGTTTCACCTTTTAAGACCTTGGAATAAAAGGTTTAAAGTGTTAGGGACGATGCGAAATGCTTTTTTTGTGGTCTCAAAGTTAGGTTGTTGGCGCTAAAAAGTGGCTCCAATTTGTGCGCGGCCAAAACCGGTGTCATATTACACTGTGACGTAAATAGTTGTACAAACTGCTGCGGGAATATAGAGAACAAGAGAGCTGACAAGAGACGTCGCTAGAGGTGGACCAATATTATGTGGCGAGCGGCCTCAAACATACGAGATATTAGAATTCTTCGATAACAGAGGGTGTAACAAAGCTTTATTTTGCTCCAGAGGAAAATAGCCGGCGAAATACACGAAATTTGTTCGTCGACATCGGAAAGGGTACGTCAAGCGATGTTGTTTTCAATGAAAGCGCTTATTGTTAAGATTAATATTATTTTGCAAAAGAAAATAACATTCCGGCCGGTGAGGCCGTTTAATCAAGCATAATTTTTCCAATCCATATCCTGTTTGGAAGTTCCTTCAAGCCTCGGCTCGACTGGAAAGCCGTCGAAGTCAGTGAGGCCTACAAAAATATACTGACTCGATCGGCACTGACTGGCGAGTAATATAAATGTTTATACGGTATTCCGAATTATAAAATTCAAAGTGCAGCGACGCAAGTGTTCACTGGAAGGCGTCTATTCTACGGAACATCTATCAAAAATCTACACGTACAAATGCGTAAGACTATTCGAAACAAAATCCATCGCTGAATCATTGCGTGTTCGATCAGATCAATTTTTATACAATGAAATATAAATCAGACATAAATGTAAACACGATACTTTGAACTCACTTACAAGCCGCCAAGTGGTTAAAATTTCCAGAAACGATCAATCGCTGGCAAGACACTGAACTAAGAAGCATAATTATTACGTATATACTTGAGTTCAAACATTTTGAATAAAAAAATAAATAAAAAAATACGCTATCAAGGCACCTTGCCGCTAAAAATACACCATTCACATTCAATTCAGCAAGCCGCCTGAAAAACACCACCTCGGATATGCATAACATATCAGTATAATTTAGAAACTTTCAACTAGCAAGCCGCCAAGACATATCCTTCGCATTGAAAAAAGAACTTTAAGTAGACGAGCGAATTGCCAAGCCGATAAAATAAGTTCATAACCTCCACGCGCGATCAATGAACTTCAGAGAAGACCGGCCGAGTCGCTAATGCGCTAATATCATGATTGTTTGTACTACAAATATATCGTTCGCGTTCGATAAACGCTAGTCAATGAGCCACTAAAAAGAAATAACAAAAACGCCTCTGCGTTCAATAAGCTTACAACTCAACTGGCGAACCACTGAGACGCTGTGCTACTGAAATGTATACCTTTCACGTTCAATAATCTAAATGATCAAAGTCCGTCTTCTTCATGTTCACTTCCTTCGCTCAAGCGGCACAGTCGGTTCGTCTCGCTACGGCAAAACTACAGTAGACACGATCATTTCAGTTGATCAAGAGTGATCCGAAACTGATCCTCTTCACCTTCAGAGGACTGTAAAGAAACAAATTAGGCGCTGTCTGACATTTGTACAGCCAAAAACGTTGGCAAAATGACCATCACGCTAAAGGATTCCAAGGGAATTATAACGTAAACAAACCAATGTGTCATACTATTTACGTAATTTACGTCATCACGCACGCCCACTCGCCCCCAGGCTCTCCAAAAATTGGAGCCACTTTTCAACCGAAGTGACGCATCTTCGAGGGGCTAAAAAACCGATTTTCTTTCTTTTCCTCGGGAAATGATTATTGTTTTCGTTCTTTGGACATAATAAACTAATGAAAAACGAAGAAAAAAAATTCATTTCCTAGGCACTTTAAGGTCGTCTAGTGTAAATTCGGGACGACCTTACGACGTCCTTACGCGTTAAGGTCATCGATCAGACGCCCTTAATTTCAGCCGCTTTGGTGCGCTAAGGTCGTCTCTAGTATAAATACGGCCATTGGCAATTACTTTTAACATGGGGAGGATATTTACCATTGGCTTGCTCTAGCTTTCTCTGCAGGCAACTCTGGGAGCTGGGGCAAAAGGACAAAAAAAATAGGAGGGGAGGGGGTGGGGAGCGAAGGCTATCGTATTTTCTCAATTAAACGCCTCTGGCGTTTATTTCACACTTGGCCTAGTGGACCCGGCGTTTCTTTGAATCAGCAGTTTTTTCTCTCCCGCCATTTTTTTAAGAAAGGGTTATTATTCGTTTTTCAGTCTTGGCAGCCGTGCACCTTACCCTTAAATCTTATTGTACCACAACAGGAGCCTATTACCCCTGACCACAAATAAACGTTTGAGGGGCTTACTTACAACTTCCTCTATGATACCTCACTTACAACTTCCCAACTTCCTCTATTATACGTCACTTACAACTTCCTCTATTATACCCGGCGTTTATTCGGGGCCCGGCGTTTAATCGAGAAATACGGTACTTCACTTTGTTTTCTCTTCTCTCTCATCACATCCCCCATCCTAGTCAGTCGCATTTTTGTCCTCTTTACCAGTCTCTTCTCAGTCTAGGTATTTGCACGGCCCAGAGGGGGCTAGGATTACATTCGCACTCAACGGAAAATTTTAGTCTTTGTCATACAAGAGCAAATTGCAGTACGGTAGACATTTAAGAGTTCTATTGGTCAATTTAAAGTGCCGTTACTTCAGACGGCCTGGCTATTTCAAACATGATTCGCCCGTCATGTTGTCTCCTACGCAGCCGTTATTAGGGCTCGTCACGCAGCGCTCCTCCCCCAGGGGGGAGCGTTGCATGACGAGCCCTAATAAAGGCTGCGTAGGAGACTACCGTCATAGTCCTCTCATGATCAAAACAATTGTGAAGGAAATCCGCACATAAACCGAGTTCACAGATCAGTTTTAATTTTCCATACTGAGTATGAAATCAAAGAATTGAAGAGTAAAACAGATTTAAAACGTCCAAAACATATTAGCGTGACATAATATATGCATTGTGTGAAACGAAACTGTCTGGACAACTGCATGACGTACTTTGAGTCGCACGTTTCAAAATCGCACGACATTTTCCATGCCGTTTGCGACACTCCGCGAAGCCAGTCGTAGGTTTGATTTACACGAAGCTATTCATGTGGTAAGTTAATCGTAAAGCCGGCACTGAATGCTCGCAGCTTGGCAGAGAGACTTTTAACTTTAATAAAGCTGGTATACGCAACATACCGTAGATAATTGATATGCTGTAATAATAATTTAAATAATTTAGATTGCTGTTATTTTTCTTGTTTCGTACAGTTGCCTTTCTCCTCAATGCTAAACAAAAGTTTCAATTTGAAAAAAAATGACAAAAAAAAAAACAAACCAAAAATACCAATGGACTTTACATTGTGAATCTTTGATTGTGGATTAGTAACGCTACTTCGAATTCAGGGGCGGATCAAGGAATTTTAGAAAAAAGGGGCCGTGCCTTTCTAGGAGGGGTCCTGGGGTAGCCCCCCACCCTGACATTCTGATAATTTAAGTACTCCGAGATGCAATCTGGTGCATTCTGGGCGCTTAAATTTAGCAAATGCTAGGATCCCATATTGAACAGGAAATGTTAAAATATTAAACGAAATAACGGTTTGAAATCGAGCCTACCCGTCCGTCCGAATAATTCGTCTCTTGTATAAATGAGGCAAATGCGAGTTTATGTGAGTTGGCAACAAACAAATCGGCAGATTAGTGACACATTAACAACCTGTTTAATTATATTTTACAGATGGTTTCCTTATTTGTACATTAGCGATATTTTTTTTAACGACTCAAGCTACTGCAAGGCGAACTTAAGCAATGCAAACATTGCCACGACGTAAAAAAGCAGTTTATCCTGCTTGACTCTGTTGCAATAATTTAACATCCGATTATTCCGATAACTCGAACTTTCTGTAAATTAACTGTTCCCTGTTGTCCCTGGTTAAGGTAAAGTCGCACACGAGACGGTTTGATGTTTCTGTAGAACGAAGCAACTGGGAATATTGCTACTCCCTCTAGTCCATCGCAGGGTTACCCCAAATTTTATGTCGCCGGTACCAATTTATACACTTGGGTGGAGAGAGACGACCGTGGAGTAAAATTTCTTGTCTGAGTAAACAACACGAAGGCAGAGACCAGGCCTTGAACCAAGGCGTTGAAAGTCCAACGCGCTAACCACTAGACCACCGCGCCTCTACTGTTTGTCCTGACTGTACCTTATGCCGAGGTGGCCAGACTTAGTTTAAATAAGATATTGTGAATGGTTACCGTTTTCGTTATAAATACCGCAGCCAATGAACAATGCACATTTGGCATACAAACAAACCAAAAATGTTATTATCAAACATTTTAAGAGGCCCTATTTTAACGCCAAATTTGTTCAAACGGGGACGAGAATCGAAAGATCGCATTAAAAGAAATTAGATTTTAATTGCGTTGAATGGGTAAGTTGATTTGAAATTTTCTCGCGATTCTAAACCTGCTGTTCGTAGAGACCTCTTTCTTTTGGTTAGCAACGAGCAGAAGGAGGTCGCTGCCCAAAAAATAAGCAGGCTCTGAAAAATTATTTTTAAACAAAAGAGTGTCAAATTCACCAGGTTCGGGCTAAAAGAATTTTGGGTAAAAGAGAAATGCTGACCAAAAACGCTCGGGCGCTGGGAACGAAATACGAAGTTTGTTTGGAATCATATCGGCGCATGACAAAGTGGGCAGTGGATAAGTGCGTTGATCTCCTGCTCGTAGGCTCGGTGTTTGCACGTGCCACACATCCAGAATTGATAATCCATCAGCGGACGCCCACTCACAATGCATGTTGGGAACTTGGTATCGCAGTTTGGACAAACTTGACTCCTGCGAAAGTAGAGAGAAATACTAGTTAACTTTAATACGCAACAGGATGGTATGTGGAAGAGGGCAGCAAAATCTTGTGTGACCAGTGGGACATTATTATTTTTAACAAAATTTCACGATGAACTCTGCCTTCCTCTCATTGTTCATGTAGTCAACGACCAGAGAACAGCAATTCGCTAATCCAGAAACTTCAGGAAAACTAAGCACCAGCTTATGGCCCTAAGCTTTCTTAGGTTCATGGTTTCCAAAGGCAACCATTACTGAACCAGTCACAGCTCATAGCTCGTGGTCGTGAACTTCTTTTTCTCCTCTGTTTTCTTTTTTTTTATAAGACTTCTTTGATGCTTAATGCTTAAATAAATATTCCTAATTTAGCTGACGCTAATGTTTAGGATGAATGACCGAAGGCATTGTCTTATAGTTTCCGTAAGTGAAACGTGGAAAAAAATGGCAGCGACCGTTTACGAAAGGGATACTTGCAACGCCGAGTCCGGGAATCAAACACCAGTGTACAGTGGTGAGGGGCGAGTGTTCAGTCAAAGTTACTGCAATTGAAAGTATCCAGAAAAACAACACAGTTCAAACAATGCGAATATGAAACTCTCTTTTTGATTTTGAACTTGGCCGCTGATAGGAGTCAAAGGTCTAAAACGTACCAATCAGGAATCATAGTCTCGCAGCTCGTGCACTCCGCCTTGTTACCACGTGAATCCTTAGGAGAGTGTCTAGAAACAACCAAATACAAATTAACACAAACGAAATAAGAGCTTTTTCTTAATCCTCGGGTTGGGGTGGGGGGGGGGGGGGGGGGGGTGGGGGGGGGGGGAGGGGGGTGAGGGGGGGTGAGGGGATCCCATATAAAAGTGATGGGGTGGGTTTGGTACCGCCACTAAAGGGCGTTTGAGTAAAAAAAACATGACCACTGTATTTTGATACCTTGCGTGCTATCTTTTATGCTGAACAAGGTGGTTCTAACTTTTGACTCTGTGTACGATATCCTAAAGTGTGACCATTCAAATGAAAGCTATTGAGCAGTACTTTCCTGTGGTACTGTTTATTATGCTGTACAAGGTGGTTCTAACTCTTGAGTCTGAATAAAATCCAAAAGTGTGACCATTCAAATGAATGCTATTGAGCAGTACTTTCCTGTGGTGCTGTTTATGATTATACTGAACAAGGTGCTTCTAACTTTTGATTCTGTGAATAAAATCCTAAAGTGTGACCATTCAAATGAAAGCTACTGAGCAGTACTTTCCTGTGGTACTGTTTATTATGCTGCACAAGGTGGTTCTAACTTTTGAGTCTGCTTTTCGGCGCAAATACTTTTTACAAACGTACTTAGTAAATATTTCCAGGGCCAATTCTTCATAAGCATCCTTCTGTTCCTGCGTGAGATTCTCAATCGACTCCAACTTGATAAAAGCCTGCGCGAAGAAAAAGAAAAGAAGTCTGCGTTTAAAACAGGCTCTTGCTTTTCCTCTATCCCCCTTAAAAACTCTTGTACAAAGCCGAACAGCCCAGAACTTTCAACATTCTTAAAAATGTTTTTGCTCTACAAATATTGAACGATGTTGCAACTAGTTGAATGAGCAGAAAACACATTCAACATTTTAAAACGATTGGCTGTGGTCGTTCAGCAACTTGTTGAACGCAGTACAGTCAAACTTCCTTGGCGACCACCTCTCCTAAGCGACCACCTTTTGTAAGCGACCACCTCTCATAAGCGACCACCTATTGTAAGCGACCACCTATTGTAAGCGACCACCTCTCCTAAGTGACCACCTTTTGTAAGCGACCACCTCTCATAAGCGACCACCTATTGTAAGCGACCACCTCTCCTAAGCGACCACCTTTTGTAAGCGACCACCTCTCATAAGCGACCACCTATTGTAAGCGACCACCTCTCCAAAGCGACCACCTCTCATAAGCGACCACCTCTCCTAAGTGACCACCTCTCATAAGCGACCACCTCTCCTAAGTGACCACCTCTCATAAGCGACCACCTCTCCTCAGTGGCCACCTCTCATAAGCGACTACCACTCCTAAGCGATCACCTATTGTAAGCGACCACCTCTACTAAGTGACCACCTATTGTAAGCGACCACCTATTGTGAGCGACCACATCTCCTAAGCGACCACCTCTACTAAGTGACCACCTATTGTAAGCGACCACCTATTGTGAGAGACCACATCTCCTAAGCGACTACCTATTGTAAGCGACCACCTATTGTAAGCGACCACCTCTCCTAAGTGACCACCTCTCTCACAAATCCAACATAACGAAAATTTTGCCCCTTGTATCAAAACCCATCCCCCATCAGTGACCACATTGGCATTGCATTTTGGGTGGTCACTTACGCGAACTCTATTAAGGGAGTGGCCGTAAGTTGGGGTTGACTTTGCCAAAAACGTTATGATACAAAAGACTGAACAGTTTTTAATTAGGTGTATTCACTGTGACCAATCACGACAGGCAGGCAATCCAATCAACCAATCACAACTCGAAGCAAATACATGTAGCCGGCACCAATCGCAGGAAAATACGTGCGCGCAGTTCACGATTAGTTTTGGTTTTACTTCTGATTGGTTGATAGAGTGGCGTGATATTTTTTAGCCAATCACAAGCGCAGTAATGTAAAATCAAAGCAAATGCGAAATTATTTTCGACAGTTGACTGAAAACCGCTCAAGCTGTCAGAGATCATTACTTACTTTAGAGCAGGTTCCAAAAGCTCTGTTAGCACAGCTGACCAGCGCTAGAAGAGAGTGGATGCACACTGGATCCAGAACGTCTTCGTAATCACACAAGCGCAGGGCCTACATAGGAAGAAAAAAAATGGTTTTTAAGGCTGTTCCAGGCGTTCTGATTGTGGCGGAGCGATGGATAGCCACGCGTACGCCAGAGGGGGACAGGTGCAAAAGAGTGAGGTGAGGATCGCCCCCCTCTCCCCAGTCTCCCCTCGTTTCCCCCGCTTGTTCACGCGCCGGTGTTTCAGTAGGCCTGCACCTCTTCGGAACCTCTAATTTCATTCGACCTGGATGAGGTGCACCTCTATTGTTTTTAGGGCTAGGGCCCATTGTTGTGTTGTTTGGTCTGTTGTTTTCTTAGCCAATCCTGTGAGGCGTTACGAAAGGTGCAGGTCTGCCCCGGTTTTTAGCTGCTCCACAGCCTCGCAATCTTTACGTCTGGAACAGGCCAATGTTTCTAATAACTGACATACGTATACTATTACTTTTTTTACCATATTTTACAAGCCAGGTAAAAGTTCCAAGCCTCAACGGATTTTTCGCGGTATTAAATTTTGCCTTCATTTTCACCCCCACGTCACTTTTTAACCCGATAATACCCCCCAACCCTGCCCCCACAACACCTCGACGTTGAAAATTGGGTTGGAAATGATTTCTTACCGTTTTCATTGCAGCATCAATGACTCCTTCATACATTTGTCTTTGGGCCAAAAGAAAGAAGTGGTATGCCTGAACAGGGGAGAGAAGGTAAAATTAATTTAATCAGTCAAGCGACCGAAGCTTATATCGCCGGGTTTCATGACAAGAACCAACTGAAAGCTACCTCGCAGTGCTTTTCTATGCTGCACAAGGTGGTTGTAACATTTCATTCTGTACAAGGCGAAGCCATAAGATGAAAGCTGCTGAGCAGTATTTTCCTGTGGTAATGCCTTGCTGTATAACGTAGTTCAAACTTTTGAGTCTATGAATGAAATCCTAAAGTGTGACCATTCAAATAAAAGCTACTGAGCAGTACATTCCTGTAGTACGGTTTATTATGCTGTACAAGGTGGTTCTAACTTTTGAGTCTGTGGATGAAATCCTAAAGTGTGACCGTTCAAATGAAAGCTATTGAGCAGTACTTTCCTGTGGTACTGTTTATTATGCTGTACAAGGTGGTTCTAACTTTTGAGTCTGTGGATGAAATCCTAAAGTGTGACCATTCAAATGAAAGCTATTGAGCAGTACTTTCCTGTGGTACTGTTTATTATGCTGTACAAGGTGGTTCTAACTTTTGAGTCTATGAATGAAATCCTAAAGTGTGACCATTCAAATGAAAACTATTGAGCAGTACTTTCCTGTGGTACTGTTTATTATGCTGTACAAGGTGGTTCTAACTTTTGAGTCTGTGGATGAAATCGTAAAGTGTGACCATTCCAAATAAAAGCTACTGAGCAGTACTTTTCTGTGGTACTGTTTATTATGCTGTACAAGGTGGTTCTAACTTTTGAGTCTGTGAATGAAATCCTAAAGTGTGACCATTCAAATGAAAGCTATTGAGCAGTACTTTCCTGTGGTACTGTTTATTATTCTGTACGAGGTGGTTCTAACTTTTGAGTCTGTGGATGAAATCCTACAGTATGGCCATTCAAATGAAAGCTATCAAGCAGTACTTTTCTGTCATAGTGGTACTTATTAGGTGGTTCAAACTTTTGAGTCTGTGGATGAAACCCTAAGTGTGACCATTCAAATAAAGCTAAATAAAAGCTATTGAGAATTTCTTCCCTGTAAACTGTTGATCATGCTGTACAAGGTGGTTCTAATTCCTATGGCTGCGGATAATATTATAAGCGAGACCTTTCAAAAGAACGCTATTGAACAAAATCAAACCTCCGCTCCGCGCCAGGCGTTATCGATGATTTTACTCTCATCTGTAGCAATGGCGTCCTCTTCAAGCAGCCCAGCCAACGCGGAGGTCGCCTGCAAAACAAAACAACACAACACTGTATTAAGCAGTGATTTTCCTATTTTGCAATGCTAAATTTTCGCGGCTTAAGGAAATGGCGAAAAACGGTTCCTTGAATTAAATAGTGTACGACGCTAACAAAACGAGCCTGGGTGTCCTGTGGTTTTAGCGTTATAAAAATGAAAAAAAAAAATAAAAAAAAAATTAAAAAAATCAATCTTGCTCCAACGAACCGCTCTCCTCTGCGTCCAACTCCCCACCCTCTCCCCCCTCCAACGCCGAGGCAGGTGACCATTTCAAATCGCGGGCTTAATATTTACCGACCATCCCCTCCCCTAGGCGTTTTGCTCCAACGAACCGCCACCCTCTGCGTCCAACTCCCCACCCTCTCCCCCCTCCAACGTCGAGGCAGGTGACCATAACAAATCGCGGCCTTAACATTTACCGTCTATCCCCTACCTTAGGCGTTTTGCCCCACCGAACCGCTACCCCATGCGTCTAACTACCCACCCTCCCCTCCCAGGCGTCTAACTCCCCACTCTCCCCTCCCATGCGTCTTACTCCCCACCCTACCCTCCCATGCGTCTAACTCTCCACCCTCCCCTCCCTCAAATGCCGTCCCTATGCGTAAGGCAGCTGACCGTTACATATCGCGGGGTCACTGTTTACAGCCGATCGACCGATCGAGGTAAATTTTTGCCCATCGCTATAATTGATTCCACCCTTCGCGGATTAACGAGTTCAACATTGTAAATCCTCCACACACCTCTCTCTTGCTTTTCTTGTCTTTTCCTGATGCCGTTTTCATATTCGTCATCTTCACATGCTCATGGTAGTTCTCAACCTAATAGTTAAAACAAAAATTTAATACAAAGAATCGACAAATGTGGCCTTATGTGCCACCAGGCACAAATAAGATAGGTACAATCGGCTATTTTTTAAATGAGTTTTAAATTTTCTGATTGGTTCAAAACGCAGTGACCAGTAACACATACATATCCCTAAGTTTGACCTCACATGGAAATTACATTTTTTAACCCACTTCGAGGTGTTTGGATACCTGATGAAAAACTCCTTTCAGTGCTTGATTTAGTTCTCAAACTGTTCATTAAATGGGGAGAAAAACAAAGAAATAAAATCACCAAAATCTATGCTAATTAAGACCGGGCATCCAAACCTCATTCACGGTCGTGATTTCCTTTGTGTTATCGTCATGAATTATCAGTTTTAGAACCGTGTGTCATTCGGTAGATGGGAAACAAACCTTCACTGGCTGTTACCATTTGCACTGGAAGCCGCCAGTTGTTGCAATGTTTGTGTAAATTGTCAACTACCTTTCAAGACGTCCCCCCTTCTTTTCCCTGTGAATTTGCCGTTTGGGTAAACAAGCAATTGTTTTGGGTAAACAAGCATTAAGTGCCCTCAAGGCCTGAAAAACTCAGAACTGGACATTTTACACGTCAATCTTTATGATACAGACCAAAAGCACGTATTATAACAAGAAACAATAAAGATATTTCAAACCTACCAGCAAAGCTGCCAGAACGTACATTTTCTTTGCACGAAGCGGGTTCGTCTTGGCATCCGCTACTTCACCAGCGACCTATAGAATAAAGAAACAAGTATATTAAAACAAAACGATACAGATAATACTATATCGCGAGTTCCTTATGATATTATATAAAACTGCAAAATTGTTGGGTGGCAAAAGCGCTAATGAGGCAGGGCTCGAAAATTCTTCTGAAGTCTTTCTTGCCATGGGCTAGCTGGTATTGCTACTTTACTGGCCCAGAACCTGAGAGCTTTAGCCCAGTGCATATCTGTTATGTGAGCTACTCTAGTCTTACGCTAAAGTACACATAAAAAATGTTCATAGCTTTTCAATAATGTATTTAATCCAGTTCTGAATTTCAAGTATTGCCAGTTTAATTCATTTCTTTCAAACAACACAACGAACAGTATACCACAAAAATCATGTGAGAATTGTTAGCTACGTGATCAGCTACTTTTTCACCAAGTTTACTTCCAGGGAAGTAGCACTTTCTACCCTCCGTAAAACCAAAGCTTAAAAGGCTACTCCATTCATTCACGCATGACCTGCGTCCAAGCTGCACTTGTATATGTCCAAGTCGACCAAAGTGGTTACCTGACTTCTGCCGTCCACATAGAATGCCTTGCGAATTGTTTTTAAAAAACGCGTACTCACCGTCTTTTGAAACACGCTTTTTGACTCCTTTGTGGCGTTAGTGGTAATAGATACTCCTGAGCTTGACTTTACATGTAATTAATTGCATAAGAAACATCTTTTCTAAGCATTTCATTGCAGATCTTGCCAGTCAATTCAAGAATTTGGCTTGCTAGCCCACTGGGCTAGAATAGTACTTTTTTCACTAGCCCAACGAAAACTTTTGCTAGCCCCGGGAGTCGGGCTGGCGGATTTTTCGAGCCCTGTGAGGCATACATTCTTTGTAAAATTCTGAGACTTTAAAACAGCATTGCAAGATAAGTATGGGCTAAAATCTCCTGAGAAAGCTAATTGTGCTGTAATTGTTTCAATATTCAGTGTAGCTCATATGCTCATGAGGCAATACAGTCAACTCTCCGCTAACGGACACTCTCGTAAGCGGACAGCTCTACTTACGGACGCCTTTTCTAATCCCCGTTTTACCTCCCAGTCAAACTCTGTATTTACTCATTCCCGTAAGCGGACACTCTCTCGTAAGCGGACGCGGACACTTTTGAAAATGAAAATTGGATCTTTCTTTTGTTTACGCTCTCTCGTAAGCGGACACCCAAGGTATAATAATTGACTATTGGCAATGAAATTTGTCTTCAATGTGACCAAGTATCTCATCTAATCCAGTAACTGTGTTAGCGTGTTCCTTGGCTGTGGTTTCAAGACTGCAATCTTCTTAATTTAATAGGCCTCACTACAGCAACGCATAACTCCGCATAACTCTCCCGTAAGCGGACATCCACCCTATTTTGCTTTGGTGACCACTTTTGGGAATAATTCTCGTAAGCGGACAGCTCTACTAACGGACACTTTTTTCTATTCCCGAGGGTGTCCGCTTACGAGAGAGACTGTAATTGTAAACAATATTCGCCTATGTAGACGCAAAGAAAGAATTTCTTGTACAAGAAATACTTACTTTGAAAAGAAGTTTGGCAGCATCAACAAAATGGTTTGCTTTTCGGTACCTAAACATTGTCAAGGGGTTAAAGGAAAAAAAACTATACTGTTAGACACGTTAATGGTACTTTCCTATAGTACGGTTCACAGTTATTTGTTTCTAGTCAAATAGTTTACATATACGCGTACTGGATCTTCAGCATTTACTTAATTAATAAAATACAATGAAATGTGAGAAAGTTTCTGTACTATGCAGCTGTAGCACAAAAACTCGACGTTCTCCATTCCTTGTGACTAAGCACTGCATAAAAACGACATTGACAAGCACCCTGAAGACGATCCTAAAAAGGTCCACCAAAAACGACCCAAAGATAGCACCCCTGGAAAGGACCATATGATTCACCCCAAAAGACGACCCTGAAAAGAACCCTCTGGAGACTACTGAAAAAGAAACCCTAAAATGGCTCCAACCTAGCGGCAATATGTTGCAAGTTTACCGAAGATGATTCTTAAGCTCACAACATGTTGGCAACGCGAAAACGAACCTAAAAAGCAGCCTTGACAATGACACGCTAAAAGCACTTGTCACACAATAACAAGAGCACTACAAAAGAGCTTGAGCAGTGACCGAAAAATTTGTACAGCTATTTCAATAAACGTTGTCTGAAGAATTGTGCATTGGTACATTCCAAGACCGCAGGGCATTGTGGGTTCACATGCAGAATATATTTCAAAATGCTCTTCGCAATACAATATACCAGCTCGATACAGCGATAACCTTATGTCTGCCATGTTGTGTCCGACACGCCAGGCGATACGGATTTAGGCAAGATGAGCTGAATTCACAATGCCTTGCGGTCTTGGAATGTAGCAATGCACAACCTTTATTGAAATAGCTGCATACACAGCAATCTGCCAAAGGATACAGTTCGATGGCATCAAGAGTCTTGTTCTTCTCCAGGAGATAAGAGGCATATTTGGCAAGTAGTGTGTCAATCTCTTTTATGTTATGCTGCTTTGCCAGTTCAATGGCTTGGTCCCATTGGTTAAGCTGAACACAGCAGTCGATAGCTTCTTTCACCTTTCCTGTCTATAGGAGTTTTAAAGATACATACGTTAAGAGTAGTTTTCAAATGTGTCCAAAGTAAATCGCTTTGGATTTGCAAATTTTCGTTGGCACGGGAAGAACAACAGTTACTGAGGATTGGTTTAAATGGTATTAATAGCAGTAATCAGAGATTATGGAGTCGAGTTCGAAGAAATTTCCGGCGGAAATGAGCCCGTGAAAAAAAAAAAAAAATAGGGGCGGCCATTTGGAAGACCGACCACCAAAAAATCTCAAATTTTTCTGCAGGCAAGGCACAGAACAACCAAAACGAAATTATGATTGCGTTCTTCGAACGCGATTAATATCTTTTAAATGCTTGCCCTTAATTCCGTACAAAAAAAAACCAAACAAACAAAAAAACCGAAAATAAAATACCACACACTGAAACTCGTTGCAACACCTCAGTCTCTACATTAAGACTACTACTAGTGTATCCAAAAGATAGTAATTGCTACGGTAAATTTGTTGTAATAATGCTGTTTTATCGTCTCGCTGGTATTACAGAATTTTCTCTTTCGTTTATTGATGGGAAGCAAAGCAAATGTAACCGGGATGAATCGACGAAAACTCCAGCTGATAAGACTAATTTTGTTTTGTAATTCACGCATCAAGTTCTTGCAATGTCTGTAGAATATTGTTGAGCAAAGGACGCGTTCACCACGAGGAAGGTGTGAAAATTTAGGTTAATTATTGATAACGAGTATGTTGCATTACTTGCTAGCCGTATCGTGTTCGCGTTTCCACGCGTTCAGCTCAGGTTTCGCGTCCCCACGCGCTCAGCTCAGTTCAGTCTCATCGACCGCTGTCGGAGTGATTTCAAAATAAATTTGTCTTTTATTACGTACAATCTTCGAAAATCTTTGCTATCCAACGGTCCTTACACCATGCCTCAAAGTACTCGCTCAACTCGCGGTAGTCTTCGACACTTCAGTTCCGATTTCGACTGGGACATGTTGGACCAAAATATTACAAATCTCGCAGCCAACAGCCTGAAGCAGCAAGCGAGGCTATTGTTCGTGGCGCAGTGCATTCTGGCCCAAAATGTGTTCATGGTGCAGTGAATTCTGGTAAAAAGCGATCAATTCGAGATTTTTCCTAGCTTATATTTTTTTCTCATATATTTCTCTTAAATCCTGATTATGTTGCTGCTCACTCGCTGCGCTCGTTCCGCAGCAAAAAGGGCGGGAAAATACACACGCCCTGTCAGTGATGGCGCCAAAACTCATTAATTATTAATTATTAATTACTCATTAATTATTTAATAAAGTAATAAAAATAAAGACGTCTTTGAAAAATACTAGGTAGGCAAGACTGAACAAACCTTTGTAAAAGCAGCCACTGCCTGTTCACACATACCAACTGTGGAAAACATACCGGCAATTTCCTGCAAAACAAGAAATAAACTTACCGAAGAACTCCGAAAGCGCCGCTACTTACTGCTTACAAGTAATAACTTTTGCAAGATCGTCTAATATGTTAACAACTTCACTTTACCACTGCACTTTACAACTGCCAAAAGGTCACTCATAAAATACAAAAGATGATGATGTGGGGTTTTTCCTGATCTACGATCGAATTATATACAGTTTTATCTATTTTTGCGTAGGTGTAGACGTATTTGTGGGGGATTAATAGAGACAATGACGAGAATGTAGTAACGCATACTTTATAACTCAACAGTAAACGAGAAAGTGCTGACAAGATTCGATAACAACACTCGAAGAAGAACTCGGTCCGCTCGCTCCGTTTCATGTCCTCTGTCACGTGACATTGTTTGTGTCCCATGATTCCACTACATAGTGGGTCGAGTGGGTCACCTGTGACAAGTGTGGGCCACCTGTGTCTGACTCGTTTGCGATTTTACCTTTTACACAAAAAAGAATAATTTTTCCATGTACTTACTGATAACAGGGCGTGGTTTTCTGGCAGTGTGTTGACCATTTTCTCCAGACCATTGTAGTCTTCCAGCATGTAATAGCACTCGGCAAGCCGAGCCTGATTCCTTCCTTGTACGTAATATGTAACTGCGTTCTGCCACTTTTGTCGGTCAGCGTAATAATCTCCGATTGCGTTCCATGCTTGCTCCAAAAGCTGGTCGTCGCCTAAAACAAAAACAAACAAAACAAGAGCGCTGTTTTTTAGGCTTGTTGCATACAAAACTGCTCATCAACCCGGTGCAATCAAGAACTACAACTCATGCGCCTCCATTGAGTCTATGTTTATTAAACTAGTTCCCGAGGTCTCACATTTTTCTGCCTCCAGGAAGGGAAGAGGAGAGACCCAGGAAAGAGATTGAGAGTTTGAGCGCTGCGAGCTCTCAACTCTCACTTATGGCGATGTTTGTGTCTCAATATTTTACAAACTGACACTTTTTTTTGTCAGTTTTTTAACACGGACACTCGGCATCTAGTGAAACTTTTTTTTTACCTAGTGAAACTGGGATGAGTGACAGCGCTGAATAACACTGGACGGTCAGCGGTGTGAAACGCGAGCGACCGCGCGGGAACCGGCGCCGAGTGTGGCGGGTTGCTTAAAATGGCCGGCATTTATGAGGTTTTCCCGTACTATAAACAAACCCGTTGGTTAAGCACTGTGTTGCGTGGCTAAAGAAAGTCTATGTGTTTTTGGACAGCTACTACAATATTGTAACTAATTTCAGTTAAAGAGCCTATCACCCCTAGAAAGTTTTTTACAGAATCAACTCTGTGTACATTGAATAGTTGAATGGTAAATATTTCTTGTTTTGAACGTCGTGTTAGCGAGTTATAGAGATTTGAATTTACAAAATGCTAATTAGATGACGTCAACCCGGGAATCATTTATTATACAACTACTTGTTTTCACCTCCAAGTAATATTTTTTACGAATCAATTGACTATCCACAGTTTATTTTAAATATTTATCAAATTAATTATCTCAAGCTGTAAACTGCGTATTGTAAGGGACCGTTCATTATTTATGGGAGGGGGGGGGGGGGGGGGGGGGGGGGGATGGGTGAGAAATTAAACAAATTTTCCATTTTTTTTCATGTCCCCCCCTTAGTGAATCTGGATTTTTTTCAGGTCCCCCCTGTTCTGTTGGGGAAGAATTTCAATACCCTCCCCCCCCCTACTATTAATCTGATTTCTATAAAATAAAACTTGTATTGTATGTATCCATACCGTATTTTTGTGGGGGTGCGATGATGTTGTGGCTAGCGTGTTGGTTTTCAGATCTAAAGTAGGTGAAAATTTGGGGGTGACTGTATTGCTGTCTTGATATTAAAAACTGTGCTTCTAATATCATATTTAGTTTTAAGCATATAGGTGTAAATTTGGGATATGATGGGCCTGGGGTATGATGGGAATGAGGATTTGATGGGAATGGGGATATGGAGGAGACATAAACCTGTATAAACCAGACATAATGTAGTATAAACCAGACATAAAAGCAACAAAACCATAACATGTTGTAACAGGAAATGAAAAAAATGTTTAGAATAATTTTCAGTAAATTTATTAATAAATAGTTATTACAACTTATGGTATTTTGACTCTTGGGTGGTTTTCTTTATCGAAGCAATTCAACCACTTGGTCCACTGTGCATTTGAAGAACTAGAGTGAAGACTTTAATAGTTGTTTATTACTATCACAACCCTAATGAGCAACCCAGAAACCGGGAGTGGTGCACGTGGGTGGGTTGACTCACTTACAAGGATGACAAAGGACGAAATGATAACTACAAGATACTACTAACAGTTCTTCAACTTAATGTCCACGTAGCAGATCAGGAAAATTCCTTTGGCTAGGGTTACAAATACTAATAAATACTTTTAATGTCAATCACTAAAACCCTCCAGTTTAATACTGTTACAATCCAGTAATATGTTTAATGGTGGGTTAAAACTTTAAGTAATGTCGTGTACAATTATGGCAGTACCAAATAAAGAAATTAAAATTATAAATCATGCTCCATGACTGCACCAAAATACTGTGCAAGGCTGTGCTCTTAGAAGAATCATAGAGAGCCCAAAGGCTCCCAGCAAAAAAAATCTGGGGTGCCCCGCTCTTATTGGTACACTGTAGTTATGTTTTCGCTTTTTTATTTAAGACATCATCTGTTTAAAATTTCAAGACCCCCCTCCATAACAAAAAAATTTCCACAGAACCCCCCCTTTTGCAGTGGCTAAAATTTCAGGTCCCCCCATTTTCTCACCCATCCCCCCCCCCCACCCTCCCATAAATAATGAACGGTCCCTAAATTGGCGTAGAAATAATGGCAAATTCCCGGGTTGACGTCATCTAATTAGCATTTTGTAAATTCAAATCTCTATAACTCACAAACGCGACGTTCAAAACAAGAAATATTTTACCATTCAACTATTCAATGTACATAAAGTTGATTCTGAAAATAACTTTCTTTCTTTGTTTTCATCGGTAATTGGGTGAAATTTTGGCTTAAACGAGATTTTACGAACTAACTCATTCACGAATATTCCACCACGAGGAAAGCAGTGACGCAACAACCATTCTCAGTGCTTTATTTAGCGCTGCCGATGAGAGTATAAAGTTACTCACCCCCTCCCCCTCCGGTCTTCAAGAGTTGAACGACTCTGAACCAGTCCCCCAGCTTTAGCCTCAAATCAACCGCAAGGTCTCTGAAAAATCCAAGCGTACAAACAAATTACTTCATGACCAAAATGTATTTCGGATCCATGATTTTTAGTAGCAAAGGTATTCCAGATTTACAAGACAAACATTAGTACCTTCTGTCCATTTCTAAGTATAGTCTTTCTGCCTCCTCAAACCTCTTGAAATAAGCAGCAACCTCCGCCTTCTTCTTGGTTTCGTTCTGTTATTGGACATGAAATCTTTAGAATGTCACAGTGCTTGACACTCACCCCCTCTCAAAAAGAATTCCCAACCCCCAAAAATGTTCTGTGTGATGTGGATGTGGTTACCAACAAAAAGATTCTGCTAACCCCAAAAATGCCACTCTCCCCTTTAAAAAAAGAACTTACGTCCAAATTGGATGTTCTGTTGGGCTGTTCCATTTATTTTTTCCACAGTCCTCCTAAAGATGCCAGGAATCTGACGAATCAAATTTTGGTTGGTGCCTTTTGAAGAAAAACAATCCGAGGGGCTGATTTTTTTTGTCGGCACCTTTGAAGAAAGATTCGTTGCTTCCAAATAGTGGCGGCTCCTTTGAACAAAAAATTCTTTCCCCCTTAGCAAAAACTTGGCATCCATAGGAAAGGGGAGGGGAGGGGGTTAAAAAATGGAACGTCCCGTTATTACATGTGAAGGCTTTAGAATGCTACAGTGCTTGGCAATACCCCCACCCCGAAGAATTAAGAAAAGAAAAGAACTTACGTCCAACTTGGCGAGTCTCTTGACAAACTTGATTCCCTGATAATCCTGGCATCGAACAAACGCTTTCTCAGCTACTTCTAGTTCCAGTCTCTCAAGAGATGACTCCGCCAGAAGACGCCTGCAGTGATATAGATAACAGCATTGTGGCATTATTTTTAAGCATAAGTACGTCTACATTGAAATACATGATGGTAATTACTTATTGTAGGCTTTGGGATAGAATAAAGTTTGTTGTTGTTGTTGGTCAAAGTTAAAGGGGCAGTGTGAAGGCAGTGCTGGAAATAATTTTTCTTGCTTAGAAGGACATGTGTCCTTTCAAACCTCCATTTTGATCGGACATTTTACAAAATTGGTCGGACATCCGCCATTTTGGATTTTTCCTGAGACACAATCCGTTAGCATTTTACACGACGTGCTTTAAGAAAGTTTGCAATGCATTGTAGGGCGATTTCAAATGACACGGCCTTTTCTGAATTTTCTCGAATCGAGGGAGCCTTTGACAGCAAAATAAATGGTACAAACTGCGTAAATTCTTATTGTAATGTTATTGGAATCAAAAGCGATGAGTAACAAGTCTTTCAAGGCAGAAGCTAAGTAATTATTATGCTCGGTCACCATGTCCGAGCATAATTTAAAATTGGTCGGCCATTTTCGGACTTTGGTCGGACAATGTCCGATGACCGACTGTTATTTCCAGAACTGGAAGGGGATTTTGACGTTTTTCGGTGACAGCCACTCCACAATATCTTTACTTATTTACAAAATATTACTAATTAAAAACACCAAGAAAAAGTAATCAACCAATTCTTGAAAGAAAAACAAATCGTGGTCTGTCTGTTCTTGCCCATTTAGGAAACGAAAATGTGAGAACTTGATTAAATGTTAGCTTCATTCTGACCCAGTTCACGTATTCATCGGCAGATTTGGTACACTAGGATGGTAGATTTTTATCACAAAACTGGAGCATTAGTTTTTGGTTTCTATTAATTCAAACACATTTTTGGGGTTTTTAAAATATCACCAAATCCCCGTGACACTTCTCCTTTAAGTTGTTCTTTTTATCTCGGGGAATAAGCGAAGCGTTGAACGAGATATAGTATACGGGGACAAATATGCAAATTTTCACTCGTTCCATCATCTGTTAAGCTCTTTACAACCTCTAATGTTATTGGATCTGGGAATACAAACATACATACATACATATACTTTATTTCAACTCGAAAATTTAGAGTAGCAAATATATGCTAATGTATTCGAGCACAATAAAAAATACAATAAAATGCTACAAATATACTAGACTATATCAGAAAGCCATAAGTGGGTTGAAACGTGCAACTGTCTCTTGTACGCTTCAAAACAAGCTTTCGATTATTCAATTTGCTAAGAAGTTGTTACAGCCATATTTGGAAAATCAAGATAAAAATATTAACCAATCAATTCGCTAGAACAACTTGCTTCCAATCTCGAGGGACCGAGGGGTTTCCAAATATGGTACTAAGCAAAAAATGAATATTCGGAAGCTGTGAATGCGCGTTACACGTTTCAACCCACTTACGGGTTTCTGACTATATACATAATAAAACTACAATTATAAAACTATAAAAACCATACATTATAAAACTAGTTACCATGATGCTACTAAAATGAGTCATAGTTTAATATTCTACGCTTAAAATCCGTAAAGGTAGATGTTCGAAACGAATCCGGAAGAGAGTTCCATAATTTAGCTGCTGTAAGTTGTTGTTTTGCGGTATCACGCAGATGTATTGTTTTCAGGGCTAGGGTCCATTGTTCTGTTGTTTGTTCTATTGTTTTCTCAGTCAATCCTGTGAGGCGTTCCGAGACGTACATGCCGCCTCTTCCAAACCACCGTCCACGCTTATGATTTATTCTGATTATCACGAAAAACAAGTTTCTCGTTTCTAGTTAATGACTTGATAATCATACCACAATCTTGGATGAGGATTATCCTCGATGAACTGGTAAGCATCAGGAATACCAACTTTTTCCAAAAGATCACCAGCATCGCGCAAGGACTGTTAAAAAAATATGAAAATAATAAATAATTATAACTATAAAATTTTTATAGCGCATACATTGCAGAGTATCCTTAAAGTGCCTATCACCCCTAGAAAGTTATTTTCAGAATCAATTCTATGTACATTGAATAGTTGAATGGTGAAATATTTCTTGTTTTGAACGTCGTGTTAGTGAGATGTAGAGATTTGAATTTACAAAATGCTAATTAGATGACGTCAACCCGGGAATCATTTATTATACAACTACTTGTTTTTACTTCCGAGTAATACTTTTTACGAATCAATTGACTATCCACAGTTTATTTTTAGTATTTATCAAATCAATTAACCTCCAACTCTAAACTGCGCACTGTAAATTGGCGTAGAAATAATGGCAAATTCCCGGGTTGACGTCATCTAATTAGCATTTTGTAATTTCAAATCTCTATAACTCACAAACGCAACGTTCAAAACAAGAAATATTTTACCATTCAACTTTTCAATGTACACAGAGTTGATTCTGAAAATAACTTTCTAGGGGTGATAGGCGCTTTAAGCGCTTTACAGTATTAAAAACTATATATATAAAAACAAAACCTTAAAAAAGAAAATTTACATTTCTTTCCTAAAATTTAAAAAGTTAAAATCTCATGGTTGTTTATAAGCAAGTCTAAATAAGAATGTCTTAAGAGCAGATTTAAAACAGTCAACACTTGTACTCTGCTTGATATCAAACGGCAGGCCATTCCAAATTTTTGGGGCTGCAACCGAGAAAATGGTCAAATTACACTGAATCATGACACCCCAAGCAAAACAGTATCAACATTTATGGTTCCTCTGAGACGAACTAAAACTATGACTGAATGTTTTGATTTTTTTTTTGCAAATAGCCTTTTCCTGCCAAGATTTTAACCATGTAACGTAATGAGGTGGTTCTAACTTTTGAGTCTGTGGATGAAATCCTTAAGTGTGACCATTCAAATAAAAGCTAATGAATAGTGCTTTCCTGTGGTGCTGTTTATTATGCTGTACAAGGTGGTTCTAACTTTTGAGTCTGTGGATGAAATCCTAAAGTGTGACCATTCAAATGAAAACTGTTGAGCAATACTTTCCTGTGGTACTGTTTATTATGCTGTACAAGGTGGTTCTACTTTTTGAATCTGTGGATGAAATCCTAAAGCGTGACCATTCAAATGAAAACTGTTGAGCAATACTTTCCTGTGGTACTGTTTATTATGCTGTACAAGGTGGTTCTACGTTTTGAATCTGTGGATGAAATCCTAAAGTGTAACCATTCAAATGAAAACTGTTGAGCAATACTTTCCTGTGGTACTGTTTATTATACTGTACAAGGTGGTTCTAACCTTTGAGTCTGTGGATGAAATCCTTAAGTGTGACCATTCAAATGAAAGCTACTGAGCAGTACTTTCGTGTGGTGCTGCTTATTATGCTGTACAAGGTGGTTCAAGTTTTGAGTACAAGAAAAATACGATTTTGTATAACCACACTTTAATTTTCTCATAGAAAAGTTAAGTTTGTTTATCCTACCTTCACCTCCAAGTCAATCAGGTTTTCTTTGTTAGGATGGTCAGGATCCTGTTAAAAAAGTCATAACGTTTTATTGAATATAAAAAGAATGAACTATTTATAGGGAAAACTACTTCTAACAGAGAGGCTGAGAGGAGGAGGGTGCGACTCGCGCCATCTGAGAATCAGGCGAAGTTAAGAGAGAGGAAAAAACTTACTTTCATGATCTCATCAAGAAGCACAGCCTTCACCTCCAGGTCATTAAACTGGCAGATGTATCCAGAGCTCAAAATTGGTTCCTACATCAAAAACACAAAATGTAACAATTAATGTAAAAACAAAGGACAAAACATGGCCAGGGCCCGGTTGTATAAAGCAACTCAAAATTAAGCGGGATTTTCTGCAACCGTTCCTGCGTTCCGAATGATTTTCTCGAGTTTTCTTTGTTGCTAATCCGCCTTCGGTCGAGTGATCCATGATAAAAAGAGAACGCGTGAAAATCGCTCGAAACGCTGGGCCCAGCTGCATAAAGCTACTTGAGATTAAGTGGGAATTTCTGGATGACCAGGTCGAAGGCAGAATAGTGTGCATAGGAAACACAAAAAGAGCGCAAGAAAATCCTTCGGAACACAGGAAACGGTTGCAGGGAATGATCGGAAACGTTCGTACAATATTCGGAAAATTTCCGAAAATGTTCGGAAAAATCTTCGGAAAATTTCTTAATACTTCGTAATTAGTGTTGTTTATATAATAAACAAAATAACACATGGCTATTATGAGAATGATATGGAATTTATCTTCTCGTGTTTATCTATACATCCTCGCGTTGAACTATATACCTCAGGGTCGAGGTTACGGAATATGTACATTCTTGTCTTCTCCATCATAGCAAACAGCTCGGCATTATCCTTCAAAATAAAGGAAACAAAATTTTTAAAAATCATTAATATTTCACGGCGAGAACACAAAGGAAATCACGACCGTGAAGGAGGTTTGGATACCCGGTCTAATTAGCATAGATTTTGGTGAATTTATTTCTTTATTTTCTCCCCATTTAAGGTTACAGTGTACCTTCGGGGGTGTCTCCAGTATAACAGCTCTAGCGTCTTAAGATTACACTTAATATACCTAAACCCAGATATCAAATTAAAGCTTATAGAGCTGGCTATCTAAATATGGAAACCATTTGGCAATAAAATGAATTGTCGAATTTTTTACGACGTCTA
Source organism: Dendrophyllia cribrosa (assembly GCA_024195265.1). Classification (NCBI taxonomy): domain Eukaryota; kingdom Metazoa; phylum Cnidaria; class Anthozoa; order Scleractinia; family Dendrophylliidae; genus Dendrophyllia; species Dendrophyllia cribrosa. Next base: position 9,591,180 of record JAJLRJ010000011.1, on the reverse strand, counting down.
AATTCGAACGTCCGAATCAGCTTTAAAACGCTATAACTCAAAGCGATTATTGTATTTTGCTAATTTGATTTGTTCTCGGATTTCCGGACACGAAGCGCTAAAAAAACGTGTCGGCGATTTCCCATATTCAATTGCAGTGAAAAGTTACAGAATATTTTCGTAAAAGGGAGAAAAAAAATTGGAGTGATCGCACGGAAATGGCTCTTGACGAAAAAGGTTTCGGAAAAAAGAAATTCGCCGACACGTTTTTGTTGATTATATGTTAGCCTAGCTTCTGTCCAAATTTGAGGAAAATCGAACAAATTCCCTTTGAGTTGTAGCTCTTTAAAGTGTCCCCTACAAGCGAAAAATTAACTTTGAGAAAACAGCGCTTAAAAAAACATATTGCTTTATAAACAAACTCCGCCCACAAAAGTTATACCGTCATTTCTCCGTCAATTTTCACTATTTTTCGATAATTTTTTTTGGATGAAAGTTCATTCTGTAAACTTTATTTTGACTCCAAAAAAAAATTTCAATAAATTTTCGATCTAAAGGTACACTGTAACCTTAAAGGGCCACCTTCACCCAAAATGCTGTGCGCGCCGTGATAACTTTCTGTGCTGCATTTCGTGTAACACGAAATTCACGCTTGAATGCGTGCAACCAATCAGATCACGCGTATGAACAATGGAGCAATTCAAAACAAAACCAAACGACCGCAACGTCTTTTGGGTGAAGATGGGCCTTTAATGAACAGTTTGAGAGGCTATATCAAGCACTCGAAAGAGTTCTTCATCAGGTATCAAACACCTCGAAATGGGTTTAAAAAAAAACTTGGTTGCGCCTCGTTTATCAATCCACTTCTGGGTGTTTGGATATCCTAAATAAAAAAACTCTTCCTCGTGTTTGATATATTACATCAACTAATGCCAAACAAAACATACTGTTCTGGTTTATTCGATGCTAGAACCTTTAGGGGTTTAAGGTGGCAGCAACTCTTACACGACAGCACTATTCATAATTTTATATCGTAACTTCTAGTAGTGAGCGCAACAGAGTTGAAATCTCTGAGATTTTCTCTTTCTTGGTCAAAATAAATGTAACACGCCTGTATTTTCAGTGCTTTCTACTGTTAAAGTGCACCTAACCCTCAATTTTGTTTTTCTTTTAATCAACTCAATGTACGTTAAAAAGTCAAATAGTGAAATATTTCTTGTTTTTGAAGGCCCAGTATCACCCATTCGGTTTTGCAGACGTTTTTTTTTTGTTCAAATGACGAGCTCGTTCGTGATTGGCTCTTTCGGGAATTTTTGACTGCGTTTAATTCAATCGTAGAGGCATTGGGCGCGCAATGCATTTTGGGTGATACTGGGCCTTTTATATCGCGTTATTGAGTTATACAGATTTGAGATTAGATGACGTGACTTGACGTGCGCAAATAAATGATGGTAGATTACACTGTCGCGTTATTTTTACGTGCGTACGGACGTTATTTTGGTTGGCTTGACGTGCGTAAATACAATAAAAGACGACGTGTGGACGGCTTGTGTTTACTCGTTCCAGGCATTACGATTGTGGGGCCAGGGAGCGGCTAAAAACCGGCGCGCAAACGAGCGGGAAAACGAGGAGAGACGCCGTTGTCGCCGCCGATCGATCCCAAAGATTTTGTGATATAACAAGTGATTCCTTGAAGGGAGAACAAACATAAGTCTGGTTTTTAACTGTTTTCCCAGAACACAAGGAACGAACTTGAGAAAATTGGCTAATTTGTTTAAGCTGGAATTCATTTCCATCCTGGCCATCTGCAGTCAAGGACACTTATTAGAGACCTTACGTAACAGGACGGCTGATGGAAGAGGACGGCAAAGATAGTTTGGTGACTGTTGACAAAACTGGTTCATCATTGTGTTTAGGTTTTCGTTAATACAATTATGTTTTTTAGCTCGTCAAAGTGATAATAAATTCGTAATAACGCCCCTTTAAGGTTGACAAATTTACACTAAATTTCCATTAATTTGCGGGAAAACAACGATGCTTATAGAGCATTAATGTCAATTGTGTCGTTAAACCAAAACCAAAGTAATTATACTCTGACCAATCTCAACAGACGCAGACAATCCAATGAGCCAATCAGAACGCGTACCATTAATACATGAAGCAGGCGCCAAGCGCGGGAAAACGCGTGCCAGCAAGCCACGATTGATCGAGAAAGTGGCGCGAGATTTTTTAGCCAATCATAAAGCGTAGCAATGGAAAGCCAACGCAACTGCAAAATTACTTTCGACACTCAATTGAAAACAGATCTTAAGACCACAATTAAAACTTACATCTGCCCACTTCATGTCCCACACATCTTTCCTCTCAAACTTCAGATGCTCTCCAACCACTGTCTCGTTTTTTGTAGGATCTGCTTTCCTCACATCCTGTGAAAATACACCAAACACGAAAAAGATTCGCTTTCTTCCATCTTGTAAAACAACATATTTGGAACTTGGAACTTTATTGTTATTTAAAACACGGTAGCTACACGGTAGCTAATTATTTAAACACGTGTACTTGTATAACAATGCAGTTGTTGTGGTGCAATTTTGTTCTTGGTGCAAATTTTATTTTCCTTTGTTTAAAACTCATTATCATACATTATCATACATTTCCACACCCCAAAACAAAGGAACATAAAATTTGCACCAAGGACAAAATTGCACCACAACATAGTTAATGACCACTTCGTGTTACAACTTACTAAATCAAAGAATGATAAAACTCCAGAAATATCAATGATAGCCAAGCGCCTAAAAGAAATAATAAATAAGGTTACTCAGAAAACAAGAATAATTATCAATTGTTGGACGAGGTTGAGCAAAATATCGTGATTTGTCAGTGGCGAACAGATCAATTATTTGCCGAAATCGAAGGCACTGACAAATCACAAATCACGATATTTTGCGATAGCCGACTTCGATAATTGTTTTATCATTCGATCACCGAGTTTGTTTTTCAATTTTTAAAATATTTATTCACTAAACTGCTAAAATAGAGCAGAAATCGGGCTGTCATTGTAGAGGACGGGGGCAGAACAATTACCGTAAAGTTCTGAAAGTAACGAGGGATTTAGCAGCCTTCTCCTATCGCTACTTTCGGGTAGCTAAAACGTACGTACCGTACATGGGCCGCGACAAATATGAAAACATACACACTTTTTATTTAGAGAAACTTATTACATGTTATTGTTTTGAATAACAATTCGAAAGAATCAGTCTTTGAATAATCTACATTAGCAACAGTCAGTTCTATTAATACCGGTAATATTAGAGTGGTTTTACTTTACCCGTGAAACACTATCTAACAATTAATGCACCTTTTCATTGTTTTGAATAGGTTCTTATTTTTAATAACCATGATTCTTCTCATTGTTTAAGAACCGAGTAGGTCATTATTGTGGTCAGTGATGTGGAACAGGAGGTCATTATTAAAAATAATGACCTGATCGCAATAATGACCTGTTCGATTCTACTTAGTTGACCACAATAATTTTTAGGACAACCAAAATTGAAGAGCCTTCATTATTTCTGTCACTTAGTTTACAAAAGTTCTTGCATTTGTCAATTATAACTTAGCATTTACAAACTTTTTCTAGCTATTGTTAATGGTAATATTACAATTTCCACCTGAAATATTCAAAGTAATTGACCCCAAAGCATTTGGAATCTGCGTAGCAGCAACATTTTCTCTGGTTGTGGTTTCACTGGACTGGCCTTGCACTATTTTTGAAACTTTAACTAGTTGCTCATTTGTTTCCCGTTTGTAACTTTGAAGAGCTTCCGATCGATGCCCAGTAACACCCCGAATCAATTTGTCGTTTACACCTTCTTGAGACAATCTCGAGACCGCTGTTGCTCGCAAAGAGTGATTAGTGAAATATCCCTTAATTCCAGCTTCAGCCATCATCATTTTAATCGTGGAATTGAGTTTATTATGACCCGAAGGGACAATAGAAAACCAAGCATTGTTACTTTCGTACTTTCGCAATGGCTTCAAGTAAAAAGCTTTATCTAGAGATCCTTCAGGACATCGCTCATTATAAGTCTTGACAATTCTTACAACACATCTCTCATGACATTCAACGTTAGCATACGCTTTACAAGTTCTCGGGCATAATTTTCTATGTTTTAACCCACCCTGGTTCGTTTTACTTACTCCTTCGGAATAAAGTAAATATTCCCTGCCCTCCACATCAGTGTGAAACGAAAACCTATTTGCACTCAAAATTTTGCGGTGTTCATCCACCGCCTGCGACAACAAATCATCTAAACCATCGCTCATCATCTCGAATGAACGTTTTTCCAAATAACTGGACATATTGGCAGTAAAAGCAATATCGACTAAAGCGTTATGGAACTCAGCTGCTGAACTGAAAGAAAAGCCTACAAACACTAAACCCCTTGAGAAAACGCAGATATTCAAATTGTAATACATGAGGGCTGCAAATCCTAACGGGATTTCATACAGTGTTTCTCGACTCTTTAATTAGCAAACCATTCAAGCTATTCTTGGCTTCCCTTGTTCTAAAACAATGGAAAGGTGCATTAAATCGCATAATGCCCTCGCTCCTCGGCCTTCTTAAAAATAATGACCTCGCGCTACGCGCTCGGTCATTATTTTTAAGAAGGCCTCGGAGCTCAGGCATTATCCTATATTTAGTGTGTGATAGTCCAAATTAAACAAAAGAAAACAATGGAATCATAGTCAAACAGTGCGTACTATTCTACTAACTATTTCACAGGTTAAGTAAAATCACTTTAAAATCGTATTGTGAACGCAAAAGAAGTACTTTTCGCAGTTGCAGTGAACTTTGTCAATAGGTTCTGTTTTTCAGATGAGAGCATAAAAATATTCATATGAAAAGAACTGGTTTAATATATTGTATGGTAGTTTTTTGTTACTAGAGAAAAAGGTTTGATTATCCCTATTACGTATGTAATGGGTATTCAGAGACGAAAGGAATACTTTCTATTGGCCGGCGATGGCCAATAAAAATAATACACAACAGAATAACGACAGAAAAAAAGATTATTAAGGTGCAAAGTCTAAATTAAATGAAATTAAACTGAAAACAATCCGTTGTTGAATATTTTTTAAAAAATCTTTGTTACATGAACAAGCCTTTTGAACAGGTGCTGAACATTTTAATGACACCAAAATTTTTGGGTTGACCAGTTTAAACCATGGTTTTGGTAGTCATTGTACAAATACAGTTCATCACACTTCGCACTTCACACTTCACTAATATACTTCACACTTCGCACTTCACATCTCACACTTTTTTTCATACTTTAAATTTTACACTTTACACTTCACTTCACATTTCACGCTTCACATTTCACGCCTCACACTTCACTTCATACTTCACACTGGTGAGATAAAACATCAACAGAAGGTAACCTCGCTGTTATGTCGCCAAGTTGTTAGTGTGAACAGCCTTTATAGTCAAACTATGCCGTGATCACAAGTCCCAAGCAGGCAGAAACGTCTTTTGTGAACGAGCTAACACGTCTACTCTATTTGAACACAATACACAATACACTTCGCACTTCACATCTCACACATACTTTAAACTTCATACTTCACACCTCACTTCACACTTCACATTTCACGCTTAACATTTCACGCCTCACACTTCACTCTTTACTTCACACTTTACATTGGTGAGATAAAACGTCAACAGAAGGTGACCTTGCTGTTGTATGTCGCCAAGCTGTTAGTGTGAACAGCCTTAGTTTAATTCAGGCTATGCCGTGATCACAAGTCCCAAGCAGGCAGAAACATCTTTTGTGAACGAGCGTATTGTGGTCAAATAGAGTAGACGTGTAAAACGTAACCACTGCTTTGAATGGTTGCTTATTCAGCTGATATTGAAGATCTCTTTTAGAGCGGTTTTCAATAGAGCGTCGAAAGTGATTTCGCGAATGCTTTGGTTTTGCATTAACACGCTTTGTGATTGGCCAAAAAATCTTGCGCTCATTATCAACCAATCAGAATTAAAAGCAAAACCAATCGTGAGTTACTCGCACGTGATTTCCCGTGCTTGGCGCCAACGACATGTACTTCTTTGCGTTCTGATTGGTTCATTCGATTGACTGCGTCTATTGTGATTGGACGGGGTAATTGCTTTGGTTTTGGTTTCACGACACTCAATTAAAAGCCGCTCTATATGGTTCTTATCCAAATATAAGTTCAGTTCTTACGATGAAATGCAGTTGAGTGACAATTGGTGTGGACGGCAGTTGAGAACATTTTTCATTTCCAGGGCGAGTTTGGGTAACGAGTAGCGATGAACTGTTCCCGATTCACGTCCCTGAAGAATAAAGACAAACGTAAGATGGTGCTGTGTTAGCACAAGCAAAAAAAATAGGCTCATTTTGGGGAGCATGTGTCTACTGCCAGCTTTTAAATTTTTGGATGTATGGTTAATTCAACTTTTCTCCTTTTGAAATTTTAGGCCAACTCTACTAGGTCACCTCGTGGGTAGCAATGATATTCTTAATCCAGGCAGCTGTCGCGCGAGGCTTTTATTATCACCTTGTCTTTACATCGCGTTGTCTTTGCTGAAATTGCTTAACTGAATTTGACCAACGAGCCGCAGGCAAGTTGGTCACTGATGTTTACCACATTTTGACGTCTTCTGTGACTGAACAGACGCAGGGCAAAATCGAATCTATTTGTTTTATGCAGTAACGGGGAAGAAAAACTGGCCTCGTAGCACTCGACTGTAACCGTGACTTAAAAAGCTGACGTTTTTTCTAATTTCGTTTTTTTTTTTCTGAATTTTAAATCTACAGCTTCTGCTAAACATATTTTTAGATGCCTTCACTTGCACTTGAAAACAGAGAAAAAAATTCTCTATGACGTCAACTGTGTCTGTACTCTAACAGATCATAGGTAATGACCAATCAAAATGCGCGTAGAATTCAGTGTATTGTATATTAACAGAAACCCATAAGTGGGTTGAAACGTGTAACGCGCATTCACAGCTTCCGAATATTCATTTTTTGCTTAGTACCATATTTGGAAACCCCTCGGTCCAGGGAGATTGGAAGCAAGTTGTTCTTACTAGCGAATTGATTGGTTAATATTTTTATCTTGATTTTCCAAATATGGCTGCAACAACTTCTTAGCAAATTGAATAATCGGAAGCTTGTTTTGAAGCTTACAACTAAGAGACAGTTGCACGTTTCAACCCACTTATGGGCTTCTGATATTAACTAAACAACACCCACCAAAATCAGAAGCTTGTCAGAAGCACACATACAGCAAACAGGATCATGAGTTGGCTGTAAAATGAAAGAAAAAATAGGTAAATAAGAGTACAGAAGGCGGTTCAAGTCTACTGTTAACTCGTGAATACACGAAGCGTTGAACGAGTCATAGGAGACAGGGACAAATATGCAAATGTTCACCTTCCATCACTCAGCTGTAAACTTATGTTGGTGAATTCCGCTGAGCAGCTTGCGTAAATATTTTGCACGTTCAAATGCGATAGGATGGGAGGGTGGGGAGTTGGACGCAGAAGGTTGGGGGGGGGGGGGGGGGTGGGGTCGGTGGAGCAAAACGGAAAGGGGAGAGGGGGAAGGTACGAAGGTTGTTTTGTTTCATGAGTTGGCTCGTAGGAGCCTTCAAAGGGAACTTTGTGAATTTACCAAATCCTAGCTGACCTTATTTCGCACCCAAAGCGAATTAATTATCCCTATGAAAACAAAAGGTGTTAAATTACCGATGTTATGAAAGTTTGCAACGCGACATTTTACTTAGAAAACTATAGTTTTTATCTAATTTATTACGAATTTTTAACATTTAGAAAGCTGATCTCGAGTAGCGAAAAAATTGGCATCTGGCTGTAACTTCCTCTTAAAGAAGTGAAAAGAAATCAGAAACGGGAATTACCATGTTTAGCATACATACCGCAAGGGCCTTGTTGATGTCTTTGATACCCTCACCAGCTCCAGATGGCACATCATCAATGTGGAACATTCTGTAAAGAAATGATTTTTTTGCACAAAACAAAACCTTAGTTTATTGTCAGCATCGAAAAATTATGTGGAGAAATTCAAGAAACCAAAGAAATGTGCCAAGTGCCTATAACACTTAAATTAGTATTTTAAGAATCAACTTTACGTAACATAAATAGTTGAAAAGTGTTGAATTGATTTGTAAAAAAAATATTACTTGCAGCTAAAAACAAGTAGTAATGTATGTATAATAAATGAATACCGGATCGATGTTAACTACACTGCAATAAGCATTTTGTAAATTCAAATCTCTGTAACTCACTAACGCGACATTCAAAACAAGAAATATTTCAAATCAAATCAAATCAAATTTGTTTAACGAGGGTGACACTTGACAGTCATGTGACTGACAAACCTGTGGCCCTCGAATTCCAGGTCGAATTGGAATTTAGAAATGTTAGTTTCTGAGGAGGGAGGAAAAACCGGAGGACCAGGAGAAAAAACCCTCGGAGCAAGGATGAGAACTAACAACAAACTCAACCCACATATGACGCCGAGTCCGGGAATCAAACCCGGGCCACAATGGTGGGAGGCGAGCGCTCTCACCACTGCGCCATCCCTGCTCCCAGCATTCAACTATTCAATGTATGTCGAATTGATTTTGAAAATATGATTGTATACACCTTATTCATAAATGGCGGCGGATTTATTATTCTTTTGTATTTATTTTAATTAGCCTCACAAGCCTCGTTAGCATGTGCAAAATTCAAAAGAATAGGCCATTTCCGAGTTACGTTATGCCTCGTTGTCAAAGAGAGGCTAGGTGCACAACCTTTCATATGAAAATGGATTTTTATTCAAATGCAAATAAAACTCATCTTCATATGAAAGGTTGTGCACCTAGCCTCGCTTTGACAACGAGGCATAACGTAACTCGTAAATGGCCTATTAACACGCTAAAATGAGGCTAGTGAGGCAAATTAACATAGATATAAAAGAATCATGAATCGGTCGCCATTTATGAATAAGGTGTATGTATTAAAGGGTTCTATAGACACTTTCAACAGAATTTTAATCACCTCCGATATGGCAATTTAACTGATTGTGTTGAGCGGGAAATTCTCAATTACATTTAGAAACAAATAGTTTGACCATCATTAGTTTTACCGATGTTAGTTATGCACTTTCATGAAAACGAAAAGGGTCAACATTATGCTTATGGTTTAGATTAACGCTACTTAGATTAATCAACATTAAACTATTTTTTTAGCAAAACAGGACGAAATTTAAAACCGATTTACAGATATTCATTTAACATTTACTTTTTGTTATTTTTTGTTAATTATTAATTTTTAGTAATTATTAATTATATTACTTTTAGAAGTGCACATGTAGAAATCTCACAAAAGGCTGTCTCCAAAGGGCGAGAAACTTCTTTTCACAAGGAAGGCAGCAAAAGAAAAAATAAAATGTTTAAGATAAATAATTGAAGGGGTCAGAATAACACGGTGCTAAGTGACTTTTGGGTGGTTTTTTCATTTTGCTTAAAAATTGCTGATTTCTCGTATACAGGCTTGTTGTTGTGTGGTAAACCTTGCCCAGTATTTTTTTTTCGCTGTACTGCGCTTATTACAGTCAACTCTCTCGTAAGCGGACACCCTCGGGAATAGAAAAAAGTGTCCGTTAGTAGAGCTGTCCGCTTACGAGAATTATTCCCATAAGTGGTCACCAAAGCAAAATAGGGTGGATGTTCGCTTACGGGAGAGTTATGCGGAGTTATGCGTTGCTGTAGTGAGGCCTATTAAATTAAGAAGATTGCAGTCTTGAAACCACAGCCAAGGAACACGTTAACACAGTTACTGGATTGGATGAGATACTTGGTCACATTGAAGACAAATTTCATTGCCAAGAGTAAATTATTATACATGGGGTGTCCACTTACGAGAGAGCGTAAACAAAAGAAAGATCCAATTTTCATTTTCAAAAGTGTCCGCGTCCGCTTACAAGAGAGTGTCCGCTTACGGAAATGAGTAAATACAGAGTTTGACTGGGAGGTAAAACGGGGATTAGAAAAGGCGTCCGTAAGTAGAGCTGTCCGCTTACGAGAGTGTCCGTTAGCGGAGAGATGACTGTACTATTTTTTTTTTCTCCTCTCTCTTTTTTTTTTTCACTTCCGTGCTTTTATTTTTGTCCGAGTTGTTGAATTATTCGCGCTAAAATGTCGCCTCGCGGTCGTACGCGTCCTTGCTTTACAGTAGCATTTCAGAGTATTAAACCACTGACTACCTCTGGCTCAGTCGAGTGGGCAGCCCAATATTTTTATTGTATGATAAGTAAAAAAAGATGGGGACTCGTTTTTAACCCGTGAATACGCGCAAGCGTATAAATGAACGGGTTATCGGTAATGGCGGCTAATTCGCTCACTCACTCGCTCGCTTGTTTTCAAGACAAAAGTTGTTATTAATTTTTAAAAAGTAAATACAGTATCACATTATGTGCAAACTGCAATAAATAATTTAACAGAAAATTAGAATGTTTAGTTAGAAAATGATATCTTATAATATAGTAATAAATTACGTATGGTGTAAATTAACCGATCTTACAGAAGGTTGGATATCTTTTAGTTAGATAAATTATATATTATAGCTGCAATAAATTATGTAATATGTAAATTAACCGAGCTTAGCGAAGGTTGGAACATTCTTTAAAAGAGATATATTATAGTAATAAATTACATATGTAAATTAACCGATCTTACCGAAGGTTGGAATATTCTGGGAAGTACGTTGTCCCTCCACCACTTTCAGGATTATGTTTGAAAAGAATATATTCATCAGAGCACAGTTACTTACAGGCTTTTATTACACGACTAAGACACTCAGAGAGCCAATAACTAAAATCAACCAATCGGAATGCTCGATCGCCGGTCCAATATTCTCGAAATATTGGACCCGGCATTGTCCCGAATGATCCCGCGCGATCCTCCCGCCGGCAGGAGTCGTGTAATAAATCTCTTATTAACCAAGCTTGCTCGGGACCGTACTGGGAGAATATCGGCCCTCTGTCTTTTCTGTAAGGACCTCGCTGCGCTCGGTCCGTACTGTCAAGACCTCGGGCCGATATTCTCCCAGTACGGCCCTCGCATTTGGTCAATAAGTAAGATATATATAATTATATATGTGTCACCGGATTTCAGTATCACTTTGAAAAGCCAAAAGACATGTTTGTATCAAAGGAAATTTATTAATAATGGTCCAGTTCTGTTAACAGTTACAAGATATTAGTGAACTGAAACTATGAAGGGACACTGTACTGCCTGAAATATCGTGTTTTCATGATGAAAGAAGAGATACCCTGGCGACAAAGTTGGATTATGGCCAGGAGCTTGCTTTAAGCTTACTTTATTATCTTGAAATTGGAAGAAACTATCGGCAAAAGTGATAGAAGCAAAGAAATACGAACTAAACTGACAAAATGAAGGCTAGAAAAGTCAAAATTTCACAACATTGGCAAGTTTGATTTCTTGACCGCCTGTGCAATCCTGCACTTTATCTTCAAACTACTGATTTTGTTTTGCTGTATAGAATCTTTTTATCCAACAAAGTTGTATATGTTGTGGTGCAATTTTGTCCTTGGTGCAAATTTTATTTTCCTTTGTTTTGGGGTATGGTATAATGTATGATAATGTACGATAATGTAATGTAATGTATTTGTTTTGGGGTATGGTAATTTATGATAATGTAATGTAATGTATGATAATAGAGCAGTTTTCAATAGGCCATTTCCGAGTTGCCTTTAGCCTCTCTATCAAAGCGAGGCTAGATGCGAAACCTTTCATATGAAAATGAGTTTTCATTCACATGCAAATAAAACTTATTTGCATGTGAATGAAAACTCATTTTCATATGAAAGGTTTCGCACCTAGCCTCGCTTTGATAGAGAGGCTACAGGCAACTCGGAAATGGCCTATTGAGTGTCGTAAAACCAAAACCAAAGTAATTACTCTGACCAATCACAGCAGTCGTAAACAATCCAATGAACCAATCAGAGCTGGAAGCAATTACATGTCGGCGGCGCCAAGCGCGGGAAAACGCGTGCGAGCAAGTCACGATTGGTTTTGGTTTTACTTCTGATTGGTTGAGAAAGTGGCGCGAGATTTTTTAGCCAATCACAAAGCGTAGCAATGCAAAACCAAAGCAATTGTGTAATTACTTTCGATACTCAATTGAAAACTGCTCTATACGATAATAACTAGGAGTAATCGGAGATTAGGGTAGTGCGTTCGGCAGTTGAAAGGGGGGATTTTAATTTTTGGTTATTGGGATAGATGAATGTCTATTGCATATTGTCAAATTAAGGGTTATTGTGTACAGTGAAACCTGTATTTACTCTGTGTATGAAGACGGTAGGGAAAGTTTGGTAGCAGAAAAAAAATTAAATCCTTTGAAGTTTGTTGTAGTTGTCGGTAAAGAAAAGTGCTTGGCGGTCCCTTGGGAAAAGTGGACCGAATTTGCATATGTCAAAACGGTAATTTGAAACCTGAAAACACGCTGGCAAAAGCAAAAGTCGCAAGTATTTATATAATAATAATAATGTACGACAATGTACGATAATGAGTTTTAAACAAAGGAAAATAAAATTTGCACCAAGGATAAAATTGCACCACAACATATATTTGATGGGATTTGATGATATAACGTGGAAATAAGCTAAGCAAAATTTTGCTCTGATTTCGGCAGGACAGTGTCCCTTAGAGTCAGATGGCCAGGATGGAAATGGATTGCAACTTGAAGCAGTTAGGTTCAGTGAAAATGTTCAAGTTCTCCCCTCCCCCCACCCCCCCCCCCCCCCACCCCCTCCTCTTGTGTCTTTGAAAAATCGATTTAGGAACAAACGCTGTGGTTCCACTCTCTTTAAAAATTCACTTTTAAGATATCTTCATTTTTTGGGTTCAAAAATATTTTGTGAATGGTTGGAAGTGATATTAACATTTTTTTAAATTCTTTGAAGCCATGCAAACTTCAAAGGCAAAATCACAAATGCCGTAATAAATTGATGAGCAGATTCACAACTAAAATTCCAAACATTTTGTGATTTTCATTTACAGACTATAATCGCATTATCCAGGAAGCTTGGAAACATTTTGTAAATTGTTCAGTTTCTCCAAACGCAGTGCAAACTCCCACCTCGGTCCCAGGTCCTTGCCGCATCAAAATGGCGGCAGCCCAGAGGAACCCCTGGACATTTAAGGCTGTCGAAATACTAAAAAAATTGTGGAGTATTCTGTTGCGCAAATCCTCCACGCGATTAAGTGTCTTCGTTCCTGTTGAACAACAGTTCCAGAATGCAAGAAAACAAATAACTGTCAATCGTTGGAAATAACCTCTGATCCGTGATTCGCAAAGTATTATGGCAGCCTTGTCCAAAGGTTTCCTTGCCCGCCATTTTGAACAGGCGTTTTTTAAAGACATTTTAAATTTTTAAACATATGATTTTAATTGTTACAAGTACATTTCTTACATTTAAGATTTTAATGTTGAGAACCTTTACGGCATTCTTCAAATTTTAAGTTTAAATATTATGGGTAGATTTTAAAAACGTTTAGTTTTTAGTAGCCTTGGTACTAAAAGATTGTTGTAACAAAAATATTCCATGTTCTGCTATCAACACTTTCGAAAGGGTAGGACCTCAGGCATACCATTCTCTGTTTGTGTGGTGTGCTATGCAACTGTGATGATGGCTAGTTAGATTGGTTTATAAAACTAGCCTCGCAAAAGTCGAAATTTAGGGCTCTAAAACTGATGAAATAAACACAGAAAAACAAAGTTAAACAACATGCCAGTGGTTTTTAGAGTTTTTATTTCATTTTCATCAGATTTATTAGAGCCCTAAATTTCGCCTTTCGTGAGGCTTGTTTGATAAACCGATACAGCCATTACAGATACACAGCAAACCACACCAAGAACAGGATGGTAAGCCTGTGGTATGACAACACAGAATGCAGGGATGACAGAAGAGAACTGCCACAGACCAACCAACCTTTCCCTGACGTCTTTTCTCTTTGAGTGAGTCTGCATCTCCAAAGCAGTAAGTTTCTTTGGACTGCGATACTGCCAGGAATAAAAGGCTTCCTTAGATGAGGCTATCACATGGCTTTGAGTCATGGCCACAAACAGGGGCTCTACAATACAAAAGATAAAAAGGTAGGTAAAGTCGCACACGAGTCACAGGCCGCCCACTCGGCTGGAGCTTGACCTGGTTTCTGTGGCATGAAGCAACTAGGAATATTGCTACTCCCCCTGGATGGGATGCTAGTCCATCGCAGGGTTACCCCCAGCATTTTGTAAAGTAAAGTTTCTTGTCTAAGGAAACAACACGATGGCCGAGACCATCGCACTAACCACCGACCTTGATCTAAAATCCCATGTGCTAACCACTACACCGTATTTTAAGGTGGCTGAACACAGTTTGCGCGCGCCCTTCAATTTCAGCTGCTTACGTGAGTCAGCGCGCGCAGAGTTTTGAGAAAAACAAACGTGGCGCCTATTCAGCGATCATTTTATTTTGCTCAGCGTGGATCGCGAAAGTGTTGTTTTTCGTCTTAAAATCAAACAATTTGTTGTTCGTAAAAATGTTTGTTGAATCAATAGATAATATATAGAACCATTGAAGAAATACACTGCCTTTTTGGTCGCTTTTGTCTTTGGATCGAGAACCCAGTCAAATGCAACGCATGCGCAGTTGACCAAAAAATTGTGACTGGATGTTTTAGCAACTTTCCTCGGAAACGTGCTGATTTCTACGGAACCACTCATTAGAATTTCACGAAATTTGGCACAATAATAGTTTCGAATATGCCGAACTCGCCTACCATCAAAGATTTGAAATCTAACAGAGGAGAATTTTACAAAACGTAAACATATTAAACCACAAATTACGGAAGATCCCTCTGTCAAAATAACATGAGACCAGTGTTAACATGCATATATTTTTACGAGTTTACTGGAGACAAATGATGGACAAAATCTAATGACTAGATTTTCTGAAAATAAACGAAACCAAATATTGCAGGCTGATTTACAATCCACCGTGTTGCCATGGCAACACCCTAAAAGCTCAACAAAAATATCAAAATATATAGCTTGTTGCTTAATCGTATGCCTCACCAATTTTGGGCGCCCAGACGTTAGTGGTTTTAAAATGACAATGAATGACGCATAGGTACAGTGAAACTGTGTCCAGCCACCTTAAGGACGTTCGCGCGAAAATCTTCTAAAATTGATTTTTTTATAAAAAGTTTGCTACAGCTAGGTTATGAGTTACTCGTGTCAGAAATGCAAAAAAATGAGGGGGTCACCGACTTCGTTTCTGAGATAAGCTATCTGAAAGGCGACCCTAATTTTGAAAAATTGGTCTTCCTTACGGGACGTGATCCGAATGTCTGTTAGTCTAAAAATATTGCAAATGAATCTCTAAAATGCAACTTTCTTTCCCAAATTTTATGCTAGTAGGTCTGTTCAGCAAATTCATTCAACTGGTGACGTTCCTTGAAGTAAATTTCATCTTTAAACGACAGCATTTGCAAACTCTGACAGCCGCAAGTTGGCAGGATTCGATGGCGTGCGGGTAGAAAAATGGAAAAAAATTAAACTTCCTACATTGATTTTTTGTTCATTTTTTCACAAACTATCGAGAATTTGCAAAGAAAATTATCTATGAAAAAAAAAATGAGGGTCACCGACCATCCAAGCGAGTTAAATCTAAGCAAAGTTAACGCAACGGCTATCAGCCGTTTATGTGCTTAGATTTCTTCTCTTGCGCGCGCGCTCGTGCATGACGTAGCATGGCGTTGCGACATGAATTGCGTGCGCAGTAAGGATGCGCATAAACAATTAGCGCGAACGTCCTTAAGAGACAGTGTGGTGGATGTGTTATTAGCCTATATCAACTCTGCAACTGACACAACTTAGTTCGCAGTGGTTGCAAATTGCTTTGAACTTGCCAATCAAAATACCAACTTTTTGATGGAAGTTTGCAAAGTTGTGTGCTACTTAAGCTACTGGTTTTCACTAGCGACGGAGTCAAAGTCAAAATCCGAAGCATATCATCAGAGTTTACGATTGTGCTTTATTATGATTCCGTCACTTACGATCTAAGAAAACTATATTGTGAGTCGCAGTATTAAAGCAGATCGTGGGCATTGTGATTGGTTTTGCTTCTGCTTGTGACTCCGATTTGATAAATTACAACTCCGACTCCGTCGCTGGTGAAAGTTAGCCTTTAGGAACGCCTGCATGACTGTAATATAATAATGCATTATTGAAGCTTACCTATTTCAATATACTTGGAGTCTAATGGAGTACCAATGGCATTACAAAGCACAAGGACATGCTGCAGAAAATAACAGTTCCGTGGTTATGAGATGAACAGTTTTTTACATAATATCATGTATTAACACATAGCATTAACCCTCACTCCCAGAGTCAATTATGGAGACATGTAGTGTACATGTAGTTCTAACTTTTTAGTCTGTCAACAAAATCCTATGGTGTGACCATTCAAATGAAACCTTTTCAGCAGTACTTTTGCATGGTACCATTTGTTCTAACTTTTGAGTCTGTGGACGAAATCCTATTGTGTGACCATTCAAATGAAACCTCTTCAGCAGTACTTTTGCATGGTACCATTTGTTCTAACTTTTGAGTCTGTGGACGAAATCCTATGGTGTGACCATTCAAATGAAACCTCTTCAGCAGTACTTTTGCGTGGTACTATTCATTTTTTTAATATTAATTTTTACAAAATGAAATTTGGGATTTTTCTTGAATGATGAAATATGGCATTCTTGGGAGCGAAAGGGTTAACGCATCAGAGCACCAAAGGAACCATTTCGGTGGATATACTGTTTGGAGGAAGGCCTTATTATAGTCACATCTTAAAAATTCGTATAATTAGACTTAAAGCTAGTAAGAGTTTTCTTTTAGTAAAATGTCACCTCCAACTTTCGTTTTGTTTTCAGAGTAAATAAAAAAATGTTGTTTTGGGTACATGGCTAGGATTTTCAGAAAGAATAAAGAGGCAAGTAAATTCCTTTCACTTGAAAAGATCAAGCTGTATTAGCTTTCACCCGGCTTAATTTTTCATAGTTTGTTTGATTGAAGAGCCATCAAGAGATGAGTTACTTGAGAAGCAATAAGGCTCTTTAGAACTGTAATTTTTCCGATTAGACTAAGTCTGCGTACTGACCAACAGCCCAGACAATTTCGGATTTTTTCTATTTTTTCCGAAAAGTTGAGGGTGATAGTTAGCTCTGGGTCTGTTGAAAACCATACACCAAGTGCTTTGACTTTGTCTTTTTGCCAATTGAATTTTCGTTCCGGGCAGAGCTTTTCGTCTGTGCCAGTACATGAACCGATCCATAAAGCTTCTGTTTTTTTGCTATTTAGTTTGAGACCTGAAATTTTGGCGAAACTTTCTAAAATGTCGAGAGCTTTGGTAAGAGATTTTTCGGAGCTATCAAGAATCAGGGTGGTATCGTCGGCGTATTGACTTAATTTAATCTCGTTCCCTTTGAGACGTAGACCTTTAATATCAGAGTTTTTCCGGATCGCGTTAGCGAGAATCTCGACTGAAAGGATGAAAAGATATGGAGAGAGAGGACAGCCCTGCCGAACACCCCTATGGACAGAGAAAAAGTCGCTGGCCCAGCCATTATTCAAAACACAGCTTTCCGAACTTTGATAGAAGGTTTTAAACCATTGGAGAATAGAAGGGCCGAAACCAAAGGAGAGTAAAGTTTTTTTTATAAAGGGCCATTCCAGTGTATCAAAAGCTTTCTCGAAATCAAGGAAGAGGAGAAGGCCTGGAATGTTCTTTTTGGCTGCATAGTTAATCACACTGTCAATTAAGCGTATATTTTCACCTATATAGCGCTCTTTAAGATATCCAGTCTGATCGTTATTTATGAGATTCGGAAGGTGCTTTTTAATGCGGTGTGCGATGGCTTTTGCCGCTATCTTATAGTCGCAGTTTAGGAGTGTTAGTGGCCTCCAGTTACGTATGTAGTAGAGTTCATCGCTCTTTTTAGGAATAAGTTTTATAATACCTCTTCTTTGAGAGACAGAGAGCTGACCGGTCGCAAATCCGTGATTTAGAGCGTTTAAGAGAGGTTCCGAAATATCTGACTAGAAAGTATCATAAAATTCCGAAGGAAGACCATCTGTGCCGGGAGTTTTGCCGGGTCGTCAATCTTACATGTAATTCTTGTGCTTCCGACCTTTCACCTTACATGTAGTTAAGCTTATCATCGGCTTTCTGTTCAGAGAGCGACACTGTTAGGCTCAGCCTATCTGCATTTAGTTGTTGTTATTTTAGTATCTATCACATCTTTTGCCAAGCAATCGAAAGAAAGTTCTGCACAATCATAGTCTTATGTCCTTGAAGTAACAGAGATTTATTTGATATGTGTATATGAAGGAAATATTTAGCAATTCTCAAAAACAGTATTACGCGACCGTCTGCACAGTACATTTAGACCGTACAAAAGTTCACAAAAACAACTTTTTCTCGGTCTAGAATAACTAGTATGACTTATTTCCGAATTAAATACACCTGTTGCGTATCAGAAATTACCCAAGAAACTGATTTGGAAATCAAAATTGCAAAAATACACAAACATATTTGCATAAGGCGACGCGAGTGAATTTAGAACTATAAAATCCAAGTCTTGTTTTGTTTAAATAAAATCGCTTTTCAACCTATGTAATGAATGAACAAACACATAAAAATGCACAACACAATCTTCTTTCGAAAAATTTATTCAAATCTCAATAAGTTTATGTTTAAAAGCAAAACGCGTACCATTTATAGCGCATCGAGGCCAAACTGTCTTTGAAATTTAAGAAATCAATACAACTGAATTTGAGCATGTTTCTAAACAATTGTCCAAAACTAACGACAAAGAAAAATAAGTCAATCACAGATTGATATCAACATAAATTCTCATCGGAAATGTATTTTGTTTTACCTTTAAGTTCCCCGACACTGCTTGGAAATTCTTTAAATCCCCGCTTTTTCAGTTCTGAAACCCGAAGTGAGAAACATCTCTCTGCATTGCTCCCGCATTTGATAAAAACGTATGAAATTCCTCGAAGCAAGATTTCATCCCTGAAAGCTCTTCTTTATCCACATAGCGGCTTCTGAGTATCCCTTAATTAGTATCCCTGTCTTGAGTAGCAAACCGCAAAAAAATGCAGGGAAATAGCGACTTTAATTTGGAACGGTTCTCTCCGCTAAACACAGCTCCAACCGAGCTGCCGTGACATTGGCCATGTAGCCGCGTGAAAAACAAAACCTCGGTTTGGTTTCAAAATTGATCCCGGATGTTTTGCGACGTCATACGCGTCCGCGAGCTAGCCATGCCCAACGGACGCTCGCACACTCACTCGCTCAGACGGACACACATGTTACGGACACACGCCCGCGAAACATTCCGCTAGCCATGACCATGAAAAATGACGGGCATAGGTTCCATGAGTATGGGGCTCCGCAGTGGGCCTTCGGCCCGCGATA
Organism: Dendrophyllia cribrosa; assembly: GCA_024195265.1. NCBI lineage: Eukaryota > Metazoa > Cnidaria > Anthozoa > Scleractinia > Dendrophylliidae > Dendrophyllia > Dendrophyllia cribrosa. The sequence goes on along the minus strand of JAJLRJ010000011.1, from coordinate 9,571,621 downwards.
GCTCCGCTACAAATAATTCAAGCTCAGTTCTGCATAACCATCGCAAATAGGTGAGTCTTTGTTTACAGTTAAAGGGCTCTGGGCAACTTTCACTAAAATTGTATGTTTTAGGCCTTTAAAAGCACAGTTTTGTCAAATTAATGATTTATTATTGTTAAGGTACTTAAAACAGATCCAAATTGGGAAGAAAATGTCCACATCTTTGAGAACATGTTTTGGGCAATAGGACACCCTATGTATCTTTTCAAGATAAAATTTTATTCTGTTCGAAGATAGAAGATTTGTTGACCTGGTTTATATCCTTTCAGTCATATTTACATGATCCAGTCATAATTTTGGCAAGTGAGTACCTTTTGAGGCCAAAAATCCAAGATTTCAGTGAAAATTTTCCAACAAGGTACTTAGGACATTCTTGCCTGGAGCCCTTCAATGTATTAGTGCATATGCCTCATTCCCTAATCGAGCTTCAAAAACATCAACTCCAAATACTGGACATTTGATCCTGATATACTACATGTCGATACTCTCTATGTTATAATGCTGTTTTAGAAACTCAAAATTTTACAAAGAATGAGGTCCATGCCTCCATGACTGATGAGGCCTTAATGCAGGACAGGCAGATACCACAGATGTCACAGTCCTGTAATGAGTTGCGTCGGTTTTACATTGCCACATTATGCTTTGTGATTAGCTAAAAAATCTGGTGCCACTTTATCAACCAATCAGAATTAAAACTGACCAAAACCAATCGTGATTAACTCGCACACGTTTTCCCACGATTGGCGCTAACGACATGTATTTTCTTCAATGTTCTGATTGGTTCATTGAACTGCAACCTTGGCGTTTGCTTTGATTTCTGATTGGTCGATTGGATTGTCTGATTCTGTTGTGATTGGTCAGAATAATCAATAAAGCTACAAAGTGTAAAGGGATGATAAAATTATTGTCATTACCTGTCCACTGCTGTCATCAGCCCTGGTTGCTAAGACACAGTGGTCACCTGATGCCGTGATTGACAGCAAGTTACGTACATACTTGACATATTTCTGTAGGCAAAAAAGCAAAATGATTACATTGCGGAACTATCGATACTTTATTCTAGGAAATTTAATAATACTCCATGAAATTAACGCGAATTTCAAACATTCATGCTTAATTCCTATTGTTTTGCCCCAAATTCTGAATTATGTCCTTAACTTTACCTAGTAAAAGAACAGTTTTCTTTGTTTAGCACAATTCACACTACTGTATGCACAATAATTCATTCATTCTGACCCCCAGAATGGTCTTCCAGTGCATGGTTGACAGTCAGTTCCGACATACTCTTCCTCGATTGAACACGAGACCTCCAAATTCATAATGATTTTCTATACCGGTATTTGGAAATTGTACCTTTTCTTTCATGGCATTAATTTCCTATTTTCTGGAAGTCATACAATTGTACTTTCTCCTTGAATTTGTGTTAATTTAAGTAAAAAAAAGTAAAGTCGCGCACACGAGCCAGAAGGCTCACAACGGCCGGAGCTTAAACCCGGTTTCTGTAGCATGAAGCGACTAGGAATATTGCTACTCCCCCCTGGATGGGATGCTAGTCCATCGCAGGGTTACCCCCAGCAATTTTTTTTGTCGCCGGTACCCATTTATACACCTGGGTGGAGAGAGACAGTGTGGAGTAAAGTTTCTTGTCTAAGGAAACAACACGACGGCAGAGACCAGGCTTCGAACCATCGACCTTCAGGTTGAAAGTCCGACGCACTAACCACTAGACCACCGTGGCTCCACGCATTAATTCCAAACATGTTATTATTAAAACACATTAAGCATTAATTTCCCACAACATATACATTTCCAAGGCACATGAGAGGACTAACCTTTTGCATGGTACAGTGTACTAATTCTTTTTTTAATATTTTACAAAATGAAATGTGGGAGTTTTCTTTAATTTCGATCTTATTACAGGGATTCTGACAGGGTGCGGGGAAAAAACTAAAATTGTGCGGGAGTTTTGAGGCAAATTGTGCGGGAAATAACATCGATTGTGCGGGAAATTGTGCGGGATTGTGCAATCCTGTGACCAACCAAATATTCAATCACCAGTGTTCTAACCAGGCCAGAAAAATATGTCAGGGAGGAAATTCTGCATAAATGAAAAATACAAATAGATGTTTTACTTTGGGGATTAAAATGTACCCAGCAATCGCCAATTTGCGGCTGTTTTTCTTCACCAAAGTTTATTTGTCTCAACAAAATCACATTGCGTGACACAATAAACTCGATCGGGTAAAACCGAAATACCACATTTAAATGAAATGTTTCCAATCTGTTGCAAGTTCCTTTATGAAAAATCCGTACATTTTATGTAGTTTGAATAATTTCCATTAAAGGTTCACACAATTTCTTCGAAAGTTTGCCGCAAAAACACAACCTCGAGATGTATGCAAATTGCGTGCTAAATGTAATGTGATAGCATGGTTGTTTTGCATTTTCCTGAATGAAAACGTCTTTCACTTGATTGAAAAAATCAAATCCAGTATTCTGATCAGAACTTAGTAATTTTCTCCTATCAATCCGAAGTTCCAGTGCTTTAATAGTTTGTTTGTCGATTCGCAAACTTGATAAGTTCTTTGCGAAAATGATTCAGACAGAGTGACATTCATTTCGGCGTGACGGGTACATTTCTTTGGTCCCCGACATATCAAATGCAATGATCAAACTGAAAGAGGAAGTGAAAGCGCTCGAAAAAATATCAACAGGCCGCTAAGAAAAACGACAACTAAAAAGCTACGCGAAATAATCTGTAGGAAGTCGGAAGGAAGTAAAACTGAGACTAGTTCCCAGGAGGCGAAGAGAACGCCTTGTTGTTTTTATATCAATCCTCTCGAGCTGTTCGAGGAAAGCGCGGGTTTTCTCGATTGCTTAGAAGGAAAATGGGCTGAAAATAGCCTAAAACGTTTCTCGAAATCTTGGTAATCAATAGAAATACCTGATTTAATTAAAATTTTAATCAAATATTTTAGTATTGTGCGGGATTGTGCAGATTTTTAGGAATTGCGCGGAATTGTGCGGGTTTGACCGAATTGTGCGGTCCCGCACCCGCGCATCCTGTCAGAATCCCTGTCTTAAGCACCCTTGGGAGTGAAAGGGTTAACAAGGAAATTGACCAAATGATGTTGTCAGAATGCTATGAACTTGTTAATGATAACCCACCTCTCCATTCTTGGTATCCCAGAACACCACACAGTGTTCTTGACGATCAGGCTTGTTGAAGGCATACACTACCGTGTTTGAGAAATAGCCCCACTAGAATGAAAATTTATACATGATCAGAGCTTGTGGAGGCAAGTTCCCAAATTGACGAGGGTTGTTACTTTCGGAATTAGCAGTCTTTGGGGCTCTCTACGTCTGGGGGGTCGTTACTTTGGGGTTTTGTTACTTTTGGGAAACAAAAACCGTTAAAAAAAAATAAAAAAACATAAACAATATTAATATTATCAAATTGAAAAATTAGACGAAATTTGTTGGTCCAATGTCATGTTACTGCCACGTGGGTGGGATCTGCATGTCTAGATTGTGTTGTGTATATAATTAAAAAAATATTGGTCTTGTTACTTTGGGGGAGTCACTACTTTTCAGGGAGTCACTATTTTCAGGGCGCTCGCTACTTTAATTTGGGATTTATTAGCAGTCACAAAGTTTTGACGTTACTATCGGGGGTCGCTACTTTCAGAACTTTACGGTATGTCACAATTTTACATTATTGTTACATAAATTATTTATATCATATACAGTGTATTGTAGTTCTGACTTGTGAGTCTGCCAAAGAAATCCTACAGTGTATGGTGTGACCATTCAAATGAAACCTCTTTGGCAGTACTTTTGCAAGCTACCATTTGTTTTTCAATATTTTATAAAATGAAATTTAGAATTTTTCTTTGATTTTTAGCACTCTTAGTGGTTACAATGGTAACAGAAAACCTATTAACTATATAATACCTTGTAGTTGGGTCTGATGTTGGCAAAGTAGATGAATGAGTCGACAGCCAGCGCAATACGTAGCCCGCCACCTTCCCAGCAAGCTTGTGTAATCTGTTTTCCAGGGACTTTGAGGGTTCGCAAATGCTACGTAAAAATGCACATTAAAGTATTAATTAAGAAAAAGTTAAAATTAAGATAATAAATTGATTAATGTGATCATGCTATTACCTTGAAGCAAGTTCAAAGTTTACTATGTACAAAGGAATCTGGACATACGATAGGAAATTAATATTTACAGAAAACTATATATTATTAATTAAGGGTTTAGAAATACAGAACTGGACTCAGTTACATACCTCGCCAAAGGGAGTGTAAAATTGTACCACATTTATGTCCTTATCCTGTAGAAACAATAGAGTAAAAATTACAATGTATCATACTCATCTGATAACAGCTTTACTATACCAATGATCAAGAGTTTTCAATTAAGTAAATGTCGCCTTAAACTTTCCTAACATCGGAAACTTTAACGTCTTTTGTTTTCGGAGGGACAAAAAATGTTGTTTTGGGTATGAAACACGGCCAGCTACATGACTTGTATGATTTTCAGGAAGCTAAAAGCAGCTAGTGAATTCCTTTGCCTAAACTTTTCTCCAGCTAAAGTATCCACGACTTCGCAATTTATCACAGCTGACAAATCAGGATGACAAATCGTTACATGTAAATTACCTGTCCAGTAACTCTTTGCATACCAGCAACTGCCAGTACAGCTCCACAGTTGTTCCACTGTATGTTCATCACGCTCATTGATGTGTCAATCAAAACAGGACCTATAATGCAACCATTGTTCGTGTACATTTTAAGTTAAAGCTAAAGACGCATCTGTTCAAGTTGGCTTACAATTTGTTTTAGTACTTTTGACATTTTTATATTTTTAATATTTTATCGTTTTATCATTAATTGTAAGGCGCTTTAGAATATTTTTATAATTTTAGCGCTTTAGAAATGTTAATTATTATTATTATTATTATTATTACATTTGTTACATGTACATGTATCACCGTATTGTACTGTACAAATATATAATGAGCAACTTGTTTAAAAAAATCACAAATCCATTGAGTGAGCTTGTTCAAGGATGCTTTGTGTAGATTGAAAAACATTCACTTCCCCTAGCCTGATTCTTAGATGGTGCGAGGTCTGAGCACTCGCACTCACACCCTTCTCTCCCAGTCTGATGTCCTTTGTTTTAGGACCTTGTTCTTGACGTCATATGGGTCATCTGAGTCATCTGAATATTTCCACCAATCAGAGAGGTTGTTAGATTGTTCTTTCTCCATCAGGAATTTTAAGAATGTGACTGAATATTATCTGATTTCTAGAAATATATTCAACATTCACATGGCATCAAGAACAAGCCATCAAACAAAGGACAAGGAGAAGAGAGAGTTGTGTGTGAGCGACATTGGACCCACTGAGAACCCGGCTGAACTTCCCGCTACCTGCTGCTCGTTTTTCAGCATTTTTCTATTAAAATGGAAATTGAGATTCTTCTTGAATAATTTTTGGAGATTGCATTGGGAAGGGACAGTGTTGCAATCCATTTCCATCCTGGCCATCCGCAGCCAAAACTAACGAATACTACATGTAGTTTCTGTGCACTGATAGAGTATTTGTTAACAAAACTGGACCATTATTTGAAGGTTTCCAATTGAAACAAAAATATGTTTTTTTGGCTTTTCAAAGTGACACTAAAAATAGGTGATATAGCCCCTTTAAAGCTTACTTTTAATTACTATCTTGAAAATTATAGAAAGAATGAATCACCACAAGCAATGAAAGCAAAGAAATATTAACTATATAACAGAGACAAAATAACAGCTAAAGTTAAAATTCCACAAAAAGGGCAATTTTGATTTCTTAAATTGTGAATTTTTGTCACAAAAACAAATTATAATTTTTGGGGAATATTAAAATCGATCTACTTGCAATCCTGCACTAACGTCTAAGGGCGCTTACCATTTGTCAGAACTGGTGGGCTGAACCGGTCAGTTTGTCACTAGGATATGGTTTTTTGAAGTCTTGTTCCTCCTAGTCCATCAAAAGGGTTTATATGCTATTGCCAAATTGATCAGTCCGGCTGGCCAGTTCTGACAAATGATGGAATGATATTTACAAATTGATTAGTCCAGCTTGCCAGTTCTGACAAACGGCAAGCGCCCCTAATCTCCAAACTAGTTACTGCTTCTGTTATTAAGCTCAATAGACGATTTTCGTATTCTCGGTATTGAACTGGAACTAGCTTGCAGACGAGGCTCATGCGGGGCATTCTTTTCACATTCAAATATTTTTAATGATATTCCCCCGCATGAGCCTCCATTGCAAGCTAGTTCCAGTTCAATACTGAGAATACGAATATTGTCTATTGACTATAATTTTTACATGTACATGTATATGTTGTAGTTAATTTTTTATTTCAGGTAATTTTTATTTTTCCATTGTTTTTGGGTATGGTAATATATGCTAATGAATTTGAAACAAAGGAAAAACAAAAATTACCTGAAATAAAAAATTAACTACAACATATATTTGGTGGCATTTGGAATATAAGATAGAAATACATGTATGGTTGATTGACATTTGTTATTTCCGCAGGACAGTGCCATGTTGCATTAAATGCTTTATCCTTACTCTCATCCAGTTCATGTCTCATAATCTGCATGCGTCCCATGTCAAAACACACTGCTAGGCAAGGACAGTTGGGTTCAACAAATCCCTCTCGGCCATCATACCTACATGTACCCGTCAGGTAAATGAAAGAATCAATTGCAAATCAAAACTTGACAAGGAAAGAAACCTTGTACATTACATGTACAGTATATTCATTTGGTACTGTCCTCTTTCTACTATCCATGGTACAGTCAAACCTCTTTATAATATTATATTAAGAGTTACATGTACCTTTAGGACATACCATAGTGATAGAATTCTAATAGTACCAGGGATGTAAATAAAAGGCGGAAGGCGGAGTTTTTGTGATTTTTTTCTGCCTGAAAAACTGTCTGCTTAACTCTTTCTCTCTTTTTCTTAACAACATTTTCCGCCTGTGATGAACAAGCTTCCACCTGTTGGATATCTTAGCTACAGTGTACATCCCTGAGTACATATATGTACAGTAATTATCATTTCCTAGTATAGGTGGACAATACCAACAAGACACCATATGATATTTTTAAAGGGTGGAGGGGGTACATAAATAGACCACCAGTGCTTTTGTAAAACAGTGGGTCTATTCCGAGTACAATAGTTTTGACCATTTCCCAAAGTGGTTTTGCTCGTTAATTTGTTCAATTTATGCAAATTTTGAAGAATTATGTGCTGATTGGTTAATTAAGGGGATTGGATTAAGGCTGCTTATGCAAAATCGCTCGACCACATAATATTATAATAATCAGAAGCCCTGGTATTACCATTCAATCCCAGCTATCTTGACAGCTCCCGTGACATTGGCAAGGCAGAATAATGTCATCTTTGTCTGAAAACAATTAATGATAACTAAAATTAAAACTCTTTAAATAAATATATCATATGTAAAGCCTTGAATTCAGACGTTTCCATTACATGTACCACAGACATTTATACAGTAACTGTATTACCAGGGCTGTGCTCTAGCCACACCCGGGGGCTTCAGGCTCCTAACTTTTGACTGGGCGACAAGCTAGATAAACTGACTTTTTCAGGCACCCTTGATTTCATAGTTGGGGTTCCCTGTGACTCTTCTTAGAGCACAGACTTGTATTACAAACTCTAACCATTTGTCCCCCTTTTCCCAGGGACAAACCACCACCACCTACACAACAGTGGCTAGATATAGGGGTGTATCCAGGGAGGAGGGGGAGTTGTAGGGTTCAGGACCCCCCCCCCCCCCCCCCCTTATGAGAAAACAATGAAGAATTGAGAACAGAATCCTTCCAAAAAAAATCAAGAAATAAGCAGGCTCTTTCAAAGTGAAAATGAGAAACAGGAAATTGGTGCTACTAACCCCTACCCGTGCAGAAAGGTTGGGTAGGCCTGTGAAGTACAGGTACTTACACAAAAGTTTCCTGTGTTATCAAATATCTGCACTTCACCATTGCTGATACCAAAAATGATATTCTTTCCATCCGGTGACCACTCCACATTATTGAGCTGCAGGTTTTTTAGCTCTTTTCCCCAGATCCTGTTTCCATCTACTGAACCTACAATCACAGCACCTAAAGTACACAAAAACATCAACTAATGCCCCATTCACACCAACGGTTAAACATGTATAAATGTTGTTTAGTTTAACTACGTTTTAGCCTCTATCTTGAACGTTTTGAAATGTATATGACTCAAACTACCTGGAATGGTAATAAAGTCAATAAAGTTTCTTTTAGTAAAGATTTCACTCCAAATATTACGGGAGGTTAGGAGGTATTTTTCTAAACCTGTTTTAAACTAAACAACATTTAAACATGTTTAAGCATTGGTGTGAATGGGGTATAAGACACTTACAGACAACAAGGCAGTTGCCTAAACTGGAGTCCAGTAGCTTGGGGTGCCCAAGGAACTGATCGGGTACATGTTTTTATTGGGATACTTGGGATGCTAGGGAATGCAAGGTGGAATGGGATTGCTAATAGAATGTCACTAAGAGAATGCTAAGGGAATGCTAAGGAACCCTTATGAACAGTAAAGAAATGCTAAGGGAACTCTAGGGGAATGAAAAGGGAACACTGTACACTTTAAGGGAATGCCAATAGAACAGTAAGAAAATGCTAAGGGATTGCTAAAGGAATGCTTAAGGAATGCTTACAGTGTATGTATCGCTAATGGAATGCTACATATACATGTAAACAGAACAGTAAGAGAATGCTAAGGGATACTATTTTGCTAAAGAATGCTAAGAGAATGCCAATGGAATGCAAAGTGGAATGCTAATTAAGGGAACATGTTCTGATTTATAATATCAATATTATTATAACCATTATTACATTGTTAATAATAATTGGACATATTAGGAGCAAACAATGTTTTTATTACCATCTTCATAAACAATGCAGATCCTTTGCCCATCTGCATTCCACTTCATATCACGCACAACACTCCTGTTTCTGTTATTGATCATCTCTTCATACCAGGATCCTATGTGATAAAATTATTCAAATTAATTCTTAACATCAGTACAGTGTATGCCCTGGTTGGTTGTGCATGTACATTTGGTTTGGAAATAGGTATCGATTTATATAATTGTACACTGTGGTGAAAAGGTTGGGTCAGGAATAAAAATCAGTATTGATTTTATAGGTTTAAAGTCTGCAAAAGCTACAGTTGAACCTCATTAATACAAATGGGTATGGGCCACAAGATGCTGGGGGTAACATAATGTTAAAAGGTTAAATAGTGTCAATGAATTTAAACTCACAAACGTTTCAGGCTGAGTCCTTCTTCAGTGTGACAATTCAATAAGCAATGCATGCCACGCCATACAAAAAACAAACCTAACTGTAAGTGCACCATACAAAACACAGTCACAGAAAATTAAAATTAATATTGAGTCCATTCGCACTGAGCGTGCCAAGCTGACAAAGATTAGTCTCATTTCCTGCTGTTTGTGGCAGGTGTTACTGCTGATGTACTGCTTGTATGCCACAGACCATAATGTCACCAAGATCATACTGGGAGTAACCCTACCACGGACTGGCATCGCATCCAGGAGGGAGTTGCTTCATGTTACAGAAATGGGGTTAAGCTCTGGCCGAGTGAGCCACCTGTGGCTTGTATACGACCCCCCAAACACACACAACCCACCCTGCCCCTTTCTTGTTTGTCAGAACCAACCTTTGTAGAGGATCCAGACAATGATAAGGCCATACTGATCACTAGTGGTCAACTTTTGAAAATGTTCATTCCATGTTATAACTTGAACAGCACCTTGAGTTGAGTAAAAAAACAGTGATACCATAGTTAAACCCTTTTACGCCAAGAGTCATTTACGGAGACACATGGTGTAGTTCTAACTTTTGAGTCTGTTTATGAAATCCTATGGTGTGACCATTCAAATGAAACCTCTTCAGCAGTACTTTTGTATGGTACCATTTGTTCTAACTTTTTAGTCTGTAACTGTTGACAAAATCCTATGGTGTGACCATTCAAATGAAATCTCTTCAGCAGTACTTTTGCATGGTACCATTTGTTCTAATTTTTGAGTCTGTGGACGAAATCCTATGGTGTGACCATTCAAAATTAATGAAACCTCTTCGGCATTACTTTTGCATGGTACCATTTGTTTTTCAATATTTTACAAAATGAAATTTACAATTTTTATTTAATTTTTATTTTGGCACCCTTGGGAGTTAAAGGGTTAATAATAAGTTTTTAAATGAAATTTGATCCTCGCAGTGTGCTATCAACTTAAGCAGTTGAAAAAAATTGTCAACTGTTTGCATAAATTTTAAAAGGTGTTCAGACAAGGCGTGTCTGCAAAAAAAAATGACTAGGCATTAGTGCTAACAGATGATGCAAAGTTTTTAAATTCACTCACCAGTATGTCCATCAAGGTTTTGGTTCATTGAAAGATTACTTGGAGCAGCAAGTCCTCTAACCTTTGCATCTTTACCTGGAGAATTTAAAATAAATAGCAAATAAATAATTAAATATAAAAAATTATTGCAGCAACTACGATTCTCAAAGACACACCTTCACCCAAAATTACCCTGCTCAGGACATCTGCAACAATGTCGGCCAATAGAAATAGGACATTCCAAAAATGCTCTCAATTCCCTCTCCCCCCCCCCCCCCCCCCCCCCCCCCCCAATGGAGGGTAGCCTCTGTCACAGGGGGCTCTCCGAATATCTTTTCAAAGGAGCAGCACAAAATTATGTACCTCTCAAATACAATCTTCAAAGGTGCCAACAACAAAAAAGTTGGGTGTCAGAAACTGGTCTTCCATATAGTGGGTGTGCGGATATAAAATGGAATGTCCCAATGCAAACAATACATGTTGTTCGGAGTCATGTACTGTTGAAAGGCGCATTAACTAATAATTCTAAAGCATTTACTTTTTAATTCATTTCTTTTTTACGGCATTGACATTTCTGGGCTAGCTTCACTGTATTATTTGATCATTCATGTAAGCTAAAATTGTTATTAACTTATGAGCTTAAGCTTAAATAAATAAAAAATTCTACCTTGCTGTGTCTCTAACTTGAGTACTTTAAGTAATCCATCCTCTCCGCCACAAGCTATGTAGCCTTGCTCCCGATTCCAAGCCAAGCATCTCAGTCTGACATTATTCGGTATTGCGATCTAGAAATCAGAAGAATATTTGAGTCAATACATGTAGGAAAAACAAGAGATTGGTTCAGAATAAACTTTTCACCTTGACAACGTTCAAGGACGTAAACAAACTTTCGTAGAAAAATTACCGAGCGAAAGAGCAATAAGAAACTTACCTTTTTGCTCAGATATATAAACATGGCTTTTTCTCAGCTCACAAAGCAGTTTGAAGATGTACAAATTGTATCTGTCCTAAAATTTTAGCGATGGATCGGTTGTCTGTTACTCACCGCCATGTTTTTATGAAGGAGAAATACCCATGGAACATTGCGAGAAGTTCTACTAAGGTGAAACATTTCACTCAGTCTTACATAACGGGAAACATTATTAAAGATGGCAGCCAAGATGGCGCTCACTGGGGTTTCACGATGGGTATGTTGTTCTTTATCTTTTAGCGTCCATTTAACGGGATTCAATTAGCATTAAGGTAGAATGCGCTCTAAATAAAATTGTATGTCGTCATGCGATTTTACCTCCGCTTGTCCATTGAAATTGGAATAGAAAAAGTAAAACGTGAGCATGGGTCTTCAAAACAATCCAATGAATCACTCCCTCGCGTAAATCTGACTTCACTGATACAAACGGCCCCAAGTAAACAATGTATCATGAAAGCTAACTTTCGCTCTCAATTACAGTAAACTGATAATTAATTAATATAATGAATTATTTCACATTCAGGCTGATTTCAGTACTTGGTGACCACAACTTAGTCCCGCAGCAATTAAGAAATGCTCAATATTGGCTTTAAATAGCTATTTAGAGCAGATTTCAATTGAGTGTTATTTGCACCCTAAAATAATGCTACTTTTGGATATTGGAAAACCAAGTTTTCCCACAAACTTTCTGAAATACATTTACCATGCGATACGCCTTACTGTAAGCACCCAACAAACTTTTTTTACAAGTTAGCCAATCAAAGAGTACAAATTCAGTTGACGGTCACACCTCCCTTCAAAGTTGAGTATGATCAAAATATTAATGTAATCTTGTCGCTTTGTGTTTATCACAGAAGTGAAAAGTAAATTACAAAATACAAAGATTTTATTCACTTAATAGCCCATTTCCGAGTTGCTCTTAGCCTCCTTTTCAAACCGAGGCCAAGTGCAAAACTATTCAAGACATATGGATATGAGTTTTATTTGCATGTGAAACTAAACTCATATCCATATGAATGGTTTTGCACTTCGCCTCGAGGCTTCGAGCGACTCGGAAATGGGCTATTGCTGCACACATATCCGCAGTTACATGTAAAAAAAAAAAAAATTAGAAGAGTTAGCCGGTGATATCATGGAAACTGGTAAAAAGGTTTGTCGGGCACTCTCAGTAAGGCATATGCACTGTAATTCATTAAAACTGAAGATTTTGTGGTTGGAAAGTGCTTATTAGACTGTCTCTTAATTGCCATTCTTACAACAGAGGAGCCGTTTATTGGTTGCTGTCTCAGTCCCTGTTCTTGGTGCACCTTTTTTATCAATTGTTAAAGCTGGTTCATTGAAAGTCCATCCCAGAGAGGTAAGAAAAACAAGAGGCTACACTGGTAGCCTATACTCATGCGCTTGCATAAGAAAGCTTTTTAAATGGGTTACGCACCCCTTCCCCCTCAACGAATTTTGCATGACACACTAAAGAACACGTCGATACACATTTTCTGTACCCGCTGTGAATATTTAATTTATTGATTCCCGGTCAAATCCTCACTCGTCACTTAACTTGGCTCTCCTTTTTCTCCACTACAGTGGCTTCTGAGTATTCTTTAAAGCCTTCTCTTTCCATTTTGAATATTTTAAATGTGTGTTATTACTCTGATAAGACAAAACTATGGTTTTGAAAACCAAGCACATCCCGAGCGTGGCAGCCTTTTTTGTAGAATTTGTATGTGACCTGACGACCCAGTTGATAATAAACAAGAACACGAGGTCACGTGTCAACCAATTAGACCAGTGAAAGTCGTCCCGCGGGATACGGGAAACTTTAAAAAAAAAGGCAATTAGTGACTACGAAAAGAAATTCGACCGAAACCTAGACTCATGCCGCTGTGCGCACATGTGTAAAAATAATAAACACTTACATGTATGTACAGCTGTCAAAAGATAATAAAATATGCATACCTCCCCCATAGAAGGTTTTTTTGGTTTTCGAGCACCAAAAACGGAGGTTTTTGAAAATGATGATGTGGTAGATTGGGTCCAGTCTATCCCGGTCCCTTTTTGTGTGGGTACTCCTTGCCAATCGCTTCGGCGTTTTCTGGGGAAGGATACTGTGCCAAAATGAGATCCAGAATGTTGGAGTACTTGGTCTGATACAGTTCCCAGTCGACTTTTTGAGCAGTTCTTCCGACTTTATACTCAAGTGTGACTTTCAATAGAAGCTCTACTTCGTCATCTGTCCAAACGAATGAGTCAGGCTTGCTTTTGACCTTCGATTAACTGGATGTTTTCACTGATTTCGATATGTACATGTACTAAGATTTGAAAGCAGATCGATGCACGAACAGGAGTAAACACAGTACAAATGGGGCACCAATAGCTGCTTGCGGGCTCATAATTATTACTAGCAACACGCATGCTCTATAAGGGACGCTATCATATTTCCATTGTTTTAGCGTTTTTGTATGGACGGGCGAAAACGATTCAAATATGCTACGTGTGGACGCATATTTTTTGAAAACGGAGAAAAAAATCTCTGTTTTCAAAAAATATCCGGATACGTGTGGACTGGGCCTTAATTTCTTGCAAAGCAAGGTTTACAAATTTGTGGCGCGTGCATCACTTTAGGGCGGTGGAATCTCAGGTTATATATATAAATTAGTGTGGGAAGGGAGATATGGACAACTAATTGCCTCATAATCTTTGGATCACCAAGCTATTCTCGTTAGGAAGACGATTCACAGTGATTTCTGAAATATATACATAGACAGTTAAATTGAGAACAGAAATTTTCACAACAAAGATTATGAGTGAACGATTATGATTATGCCTCCCAGCTGAGGCACTTTTTCACTCATAATCTTTGTTGTGAAAATTTCTGTTCTCAATTTAACTGTCTATATATATAACTAACTGCAGATATTATATATATAACTAACTGCAGATATTTTTAGTTTTAATTATATACTCATTTCATTTCAGTTGGAAATTTATGACCCAGTAGTTGAACAAACACAAGACACTGCAAAGCCAATAACTGATGTGGAACTCACAGAGATAGAGCAGAAAGTTTCAGGAGCAAGAAAATTTGTGTGGGGATGGACTTATAGTGTAAAGGTAATAAATTATTGTAAGGTTGCTTCCTTTAGCAAATCTAGTTTCCTATCCATCCAGATTATTCGGATTTTCATATCTGCTGAAAACAAAACTTTGAAAAAAAAACATTTTTTTCATTCAACAGGAAGGCACATCAAAGATCAGGGAGACTTTTTCATTGGTTGAAGAGAAATCATTTGGTACGCAGATTTTACCTTAGGCAATGTTACAGGCAGCAAATGCTAAATTCGAGACTAAAAGTTTGCGCCCCCTGAGGGGGGGGGGGGGGGGGGTACTCCCTATACTGGGCTATACGGGGATGCTCCGCCCGAAAGGGGTACCTTTTTTAGGCTCGAGGTATATGAAAGGGTCGTGATTTCACGAGTTGAAGTATGTGAAAGGGTAGGGATTTCACGAAGAATAGGAAATGGTAGCGAAAACACGAGTTGAAGCATAAAAAAGGTAGGGAAAACTGCAATTTAAGTATTAAAAAAGGGCCTTTCAAAATATATCAAACAGACGCACGCAAAGGCTATATGGAAGGGGTACCATTTTCAATGAAAGGTATATGAAAGGGCTACCATTTTCAATGAAAGGTATATGAAAGGGGTACCTTTTCTGTCAAAAACGGTATATGAAAGGGTAAGGGTTTGGACCTCGGGGCGGAGCATCCCCGTACAAAACTTTGTTGAGTACCCCCCCCCCCCTCCCCCCAGGAATGTTTGTCATGTTACACTTGTGACATTTTCATTACCAAGCTTAACATTTACCAATTTAAGTTTCTTTATTTATCACCACACATGATGCTTTTGACATTGCTTATCCTAGCAGTATGCAGAGCACATAGAGCAGTTTTCAATCGAGTGTCGAAAGTAATTACACAATAATTATTATTGCTTTGGTTTTGCATTGCTACGCTTTGTGATTGGCTAAAAAATCTTGTGCCACTTTCTCGACCAATCAGAAGTAAAACCAAAACCAATTGTGACTTGCTCGCACGTGTTTCCCCGCGCTTGGTGCCAGCTGCATGTATTTGATTGAGTTCTGATTGGTTCATTGGATTGTCTGTGAGTTCTGTGATTGGTCAGAGTAATTACTTTGGTTATAGTTTTACGAAACGCAATTGAAAACCGCTCTATCTTATATGAACCTAGTATAATTGATGGCCAAGCTCGCCACAAGTCTCTCGTAGCTCAGTGGTTAGAGCATCCGACTGGTGTGCGGAAGGTCACTGGTTCGATTCCTGTCACGGACTCAAATTTTTTCTTTGTCCCACGCTCGTGACATGATGCATATGAACATTACAACTTTCTTATTTCTATCATTAACAAGCATTTACTGTACCATCTTTCTCTATTAATTTCCATCCAAAATTCAATGCAAGTTGGCAAGACTAGCCTCTTACCTGCAAGCCTGAAGCTTTTTTATGTATTAAAATGCAAGACCAAGGCTCCAAGATGGGTTAGCAAAAAAAGAAAACATCAAGACTCCGAGACATGGAGTCAACTATACAAAAAAAAGACTGTCAAACCTGCAAGACCTGCGAGATTCAGAATTTTGCAAGACCGGTAATTTTTGAACGACCACTGCTGTGCAACTGACTTGTCTTACAACTTACATGACTATGAACGCTTGTTTGTTTGTCTCAGAATGGTTTCACTTTTACCTATCATACACACCAGGATGAACAACAACCACATTTTTAATAGCTAAAGACAAGTTGAAACACAAAACATCACAGAGTAAAACATACCTTACAGCGGCCAAAAATCGTTACTAGCAGAAGCTGCAAAACAGCCAACTCTATTCAGCATTGGTAATTGCATAGACTTTATTAATAAATGGTGGTAGATTTACTTATTATTATTCTTTTGTATTTATGTTAATATTTATTAGCCCCCTTGGCCTCAAAAGCATATGCAAAATTGAAATGATGTTTACTCTTAATTGATGCAAAGGGGGCTAATTAACATTAAAAATGAAGGGCCGAGAGCATGTCCAGCCTATATGACTTTTTAGGCCTTTTTTTATTTTTTCTTGCTCAGATTTGTCCAATTTTGGCATGTGAACTAGAAATTAGTTGCAAAACATTGTTCCGAATTTTTTCTGTTGTTTTTTCCGTCGTTTTCGAGAAATACCGTATGCAAAAAAAAAAATAAATAAATCAAAGGCTCCTATTGTAACGCAATATTGCGGTAAGCTTCTGTTTTCACACTGACACGGTTCGATTTTTTTTTAAAATTAAACGTAAGGAATTTTGACGAACGCAAAAAAAGTAAATCACTTTCACAATGTCCAGTTCGGAAAAAAAAAAAAAAAGATGCTGAGCGTGATTCGAACCCGGAGCCGTGCGAGCGTAAATCCCCGACCAAACCACTAGACCACCGAGGAACACATGCTCAGTTCAGGCTAAGTTTTATTATTTAAAGGTTGATACGCATCAAAACGTGTATCTCGATTTCAAAATCCTTTTAGATCGAATTTAATTTTGCATTAAAGACTCCAAATGCGAAACGTCTTCCCGCCGGCCAGCAACAACTCACTTCGAACTGCCCAAAGCTGTATTTCAAGTGCCCGACAGCGGACCCATCTACCACTGTCGCAAAGCATGTCGGGAAATCCTACAACAAAACCGAAATGGAGTTCCCGCCCGAAAGTTATTGCAAAATACTATAAGTCTCAAAGCACTTCGGATATCGGGCATTTCGACCACGGCACGGGATGGGAAATGGCCCACAACTCTGATCAAAGCTGCCCCTTTTCTGATCCGAAGTGATTCCAGACTTTCCTGCCGGCTCGTCTTCCCGACCAAGGTCCGTTTTTCACCTCGAGCGCTAAATGGCGCTTCAGACACAAGGAAGGACAAGAAACACAACTCGTTTCTTTGAGAAGTGCTAGAGACTTAAGGATTTCCAGACTTAATGATGTCTTTCAATCACCGGACGGGCCTCATACACGTTGGCTTACACACACGCTACAGAGGCGATGTGTTGCCGTAGTGAGCTCACGATAGATAAGCGAGCCAGGCGTGCGTAAATAATGGTATTTTCGTTCAGGTTGTTGGCACTGGTCAGAAGTATTGCAGTCGCGTATTCTCACGGCCATACTGCTTTGAAATGGCTTCAAAATTGCGCTCTGAATGTACAGTCAAAGCACTGGAGGGCCAGAACTCTGCTTTTTTCAGGTGAAATTGGTCAAATTCCTTAGGGTTAGTGCAAATTCGACAAGGGCTTGTGATATTATCCATTGTACGATAAAATGAGGCTATTCTGAGCGAGAAAAAATAAAAAAAGGCTTAAAAAGTCATATAGGCTGGACATGCTCTCGGCCCTTCAAATAGAAGAAGAACAACAGCCTTCTCAAAACCAATAGGCTGTAGACTTAATCAGCCACCTCCTGTTAAGCAGTGATTGCTTCTTCCCGGGTCATCACGAAGCTCTCGGAACGCCTCACAGGATTGGCTGAGAAAACAATAGAACAAACAACAGAACAATGGACCCTAGCCCTGAAAACTAAAAGCTGCATGATAACTGTTCTGCCCAGATGAAAATTGTATTGTGAGCTGTGTTCCATGACACTCTAGCCTACTCATACAGTCAACCAACCTAGTCTTTGAAAACATAAGGTCTTTAGTGTAACACCCCTTCTGTAACGTTGGTGACTTGGTTTGTTCTTATGGTTCAATCTAGAATTTTTCCTGTGGGGTGTCCAGTTCAATTCATGGGTATTTCAGTGGTAATTGTGCTTGAATTTCAAATTGTTCTCGCAGTACACGCTCGGCTGATTTGAAATTACTTGGCTGCATGATTACTCCCTGAATTGTACACTGCTCCGTCTAATTAGTTTTACTAATGACTATTTTTTAATTCCCCTGACTATAGAGTTTGTTGCACGAATCCAGACAGACAGGGAGTTTCAAATGAAAATTGGAGGAATAAGTGCTGCTGTTTTGGGTGGCGCTGTTCTGGCAGGAAGGGGACGTAAGTACACCTGCAATATTCAAAACATTTTGTTACATATGTACATGTTCCCATAGACCTTTTTCATAATGGCGGGCGAGTCATTTATTCTTTTATATCTATGTTAATTAGCCCTAGTGGCCTCGTTAGCGTGTGCAAAATTCAAAAGAATTTTTACTCTGAAATGAGGCCAGTAGGGCTAATTAACATACATATAAAAGAATAAATAAATAGACCATTTTACAGTTGTGTGCTTGGTGACCTGGTCTTTGAATGGAAGTGAGGCTGGAGGTGACCTTGTTATGATACAGACCTTGGAGCTTTTCAGATGTAAATTCAGCTAGTTAGCATGAGAAAAACATTATTAACATATGAAAAGCACTAAGGTCTGTATCAAAACAAGGTCACCTCCAGCCTCACTTCCATTCAAAGGCCAGGTCACCAAACACACAACTGTAAAATGGTCTATTGGCCACCATTATGTAAAAGGTCTATGTGGTTATAGAAACCTTGCTAACAGGGGTTATCATTCTGAAATAAATAGAACATACAGTTACTTTATGAAACATACAATTGAAGCTCTTTGAAGATCAAACCCGGGGGGACTCCCATATAAAAATGATGGGTTGCTCGTCGGAAATTCTTGAAAACCACCCTAAAAGGTGTACCAGAATCTTGTTTGATGGGTTTGGCTCAAATGAATTTTTACCCATAAGAGGTACCAATTTTAAAACAGCACATGTCATATTCTGTCATATTTTTTCGGCTTTATACCCTAAAAGGTAGAGCTGCAATAATTCTTATTAGAATTGCTGACTTAGGGCCTGGTCGCACTACAGTCAAAAACAAAAATTAGCCCTTGCAAAATGGCATAAAAACAAAAACATTCCACAAAAAGCGTGTCCCATTGGAGCGGTTTCTTTTGTTTTCCTCGATTTTTGCACGGGCGGATTTTTGTTTTTGACTGTAGTGCGACCAGGCCCTTAGCTTCCCATGCCAAAACTTAAGTTCAAAATTCCAACGGGAAGACCAGTTATTTCAAACGTAAAGTTCAGCTTCGGCTTGCCGCCGTTACTTGCTTCAAATGGCCGAAAAGATTTGATGACATCACGTCATCCATTCAACACAAAAAAGGCTGCTTTTCGGGGACTGCTTCATTTGTGGAAACGCTAATATCAAATAGACAAGGTCTCTTTTATTTTTGTGGTTCTGGGGCCCGCTTTTCAGCAAAGATGTTTTCGTAAACATGCAAGAAGATACTCAAATGTGAGACCGCTTTTTGCGTCGACGAAGGAGACGCTTCCTAATCTTGTCGGCTAGGCGGAACGAATCGAGAAAAGTGTCGGTACCAAATCTGCGCCATCTTGAAACGTCACAATAGTATCCAGCATGCTTAGCGCGTGTTTTGACCTGCGCACTTTTTTTGCTGCCTCGTGCTCTGACAGCTCGTTCGACAACGTACAACGTTCCACAACTACAAGCCGGCCCTAAATTAAAAAAGAACCAGAAACATGCCTGAAACGCGAATGCCATGTCACAACGAGGTACCTAAGGAGACGCACTTTAATCTGTGATTACTTCTAGTTAGAATAATATTTTACATGCTCGAGTTTTGCAAACTTAAGTAATGGCGGACTGGATTGCGACGGTTTTCAGCCAGCTATTTCCGGGCTCAGTATGCTTTTATCATTCTAAATTCTGTGTTATAAAAACCCATTGAATGAATTGAAGTAAAAAAATTTCGAATAGAAAAACCGAAAAATGTTCTTGGTAGTAGCGCTTTAACCTCGTTCCAAAGCCAGCCTTGTCAAAATGTGCCGTCTACTTCACACTGGAGTTCACAAATCATGACTTATGACAAAATATATCTCCAGCCCTTACTGCCTACTACATCTGTTTATACCCTACCTATCACTACAAAACATTCTGACAGGGTTGCAAAGCGGATAGTGTCCCATCTCATTAACATGTTCCAAAACGGCGGAGGTTAAAGTTTTGAGCAAGCTGTATGTCTCTGTCATGTTCTTTAATCTGTTTATGCAAAAATTTATTTTCTAGGTCGGCCAATCAGAAGGATTTTCTACGCTGCTGTATTGGGAACAACCGCAGCAGCTATCTGTTACCCAAACCAAGCCGTTGATATTACACTGGCAAAATACGACAGACTAAAGGTGTTCATAAAAGAACAGTGGCACAGGTTTAATCAGAAGAGAGCAGAACAAGCTGCTTCGAAGGAACTTGAAAGCCCTGTTGAAGAAACAGAAAGTCCTAAAAATCAAGATAAGCCTGCTGAACGTGAAGCTGAAGAAGCCAGTGTGGAGCTGAATGAAAACCACGATGAAGGTAGTGATAAGCAAGAAGAAATGCGTGCACCATTAAAACAGGAGGCTGTTGTTGAAGAGAAGCCCAAGACATCATTTTGGAGTAATATCCCATTTCTTGACAAGTTTATCGGCGGCAAGGAACCAGTTTCAAGTTCTGATGCGAATCCTGTAGCATCCAGCAAGGGAGAGAATGTCACAGGGGCTGAGCCTAGTAAGGATCAAGTGATAGTTCAAGAAGAGTCGAGAAGTCAAGCAAAGATTGAAGGAGATATAGGACAATCTAACCCAGAAGATAAAGACATGTATTCAACGCGATCATAAACAGCCAGACTTTGGGCCAGAAATTGACCCCCCCCCCCCCCAATAGAATTTTAAGTGAAGCTCTGTGGTTCTGTACTTGAAACGTTGAAGATTGGCACATGCAAAGGAATTTTGTTCCCCACACTATGTAGTTCCTGTAAAGTAGCTGGGCAAATGAAAAAAGTAGCACGGGGAAAAAAATCATTAAATTTTTTTATCTGCAGACTTGTGGCTCCAATTATTAAAATTGAACTGGTTTGAATTAAAGTCTCAGGAACTTAAACCCGTCAGATTTTGTTTTTCCTCTTTTAATAGTGTACTGCACCAATCACGGAGCAAATTTAACTCTTTAATCCCCAACGCCGATCGATCGAGGATCGTGAGACTCAAAAGAGTAGTTTTTCTTGCTAAAGATAAAATAAAATAAACGAAAAAAAAAAGGATCCGCGATCCGGTGAAAGTAAAGCGTCAGCAAGAATATTCTGTAAGTTTCTAAGTCGTTTAAAGGGGCTATGTCGCGAGGTGTCACGCAAGCTACAATCTTGAAAAACGTCCGGTGGCTGTTTTTCAAGTTTCGCCATCATCGTCGAATCCATTCAATCCTGCAGTGCTGTGTTCACCAAATGGTCTCAATTTTTTGCATATGTAAATAATCTATTTGTATTGATTTCGCCCGGTTATTTTTCCGATTCTGAAATCGTACGGCTAAATATCTCAATATGTACTAGCAGCGATAGAAATCAGTTGACCATGGAATGTCATGGACGAAGGTTCTTCTTTGTTGGCTAAATATAGTACACTTCAGCATATTAACATGGTACCAGAGTCCTCGCTTTGTACTTCTTTACCGCCACAGACAAACCGCTTGAGAAAAGAGCGATGAAATTGTCAAAACAAGCAATAGCTCTTATGTACGTAACCACTGGTTCCGTTTCGAGTCCTGTTTCGTATCAGCGAACAAAAGAATTTTGGCAGATAAAAGTGAAAATTAAAGTTACTAAAATTAGGCGAAACCTCGCGACATAGCCCCTTTAAGCAAAGTCAGAGACGGAGATGATCTGTTTGGTTAGAACGGTTTTCAATTGAGTGTCGTAAAACCAAAGTAATTACTCTGACCAATCACAGAACTCGGAGACAATCCGATGAACCAATCAGAACTCGAAGCAAATACATGCAGCCGGCACCAAGCGCGGGAAAACGCGTGCGAGCAAATCACGATTGGTTTTGGTTTTATTTCTGATTGGTTGAGAAAATAGCGCGAGATTTTTTAGCCAATCACAAAGCGTAGCAATGCAAAACCAAAGCAATAGGCCATTTCCGAGTTGCCTTTAGCCTCTCTATCAAAGCGAGGCTAGGTGCGAAACCTTTCATATGGAAATGAGTTTTCATTCACATGCAAATAAAACTTATTTGCATGTGAATGAAAACTCATTTTCATATGAAAGGTTTCGCACCTAGCCTCGCTTTGATAGAGAGGCCAAAGGCAACTCGGAAATGGCCTATTGTGTAATTACTTTCGACACTCAATTGAAACCTGCTCTATTTTGTAAGAATTAAGTAAAATTACTAAGTATCAGGCTGAGTTGATTAACAAAATTGGCCCCGAGCTACCAAGCTACCAAAAACAAAATATTGTAACGAAATAAAATTTTTGTCGTTTTGAGCCGTTTCGCAATGTATAGAGTCACTGAATGATTGTTCTAGCTAAATCTGTATGTTAACTACACATTGAAAATAAGCAACTTGATCGTGCTGTTCATGACATATAAGAAAGTAAACAAATATAAATTTAGATGTTAAGACAAATTCCTTGTTTAACCAAAATATCGACGGCACGTATCGAGAACGTTTTGCTTCTACCATCTTAAAGATCAAGAGTAACAACTCAGATTGAAAATTAACACGTAGACGGTTTGCTTCTGTGATTTTTGTTTATTTTCCAGTACTTTGCAAAAATGATATCACTATTTCTCCTTTTCCCTTGCTTATTAGAACTTTGGTGCTCCTCAACTTGTAATGACTGCATAATCGTGCAACGATCTCTTTTGAAAATTGCTGCCCCAAACAAATGATTAAATCATACAAACACTGTTTATCTATTCAAGATACCAAATATTAAAGACATAATAATATCTTTAACAGAATTGTTTGATCCGTGACGGTGATTTTTTAGTAAATCGCTGAACCCATGTAAAATAAAAAGCGCCGGGTAAGTTACGCTACCAATCATCAATAAGTCTATTCACAACATCAAAAAGTCCGGTAAATTAGGAAAACAGCACAACATTGCATCGATATTATTTCATTAGCATAAATTGTCATTACTCAGCGTCAAAAATGTTTATCAAAACGTTTGGATTGGCGTATTACTGTTTTTCCGTATCATCAGTTGTTGCCTTTAAGGAAACTATATGAACGCTAATACAGTTTGGTCAGTGTCAGCTTTTCGGTTCTTTAGCTGAATAATTCAGAAGCAGAAAATCTCAGAGAAAGGCATCTTATCCCCCGAAATTACTAGCTGCGGCAACTTTCCAACAATCCCAGCTGACCTAATTTCTTTCCGAAAACAGGAGTTTATTTGGGCAGTGTAGAAATGTGCTGTAAAATGACCAGTCTCCTATTTGAAAATTTACTGTCCCCAAGGGAAGATCCAATCATGTCGCCTTACTGTCTGCCAAGCACTGAGATAAAGATGAGTGCTTCATCATGAAGTGTTTGACAACTATTTTATAATTTAGGTTCCACAATGGAGAATTCTAAGCAAATTACTGAACCCTGCAAACATACCACGTGGTGTAATTTCTTTTGTTATCTATTCCACGCTATCAAACAAAACGTCACGCCATTAGTTTGCTACTTATTGAGAAGCAAACATAAACACTGCATCAGTCTGCTGCTAAACTTTATCCAAACAGTTTGAGATTCCTTTATTAATAAGGTGGGTAGTAGGTGAATTTTTGCTTCACGAGATTTTCAGTTCGATCGTGCTCTGTTAGCAATATTTAGTGATCCTTACAAACTGAAACAGTGCGGTTGCCGTCAAGTTCAATCTCCCCCGTTTTACTTGCGCTTCAACGTGAAGTGTTTGACAACTATTTGTTCCACAAATTGCTAGTAAGACGACATTACTCGATTTTCCCTTCTTTGTTAACAGTGACTTTTCAAAAGTGGCCGGAAACCAACAATATTCCTTATTTCGGTCTGGGTATTTTTTTCAAAGTATAACTGCAGCTACAATTTTAGGCCTTACTTTGCAACTGTTTACAAGATAGGAAGAAGTAACTAGCAGCTGACCCAGCAATATGAAAAAAAGATTGTAGTTCATTAACTCCCCCGCATTTGTTTGCTTCACCGTGAAGTGTTTTCATTGACAACTGTTTGTTCCACTGATAATGAAGATTTCTAAGAAAATTACTGAACCCTGCAACCATGCATACCACGTAGTGTACTTCTTTTGTTATCTATTCCACCCTGCCAAACAAAACATCACACCATTAGTTTGCTACTTTTTGCGAAGCAAACATAAATACTTCATCATTCTGCCGGCCAGTTTGAGATTTATCGATTAGAGGTGAGTAGTAGGTGCATTTTTAGTTCACGCGATTTTCAGTCTCATCATACTTTGTTAGTAATATTTTGTAATTCTTTCAAAACCACAACAGTGATTGTCCTCAAGTTTTTCTTGTAACTGCAAATACGGCCAAAATAATGATGACACTTCGATGCCCAATTTTCGAACGCTTCATTTGGCATCAGTATAGGCCGACCGATATAGCTACATCGATCTCTTTTATATCTTGGTAAAACTTAAGGATTTGAGATGTCATATAAAAATATGAAAACTGACTTGTAACTGAATTACCTGGCCGTATGACACAACGTTTTGCTGGATAACCCTATTTATTTCTCCCAAGGACACAAAGATTCAGCTCAGTGAATTTCGCCGGAACTTTTTCAATCTTTGGTCATGGAAACAGTTTAGCTATAATGCAGTGCTACGGAATGCTTCAGAAAAATAGAATATGTACGCGCGCTAACAATTCATTTTAGCGACACTTTCGACGCGGCTAAATATATACATACAGCGCAAGCCTGGTTTTCATATGATCGCTACGATCGCTGAAAAAAATGTTCAGCGATCGTAGCGACTCGTATGGAAACCACTCTCCGGCGATCGTAGCGACAACGATCGCTAAGATACACTTCAGTTCTTTCTCAGCGATCGTAGCCGTCATATGGAAACCGGTCAATGCAATGCAATGCAACGATGCAATGCAATGCATTTGCTGCAGCAATCATCGCGATCGTGGCTATCGCAGCGATCGTCAGCAATGATCATATGGCTTTAGCTAGCTTTTGTGTTTCTTTTAGTCAAGCTTGACCTTACGTAATCATCTCTGGGAGGCATGCAAAACACAGTTAGTGTTACTTTAGTTAATAAAAAAGGAGTAATTAAATTATTTCATCGCGCTAAGTTTCGCGTCCTTTTTCCAAAGTCAGCACAAAGAGCGTCTTAACTTTCCTGCCACGAATAAAATATCGCGTTTGTTTGTCGCATTCCGAAACGAAATTGATATTTGTTTCCCAAGGCTGTATCGTCTCGCCATTTAGTTAAGCATTACACATTAACTTCCAATTGTTGATTCGGTCTTACAATTATTCAACGAAAATGAGGCATTTCGCCTTGCCTAGTTCCTCTACAGCTTCTTCCCAGGCCTTAACGGTCATGCATTTCGATGACGAAACGCATGATCGCGGCGAAAAAGTAAGGCCTAGGTACTAGGCAAGCATTCGTCGACGCACATTTCTTATTTTGAGCTCGACTTCTAGCTACAAATCCACAAGCATCACGCTTTTAATTGTTCAAACGTTTATTATTTTAGATTTTTAAATATGTTTTAGAGAATTCTCAAAATTTAAATGTTGTGACAAGAGAGGATAAAGGGTAAGAGAGGCCATCACCCATACATGCCCTATTCCATAGATAATCTGTCTCAGGTTATTTTTAGAAGCGTGGGTTATCTACGCGGAAACATTCGCGCCATGTGATTGGCTGTTATCTAACCCCTTGGGATCTCCACTGCCTTGGTGCCGGTCTAAAAATAACTTGAGACAGATTACCTATGGAATAGGGCATGTATGTGTGATGGCCTCTCTTACCCTTTATCCTCTCTTGGTTGTGATAATTTTCCTGCTTTTTTTAATTCAAATTTTCTTTCAAATTTCTGCCCTGATTTCAAGAGCAACAATGAAGACTCTTTGTGTGGTCATACTTGCCTTAATGATTGTGACTGTGATGTCACGCTACACTCGCAGAGCCCGCAGAGCTGAGTTTAAGAGTAAGTTTTACTTCATTTAAATCAAAATTTGCGTGATGTTGAAGAGACAACATGCTGACGTTTTCAGCCTGGAACAAACTTAGTTTTATACATGTAAGACTTCGTGAAGAAATTCAGCTGTATACGCTAGTACTACTACTCTCTAGTTTAACTTTAAAAATACAGTAGAACATCCATTCGCCACTTTAGAAACGAGAAGGAAACTGGGCCGAGTGAACTTTCACAACGACTTCTGGGACTGTTACTGGGGGTCGGCATTAGGTAACATAGGGTGAAGTAGGTCGGACACCTTATTGAGACTTATATAACGTAATGTCGACACAAATCAAAAAATCCCCACTCAGGATTGAACCTGTGACCTCAGCTAGGTTTAGGCTTACATAGCCTACCATACCACTGTACCACCTAGCTTTTCGGGTTGCTTAGTCCTAAATTTAACTATATAAACTGCTGACCCCAACCTTAACTGAAAGCTAACCAGTTAATCCGTTATATAACTCTCAATAAGGTGTCCAATCTGGTCTCAGTCGATGTTATCGAACGTTGACCGTTACTGGGGACAGAGACAAAAGAAGCGCCCCCTGTAACGATCCCAGAAGTCGTTGCGAAAGTTCACTCGGCCCAGTTTCCTTCTCGTTTCTAAAGTGGCGAATTAAGTGGACACCATCGGGAACAGGAGAGGTGTCCCACAAAATAGCGCAATTTTGCTTTCTTGATTTCCATGTTATATAACCAAATGCCATCAAATAAAGCAGTTTTGAATTGAGAATAGTAAAACCCAATCCAAAGCATATTCGCATTTGGAACGGGCAAAACATATGCGCAAGCCTTATGCAATGGTCAGCGGAATTACCAAGAAAGGTTTACAGCCGATAGATGGAACGAAAGAGTGAAAATTTGCATATTGTCCCGTCTGCTTTAAGACCCCGTCCACACTTATGCGAAAACGGATAAAAAGATTTGCGTCCACACTAGGAGCTGAAAAACGATGATCCAAAGATACGTTTTCATCGCCAGGCTCTTCTCGGACGTTTTTTTGTTAAATACGCATGCTCCAATAGCGTCAGCAATACTATGCGTTACTAGTTGTGACGTAAGCGTTTTTGAAAAGCTCCGTTTTTGCCGTCCACACTAAAACGATAGACCTGCGTTTTCAAAAGTCTCCACTTTGAATAGCGTTTTCGAAAACCTCCGTTTTCATCGATTTTATTCTCCGTTTTAGTGTGGACGATCGGTAAAAACGCATAAAAAAGTATGCGTTTTCAAACGAAAACGCATTAGTGTGGACGGGGCCTAAGGTGGCTGAACACAGTTTGCGCGCGCTCTTCAATTTAATTCAGCTGCTTACGTGAGTCAGCACGTGCAGAGTTTTGAGAAAAACAAACGTGGCGCCTGTTCAGCGATCATTTTATTTTGCTCAGCGTGGAGCGCGGAAGTGTTGTTTTTCGTCTTAAAATCAAACAATTTGTTGTTCGTAAAAATGTTTGTCGAATCAATAGATAATTTATAGAACCATTGAAGAAATACACTGCCTTTTTGGTCTTTTTTACGGTGGCCATTAGTGCCACTGCTACAACAACAACAAGTAGCTTTATTTGCATGACTATAAATCCTTACAGTATTGCAAAGCTTAACAACATAACAAAATGAAATTACAATAATATAATAAAGAAAGGGAAAGTACAATCAGTCTGATTTGAAAATTTGATTATTGCGGAGATCTAAGCATGAAATAATGAATTTCACCAAATGAATATTTACAAAATAATTACGAGAGTTCATTAATTCATTGGTAACTTCTGAAGGAGATAACTGTTTTATATTTGGTAGGTGATACTAACCCTATTTTCCTGTAAAATCCGTCCCTAATAATTGAGTATTTAGGACAGTGGAAAAGGAAGTGAATTTCATCTTCAATTTCATTAGATCCACAAGTAGGGCACAATCTATCATCTCTCGTGATTTTTTCATATCTACCAATTTCAATCATTAATTTATGATTACTTATACGAAATTTTACTAATTGTTTTCTGTCATTTGATTTCCTTGTAAGGTCTAAGTAATGAGAAGGCGTATATTCGTTCTTAAAGATATTATAAAATTCGAGTTTCTTAGAGTGTTGAATGATATGTCGCCAATATAGGATATATTTTTGTTGCATTAAGTTTACATAATGTTCGATTTTAGTTTCAGTTAAGAAAATAGGGTCAAAATCAGGCAAATTATAGAATTCGGATATCCTTATAAGATTAGAGTAGAAGCTATTTTTACCAGAAGAGTGAAGATCTACACACTGTAAAACAAAGCCGTCTCTGTATAAAAACTCGCCTCCTCTGTGCAATGATACTTGTTTTCCATACAAGTATAAGCCTGTTGCATAGAAATGAGCGTCCTCGGTAGAAATTAGCCTCCTCCGTAGAAATGAGCCTCCTCCGTAGAAATGAGCCTCCTCCGTAGAAATGTGCCTCCTCCGTAGAAATGGGCCTCCTCCGTAGAAATGTGCCTCCTCCGTAGAAATGAGCCTCCTCCGTAGAAATAAGCCTCCTCCGTAGAAATAAGCCTCCTCCGTAGAAATGCGCCTCCTCCGTAGAAATGAGCCTCCTCCGTAGAAATGCGCCTCCTCCGTAGAAATGCGCCTCCTCCGTAGAAATCCGCCTCCTCCGTAGAAATGAGCCTCCTCTGTAGAAATGTGCCTCCTCCATAAAAATGAGCGTTAATAATAATGACAGGCCAAACGCGACTCCTATTGGTCGATATGTTGTATCTATGACCTTCACATCATATCAAGTGTGAAATGGGGGTGGCAGGCCTACACGGACTCTTACCTCATGTTTTAAATGCCATTTTCTGCTTCTATATGTTTTAAACGGGTATTCTACATTTAGTTTGTAAAAGAGGATTTTAGTTTAGACTGAGTTTTTATAAACCTTTATAAGAAGCCGCGTGCAACGGACCAGAGGTCAAATCTGTCGGTTGTGATTTCCCGTGGCGTGTTGCGCTTGTAGATTTTGACCTCATTTTAGCGTCCGGTTTTTTGCCTGGCGGTTGTTGTGTTGTTTTTGCCATTAATATTGGCATGTAGATTTTTATGTAGGAAAGGTTTGAATTTCTCTAACTTTAATATCTCTCTGAAATACCGGACATAACAGGATCTGAAAATATCTGTTAGCCGTTTATGTCTTTCCCGCTATTAATGTCACGCTGGGCCCAGCTATTTTAGTTTGGTCTTTGTAGGATTTGAATTTTCAGGATCCAAGCTTTATAGCAGAGAGAGTTGTAGCTTAATAAGCTATTCAACTTGTAGAGAGTTGAAGTTTGTCTCAGTCAAGGCTGTAATTTTAGCTTCCATTCGCTACGCTGTATAGCTGCAGCGTGGAGCTAATTCTCCTCCGTTGTCAATTTTCACAGTCTAGCGACTGCTTCGTTTATGCCACTATTTCATTCAGGCAAGACCATGGTTTCGGTTCTCCTCTTGAACCTCATCAGTTGCCGGGTTTGTATTTGCCAGTTGCTACCTTAAGTAGCAATGCATGTTTTTGTTGAGAACGGTTAAACCATTCTGCTCGGCATAATTTTGAAACATGTATTTATACCCTTGGTTTGGATCGAATTTCCTCGTTTTCTATTGGCTCTTCAATAGAAATTTCGATCCTCTCCGCTTGAAGCTAAGCGTGTGTTTCTTTGGAAGGCATTATTTGAAAATTTTAGCACTTTCTTCTCTTGGCTGAATTGAGGATATTTAAAAATGTGAGCGCTTACGTTTCCTGCACATTCCTTCTTAAGTTCGGAATGGATGCTATTAGATCAGTGCGCATTTCTTGATGTTATCCTCTGCCATATTTATGAGTGCTTAATTATTTGTGTTGGTCTTACACAAGGTAAAACGGGGCCTGCCTAAAAACAATCAATCAAGTGTGAAATGGGGGTGGCAGACCTACACGGACTCTTACCTCATGTTTTAAATGCCATTTTCTGCTTCTATATGTTTTGAACGGGTATTCTACATTTAGTTTGTAAAAGAGGATTTTAGTTTAGACTGAGTTTTTAAACCTTTATAAGAAGCCGCGTGCAACGGACCAGAGGTCAAATCTGTCGGTTGTGATTTCCCGTGGCGTGTTGCACTTGTAGATTTTGACCTCATTTAAGCGTCTACCATTTTTTTAATAGAGGATGTTGTCCTACACAGGGTAGGTATTTTCGTTTACTTTTGTCCTAAACAGGATCAGGGTCAT
Organism: Dendrophyllia cribrosa; assembly: GCA_024195265.1. Classification (NCBI taxonomy): domain Eukaryota; kingdom Metazoa; phylum Cnidaria; class Anthozoa; order Scleractinia; family Dendrophylliidae; genus Dendrophyllia; species Dendrophyllia cribrosa. The sequence continues at coordinate 9,540,891 of JAJLRJ010000011.1, read as the reverse complement.
AGTTAGTAGAGGTCGAGACACGCCTTGTAAGTTATAGCCCCACCAAACCACTGGTGTGGAAAAGATATATTAACGATGTGTTCTCTTTATGGGACATAAGCAAAGAAGAAATAGGCTTATTCATTGAACTAGCAAACAACCATCACCCGACCATAAAATTCACGGCTGATATCTCAGAAACAGAAATCACTTTTCTGGATACATGTAAATACAAGGGCGACAGATTTAAGAAATAATCTATTCTTGATGTTAGAACACACTTCAAACCGACAGAAACTTTCCAATATACCCATTTTTCCTCTTGCCACGCTCCAGGGGTCAAGAAAGGATTTATCAAGGGCGAAGCTCTGAGGTTACTTAGAACTAATTCCTCAAAGACAACTTTTGAGGAAAATATAAGCCTCTTCAAACAAAGACTTCATACAAGAGGTTACCCAGATAACCTCACTGAGATAAAACGCTCTCAGAAATTAATCATCGCGAAAGAATGTCGACTTTGAAAACAAAATCAAAAACAAACAAAATTAAAAACCATTTTAATGAACAAATGGTATATTATAGAAAGGCAACCATTATTGAAAGAAATATTCAAGGAGCCTCACATAATCTCTTACAGAAAGGGAAAGTCTTTAAATTAGACATACTCGTAAGACCCGGGGGTGAGGGCGGGGGGGGGGGGGGGGGGGGGGGGGGGGGCGGTACTTAACCAATATTTGGGTATATATTGGGGTGCCGCTGATCCTGTTTAGGACAAAAGTAAACGAAAATACCTACCCTGTGTAGGACAACATCCTCTATTTTAGGACCCTGTCTAGGACACGGCTCAAGCGTGGTTATTGATCTGAGCTTTAAAAAAATGGTAGACCGATCCTTTGTAAAGAAAACGACTTCGCCTTCGCATGAATATACTAATCACGACAAGGTAAGTCGCCACAAGCGCGAAAGTAACTGGAGCCATACCCTGTTTAGGACACTCAGACCCTGTTTAGGACAGACTCGCGTTAAATTATATACCCTGTTCAGGACAAAAATGCCAAAAACCATACCCTGTCCAGCGGCACGTCCCCGTATAGGTCATATAAGGGTGTACCCCCCCCCCCCCCCCCCCCCCCGGGTCATAAGAGCTAAACTATGATGTGAAGGTCATAGATACAACATATCGACCAATAGGAGTCGCGTTTGGCCTGTCATTATTATTAACGCTCATTTTTATGGAGGAGGCACATTTCTACAGAGGAGGCTCATTTCTACGGAGGAGGCGGATTTCTACGGAGGAGGCGCATTTCTACGGAGGAGGCGCATTTCTACGGAGGAGGCTCATTTCTACGGAGGAGGATGATTTCTACGGAGGAGGCTCATTTCTACGGAGGAGGCACATTTCTACGGAGGAGGCCCATTTCTACGGAGGAGGCACATTTCTACGGAGGAGGCTCATTTCTACGGAGGAGGCTCATTTCTACGGAGGAGGCTAATTTCTACCGAGGACGCTCATTTCTATGCAACAGGCTTATACTTGTATGGAAAACAAGTATCATTGCACAGAGGAGGCGAGTTTTTATACAGAGACGGCTTTGTTTTACAGTGTGTAGCAGTGGCACTAATGGGCCACCGTACTTTTTTGTATTTGGATCGAGAACCCGAGTCAAATGCAACGCAGTTGACCAAAAAAATGTGACTGGATGTTTTAGCGACTTTCCTCGGAAACGTGCTGATTTCTACGGAACCACTCGTTAGAATTTCACGAAATTTGGCAAAATGATAGTTCATAATATGCCGAACTCACCTTCCATCAAAAATTTGAAATCTAACAGAGGAGATTTTTACAAAACGCAAATATATTAAACCACAAATTACGAAAGATCCCTCTGTTAAAATTACATGAGACCAGTGTTAACACGCGAATATTTTTACGAGTTTAATTTACTGGAGACAAATGATGGACAAAATCTCTAACGACTAGACTATCTGAAAATAAACGAAACCAAATATTGCAGGCTGATTTACAATCCACCTTGTTGCCTTGGCAACACCCTAAAAGCTCGACAAAAATATCAAAATATAAAGCATGTTGCTTAATCTTATGCCTCGCCAACTGATTTTGGGCGCCCAGACGTTAGTGGTTTTAAAATGACAATGAATGATGCATAGGTACAGTAAAACTGTGTTTAGCCACCTTAACTCGTTCAACGCTTCGCTTATTCACGAGTTATAAAGAGTGTAATACATTTATTTTCAGGACCAATGAGCCCACTCGAGGCACTACAGGACGATACAGACGCTAAGAAGTTTCTGTTGAGAGATGCATTCGAGAATGATCCTGATTGTTGGACGGAATGCTATAAGGAACTGCAGGCTGGAACTTGGGAAAACTGTGACCATTGTCAGGACTGAAGCAGTCGTCAAGATGAGTGAGTGTTATCATACCACATTGAGTTGTCTTTAACTTCCAGGAGTGCCAAAAATCATACTTATTCAAGAAAAATCCCAAAAATTTCATTTTGCAAAATATTGAAAAACAAATGATACCATGCAAAAGTTCTGATGAAGAGGTTTCATTTGAATGTTCACACCATAGGATTTTGTCGACAGACTCAAAAGTTAGAACTATAATACATATCTCCACAATTGACGCTGGGAGTGAAAGGTTTTTAAAAGTCTTGAGTTTCTGTTAAAACACCTTATTCAGTTTAGCCCTTGTGTAATTCTTTGAGCTCCGCAGGGTTTTGCTTAAGCTTGTGTCGCTAGTGAAAACCTACAATCTCGGACAGAATAGCACCTTTGCCTATTACTCATGGCGACACGCGCGGCTGTGACGTGGGCATTGGCAAACATTTGAATTCCAGCTCTCATCTGTTGCCATCACCACGTGCGATTTGGTAGAGAATTGGCGTTCGCGCTAGTTCTTCTATCTTTTTGCTGCTACACCGTGCTGACGAGACCCAACCAGGTCGAAACAGCTGTCCACGGTTGCATTTTGGCTTTCAGTTTGGACTCTATCATGTCGTTGTCGCGTTAAACGTTCTACGTTGTATCAGCCTTGCTCTATACTTTAATTAGTGTTCTTACATTGTTTTTTTTTTATCTCTTTTAGGCTCATGCGCAGCATATTATCCAAGTCTGAGGCCTATGGACTCGGAGTGAACATAATTTTATTTACAATATACCCTCGTTTAACTGATTGACTTTTTTATGTGAACGCGACTTTATCTACAGCATACTCTTGTCCAATTGAGTGACATTTTAATGGGAACACGATTTTATTTACAGTATTAACTTAGTAATGTTTTCATGTGAACACGCTTGTATTGTCAAACTACCCTCGCTTAACTAAGTGACATTTTCATGTGAACACGATTTTATTTACATTATGCCCTTGTTTAACTGAGTGACATTTCACTCGAATAAAATCTTGTCTTGGAATGTTTCATTAGAGTCGTCCTGTCTTTTAAGTTTAACGCCGATAAATTTAATCTAGAGTGCGGCAACTCAAATTAAACGAATGCGATTGAAGTAGTAGATAAAATATGAGCGGGAGATCTGTATGGGCGTTTACAATGGCGAGCCGAATTATAAATGAATTTTACAATAATACTTTACTGTTGTTGTGGTGTTTCACTTGATTCTGTACAAAGTAGCTGTAACCTTTGGGTCTGTGGGATGCAATCTAACATCTTTTTTACGGTAATCTGAAAATAGGTATTTTAAGAATTATTTTGATGGGAAAACAAGTCACTTGAAGTGGCGGGAACATATATTTTAACAAGCGACACAAGTTGGGCATATTAGACAAGGACCTGGGTTCTAGTGACGTCATTAGTGACGTCATATCTACAGACAGTCAGATTTAGACGTGCAGAAGTGAGAAGAGTGCAAGAGAGTGCAGAAGTGACGTGCAAGCGTGTGTCATTCCCTGAGAAAAATGAGGAACTCGTAGTCTAGGATACACGCATGCGTGCCACTTGTTACCGCTGTAAAAGTTACAGCAGGTGGCAATAAAACTGAATGCACCAGAAATAAAATATCACGTGATATTCACTTGTGAAATGTAAATGGCGCGAGAAATGAAAGCTTTTAGTGCCAACTGAGTAGCACCACTGTTTCATTCGCCTAATATAACTACGGTAGCAGAGTTTCAGTCTCATTGCAGACGGGCTGGACACTGAAGAAGGAACGTACATGAAATTGTAATCATGGGCGATGATTTAACTATAAACGTCGGCCGTTTGACCCGCTTGACCTGCCGACATGGATACTATCTTCGAGTCACCGAAGACAGGGTGGAAGGAAGCAAAGATGAAAGCGATAAGTATAGTGAGTAATGAAATTTGATCCTAGAACTTATAAACGTCAGCACACGTACAATTTACGCGAGGCCTCGTTATTGGACAACAAAACATTTGTTGTCTTTCTAATTGTAAATTTTTCGACACTAGAGTTAATCAGTAAACCATACGGGATATTTAGTTCTAACTTTTGAGTCTGTAAACGAAATACTAATGTATGACCATTCAAATGAAAGCTATCGAGCAGTACTTTCCTGTACAAGGTGGAGGTTCTAACTTTTGAGTCCGTTGATGAAATCCTAGAGTGTGACCATTCAAATAAAAGCTATTGAGCAGTACTTTCCTGTGGTAGTGTTTATGATGCTTTACAAGGTGGTTCTAACTTTTGAGTCTGTGGATGCCTGAACTCCTAAAGTGTGACCGTTCAAATGAAAGCTATTGAGCAGTACTTTCCTGTGGTATTGTTTATTATGCTGTACAAGGTGGTGCTATAAGCATTTGTGGTGTTGTCCATTTTCTACAGTAAGCAAAAAAGACGAAAACCACTGAAAACACCTTAAAGTACCCAAATTCAAATTAGAAAACTCCCCAAGTTTCAGTTTTGCAAAGTAGTGAATGTCAAACAGCAGCACGCAGAGAACTACGGGCTGAACAGCGTTCATTTGAAAGATCATACATAAAAGGTTTCATCCACAAATATCCAAACAACCCGTTTAACATCGTGATTTGAGACAGCGCCGGAGAAAACTACTGCTAAAGAGCGGGCCGGGATTTTAATGAACACTGATTCAAATGTAAGAGACAAACGGCAGAGCGGGAACCACATATCACGTTATTCATGGGTGTAAAAGCAAAAGATTGCGGTCGCTGAATAGAACACGTGATAGATTTTGTCGTATATTATGTACAATAAAAAATTTCAGAACACGAAAAAAAAAATATAAAAGCTCGAAAATAGCATTTCGAGTTTGTTATTAGGGGACTTAAGATCGGACGACGAGTACGAGATTGAGTACGAGTAGGACTTTTGAATTTAAAGACAGTCACGTCCCCAGAGCTGTCGTCGGTCTTTCCTGTTGCAAACCAGAAGATATGAAGATTCTAGGTATAAAATTTGTGTGGTAATTGGTTATTTAGAGCACGCGAACTAAGTTTTAAAAGTCGTACTCGTACTCAATCTCGTACTCGACGTCCGATCTAAAGTCCCCTATTGGTTAATGTCTGAAAAATTGAAATGAGTGTTATTCAATGTAAATAAAAAGTAATGGACAAGAGAAACTGATCCATATTGGATATTTTTGAAAATTACGTTTGTTAAAACGGACGTGCTTTACAGTTTCGAATCATTCTTATGAGCCGAGCTGCCCCTGTCATTCCACTTATTTTAGCCTATTCTTCCTGCATTCATTGATTTTGCATATTTCGCTTTCGAGAAAACCGTTGTCAGATTTGATACGAAAGAAACTGCCAATGCAAATTTTTAGGCAACAAAAAAGCATTTATATTATACTATTTTCACTGACTATTTATATTTCGGCGACTTGAAACTTGACGATACCAGTCTGTATGGTACATTAATGGCGGATCTACGCTCCATCGTCTCCATTGTAAGTTGGCCGCCGGGGGTGGGGCGGGGAAGGGGGCTAGCCGGGGCGGGGAGGGGAGCTTGCCGGGGTGGGGGCAGAGTGAAAATGATGGAGACTGAAGGAATTTTCGATCTTTCGGGCTTTACGTTTTGGGTAAGAAAGGGGGACCCGGGAACCCGGGCCCCTGGCTTCCCCGGTTCTCCCCTGCCTCCCGAGTCTCCCCCAGCCCCTCGAGGACCCTCCCCTAGTTACGCCACTGCTAACACATTTATTTATTTATTTATTTATATATTTATTTACCGCATAGGTCTGTCGCTCAATGTTGAGCATTTCAGACCGCTCTAAAAGAAAAAATATTGACAAAAAGGTAGCAATGTGAAAAATACAAGTTTGAAATGGTGCTTATAAGCGCAAAGTAATAAACGTTTGAAATTGCGTTTTTAAATACAGCCAGTGAGGCAGACAATGCTGTCTCTTTTGGGAGTTGATTCCATTGTGCAATTGTCCTTGGATAAACGGAATACTTATAAAAGTTCCTTGCGGCTTGGGGTTGAGAGTAAGCATACTCTTTAGAGTGAGTTGAGTACGAATGACAAGCTGATTGTTGTTTGGTGACCTCGTGAGAGACTAGCCTGTTTCGCATTTTATGCAGCATGAATAGCCGTGCTATATATATATATATATATATATATATATATATAGTTCGTCTACTTTCTAGTGTCTTCCATTTTAGGGCTGAAAGCATTTTGGTTACACTATCTTTACGGTCGAAGCGATTTACGACCCAGCGTATAGCTCTCCATTGAACCATCTCAATCGTGTTAATGTTTTTTGCTGTATATGGGACCCACGCAGATGAACAATATTCCAGAGTTGGGCGTACTAAGGCCTTGCATGCCGTTTCCTTGGTGGACAATATATTAAATCCGATTAAGAAAGCCAAGAGTTTCATTGGCTTTATTCGAGATGTTTTAAACATGTTCGTTCCAGCGGAGGCCGTCGGATAGATAGACCCCAAGGTATTTTACAGAAAGCAGACAGTCCAGGGTTTGCCCTTTAAGTGCATAGCCATGAACATACGGGTTTTGCTTTCTCGTGATGTGTAAAACATTACATTTTGCGGTAGCTGACTTCAATGAAAAACAGTAATCGTGATCAAAGACTGAATGTCGCTGTGTCTTTTTTAATATGTGCATGTTGAAGTCTAAAGCAAGGGTTTAATATAAGGCCATATATATGTTATCACATCCTTACTATGAATTCAGCGTATGCAGGATAAAAACCACAACGGACTTCTCAGTTATGAATTAACATTGCTTAAAATTCAGGACCCGAAGGCCTGAGACATCTTAAAAAATTGTCATTAATTGCATTTTTGCGGGTTTTAATTATTAATTTTTGTGGATTTTGCGGATTGCACTCGATCCGCAAAAACGAAGTTTCCGCAGAAAAAAATGTCGCAGAATAATACTCCGCAAAAATTTACTCCCTTTATAGTCAAATAATGAACTGCGCCTTTTAATGTAAACTTGCGTTACTGGGACGATATCGGAGGTATATAAGAACTATGAGCATTGATTTTTAACAGCTCATAACAGATGGAATGGTAAGCTTCTGTTATTAATAGTAAACAACAGGGTTTTTTTTTCAATAGTAATAACAGTTTTTTCATGAGCATAGCAGTGCGCAGGGGTAGGCTTTTTGTTTGATTCTGTTGTTGCGTCAGTCCTTTAGGTCCAGTCAGGCTGTATATAGAATTCAGTGGAGTGTCTCGAACTATAATTAACATTGCAAGAACACGCAGGTCAGCCGGCAGGCTGTTCCATAGAGCCGGTGCGGCAAAAGTAAAAAACCTGCCACCAAGTGTTGGGCGTATTACTTTCTGTGGAACTTCTAATAGAAGGCTATTATTCGAGCGTAATGAGTAGACAAGAGCATATAGTAATTCAACAAGTAATAAAAGTTAAAAAAAACGTTAAATTTCCTTACTGATTAACTGCTGCTTAATCAGTGAATCGCAAAAATTAGTTCCCAGAGGAAATTTTAGTTATCTCGAATTAACCGCAAAAAATTGTACCCGCAAAACACAAAAAAATTGTCAATCTGCAACACATGCTACACTCCTCAAACTTGTGTAAAATCGGAAAATTTAACGCCTTTCGTTTTTCGCAGGGAAAAATGTCGTTTTAAGCACGAAATAAGGTCAGCCAAGATTTTCAGAACGGATAAAAGAGCTAGTAAATTCGGGGAAAAAAATACTTTCCCTGAACTTTCTGACGCTGCCGAAATATTCAGCGCTAGGAGAACCGAAGATGAACTGTATTACTGGGCTTTCACAAAATTTTCTTTTAAGGCACTAAAATAACGTGGAAAAATAACACAACGTCCTTCTCAGCGTTTTTCTAAACACAGGGGCGGATCTAGGGGGAGGGTGCAGGGGGTGCGCACCCCCCCCCCCCCCCCCCTGAGATGACCTAGTCTGCGTTGTTCGCTTTTAAAATTTGTTTACGTCACCCTTCAGTTACGTCATTCCTTAGAGGTGCACCCCCTCCTAAGAAAAATCTTGGATCCCCCCCTGAAACATACCTCGTTGGGTGTCCTTGAAGATGATATGAAAACTGAAAATGTTACAAACAAACCGGAACAAGTACCAGTTTAATGCAAACTGAGTTCACTTTCAAACGAAGAGAAGCCGAATAACGTCTTCCCACCCGGTGTGTTTCGGCGCGGGTGAAGTGACAGAAAGTGAAATTTCTGATTAGACTGTAATGCCATAATGTTGCTAGTCACTGTTAGTTAAATTACTGAGCCGGATTGTTCAATGCACGATTAAGCTAACCCAGGATGAGACGGTCAGTTTTGAATCCGGTTAAATAACTCAACAACTGGAAATTTTCCAAAGCTTTCTGCCTTTCAGTTTCGACTTTAACTTGTCTTCACTACCAGTACCAGCTATAAATGACCTTTTGAAAACATTTTTAAATAGAGAAATGAAATTCTCGGTTAACTTTTAATCCGGGATTAGCATTAATCGGCCTTCGAACAACAGAGCCCTGGCTCTGGTTGTTAAAACGTGGATAACGCTATCCACCGGATAAATTACTATCCAGTGGATAAGTATTTACAAAATCCATTGTGTTATCCGCTGGATAGAGATTTATCCTGTTGATAGCCCTTTCCATCTTTTGAACAACCGGGCCCTCGGGTTTAGTTCAGCCTAATTGAACACACGTTCTGATTGGTTGTTTCTTGGTCACGCGTAGTACTGAAAGTCTTGCTTCAAATGTAACTCGCTCAGATATGTGTCGTATATATAGTGCAAATCTTGGAGCATTTTCCGGACAAAACTGATTGTGTAAACTACACTTTAAAAGTTACGATCAATTTTGAATTCCTTATTAACCTGGCATTATTGTAGCTGTATTTCAGTCAACAGAATTGTACCTGCAGTTTCAATATGGGTAACGAACGGTCTCGCCAAATTTTAGTCAAATCAATTGTCTCCATAGATTTTGTCTCGCGTCGGGAAACATTAGGATCCTCTTGACAACTGACAAAATTAACTGGGCCGCGTTTCATGGCTTTCTAGAGCTCTTCGTTTACAAGCCATTCGAGAGAAACAACAGGAAACTACGAGGAAATGGCGACCGGTTTATTAGTGTAAGTCAAAATAGTGGATTTAACCTAAATCTCTCTTGTTTCTCCTTTGTCAGTTTCTATCGAAATGTGGTCTGTTCACGCCGGTGAGGTTATGTTGAAAGGAAAAGCTTCTGGAAAGTACATCGCCATGAGTTCCACTGGTTCGTTATACACTACAGTGAGTAAAGAAGACGAGAATATGTAATAAAGCGGTTTTTAGAGCAGTTTTCAATTGAGTGTCGTAAGACCAAAACCAAATTAATTACTCTGACCAATGACAACAGACGCAGACAATCCAATGGACCAATCAGAACTCGAAGCAAATACATGCAGCCGGCGCCAAGCGCGGGAAAACGCGTGCAGGCAAGTCACGATTAGTTTTGGTTTTACTTCTGATTGGTTAAGAAAGTGGCGCGTGATTTTTTAGCCAATCACAAAGCATATAAATGCAAAACCAAAGCAATTGCGAAATTACTTGCGATACTCAATTGAAAACCGCTCTAATGGAGTATCGTGAAACAAAAACCAAAGTAATCACTCTGGCCAATCACAACAGTCGCATGCAATCGAGGCAAATACATGTGGCCGGCGTCAAAGGCGGGAAAACCGGCGTGCGAGCAAGTGACGATTGGTTTTACTTCTACTTCTGATTGGTTGATAAACTGGCGCGAGATATTTGATTTTAATTTGTGTGCACGAGAAGAGCTATGAAATTTATATTTATTATAACTGTCCTTCGCTTTTCAGAGGGAAAAAGGGATTTATTTATTACGATTCCCCGTAGATCACACGTTGAATTTTGCCTCGTGGTTTTTGTGATCCCATTCTATCTGGAGGGGAACAAGTTGACTAAACTCGTGATATTATTATTAACTAGATTCTATTTTGTCATGATATTTTGAAATCATATCTCGCTCCAAATTCAGTATCCGACATCAAATCACTAATCCCATCAAATCTATGTTAGAAAGAACCAGAATGAATGAGCCATTGAAGAGGTCTTTGAAGAGAACCGCAAATAAAGTCAAATCTACCTATACCCAGGTACTGAGTGACGTCGAGACTCCGAAGATTGCCGAAGATGTCCAAAAAAAAAAGATTTTCGAGCCAAATCCGAAGATTTTTACATTATAGAACAACACCTTTTTGCTCGTTTGATATTTAATAAGGGTAAACATGATTATATGAAACGTGACAGATACTGATATCTTCACTCTTGATATCTTCACAAGAGATATCATCAGTATTTTTTCGCGGTAAGAGAAACCCTTGTTTTCACTGAAGTTTAGATAGTAATATTTTTTTCTATTCTTTTTTAAATTTCAGACTGAGCATTCCCTGGAATGCGTTTTCAAAGAGATCTTTGGATCCAAGTACAATTCTTATCAATCTAAGATAAATCCTTCCTGGTATTTAGCGCTGACAAAAAAAGGCCAAGCCAAGTTCGGTCCCAAAACTGCTCCAGGACAGAGGGCCGTTGGGTTTTTAACAATGTAAAATTAATATTTCAAGGAGTTGTGTTTTTTAGTTGATACATCTTAGCAAGTTCGATAAAAATATAATATGTTTTTTTCAGAATCTGTATTTTAATTTTAGGTGGCTAAAATACAATAAACATAAAATGTTGAGTTTTGTTGTTCTGCTCAAATCAATTTGAAGGGAAGATTTTCAGTCTTGCTACAAAAACGTTTACGTGTACAAAAGTCCACTCAAGGCAACAAGATGGAATGTTTGTTATTCCCTAACATTACTTTTCCAGAATATTGGCCATTAAATCTGCCTTGTATATCCATAGTACTAACCCCCGGGGTGCTCGTCGTACCTTTTAGGGGTCAAAATTTGTAGATTGGTACCACTTAGGGTACTAAAATTTAAAATGACCACCGTTTGAATCATCGCGGTACCTTTTAGGGTATTGAGCCGAAAAAATATTACAGAAAATGACATGTGTTGTTTTAGAATTGGTACCTCTTAGGGGTAAAAATTCTTTTCAGCCATGCCCCTCAAACGAGATTCTGGTACCTTTTAGGGTGTTTTACGAAAATTTCCGACGAGCAACCCCGTCATTTATATATGTGTTCACCAGCCCCCCCCCCCCCCCCCCCCCCCCCCTCCCCCCGCGAGGTACTAACATAGCTACACTGTCCCGCCGAAATAAAAAAAAATCGCCGGATATAGTTTATTTCCACGTTTTATCGCCAAATACAACCGAAAATGATTGGTAAGAATGAAGCTAAATGAACGCTTTGGGGGACATCGCCGCTCCTTCCTTGATCAGCATTTAATCAACCCTCCTGCTGTTTCAATACATTTTAACCAAGCTGGCGATTCTATCAACGACATCCTCTCATTCCCTTGGAACTCATTCACAACAACCGCGACTCAGTCAGAAAGGCACGCGAGGCCCGTCTTATAGATAAAGCAATGACTCTTGATCCTTATTGTATTTATAGACGTGATGAACTTAATTAGTGACATTTGGGTTATTTCTTACCAACCATTTTCTGTTATGTCATATTTCAAAAATTTTCATATGTAACGGTCCTTTTATATATGTATTCATTTTTGCTTTCTAGCCCCCGTAGAAACCTAAATATCGGGCAAATATATTCAACTGTTTTTATTTCACTTCTGCCTCAATCTGTTCTCCTCGCCGTAAGGATCAGTTTGACGTTTTTGCATACCAATTTTAGACCTGATACCCTCCAAAAAAGTTACTTACATCAACATGGTTTTCCTAAAAAAAAGCCACACATCTAAAGAAAAATCAATTTTCTTTTGAAGTCTGTACATTACATTGTTTGCACCAAATACAGTCAACTCTCTCTTAACGGACACCTCTATAAGACGGACATCTGTGTTGGTCCTTGCCGTTTTTCAGTCATTTTACTGTAACTAAACTCTCTATAAGCCGGACACCTCTCTAAGACGGACAGTTGGGGCCGGTCCCGAAGTGTCCGTCTGAGAGAGAGTTGACTGTGCCCGTAGCCCGGGAGGGGGACTGGAAACAAGAAACAAATACTGCTGACCAAGTGCAGGAGCACGTTGTAACGCTGTTCGTTTTTCAAAACAAATATGGCGGCGTACTTTCCAACCAGCGTTGAACTTATTGAATTTGTCCGGCCTGACAACAATGAAGTAAATCTCTATGTCACCAACATTTCAAGGCGACTAGACAAAGAAACGGTGCAGGTACATTTCTTTCAGTTGTTCTATTGTGTAACTGAAGAATTGTCTTTTCAATTATTGTCTTTTTGGCGGCAGGGATAAGCTTAATTTGCCGAACGCCGAACATTGTTCTCACCCTTAACAGTAAATAAAAGCTAACCAATTTGAGGCTAAACTGCAGAATACCCTGCCACTTATTTGCATCTTATTGAATAACAATAGTTTCTATTGTTTCATGCTCGTTTATCCTGGGTTAGAGTTAGGGCTAAGTCCAGGAGTTTGTTTGCAGTGGCGGGGTATTCTGCAAGTAATCCCTGATTCAAATTGGTTAGCTTTTGTTTAGTGTCGTGGGTGAGAACAACGTTCGGCGTTTGGCGTTTGGCGTTCGGCAAAAAATAGACCATTTTACAGTTGTGTGCTTAGTACCCTGGCCTTTGAGTGAAAGTGAGGCTGGAGTTGACTTTGTTTTGATACAAACCTTCCTGCTTTTCATATGTACCTTAAATCACCTAGAACAACATGATTTACATCTGAAAAGAAGGAAGGTTTCTATCAAAACAAGGTCAACTTCAGCCTCATTTCCACACAAAGACCAGGTTACTTAGTAGAAACTGTGAAATCGTCTATTGGTGGTTTGCACATCGGCCATGTTGGGAAGTTGGGGGTCAGAACAATGAAATTGTTATCCTTTGGGAATAAAACTCTATTTTGATCCAAACGATTTCTATTGTTTTTGACCCCCAATGTCCATTGCCAACGTGCAAACGTCAAACCGATTAGTATAGGTAATCATACGGTTTCGAGTTCAATTTGGGATTAATTTGCACGAGTGAGTTTTTCAAAAAGCTCAAAATCGGCGAGTGCAATTTGAGCTTTTTGAAAAACTCACAAGTGCAAATTAATCCCAAATTGAACTCGAAAACCGTATGATTACTTATTAATAATATTATACATGAAAAAATTTGCATCCATTTTTGTTTGGAAATTTTTTTTTTTTTGCAAAAATTTTTTTTTTGGCAAAAAAAAAGAAATTTTTTTTTTTCGATTTTTGTAATTTGCACTGGTGTTACACTTTTTGCACTGGTGTTACATGTTTTGCACTGGTGTTACACTTGAACTGCACTGCTCTTAGCCAATCAGAATCAAGTAATTTTTTCATGTATATGTTGTAGTTCAATTTTACCCTTGGTTCAATTTGGATTTTCCATTGTTCTTTTCTATGCTAATATATGATAATGAATGTCAAACAAAAGGAAAATCCAAATTGAACCAAGGGTAAAATTGAACTACAACATATATTATTATTATTGTTGGATTGAGCGTTGTATTTTTATACTTAAGCTTACCGCAATGTCATTTTCTTCCTCAGGTTAGGCTGCTAGAAATATTTTCCCAGTTCGGGTTGGTTTATGAGGTTCAAGTTATCGATTCATTAGATTATTCAGAAGGTATTGTTTTGATTGTCATTTAATTTAAGACTTTATAAAAGGGAAGCAAATTGAACAAAGAAAACACTTGGCGTAAGGAGATAATTAAAAATGCACAATGGCTTTTATTTGAATGTCACACCTGGTTTTCATATGTCAGGAAAATCCCAGACGATCGGGGATTTCACTGTTTCCCAACCGTCCCAGATTTGGCTGACTTATGAAAACACTCAATCGTAGACATCCTCGATTATCTGGGATGGTTGGGGACAAATTGGGAAAATCAGGAGCGTTTCTATTTTCCCGATGCGTCCCATATTTCTGCGATGATCACAATTTTCCCGACATATTGGTAAAATCTGGGACGATTGTGAAAAACAAATCCCAGATCGTCTGGGATTTTCCCGACATATGAAAACCAGGCTTTAGGATTTTATCCACAGACTCAAAGTTAGAACTACCTTGTCCAGCATAATAAAATGTACCACAGGGAGTACTGCTCAATAGCTTTCATTTGAATGGTCACATTGTAGGATTTAATCCACAGGCTCAAAAGTTAGAACCACCTTGTACAGCATAATAAACATCATCACAGAAAAGTACTGCTCAATAGCTTTCATTTGAATGGTCACACTTTAGGATTTCATGCACAGACTCAAAAGTTAGAACCACCTTGTACATCATAATAAACAGAACCACAGGAAAGTACTGCTCAATAGCTTTCATTTGAATGGTCATACTTTAATTAGGATTTCATCCACGGATCAGAGTGGACTCAAAAGTTAGAACCACCTTATGTACATCATAATAAACAGAACCACGGAAAGTATTTTTCATAGCTTTCATTTGAATAGCCACAGTTTAGGATTTTATCCACACTCTCAAAAGTTAGAACCACCATGTACAGCATAACCATCCCACAGGAAAGTACTGCTCAATAGCTTTCATTTGAATGGTCACACATAAGGATTTCATCCACAGACTCACAAGTTAGAACCACCTTGTACAGCATAATAAACAGTACCACAGGAAAGTACTGCTCAATAGCTTTCATTTGAATGGTCACACATTAGGATTTCATCTGCAGACTCAAAAGTTAGAACCACCTTGTGCAGCATAGTAAACAGTACCACAGGAAAGTACTGCTCAATAGCTTTTATTTGAATGGTCACACATTAGGATTTCATCCACAGACTCAAAAGTAAGAATCTCTTTGTACAGCATAAGGGGTATCGAATGGTCTTAGCGAGCATTTGCAAGCATGCGAGCACTGTGTTTTTCTTGTGAGCACGAGCAGTCATTAAATTTCTCTTGCGAGCAGCGAGCACTTTAGTTAAAACAACAGGCAAGCAGTGAGCACTTCGTAAATTTGCAATACTGTATTAGCTTTTATCATTATAATGACAAATTTCATTTCTGAGAGCCACCTCTCTCCCGGGCCTCTCCCACATTATTCAAATCAGAATTTATATGCCCCATTCTTTCAATCCGTGGATGCCCTGTGATCTATTGCTCTCTGTAAGTCTTCCAATTGAATAGTATATTTGATGGCATTTGACAGAACATTTATTTCTGCACCAAGAAACCTACAAAGCAGGATTTACAAAATTTTGAACAATCAGCAAATTTTAATGAGAGTCTGAGCATGTAAGCAATTGCGAAAATTTTGCAAGCACGAGCAAGCGAGCACTGGTCTAATCTCTCCCTTTTACTTTTACTCATTGTTTTAGCAACACAATGCCTTTTTGGGAAAAAGGCAAATTGTGTGTGAAAAAAGTTAAAATTTGACAAAGGCCCTTTATAATGCACCCAGCCACTCAATTGTTCAACTTTGATAACAATCGGCCGAAAAACATTTTTTGCCATGTGTGCACTGTGGAGTACAGTCGACTCTCTCTAAGACAGACACTGTCAGGACCGGCCCAACTGTCCATCTCAGAGAGGTGTCCGGCTTATAGAGAGTCGATCGGCAACGTGACACCAGTGATTCTGAGATACGTGTTATCAATCTAAATTGACCTTCATGTATGTACAATGAATACAAGTCTGTTTTAAGTCTGTTTAAAGTCATTTACTGAAGCAAAACCTACAAACTGGAACAACAATAATATTAGAAAAGTGGACTCGTTTGTTCATATTCAGCACCTACATTTCTGCACTTCTCAAGTGTCCTTGACAGTTTCAAAGTGCCCATTGTTCATCTTAGAGAGGTGTCTGTCTTATAGAGAGTTTTGTTACAGTAAAATGACTGAAAAATGGCAGGGACCAACACCAGGTGTCAGTTAAGAGAGAGTTGACTGCAATCAAATTTATGCTGTAAAATCATTAGCATTATTCAATAGCTGATGATCATTCTGTGCATGTAGGTGATTTTTGACCCAAATCAAAATCCTGAGGTGGTTAAAAGGAGAGGATCAACTATTTTTAATTGATTTTGAATTTTTATTGAATCTGTCAGTTTCTGAGGAGTCAACTGTGAATAGCGTCAGCCTCAACTGCAGTTCCATGTATGCCTTTGTTAAGTTTTACTCGGCAAGGGCGGCAAGACAGGCAAAGGAAAGAATAAATGGAAGGCGCATGTTAGCTGGACAATTTCTTAAGGTCATTCAAGCTTCTTTTATTTTTTAATAATGTGCAGTTGTTTCATAAAATATCTATACTCCCCCACCCTGGCCACCCCTCCATAGGGGCATGCAGGGATATTTCCTGGAACCATACAATGAATCAGTCTGTCAACTCCAAGCCTCCCCTCTTGAGGTAATAGTCAATGTTCGCTGTTGATTTGGTGGCTGTATACTAGTAATGAACAAGTCTGTAATAATGGGTATTGCTTTCAGTAAATCCTAGTATTACCCTGGATTTCCACTCCTGTAGTTGTAATAATAGGGTGACTGTTATAGTGAATTGTTTGCAAGTTGGGATTTGACTTGTACACTGCACGCTTATGATTGACCAGGACTATATGCCAGTGGGAGCTTCACGCCGCCTTTGTGCTCCTGGAAGGTTTAACTTGCAGTTGAGGCGCCTAACTAAACATGCACCCTGATCCTCCATGTTAAGGATTTATAAGACTGAGCAAGGCTATTAACCCTTTAATACCCAATATCAAAACATAAGTTCTCCTTTCTTATCCCTATACATTTCTTATAGAAGTTAGTGGGGAGAAGTTGTTAAAATATCAAGAAAATTTACCTTGGGTGATCATATCCTTAATTCTCATGACCTCTCTGATTGATTAAGCATTAATAACAAGCAAAGAGAAAATTTATGCTGATCACTACTGGGGTTTAACCATTACGCGGCCCAGGTGTAACCCATAAGCTGGGGCGGATCCAGGTTTTTAGCAGAAGGGGTTTGATGAAGGGGGCCTCCGAAGGCGCCCCCCTGTAGGGAGTCCCAGGTGCATCCTACCCCAGAAAATTTTGAAATTTCAACTCCTCGGAAACGTGATTTCTGCCATTCTGAGGCCAGGTCAGCGCGTTTTAATATCTCATTTTTTAAAGTTAAAGTACCATTCTGTATTTATTTTATGTTTTTACAAGTTTTTGACGTTAGCTGTTTTAATTTAGTTTGATCGAACCCCCGAACCCCCCTAGGTCCGCCCCAGCATAAGTGGCCAAAAACTACTTACATACTGTATTTGGCCAAAACAAATATTTGGTCATGGAGAAAATGAGTTTTGAGAAAACTTGGCCTCAAAAAGGTTACAGTACAACAGCTTACAGGCCTTACCATGAGCACGTAACAAACTTTTTTACAAGTTGCATGATATCACCAACTTAAACTCTTATAATCATTATCTTAACTGCAGATCCGTGTAAAGCAAAAAAAAAAGTGAATAAAATCTTCGTATTTTGTATTATTAACTATACACTCCTGTGATAATACAAAGCGACAAGATTACATACCATCGTGCTCAGTTTTGCGAGGAGGCATGTATGTCAATTGAATTTGTGCTTTCTGATTGGATAACTTGTAAAAAAGTTTGTTGGGCACTCACAAGGTTGAACAACCCAGCTGCCAACTGCGAAACCTTTTGAAATTGTTATTACTGAAACCTTTAATATTATTGTTTCATGCTCACAGGTCCAATTTGCTCAGCGGAAAAAAAACCCTGAAATTGTTCGCCACCCTTTGTACATGGCAAAGTGCACTGAACTGGCTAATTATTATTTTGGATTCAATGGATGGACAACAAGGATTGTTGAGGTGGAAAGACTAACAAATTCTGTGAACAGCTGTAATAACCAGGATATGGAAATTACAGCTATGTTTAGATGTGTAGTAAGGCTGGAAATTAAAGGATGTGATTTTTACTGTGATGGCAGTGGGTTTGGAGGAGACAGAAATATTATTCAGCAAGGTTGGTAGTTAAAAGTAAACACTCTTAAGGTGTTATTATGACAAAAAAATTAATGTTTGTTTATCAATTTCACCTTTTTTTCAATTCATTCAATGGCTTCATAATTACACAGATCACTATAATAGACCCTACGTCTTACCTTACCCTTAAACACCCTTCCTGGTCCGAATAGGGTTAAGGAAATAATACAGAGGCAGAGACCAGACCACAGACCACAAACCTTCAGATCTGAAGTTAGGCACACTAACCGCTACACCTTCACCTGCATAGCCGATGATCTTGTTGCTGTTGTCATATTGGTTGATGTTGCTACTTAGCTGTTAATACAGACAAAGCTCCCGTAAGCGGACACCCTCGGGAAGCAGAAAACATGTCCGCAACTGGAGCTGACTGCTTACGAGAATGTGTGTAGTACAGAGTTTGTATGAGCTAGAGTTCAAACGGAGTTTCGTAAAGATGGCCGTAAGTAGAACTATTCACTTACGATAGTGTCCGCTCAGAGAGCTTCGACTGTACTAAGGAAATTTTTTGGTTTGCAGAGAAAGACCCAAAAAAAAGACTTGAACTGCTTGGATATGCCAAGAAACTTGCTCACAGACATGCATTTGAAAATGCATTCAGGAGAGTGATAATTCTATCATTGGACAATGGTAAAATTGGAGTTGAAATAAACCAAAAGGACATTCCTGAATGCAGTTTAGATGACATAAGAGATGATGAAATTATTCATGTGAACTATATCGAGGAAGTGCCCTTGAGTGATTCAGATGAGGAAGAAAAGATGCAACTTGAAGTTCAGAGCACAAGTGACTCATCATTTAATTTACAAGATGTTTTAAGCTGAGCCAATTTCTTGGTGTTGTGGTTTATGTTGCTTGTAACATTGAATTAAGCGGACACCCTGTATTTAGTGGACACCAGCTGCTTTGGTCCCCGACACTCGCGAGGGTACCGAGGGTGTCCGCATTAATACAGGTTTCACAATAAAAAAAAAAATTAAAACCTTTGTTTCAGATTATGGCAATGATCAAATCTGGGACAGAAAAATGATTCAAATTAAACTGGGTTTACCGATAGTGAGAATTTTTCAAACTCCCCCCCCCCCCCCCAAAAAAAAATAAAATAAAATAAAATAAAACAAAATAAACCACAGCATCTATGCTCAGGCCATACATTAGGCTTCTATAATTATGTAAAATAAAGTTTATATTGTGCAAAAAGGAATACAAAATGTATACCTCTTTAGTGTAAAAAATAAAATTAGATTCTGGTTATTTACCTTTACATGAAGGCTTTTTAAATTCTGACGAGTATTCCTTTACCTACGATATGGGAGTTCCATTCCAAATGGTCCAAAGGGTTGTAGCATTTGAGAAGAAATTTCAATTGCTTGCTCAATCAGCTGTAAAAGATTGAACCCGCGATATGTAATGATTGCACCTGCCTTACACATGGGTTCAGCAAACAAGTTGCTAACGTTCAATAAAGACAGATTGTTGACACCTAAAATTTGGTTCTATGTCATTAATTTTAGACATCACTTTATAGAAAGAACTTATTAAAAGCTAAACAAAATTTTCAGCTCTGAACTGTCACAGTACAGAACAGTGTGCTCTTATACAACTCAGGGTAACTTGAAACCCCTTGTGACACTCCTTGTCAAAAGTAAACTGCAACCTCGTCTCCTGGGCCTTCTCCGGGGGGGAGGGACTCCCTTATATGACCTATACGGGGACGTGCCGCTGGACAGGGTATGGTTTTTGGCATTTTTGTCCTGAATGGTATATAATTTAACATGAATCTGTCCTAAATGGGGCAGGGTTCCAGTTAACTTAGCGCTTGTGGTGACTTTCCTTGTCGTGATAGTATATTCATGAGAAGGCGAAGTCGTTTTCTTTTCTACCATTTTTTTTAAGCTCAGATCCTTAGACAGGGTCCTAAAATAGAGGGTGTTGTCCTATACAGGGTACCTGGTATTTTCGTTTATTTTTGTCTCAGACCCTCAGCGGCACCCCTATACCCAAATATTGGTCAACTAATAACTGTGATAGTGAATGAGTTTTTGGAAAAAAGCGAGTCTGGAATAGGTCTAGGATAGGACAGGGATTTTCGGTGTTTAGTCTAGAATAGGGTTGCAAAATGCAGCTAAAATGATCTAGTATAGGTTAAGGGTCTCAGAGTCCCAGCGGCACACCCCCACCCAAAAATATGCAGAGTACCCCCTCCCCCCCCCCTAAAGCGGGCGTAAAGCATGATGACAATGCCTTTGTTTCCTTTAAACAACGGTTTCAGATTGCAAGAAAACAAACACGGCTACCAATCGCTGAAAAGAACCCCCGAAAACGCTATTGCAGCGTGTGTCACATATGCCAAATACTCCACGATTTTATATATTGGCAGTCTACGAACACGGGGGGAAGGGTACTCTGCAAATTTTTGGGTGGGGTGTGCCACTGGGACTCTGAGACCCTTAGGCCTTAACCTATACTAGACCATTATTTTTAGCTGCATTTTGGAACACCGAAAAACCCTACCCTATCCAAGACCTATTCCAGACTTGCTATTTTCCAGAAACTTGTTGACTATCACAGTTATTAGTTAACAGGGGTCAGTAAAAATGCCGTACTGCCTGCCGTACTGATTTTTAAATGCCATTTGCCTGCAAACCTTGTCTAGACTAAATTTTTTCACGCAACTGATCAGTTTCGCTGAAAATGATACCCTATTCTAGACCAAAAATCTCTGATAACTATACCCTATCCCAGACTAAACTGCCTGAAAACCATACTATCGATCTCAGACGTCCTTGGACAAGGGATTTTTTTCGGCCCGCTTCACGAGCTGTTGATTTCAGTCTGCGGTTAAAAAAATGTCGTCACGTGATGACATTTTTTTGGCTCTGCGGTTTCAAAAATGTTGATCACGTGACGCCATTCGGTTACTCGCGCCAAAAAGAAAACCGGCAAAGTGATCAAAGATGTTGGGGAGTAAAACCGGCCGAAGCTATCATCCAGGGAAAGCTTTGTCCAATGACATAAGAAGCGGAATAATAGATACGATAGTACAGGCCGGTGGCGACTTTACTACAGGTTTCTTTATGGGTAATTACAGTGATGTGGCAAGGAAATTTAACGTGAGCAGACAAACCGTTAAAAACGTCTGGGATAATTCACGGCCGTGGGAAGTCGAAATAAAGCATCACGTGATCAACATTTTTGAAACCGCAGAGCCAAAAAAATGTCATCACGTGACGACATTTTTTTAACCGCAGACTGAAACCAACGGCCCGTGAAGCGGGCCGAAAAAAATCCCTTGTCCAAGGACGTCTGAGATCGATAGTACCCTTCACAGCGGCACATACCTTTTTAGCTCATATATGGAGGTACCCCCCCCCCCTCCCCCCCCGGTCTACGAAACCCGGCCCGCCATTTTGAACGGAGATGTCTGAGTAGGATAGGATAGGATAGGATAACAAGTAGACTGGGCACTAAATCGTGGCTGCGTTCGGCGTTTGGTTCGGTGGCGTTCTGAGATTTAGCGACGAAGCTCAAGACTTTTATATCATTATTTGCACACTGAAGGTAAGACAAACTTTGTATGTATTACTATAGGAATCTTTTCCCGGCAACAGATGATACGGACATAGCTCGACTTTTTACCGTGTACTAAACGAACTGGTTTGGCTCGTTTGTTCCTGCCCGAGCCAAACGATCCACCAAATACACAAACCCAACATTATTTCTTGTTCTCTGCATCCGCTGCCAAACCAAACGAGCCACCATATACATAGACTAAACATTTCTCCTTCTTTATACACCAACTGCTGAGCCAAATAAGCCACCAAATACCAGAGATTACGAGAAATACACAGACCTGAGCTTAAGCATAAATTTCAAGTTCAGTCATATTCAAGTTTATTTTTTATTCACACTTAATTCGTTCCAGTAAAATATTACAAAAGAAAGAGAAAAAATATAGGAGAAAGAATTAAATAACAAATATGAAATATTTACATTTAACAAGGGAGAGGTGTGTAGTGGCCAAAGAAGCGATTCAATCTTTTAATTTCGAGTTGGCCACAACCACAGTGAAATTACAGTCAAACCTTATTAATGTGGCTCGATATAGTATTTTGGTTTCCCTGCATAGTATATTTGGAGGCAAAACAATTAGAGTTATACTTTATGGATCGTCATCACATTTTACCCCGAAATCAAGATAATATTACAGTATTAATTTGCCATACATGTATCGAGGTTGACATTGCCATGGCAACACCATTGGGCTTTTAAGTAGGGCCTCAAAACAGACATATCTTCAATTATCTTTAAAATTCCACGGTGAATTCTGTTTAAATTTTGCATACGGCCTTCGACCCCAGTGTTCTACCTGAGTACCAACTTTAAAAAAAATCTGTCAGAAATTTTAAAGAAAAAACGCGTTTTTTAGAATTCGTTGGTAATTTTTTTCTCTGTTGACAGAATTTTTTCAAAATCGCGTAAAACGCACTTTGGATAGAACGAAGTCAACATGCAAAAAATGAAAAAAAATTACCGAGCGGAAGCGGAAGTGTGGACTTCGAAAGTTTCAAATTGTCATGCCACTCCGCCACGTGGATTTTGTAGTCGATTTGCGGATGTTAGTTTTGTTTATTCATTTATAGACAAATCTCTTTCGCGCTGTGCAGCTTTTTGTGAGATAGAAACTATCTTTTGGATGAATCGTGTCTAGTAATGGCTGGTACATTACTTGCCTTCGAAATGATTAACAATTCTGGCTAAAATCGCTGGATGATTTCTTCCTCGTGGATGGAATCGCTGCTGTCGGCGCTCTGCTCAAAATTACGACCAAAGCTTCTCTAAAGATGCTGTAAGTCCTGGTAGGACAGGCCACTTTCAGCAATTTTTTGTAGGAGGCTTTGCTTTACCAGCCCATTATTAATCTGAGAAAAGATGTTATCCCTGAAATTGCACACGCTGGAAGCGTTCGTATAAAAATACCATGTCTTCGAAAGCGAAGGAGGCGGGTTTTATATTGCCGTTGTTTACAACGACGGGGATTGAAATAATACGCGATGGAGAGCAAAGACATCTTCCAAAGCATCATGTGCTAAAAAGCTCTTCACTAAAAACAGATTTGGACACTGCGATGGACACTGCGATGGAAGATTGCTTCTACAGGGCTTTTCTTCCGGATTGAGCGATTCGGGTGTTTTGACAAGGTGAAGACTGTCGGCGAATATAATTTTTCATGGATGAAAGTGTTTCTTTGAACTCATGCCTAAGACAGCGTAGCAATGTGGAAGTGTCAAAAAGAAATGAATTGTGGCCGATCAAAACATTGTGGTAATTTGCACTAGCATTACTGGAGAGAAAAGTGGTGAAATCGCTCAGATGAACAGTCTCCACTGGAACGTTTTCTTTGAGCAAAGTTTTCTGGCCATTTATCGATTCCACTGACAGTTTGTTAAATCGAGAAGCATAGTAGCTGATATTGCATTTTGGTAGCATGCACATAGTAATAATTCTAAGTGTTTACCTGTTTAGTTATAGCTGCTATTTTATCTAAAGAAGTTGTCTCCGTGTCAAAAATTACAAATTGATAATCACCGTAGCCGTGTTGTTGTGTCTTTTCTTGAACGTCAGATCGGAGATTTCCTAATTTTCTCCTTTGAGTATTTCTGATTTGCTGCTTTATCAAAAGCCATACAATGTCAGCTTCCTTTTTGCTTTTTTTTCCTCTGGTGGTTCGTAGCTGAATAACCCTTTTTTGAGCATTTTCTTATCTAATTGATGACGAGAATCGACCGCAAATGTCATGCAGTGGGTGGGAACTTCGTCGCGCACACGCTCTGTTGCTGTTTGTTCTTATTAGAAGATGAACTGTATTTCTCAACACATTTTGCATTACTCTTAGAGGCTATATTAAGACAATACACTGCCCCTAAAAACAGCCCAAAATAAACTCTCTCGTATTCAGAGGAAAATTGCGTCGATGCGGGGCTGAGTTGTCGATCGCGAAACCATTCTTTACTGCATTCTTGTCAGGGAACTTTAACGCCCTGTTTTCTTTTTCTCGGTAAAACACATTACCACCAAAGAAAGAAGTATGTAAACCTAGCTTCCATACACGCGAAAAATACAGTCTACCAGGCCGGCGCAAAAATAAAATTGCGACAGGAGAGCTGTGGCCATGTTTGTTTATCTTTTTTCTTGCATAACTCAAATTTTTAAAAGTACCGCGGGTAAATTAGAACCCAATCTGCGCGCGCTAAAAAAACTATATCGAGCCACCTTAAGGAGGCTAGAAAGGGTTTTCAGCTGACTGCGCACGCGACCCAGGGGGGGGGGGGGGGGGTACTCAGGTATATTAGTGACGGGGAGGTGCGAAGACCTTTTTTGGGTTTGAAATTAGCGATCTGAGGACTTTTTTTGGGTTAGAAAAAAGAGTGACTTTTTTGGGTGAAAGATTTGGTAAGGACTTTTTTGGGGGGGTTGACTAAAAGGCTTCTCATTTTCATGTCACACAATTGTATCAGTATCATGTACAAACGTAAACGACATGCAGATGACGAGGAGACTTCCTGTTTTAGCAGTCTATTCATAAGAGGTCACGTTACAACAATTTCATTTGAAGTATGTAAATTTGATAAAATATTGCATTACACTTTGTTCTCTTGATGTGCATTTTTGTAACTTTTTTATGCAGAGAAAAAATTGGACTTTTTTTGGGTTACGTTCTGGGCCGTTGGTCTTTTTTTGGGTCTGGTTTTAGCCTGATAGGACTTTTTTTGGGTCTAACAATTTGGCCTCATTCGCACCTCTCCGTCACTAATATACCTGAGTACCCCCCCCCCCCCCCCCCCCCCCCCCCCCCTGGGGCACGCGATGTGCACTCATCATGCATTGATGCATGCACCTTATAGCCAAGTGTTTTCACACAACAAAAATTTTAAAAAAAACTGTCAAAGAACCCAAGAGGTGTAAAGAAAAGAGAAACACTATGGTGGCTATTGTTGCTAACAATCGTCTAACATGCAAACAGGAGTATTTTGTTAATACACTGTAAATTATAAAATTGACCCTCGCATTGTCAAAATACCTGTGTCACAAAAGTGCTTGCTATTTATTGTTCATTTGGAAGCTTTCTACAATACAAGGAAAAATGCCAAAACAGACACAAGAAGCCAATGAAAGGAGTGTAAACAAGCCACCATCTTGGTTGACCTTAGTAACCAAGTTAAATAGAAGCACATGCTCAAGAAATTGTGCGGTTACTGTACCAATTGAAAGTGTGATTTGTTTTTGATACAAGGTGTTGCTACATGTGGTTTATGCAATGTTTTCTGAAAAAATTAACACTTTACACTTCTTCATCAGAAAAGGCATTCAATGCCATTTGTTAAAAATGTAAGGTAAAAAAAAACACGGAAAGCTCAATTCCTTTTGAAAGGCAGACATTATATTCAGGACAAATGTTGCTCCATTTACTCATCAAATTATACACTTTGAAAGCAGTCGGTAAATGCTAAATGCGCCATCCTTCACGTGTCGAACATGGTCAGAACATTCCAAAACCCAATTTGGGTTTTTGTGCAGCCAAGGGTGACATGGTGGTACATGTAGTTTCCTGTCAGCTTTTGCTACCTCCGACTATACTTGCATTAATGGTTGCTCACCAGCCATAGTGTCTAGAGTAGGTATTAGATCTAGTTGTGGTTGAGGTTTCTGTAACTTGGGAATGTTTTACGCATTTTGAAGTGCACACATTGTTGAGTATTTGATCATTAACCCTTAAACTTCCAAGAGTGCCAGAAAAAATCCCAATGTTCATTTTGTAAAATATTGAAAAACAAATGGTACTATGCAAAAGAACACATTGCACCGTAGGATTTTGTACACAGACTCGAAAGTTGAAACCACAAGTTTACATGTCTTCATACATGTAGTTGACTCTGGGAGTGAAAGGGATAATGTTGGATGCTGAAGTACATGTAATGGTCCTACTGTAACTATACAAGAGAGAATTTCCTTTGGTTTATCAAAAAAAGATTAATTTATGCAGAATACAACAATCTAAATAGCCCTTATGCATGTTTGTTGTCTCAAGTGTACAATAAAGACAGAAGTACAAAGTCTATTCTCCAAGACCTGTTGCAATCCAGTCTGGTACTTTTATAAGATTCAATTTGTATGGCTAACGCTTGTGATGCTATGGTACATTATTTGCCATTGGGCTAGTTTAAGACGTGTGTTTAGCTGTTAAGGTCTATTTTACGTTCAAAGCCACATTCGCTAGCTGTCTTACTTACTGTTAATAAGGTCTTCTTTAAGTTCCAAGTTTGGTAAACTTGTATTTAAGTGATTATTTATTGTTGACCCATAAGATATTCTCCGTGCAGAATGCAAAGTTGAATTTCTTATTAGTTTTTTAAATGTTCTTTTCATACAGGTTATAAGCTTTTCTGTACATAGATTTCCTGGCAATAATTTCCTGAAAATCTCTTAAGAAGTTTACACAGCTTATAACAAGGATTTTGAGGTAAGTAGACTTAAATACCGTAAAATCCCGGTTGTAAGCCCCCTGCTTATAAGCCCCCCCCCCTCTCCCCCCCCCCCCCCCCCCCCCCCCCACACACTTCCTTAACAAAAATTTGCACCAAATTAACTAAAACAATGCTTATTTATCACAATATTGTTTGCTTGCCAGCCCAAAAAACCCTTACAAAGTTGTATAAGCCCAGGGATTATAACCAGGATTTTATGGTATGCATTGTGTATAATGAGACAACTAGACATGAAGTAATACACTGGGGAAATACCAACAAAGGTTTACAGCCAAATGAGCGAGCAATGACAGCGATTGAGTGACATTTTCCCCTAAATGCTACAAAAGGCATTGAAAGTCCACAGATTGGTTTTTATTTTCCATACTGAGTTTGATGTCAAAGAAAATAATGAAGAGTAAAACAGATTTAAAATGACCAAAACATCTTAGCGTGACATAGATATGCATTGTGTGAAATAAGACTGTCTGATGTAATAAAACTGGATGATGTAATACACTGGGGAATTAAAAACAGTTTACATCCCAGTAAATCGGGTAACAATTTGCATATTTGCGACCATTTTCTGTATCTCATTTAACACTTTGCATATTCACAAGATAAAAATACTGTTGGAGACAGTGCTCAGATCAAATTGTGTCTGGACTTTTTTTGCCCTCATTCAATCTGACTCAATTAGTGTTTTATTTTCATGTTCACACAAAGATTGACAATTCACTTAAGGATACTCCTAACCTTAGCTTCGGAAAGAGTAATATGACAAACTATATATGACTGTATATCAGTAAAAAGCTTAATAATGTGGTTTTCGATAAAAAAAATAATTTCAGCAACTTTTTCTTTTACAAACAGCCAGGAGCCGATAAACCCCCAAACGACCAAGGGTTGTTGAATTGAATATAAAGGGTATGTAGATTTGAAGGATTTTTGTGAAATTTGGACAAAACATTTCTGGGATACTGACAAACAAAACCATGTTAGGAAAATTTGATATTTAAAATATTTTTCCCATGGCGACCATTTTGCAACACACCTCACATGTCTTCATACATGTAATTGACTCTGGGAGTGAAAGGGATAATGTATGTATATGTAATGTTGGATGCTGAAGTAATGGTCCTACAGTAACTGTACAAGAGTACAGAGAATTTCCTTTGGTTAATCAAAAAAAGATTAATTTATGCAGAATACAACAACCTAAATAGCCCTTAGGCATGTTTACATCAGACTAGCTAATTTCACCCCAAGCCTCGCTTTTGAAGTGTAAACCTGTGACAATCTCATCAATGTATTCTCAAGAATACCCACTCAAAAATAACATGAATTTGCCAAAGGTTTGCAAGGAATTTCGTACAAACGAGGCTTGGTGGTGAATTTTGAGCTGGTGATGTCATATTGCATAAGGCCTACATGTATTATAAATATTATTTGCAAAGCAAAATTTTGCAACATGCCTCGCATGTTTTTAGCTTCTCCAACTTTTGACACAGATGTCTCGCTAACAAATGATAATCAGAATATCAAATAAGCCTGACATGATTTTGTTGAATTTTAGCAACTTTTTCTGTTACAAACAGCCAGGAGCCGATAAACCCCCAAACAACCAAGACTTGTTGAATTGAATATAAAGGGTATGTAGATTTGAAGGATTTTTGCGAAATTTGGACAAAACATTTCTGGGATACTGACAAACAAAACCATGTTAGGAAAATTTGATATTTAAAATATTTTTCTTATGGTGACCATTTTTGACAGGTTTTGCGTTAGTTGTGTCAGGTTCGTTGTTTTTTGTAAACATTGCGTTTGACAAAGTCTGGGTTGTAGTTCTTTTTGAAAACGTCGTCAAGATACTTGGTTTCGTCGGTTAAGCTGTCAGGTGAATCGCAAACTAGTCGCGCTCGTCTTGTCAAAGTTCTTATGGTCGTCGCTTTGTGAGATGTAGGGTTGTACGATGACTGGTTTAGTAATCTGTCGGTATGTCCAGAAATTACTTATGTCCAGAAATGCAGGCAAGTATTGTTTAACATATCATAACTTTCTTTATACAGGAAATCGTCATCACCCAACAAATACTTCATATTTTACGGAGTTGTTTGTCGTTTTCATATTACTTTATACATGTATGTGCCATAATTTCGTGTGTTTTAGTGAACTTTTAAAGGTGAGGACACTTTGTGATGCCAGCCATTGAATAGCGTAGCCCCCCTCTGCCTGCATTTCTGGACATATCTCCCCGAGGGTGTTCCCTTAAGGTAGCTCCCTAAAATTTTTACCAAAGCACCTACATTAACTATCATAAGTTACAAAATAAATCTAGATAGGGAGGCCTAGAGCTCACTCGGGTGTGCTTTGTGAACAAATCTGCCTGGTTTTAATTCTAGGTAACTAACTTTCACTTGTTTTGAATCTAGCTGATTTCAACATTATTTTCCTGTAGGAATACAAAATTCTGTGCTTTTGTTAATTATTTCAAGATGTCTTTGAGCCAGGATGAAAGACCCAACCAACAAAAGCATGATCACATGAGTCATGAAGGAACAGATGCGATAGGGAAACCTTACAAGTGCAGCTTTTGTGACAAGTTGTTTCCAAAGTTAAGCCAGTTAAAGATTCACCTGAGAGTACATACCGGCGAGAAACCATACAGGTGCAACCATTGTGACAAAGCATTTTCTCGGACAGGAAACCTAAGACGACATATCAGATCACATACCGGAGAGAAACCCTACAACTGCAGCCATTGTGATAGGGCGTTTTCAGAATTGCGAGCTCTTCAGGTACACGAAAGAATTCACACTGGCGTAAGACCTTTTAAGTGCACCCATTGTGACAAGGCATTTACAACTTTATATCAACAAAAGAACCATACGAGAACTCATACTGGCGAGAAGCGTTATCGATGCAAGTATTGCGATAAGGACTTTATGTTTTTATCCGGATTAATGAAGCATAAGAAAATACACGTTGACGAGAAGCGTTATCGATGCAAGTATTGCAATAAGAACTTTATGTTTTTATCGGGATTAAGGAAACATAAGAAAATACACGTTGACGAGGTATCTGGAAATCAAACAACTTCACCCGACAACACGAGAACACACACGGAGGAGAAGCGTTATGAGTGCCATTATTGCGATAAATCCTTTGATTTGTTATCGTCTCGCAGGATACATGAACGAACACACCCAAAAGAGAAGAGATATAAATGCAAGTATTGCTTTAAGTGCTTTACAAGGTCAGCGTCTTGCAAGGTACATGAACGAAATCATACGGGAGAGAAACAAGAAAAGTGCAATTTTTGCGAGAAGTTGTTTAGAGATGTAGCAACCTGTAAAAGGCATGAAAGAACTCACACTGGAGAAAAACCGTATATGTGCAAACATTGCGGTAAGTGCTTTAGCGATCAATCATATTGCAAGGTCCATGAACGCTTACACACGGGCGAGAAGCCTTATAAATGCAGGTATTGTGAGAAGTGTTATATCACTTCAACTAATCGTAGAAGTCATGAACGGATACACAAAAAAGGGAAACATGATACAGTATATATTGACTTGCGAATCATAACAACGGACATACAATAATGTACTTCAGTAAACAATCCAATTGTCCATTTCCAAGTTGCTTTTGGCCTCCTTATTAGTTCGTAGTTGCTTAGCAACTACGAAGTTTTGAGGGGACTTCGAGAGAGCGGTCGGCTATTCATGTAAGCGAAATAGTATATCCTGAACCCAACGTCTCTTTGTAGTGTTGTCTTCTGGACACAATATTTTGGCTTACTTGAAGGGGATAGCGTAGCAGCTTCCGGTGTATGTTTCTTATCATGTGTAAACTTCCAGTTCCGGTGTACGTTTTTTCCGTAAACTTCCGGTGTGTTTGTAAGCTTTTTTGGAGGGTGAAGTGGTGAACGTTCGAGGCAGGTTTTTGATAAGTTTTCTCAAAGTTTACCGTTTCTTACGATGGAGAATTGACAAGCGGTTGCCGTCGTTGAAAATGCAAACTTGCAAAGACCACGCAAGAAAATAACTTGCCTGGGACATGGACAACATTCTGGGCAGCCGGTTTACGCGGTAAATATTACTGTTAAGAAAACATGTACGTACGCGGGAAGTTCTCTAAGAGATGTAGAAGCTGGCTTCGAGGTACGTAGATTACGCGGTGTGTAATTTATTCTTCCACGTTATTTAATTTCTGTTATTTTTTCCAGGTGTATCTTTTGAGAATGAGAAATATAGAACACGTTTTCAGAACGAGAAATAAAGTATTATTACTGCGACACGCTTTTCGGTTAATTTATTTTCGCGTACGTAAAATACAGTCGATGTACATATGATAGGGTATTCAGCAGTTAAGCCAAGGAAATATAAAATAACTGTTGTGCAATAATAGTCACGGTGTTATGTACCGAAATGTTTCTAGAAGCGTTAACATTTCTTTATGAGTGAGCGAGACTTTATTTAAATAACAGCTCGTGCGCGAAACCAAATAAAAGAGATGGTTGTGTAAATCAGTGTAAATTTTGAACCAGTGAAGTGCTACACTGAAAGTTCAAAAAATGTCCACAAAGCGAAATGAAAGTGTCTTTAGTTTACTAGAGTCAGTTACTACTCGTTTTACAGACAAATTTTTGGTCTGACAATCCCCCAATTAAATTTCGAGACTGCGTGTCGCCAAATTCTTATTCTTTTTAAAACATAAACATCTGGCCGACACGCAGTCTGGCGATCAGTAAACAGTCCATATTTTACAATATGCCGTTTCTGTTTATTACCTGTAATAAACAAGAATGTGTTGTTTTTTTTCAGACGCGCGCGGCCTTTGATATGTTATTGTTTTGGCCCATTGAAGTCTCGATCAGTAGATTTTAAAAACTTTGAGCGTGTTCGATTTCCTCGGTTAAAATCCACTTACATTGTGAAGTATACAGACGTTTAAAAATTACCACAGCGTTTGTTTATCTTCAACAGTTTGGTTTAAATTTTGGCTGCGACGTTTTTATATAAATAAACTATCTATCTATCTATCTATCTATCTATCTATCTATCTATCTATCTATCTATCTATCTATCTATCTATCTATCTATCTATCTATCTATCTATCTATCTATCTATCTATCTATCTATCTATCTATCTATCTATCTATCTATCTATCTATCTATCTATCTATCTAAATATTTTCTGTATTTGTTGAACAAGGATTTTACGAGTGTATTCTTAGATTACCAGAGTTCACAAAGGCGAAATATTTCTTTTCAGTTGCTGAAGTCCGTCATGAGTCCCCGTGGCGGTAACGTAATGGGTTTACCTCGGTGTAAAAACCTGTGACCTTTTTCTTTATTTTCTACCTTTGTTTTCTTGCACCCTTTTGTTTCTGTACCTTTTGTTTTCTTTGTTTTACGTCACTCGTGAGTTGGCAGGTTTTTACACCGAGGATGCAACATAATGTACGCGCTCTCCGCAGAGCGGCCTGTATCTCGCTCTAGCAGTGGCATGCACAGGGTCCAGAGGAGCTCTATTTGATCGTACAAGACGCTATGTTCTTTGAATCGTCGCTGTCTTGAAAGTTAAACTGATAGCGTTACACAAAATTCGGGCCAAATTACTACGGGCTCGGAAGCTGCGAAATCGGTGTACAGTAAAGAATACGGATCCTTTCTTTTCTCTCGGCACTTCGTGCCTCGTTGTCGGCACTTCGTGCCTTGTTCGGAAAGCTTCGCTTTCCGAAGATAACTGCGCCCTTAGTAATTTAGCCCGCGGTGCATATTTTGTATAACGCAATCAGTTAAACTTTCAAGACGGCGACCATTCGAAGAAAATAGCGTCTTGTACGATCAAATAGAGCTCCTCTGGACCCTGTGTGGCATGCTGTGATCTCTACTGCAGTTTTTGCTCCCGACTTCTCAACTTAGCAACAGTATCAGTGAAGACAAAATAGCACTATTTCCTGAGTCTAAACAACTGCGAACTATCCGTACGGATCCGCTCGTTAAAATCATTCATATGGATATAAGTTATAAAATTATTTGCATGTGAAAGAAAACTTATATTTATATGAATGGGTTTGCACTTGGCCTCAGTTTGAAAAGGAGGCTGAGAGCAACTCGGAAATGGGCTATTTGAGTAATATTTTTTTGATGGAAAGAGATAAAGAAAAAGGAATCTTTGTAATTTCCAAAAAATTGACTGCAATTTACTAATTTTAAACTAGGCTAACAGGGCCGATTTTAACAAGAGCTCTAAATGTAATTGAACATCTAAAGCCATTTTTACGCGATACATTAGCTTGGCAAACTTGCGTGTTTACACGACAAAGTTCTACAGGCCTCAACCTCGTTTTCAGGATAAGACACCAAACCTCGAGTTTTGATTTTCTGAAAGTGAACGTGTGTTTGTCAAACGTTCCCACGTCATGCGCGAGTTTGCGATCTCAAAAACGTTTGCGAAAAGTTGTCGAGCATAGAAACAAGATATGTTTGTCGCCAACAATTTAAAAACAAGTTTGCCAAGTTTTTTTGTTTGTTAATGAGTTTTATTTGATGCAAAATGTATACATATTTGGTGAAAAAAATAAAATTAGATTCTGGTACCCTTTACATGAAGGTTTTTTAGATTATGATGAGCATCCCTTTCACTTTTATATGGGAGTTCCATTCCAATTGGTCAGTTTTTTTAAACTTGTCAGTTGTGAAGATGCAAAGCGTTGTAAGATTTGAAGCATTTGGGTAGAAATTTCACTTGATCGCTCGATCGCTAAATCAGCTGTAAAGATTGAACCCGTGATATGAAATGGTCACCTCACTAAAGGCGAGAGTCAACCTACATTTGAACGAAATTTTTAGAGGTACAGAAGGGCTAAAAAAAAAGAAAATGATTTTTTGGAACACCAACAGACTGTTGATACCCACGCAAGAGCACCCCAGGTTGCTAATGGACTATTTTGGTGTCCATCTGTTAATTATTTACTACAAATTCTAATTTTAAAACTTCATTAAATCTTTAATATTTCGTATTTCTCTAAATTTTACAAATCCTTTGAGAAAATCCGATACATACCGCAAAATTTTCATAACACCCCATATCATAGATTCATGAGATCTGATGACGTAAAGTTTTTGGATTACTTGAAAAGTGAACGAAATATTTTCATTAAAGCCATGCTAATGCCTGGTTTCCATATAATCGCAAGGATCGCAGCGATCGCAGAAAAAAGTGTTGTGCGACCCTTGCGATCATATGGAAACCAAAAACTTTGCGATCCTTGTGATCGTTACGATCCTTGCGATTGCGATCGCAGAGATAAAAAAATTTCTATCTCTGCGATCCTTGCGATCCTTGCGATCCTTCCGATTGAGAGGTTCTTATATGGAAACCACTCTTGCGATCCTTGCGATCCAGAATGTCCCAGAAAGCATTGCACTCCAAAGCCTTGTATCCCATAATGCACTCAAAGTTTATCGGATCCAGGCCTACTTGACGTTTCCTTGCGATCGCTGCGATCATATGGAAACCTGAGGTCTCAGCGATCGCAATGATCGCAAGAATCGCAGCGATCGTCGATCGTAACGATCGCTGCGATCGTTGCGATTATATGGAAACCAAGCTTAAGTGGCAAAAATGGCGTTCAGGTTGATTTCCGCCTCAACATGGGGTCGGCAAACAAGTTTGCTTAAGACGGATCGTTGACTCCTAAAATTCAGTTGAAAAGCTTAAAGTGCAACTAACCCCAATTTTTTTCTTTCGCTAAATAAAATCTCCTGTTTGTCCTGATTAGTTGCGCGAAAAAATTATCGTAATTGATAAAATCCCAGCGTTTCTACAGCTGTTTGAAGTTAGGTGCTTCTGCCCCATTACCGAGCATTTGTGGGAGCTGGGTACGAACTTTGCTGTGACGTCATCGAAGGAGACCATTTGCCGCGTTCTCATAAGCATATCACCGCGAAGCGACAAAGTAGAAGGCATTTTAACGCGAATGGTACTCAAAAGCCAAAAAAGGGATTTTGTGCAGTCCGATGCCTTTTTTGTGTTTGCCCACAGTTCCTTTGCTCTTCGCATCATGAAAATCAATCTCCTTCGATGACGTCACAAGACGCCCAAACAAAACTCGGACCCATTCTTCACATTGCTCGGTAGTGGCCGAAAGAACCGCCAAAATTTGAAACTTTAAAAAATTATAAAAAATCAAGGAAAAATGCTACGGTAAAAAAAATTTCGCACAGGTAATCAGGACAATTAGGAGATTTCGTTTGGCGAAAAACATTATTGGGGGTTAGTTGCACTTTAATAAAGTTAAACGGCTGTCGCGATAAACATTGTTTTTTATATCGGATCAGTGCGCTCCATATAACTTGCGGTAACTTGATACCCCTTGTGACCTTGAGTGACCTTGTCACACCCCTTGTCACACCCCTCGTCAAATATAAACTGAAACCTTCACCAAGCTTCCCCAGGCTCTATTCTGCTTTCAAAATGGCGGGCACAGAAACCCCTGGACGGTAGAGTCTACCTTCTACAGCTCAGAAGGAGGTCGGACACTTATTGAGAATTATATAACGTAGTGTCGACACTTAAAATTTTATTTTCAATAAATGTTTAAGTGTAAAAAAGAAAATCTAAAATCCCCACTCAGGATTGAACCTGTGACCTCAGCTTGGCTTAGGCTTACATCGCCTACCGTACCACAGTACCACCTAGCTTCTTGGGTTGTTTAGGCCTAAATTTA
Source organism: Dendrophyllia cribrosa (assembly GCA_024195265.1). Classification (NCBI taxonomy): domain Eukaryota; kingdom Metazoa; phylum Cnidaria; class Anthozoa; order Scleractinia; family Dendrophylliidae; genus Dendrophyllia; species Dendrophyllia cribrosa. The sequence continues at coordinate 9,505,139 of JAJLRJ010000011.1, read as the reverse complement.
AAGTGCCCCTATGATCAAATTTTTTATTTTCATTTTTTTTTTACATTTTCGTGTACTATTAGACATTCTTACTCATCTTGCCAAATTTCAATCCATTACGAACATCAGAAGTCATTTTATTTTAACATTTATTTCCGAGAATTTACGGCCGCCATTAATCAACCTTGTTCCAGGGCTTGGTTGCGAATGGGAGAAAGTGACGTCAAAGACTCAAACATACCTCACGGGTTTATATTATAATAACAATAAGTATTGAAAATCACGCGAAAAGCAACAAAATCTCTGGACTTGTTTTTCGTGCAATTTTCTATGCTGATTGTTATCATTTCAAACCGTGAGGTATGTTTGAGTCTTTGACGTCACTTTCTCCAATTCGCAACCAAGCCTTGGAACAAGGTTGATTAATGGCGGCCGTAAATGTGAAAATAAAATGACTTCTGATGTTCGGAATGGATTGAAATTTGGCAAGATGAGTAAGAAAGTCTAATAGTACACGAAAATGTAAAAAAATGAAAAATTTGATCACATGGGCACTTTAACTATATAAACTACTAACCCCAACCTCAACTGAAAGCTAACCAGTTACTCCGTTATATAAAACTCAATAAGGTGTCCGACCTCCTTCTGAGCTATGGAATCTAGACTCCCCCCTGGACTGGCGAAAGCTACCAAAATACTTCAAACCTGCTGAGCTATTTGTTGCATAAAATTAAACTCCGGGTGGGGTATAAGTTATATGGTTATGTGCCGCTGTGAAAGGTATGTTTTTCAAGCAGTTTAAGTTCACAGAGTAAACTCACCTCCCCAAAGATGGCAACCTCTTGAGGTGAAAAATAGGGCGATTGTTCGAGTCTTCCTGTGAGTTTATTTACACTATGTGGTAAGCATTGATCGAGCGCCGTAGGCGCGAGCATCTAGGGAGAGACTGGCAGTGTGTCACGTGCGAAATACTCCACGATTCTTTAAAAACCGCGGACTGAGGCCCCGTTTACACGGGTCCGGACAAATTTTTGCACGGACAAAAACTTGCACGGTTCCACCTTGCGTTTACACGGGACCGGCGGAACTGGACGAATTTTTGAACGGCTAAGTGTGCAAGTTTCCGTGTAAACACCACTGCAATCTGTAACAGAATTTGCACGGATCCATGTAAACACGTGGTCTAGGAACAAAATTCGTCCGTGCAAAAATTTGTCCGGACCCGTGTAAACGGGGCCTGAGGCGAATCAACCAAGACGCGACCAAGAGTGTGGGAGTCAGGCTGGAAAGCGAAGGCCCAGCTCCCGAAGTAGTACAAAACCAAACTGGCGACCAAACACTGAATTCAGCACTCGCCCACACTGCAGGCTATAAGTGTGACGTTACAAATACCTAAATTTGTGAAATTAATCAACCTTGTTCCAAGGCTTGGTTGCGAATGGGAGAAAGTGACGTCAAAGACTCAAACATACCTCAAGGGTTGAAATTATTATAACAATAAGTATTGAAAATCACGCGAAAAGCAACAAAAACTTTGGACTTGTTCTTCGTGCAATTTTCTATGCTTATTGTTATTATAATTTCAACCCGTGAGGTATGTTTGAGTCTTTGACGTCACTTTCTCGCATTCGCAACCAAGCCTTGGAACAAGGTTGATTAATGGCGGCTGTAAATTCTCGGAAATAAATGTTAAAATAAACTGACTTCTGATGTTCATAATAGCAAATCTCTTTTGATTAAAAAATGATTGACACTCGCAAATTTCACGCGCTCCACGCGAAGCTCCCCGCGGTCGCGAACTTGAATGGCGTCGGACGGGAGTTCAACTCCGAGGAAAACCTTTTCAAGAGTTGTTCTCTCGCTTAAATCAAGAGAAATAATTTGTGTCCTGTGCGGAAAAGAAGTCTCAAAACGCAGATAACCGCCGGAAGCAGTTTCATTCGCAGACCTAAAAAAAAAAAAAAACAAGTGAAAACCGCAGATGAAAACTTAGAGAAAGTGCTTCAACACTTTGTCAAGACAGCTGTTTATCGCATACGGTCTGTCGACCTCGTCACGGAAAGTTGCGATCATGGATGGCGACTTTGGCGAAGAAAATAGAGTCAAAGAGAGAAAATTTCAACGCCATCAAGTTTATCCTGAATGGTATTAAAATTAAGCAACTGAGAAATTTTTATGACAGCAATGGATGAATGCAGATACCCTCAATGAAACACAAATTTATGTAAACCTAATAAAACTCAGTTTTAATATCAAGGCAGCATTACAGTTACAAATGTTTTTCATTTGTAAGACTTCCTCAACCAAAAAATATCATTCCTAAGAGAAATTACCGGAGGAACAATGGTACAAACCGTCCTTTATGTAGCGTTTGGGTCCTTGCATGTGATATGTTCATGACATACGGTGCAGTTTGAAAACACAAACTCTTCTTCGATCCTCCGCGGTCTCGCTCATGTCAGTGAACAAACGAGCATATTCGATAAATAACCGTCTTTGTCAGGAATTCACTGAGGAAGGGACAGATGTCCCGAAACGTCTGAACTTTTAGTTTCAAAAGCGCTTTAATAACCTAAAATTTAAGAACCTGTTAGGCTAAAATTTTCATTTCAAACCCCCTTTTTGCTGCGGAACGAGCGTAGCGAGTGAGCAGCAACATAATCAGGATTTAAGAGAAATATACGAGAAAAAAATATAAGCTACGACTAGTGTATCCAAAAGATAGTAATTGCTGCGGTAAATTCGTTGTAATAATGCTGTTTTATCGTCTCGCTGGTATTACAGAATTTTCTGTTTCGTTTTTTGAGGGGAAGCAAAGCAAATAGAGACCTTAAGATCCAGGTTTTTCGGCATTTCCCGCGAACCGCGAACGTCAAGAAGTCACGTGACCAGTGCCTTGCCGTCAGGTTTGCGGTTTGAGGTTCACGTTTGTACGGCTAGACCACGCTCTAGAGGTAAGTGGTTTACCGCAAGGTTTTTTGCACCCTAAAACACGACAATCCCACGTTTGAGAGGAAATGCTACTTTTTAGAACTCTTTCGCTTATTAATTATCGAATCCTTTTTCATAGAAACGTATTTTTGAAGACGATTTCACAGCTAAAATAGAAGTGAACGAATGAATGAAAACAAACATGGCAGCCGGCTATTTGTTGTTGGCACTGTTTTTCCAGTCGGATTACTTTGTGGTTAAACTACGATAAATAAAGTAAAACAAAAGCCAGTTTCTGATGATATGTGAATGCATGAATGTATATGCATGAATGTATACTTTGTTTCCTAGATGGCTCCGGTAATAGGCATAGGTAAAAAGTAACCCTCAATCTTAAGCTCAGATTATGTTCATACAGCGAACTCCGAACTGTAAACTGCTGGCCGACGTTTGTGGTTTGCGGTTTAAGGGGAAACCCGCAATCTTAAGGTCTCTAATGTAACTGGGATGAATCGACGAAAACTCCAGCTGATAAGACTAATTTTGTTTTGTAATTCACGCATCAAGTTCTTGCAATGTCTGTAGAATATTATTGAGCAACTACGACGCGTTCACCACGAGGAAGGTGTGAAAATTTAGGTTTAACTTAATTATTGATAATGAATATGTTGCGTTACTAGCTAGTCGTATCGTGTTCGCGTCTCCACGCGCTCAGCTCAGGTTTCGCGTCCCCACGCGCTCAGCTCAGTCTCATCGACCGCTGTCGGAGTGATTTCAAAATAAATTTGTCTTTTATTCCGTACAATCTTCGAGAAAAAAAAAACCTCAGGTCCGTCTCGCGAGCTTCTTCTAACCGTTTATGCGGTTAATTTCATTCATGATATTCAGAGAACGGACCTCTCAGACCTCTGGATCCAGGGTGATATGTGAGTGTTTACTGTATTCATTTCATATGCCAGGAATTGTTTGTTAATTGGCTAATATGCTTCTTACGTCACCGGTGGGAAAATCTCTGATACTAGGAGGGACTTTAAGTAAGTCTAAGGCAAAATTGGAAGGGTTTGTAAAGAGTCATCATAGCATAAAAGTGCCTTCATCTCACTCAAATTGCAATTAGATGATGAGTTTTGGCAAGCGGGCATCTCTTCTTTCGTCGTGCTGTTTCCGAATATTGTATCTTATCCTATAATTTCACAATTCAGTTTTTGTAAGGTGATCACTTAAGACCTCAATTTTCAACTTCGTCCCCAGGGTCTTCTCCGCTTTTCAAATTCAAAGTGGAGCAGACCCTGGCGACGACGTTGAAGGCTGAATAACCTGGGTGGACTGTGTACTATAAGATAATGGCGGCGTTCTGAAACCTGAAGCTGTCGATTTATTGCAGAAATTAAAAGGTAAGACAAATTTTGTATGTATGGTATTCTTTGCCAGGCAGCAAATGATACGGTATACCTCGATGCGCTAAACTATACAGGGCCACTTTTTGCCATTACTAAACGAATTGGTTCGTTTGCCTCGTTTGTTTCTGCCCGATCCAAGCCACCCGGTTATTTCTCGTTCTTTTAGCTCACATCTACTGCAAAGCCAAACGAGCCACTAAATGCACAGACTCGACAATTAACGTGCAGCTAATTTATTTCTCGTTCTATAAAATATCCACTGCCTTGCCCATAGTTTAACAAACTGGTTATGAAACTCAACAAATTTCAAAAAGAGAGTACAAAGCTGCTTTGTTTTATGTTGAACGAACCGTGACCCTGCACATTGTTTTGTTGAACGTGTGAGCCCAAATGTTTCTACTGGTCAGTTGCTCATATGCATTTCAATACCTTTTGTGTTCTGTGCAGGGTCAAGGCAAACAAACAAAGGAAATGGAAAACAAAAACATATAACAAAGGACTGACTTAGTTTCATAACCAGTTGTTATGGTTTCCTATTAACTATGGCCTTGCCAAACGAGCAAGCTACAGTGTAGTCGATCATGGGAGGGAGATACTGTAACTGTAACTGTAAATCTTTATTTAAACACGGTAAAATCATCAGGATACCTAACCTAGCTAACCTAACTAGCCTAAACATATTACAAAGCTAACTACAACTAATCTAAATAAACCTGTTTTTCATGAATGCCATGTGTAGTGCTGTTCCAGAGAACTGCTCCGCTATAACTAAAGCTGTTTTTCATGTAATTAGTTTGTGGGAACAGGACAACTAGTTTGTTATCAGAGTCCCTCAGGGAATAGCGCATTTCATTTCATTTAACAAATTTAGAGGACAGGTATTCAGGAACAAGACCATTTAAACACTTGTAAACCATTAAGATTTTCTGTATTTGAAACTGTGTGCTCAAATCTTTCCAATTGAGTTGTCTAATTAGGCAGTTGGCGTCCGCGTCATAGCTAGAAAAGGTTAAAACACGAGCGGCACAGTTCTGAAGCTTCTGTAGCTCGTCAAATAAAGTTTTACCACAATTACCCCAAACAAGATTGCAGTAATTGAAGTGAGATTGAATTAGCGCGTTGTATATACAATGAAGAGTAGATGGAGGAACAAAAGGTCTAATTCTTTCTATGGCTCCTCTCCTGGAAGCGATCTTTTTAGATAATTTATCAATGTGTATTTGCCACCGTAGATTTTCATCAATAAATACTCCAAGCGATTTGACAGAGGAAACTTGTTCTATTGCAATAATTATTATCAATCAAGAGCTCAGGTGGGTTTGACAAAGTACTCAATTTTTGTCTAGAACCATCTAGCATGATAAACTAGAAAGGGATAATATGTAGAGTATGTGGACCTTGGACCAGCAGGACCCTGGACCGGCACTTGCACGAACGTGATGTAATTTTTCTTTGGTAAATAAAATACAAATACATGTACCATTCTCCGAGTCATGTTGCAATTCAGTCTGGTACTTTTATAAGAATTCAATTTGGCTAATACATGTAGCTTTAGATATCCCCATTTATGCCTTGTTAAATAATATTAACAATAATAATGTTATTTTACCAGGGTGACCTCATCAGCATTAAAGTGCTGTTATCAATAAGGGCCCTGGAAATTTAAAACGAAAAAGACTATGCATTAAAAAATTATGAAAAGGTTAAAACTAAATCAAAATACAAACTGTACTATAAAGGTGTTATAAAGCTAAGCTGAAAAAAAAAAACCCCTGAAAAAACAAGACTAAAAAACTGTCAACCTATAAAAATTGAAGGACATGGTCTTTAAAAATTACAACAGAGTTGCACTCTTTTAAATGGCTAGGTAGACTGTTAAAAAGTTTTGATCTGTTTAAGTAAAAAGCTCTTTTCGCGGTTTCTGTTCTTACTCTCGGGAGCAATAAGTTCTTTCCACTTCTCATGTTGTGGATCGTTTTAGAAGCCTCAAAGTAATCTTTAAAGAACATTGGTGGAGACCCTTTAATGCATTTGAATGTTAACTTGACAGTATCTAAGTCGTGCCTAATTTGCAAAGGAAGCCACTTTAAATTCTTCGCATGGGCAAGGATGTCCGAAGTGACCTTCTATTTATAAATCTTACTTTTGGCCTCAAAAAGCATTCTCTGGTCAATTATCCATGCATGTACAGCTGTACTAAGTACTGTAAATGAAATGGAAAAAATTCCAACCAGGTCATTGACAATAAAATATGCATTTGGCAAACAAAAAATGGTTTCTCAGATCAAATTGTGTCTGTGGACTTCTTTTTGCCGATATTCAATCTGACACAATGATTGTTTTATTTTCATGTTCACACAAAAATTCAGTTAAAGGGTACTTAGGATCACTTAAAGTGCCTATCACCCCTAGAAAGTTATTTTCAGAATCAACTCTATGTACATTGAATAGTTGAATAGTAAAATATTTCTGGTTTTGAACGTCGGGTTTGTGAGTTATAGAGATTTGAATTTACAAAATGCTAATTAGATGACGTCAACCCGGGAATTTGCCATTATTTCTACACCAATTTACAATGTGCAGTTTACAGCTTGAGGATAATTAATTTGATAAATGCTAAAAATAAACTGTGGATAGTCGATGATTCGTAAAAAATATTACTTGGAGGTGAAAACAAGTAGATGTATAATAAATGATTCCCGGGTTGACGTCATCTAATTAGCATTTTGTAAATTAAAATCTCTATAACTCACAAACGCGACGTTCAAAACCAGAAATAGTTTACTATTCAACTATTCAATGTACATAGAGTTGATTCTGAAAATAACTTTCTAGGGGTTATAGGCACTTTAAGGGTACTCCTGACCTTCATGGGTGTCCTTCGGAAAAACATTTGTGAATGTGCCAGTTTCAAAAGTAATGTGACAAACTATATATGACCATATACATGTACCAATAGAAATCTTAATAAATGTAGTTTTCAATAAAAAAGATATTATTTTAGCGCCTTTTTCTTTTACAAACAGCCAGGAGCTGATAAACTGCCAAACAACCTTGAGGATTGTTAAATTAAATTTATAGGGTAGGTAGATTTCAAGGATTTTCATGAAATTTGGCCAAAACACTTCTTGGCTACTGACAAACAAAACCATGTCTGGAAATTTGATATTTAAATATTTCCATTTATGCAACACGCCTCGCATTTTTTTACTACTCCAAATTTAGATGAGAGATTTCGCTAACCAATCAGAATATTGAAATCGCCTGACACGGTTTTGTGGATTGATCCCTTGTGAATAACACTGTGCGGCTATTTCGGTCTTGCCATGGCATTCAACACCCAATCAAGAACAACCCTCAGTCATTTGGCGGTTTATCGGCTCCCGGCAGTTTGTAAAAGAAAAAGTCACTAAAAGTGAATTTTAGATACCGTATTTTCTCGATTAAACGCCGGGCCCCGAATAAACGCCGGGTATAACAGAGGAAGTTGTAAGTAAGCCCCTCAAACGTTTATTTGTGGTATAATAAACTTAAGATTTAAGGGCAAGGTACACGGCTGCCAAGAGAAACGAATCAACAACCCTTTCTTAAAAAATGGCGGGCGAGAAAAACTGCTGATTCAAAGAAACGCCGGGTCCACTAGGCCAAGTTTGAAATAAACGCCGGGGGCGTTTAATTGAGAAAATACGGTATATATTTATATATGGTTTTTCATATTACTCTTAAAACTAGTGTACATACAGAATTTAATTTTTTTTTTTCGAAGGACACCCACGAAGGCAAGGAGTACCCTTAAAACGTTCTTGCCCAGAGCCTATCATTAGACCAAAACATTCTTCTTGAAAAATAACAAATTAAATACATGTATTAGTATTGGTAATCATACGGTTTCGAGTTCAATTTGGGATTAAATTGCACTCGCTGAAGCGGCTCATGCAATTTGAGCTTTTTGAAAAACTCACAAGTGCAAATTAGTCCCAAATTCAATGAGAAAACCGTATAATTACTTATTAATAATTATACATGAAAAAATTTGCATCCATTTTTTTCTTTGGAAATTTTTTTTCTTTTTTTTTCCAAAAAAAAGTTTTTTTTGAAATTTTTTTTTTTTGCAAAACATTTTTTGCATCAGTTTTTTTCAATTTGTAATTTGCAGCGGTGTTACACTTTTTGCACTGGTGTTACACTTGAACTGCACTGCTCTTAGCCAATCAGAATCGAGTAATTTTTTCATGTATATTATTATAAATAGAAAGGCAATCAAGAGATTTTTTTCACCTTTCTTACTCCTGTGATAAATCTCCAATTAACCAAGCTTCACCCCATACTCTGGACTGTACTGGGTCTGTTTTGTATGGACCACTTGCTTGGTCTGTACTTTCACCACCAAGGAGCTGACCTTTTCCCAGCATAGCCGGGATAATTTTTTTAAAAAAATATTAAAAATGAGTAAGATCATATGTATCGCACCAATCACATTATGTTAAAATTTTTGGTATCATCCATTCATGGATTGACGTGTGAAGTCTTGCCTTCTTCCCAGTTCGAATTAGATGCAGTGAACACTGTACATATGCTATAGCTACTGCTTGGGAAATTTTTCTGAAACCACATGGTTGCTCTTGTTTCAAATGTCAGCTCTGAAAATCGAGTTGTAGTGCTTATCATGTTCCCTGGCAGAATCATGATTTACATCATATAAGCTGGCCAAGTTTGCTTACGGAAGCGTTTATTATTATGTTGCATTCTGTACAGATATTACATTGTCAAAAGGTCTTGATAACAGGAGATCAGTAGGGTTACAATTTTAAGGAAGCGCACAACACTTTTTAATTTCGAAGACATGTTTTGGTGGTTTCAACTGTCATTGTCAGTCGGTTATGAAATAAGGTACAGATTTTAATTTTAAGAAATAGATTTCACTTATTAGAAATGCCAATGAAACTAGAAACATGTCAATAAAGGCAAAGAATGCATAATTACGTGAGAGCTATACAGAAAGTTTTAAATAAACGTGTTTGAGCTTCCAATTTAAGAAGGGTTTGTCCCAATGGAAATTTTAGGGTTGTTTTCAATCATCCACAATGCCATGGAAACAGCTCAAAGCGCAAATTTTAGCCATTAATTAAAATCTTCCATCACTATATTTTCCTTTGGCCAAGTTTCAGCTTCTAATATGCAACCTTTCTCACATAATGCCCTAACGAATGACATACAGTATACTCACAACCTATCAAAACTGTGTTCAGCCATGTTAAGCTGACAATTAGTAGAAGCATGACCTACAATGTTATACAGTGGGGCCTCCAGTACACTTCTCCTGGTCCCGGCAAAACGCTCGTGCAATCTTTATAATTATCGCCTCGATTAATAATAATTCCTCGCGAAGCGAGGTTTATAAATTTGACGTGCGGATTCGCGTGGGGATCGCGCGTGGATCGCTGTAGGGCAATGGAATCTCGAGTCGACTTTATATATCGGGTTGGTGTCCTGCAGTTGCCTAGCAACAAAACCGACGTCATCCAGTGTGACGTCAATGCCTATAAAAGGAATCTCAACCGCTGACAATGTCGCACTCATGTTTATTCATGAACACGACCAATATTTCACATACAAATGAGAGAGAACAACAAACACAACAACGCTGGATTCAACAAGTGGCTAGAAATCCTCGCCCGAGATGATTTACCACCTAAAATCAGCTGGATAGAGCGAGAACGGCGACTTGAAATTCAGCGCGAGCAACGAAGAAGAAGACTACGACAAGAAACCACGGAGCAGAGAGAACATCATGCATCGATTACAAAGACTCCGAACGGCCCAGGCACACCAATTGAGTAATGAGAATGAACAGGAACGACAAAATGCCGCTAGTAGAATTCGAAACCGAAACCTATCAGAAGAGGCGACACTGAAGTTGTTGGACAAAATGATTTCATTAGACGCGCAACGAGATCTAGAGGCAGCAAGAATTACACGATCATCAAAATACTCGTGACGAAAATCTTTCAAACGGATGGAGAGCAGTCGACAGCCTTTACACCAGCAACAATGGGTTCAGAGTGAGATGGCAAAATTTCACGGTACACTACTATAAACAGTTTACAACACCTTCAATGTGTTACATGTATTTATAAGGAACCTTGGCCTACAAAACAAGGTTAAACTCTCCCAATGTTTGAATGCCTAAGATGTATTAAAGCGAGATAACGGATATTCTAAATTAGTACATTTTTACCTCTCGATAATGATTTTCTAGATTTCTGATTGGTCCCACCGCTACCGATCTGAGTCGTTATTGGTTAATTTGCCCAAATATGGAAAAATGATGACGAATTACGCGAAAAAAATTTTTTTTCCTCGTCGCGGAAAAAAGATGGCACGTGCACGTGGCACGTGCACGTGGCGGGCAAATCTTTCCTCGTCCGCAGTATAATTTCTATTATGTTCAAATCCATAACCATTTCTGCCAGTCCGATTAAGACTTATTTTTGAAGGAAACTTTGACATTCTTCTCGATCTTATTTTGAAGGAAACTACTTTTGTCATTGAAAGAAACATTCTTCTCGATCTCGCCTTGTTATGTTAGCATTTACTCGCTTTCGATTTGTGAAGCGGTCATGTGACACTTGTTCACTGACGTGACAGTCATGTATTTTTTTGGAGCGGAAATATATTTTTTTTCCAATTTCCAGTTATTTGAGTGTTTGAAAATTTACTAAAACAGTTATTCATCTCGGCCTCGCCGAATATGATCTGATTATAACCAACTCGGCGCGGCGCCTCGTTGGTTATATATATCAGCTCATATTCGGCTCGTCCTCGATGAATAACTGCTAATTATATTTCCAAGAAAATGATATCGATCCGGGTGCTTTATTGATATACAGTTGTACAAAATTTAACCCTCTGAAAATATTATTACAGAACAGTGATAGAATTGCGGTGGCCCCTTACCATGACATTTATATCCGAGTACCCTTTCAGCTTTTATACTGTATGCATGGTGTCAACATCTTTCAAGTGCATGTATGATCAAAACTACAGATCACACAGGTGGAATTTCTTTCACAAATATACAACATTTACATGATGTTAGCATTATGGGCCTTTATCACGCCGCGCCATTTTGTAAAAAAAACAAAAGATTTACCCCCCAAGCCTCGCAGTGAAAAAGTTGAGAACGAGGATAAGCAGGGGAAAACAAAGCATTTTATTCTCCTGGGAATCAACATGGCCGCCGCGTGATAAAGGCCCATTTGTCAATGACCAGTGAGAGAAATATACATTACACATTGAGTTTTTGCCATTCCTTGTAAAATAGTTCAATAAGCTGTATTCAAATGGTTTCGTAGGAACAATTTCTGTTTACAATTTGGATAAAAACATTTTATTAGGAAAAAAAAACATTTTACTGTTATCAATTACCAGTGTGATGTGTAGCTGCTACATAGGTAAACACGTAATCAAAATTACTCCTTGATGTTAATTATTGGAACGTTAATCAGCACCTCAAATCTCCTTAGAATATCAGTTTACAAGCAAGCACATAGATCATAATTCTCATGACTTGTATCCTACATATAGTATTATGTTACTGTTGGGAGAATCTCGCGCCACTTTCTCAACCAATCAAAAATAAAACCAAAACCAATCATGACTTACTCACACACATTTTCCCATGCTTCGTACTGGCTATCTGTAATTGCTCCAAGTTCTGATTGCTTCATTGGATTGACCTTGTGTGTTGTGATTGGCCAAAACAACTACTATGGTTTTGCTTTTATGACACTCGATTGAAAACCAATCTATGACAATGCAACATGTAATTACCTCTATGGTATGTTGGTATGTTCTGTGCTCTACTATTCTACGTTACTGTAGTCTCATTGCTGTTATGGTGACATTAAATAACTATTTTTACTGCAACTGTACCAGTTGCTGTTATTTTTTGTACAGCATCACTCTTCAGCAGCAGTTAATTCCTACGATCTCAACCATTCAAGGAAAATAGTTAATTGGGTTAGCAATCATTTGATACCCAGTATATCGAACAAAAACTACAGCAGTATCTACACTGTAAGAGGAACAGGTTAATTTGGGAGATGGCACTCACAAACTTCAAAATTAGAATTTGAGACCGCAGGAGTTAGCTGTATTCCTGATAAACCAACTCTCATCCAATCAAAATAAACAGAAATCCACTACATATTGTACTGGACCCATGTCCACAACAGTACTATACATCCACTTTCAGACCATTTTTCTTTCTGACAATAATTAATGAAGAGAGGTCGGGGGAGGGTCTTTTGGAACCCAGTCCCATAGCAGTTACAGCGACCCACAGCTCAAAACTCAGTACCAGTTCTCATTTATTTCATATTAGGAAGACAGGGGACTGAGTACAAGTTAAATAGAAGAGACTGGGAACGAGAATGTCTCAAGTTTCGAGGCCATTGTGGCCATGCAACCCAACCTCTCCAGTTAAACCAGAAATTCCATCTCTCCCTCCCCCGTCGCTAAAATTTTCACAGTACACCCTCCCCCGAACTTCGCGAGGTTATGCGAGACACGTATTTCTAGTAATAACTAGTAGTCTATCCCGGATGACTAGACCAATTTTATTCATATATTCACCAGCCATGAGTTAATGAGCTGGGACCTGGTGGTAATGAGATGCAAGCCGTGTAGGTACGGGAGAGGTTTAATGAGATGCAGGTCTTGTACGTACAGGGGGAGGGAAAAGTGTATTTAATTACGTTGGCGGGATATTTTTAAAAAGTAGAGTGTTTAAGAGAGAGAAGTGTATGGTGAGATGTGATGTTACGTGTCCACCCAGCCATCCGGGTGGTGGTTTCAATTTAAAGGCAAAAAAACAAAGGACGGGCGATGAACCAATGAGAATACCCTGACATCATGCCCAAACCGGTTTAAACCAGTTTGTCTAGATGTATATTTTCAAAATGGCCACTATCTAGAAAAACTAGTCAAACCGGTTTTGTTCACCCTTATTAAGTATTCAAGATGACACCCCGAACGATGTTTCCACAAAATGAATACGATACAATATTTCATGGTTTCACAATAATTTTATTGAGTAAACAAAAACAATGATTACAAACAGTTCTGTTTTGTTACAAGGAGTGTGTTGTTTAGTATGTTTATTTTACAAGCCATCTGCAATTAATTGTCCAAGATCTCTTTGACACTTTGATTTATCTATTCTGCTAAATTGTCTTTGAAGTGTAGGTCGTTTGATCTTGTCTTGATCTTTAATGACCGCGTTCGCTGCAGTTTCTCCTGGCTTGTACATTGGAGGACCAAAGACATCTGCAGGCAATTCATCAGCCTATTGAAAGTACTGACACTTTTACTTTTGTCTGCACATAAAGTATGGTCTGAAAGGGTTCTTTTCTGATCTTGATACCCTTAAGGTTGACACTTCCATGTGTTTGCAACAGAGCTGTTTTCCACCTGCGCGTACTTTACATGCATGTATCACATGGTTATGATGCATTGTTGATAACCATAGACATTTTCTTCACGGCAGAAGAAGGGACACTCTCTCCAATTCAAACAACGAATGTAGGGAATACCTGATGCGGGCTTGATCACCTCAAGGTCTTGTAGGCAGAGTCCACACTTTGAGTAACTCATTTTGAAATTGATGTGTCATCAACACCATCGCAGAAACTTTATACAGTTTTTTAAAAACCAGTTTTTTGACCAATCAATAAACCTGTTTAACAAGTACGAACTGGTTAGGACTGGTCCACCTCATCAATGCTATTTATTAATATGTCTAACCAGTACCAACAGGTTTTACAAAACTGATCGGGATTCAAAATGGCGCTTTCAATGCGTTCTCTTTCTTGCTGTAGATTATCAATCCAGTCTTGTTCATAAGGTGCCAGCAAATCCAGAATGTCCAATAATTCGTGCCATACCCAGTATGCCTTATCGTCAGCTGTTTATTTGTTGGCTTCACACTAGAAGCTAAGTTAGTTTCAAGTAAGCACTTGACTCAAGTGCACTTCAAAATCTCAAGTCGCACTTCAGAAAACTTGGCTTCACACCTGATGACAAAGTATATTACTTGAAGCCCAAGCTGTCAATCATCCTTCGCGGTAAAATCAGTAATGCATATCACAAATGCGATTGCTCTCCAGTAAAATCATGAGGCCTTTGCAACGGAAAAAAGTTTTCTGTAGTTTCCTATTTATTTTGTCGTTACTTTGTTGTTAACGAGTACGTGGCAGCAACACAAATCCATTAAAAGTTGAGCTTATCAAACGTAAACAGATGAACAATCATTGATGGAAAATCGTGTCCTTTATCAGCATAATTTAAGAATATTTGAATTTAGAAAACGGCGAAAAAGTCTCAGAAAAAAGTGAACAGTACTTGAACAGACGTTTACTGGCTCTTCTCCTTCATCAAATCCTTCGCTAATTCTTTAAATCCGGATAAAAGAGACGACGTTTGTTCCATTTGCATCTTCTGATTCTCTTAGAGCATTTTCATTGACTTTTCAAACTTTTCAGTTTCTTGTTGAAGACTTTTCTCCCACATTTCTTTAAATGCACTCCAGTCATCTGTGCCATTAGCCTCGTCACTTTTTCCTCGTTTCTTCTTCCGTGGTTCCTTACCACGCACTTTGTTGCAGCCACGTTTCACGCCAGCACTTGTTGAAACAGTGGCTGGTTTTGCAGAACCGCATTTGGTGTCGGATGAAATGAAAAGCGATGGTTTAGGCTGTCTCTGAAAAATGAAATTCAAATAAGATTATTAGTTTGACCATTTATATCGACTTTTCTTTCCTTTCTATGTATACTTACATAAAAGAAAGTTCCATAGAGTCCTAAAAACTCCAGCCATCCATTTTGAATTTTTCGATCGATCTCAGCTCTCAAGTTGTTTATCTGGCCGTTCATCAGCATGCACCGCTGCACATCGCTTTCAGTTGGCTTCCATTTTCTATTGGTCAAGTCTGTTCTCAAGTGTGGTGTACATCATACTTGGCGGCGAGCTTCGGCTTCTTTGAACTACGAACGTTTCCATGGTCACTAAGTTAAGTTCAAGTAAGTACATGTTACCCCTTCACACTCAAAGTAGGTTCCAAGTGCACTTAGATTATACTTACAAGCTCTAGTGTGAAGCCAACAATGTACGTTTCATACACCATGAAAGCCAGACATATCCAATAGGCGTCTTTTGTTTTTTCATCATTCACTTCTAGCACATGGTGTTTAATGATATCAGGAGTCATAATGTAAAGCCAATCCAATTAAAAGTGTTTTAACAACACAGTGTTTGTCCCTTATATTTCAATTCAGCTTGAAAAACTGGTTTGTCTGGTTTAGTAAGGTTCCCATTGCTTATTGCTTCGGAACCTGGCCACCACAGGTGTTCTCGCCTTGCGTATTTTCAGAGTTTTGCGCATGGAATCAGGTGGCGTTTCCAAAAGCAAAGAAAGTGCTGATTTGATTTGACTTAACGGGAGAAAAAGAACGGATCAGTTCATTTAACATTTCGATCACGTTGAATTTGCTTTGACTTTTAGTTTACCGCTAAGCGTGCGTTACGTTAAGCTCGCTACATTGTTGTTTTACTTAGCGAGAAACGTTTTTCCGCGTCGCATTCTTTTCGAGAATATTCAGGTTAATTTCTTTTGACTTTGACACAAAGTATCTTAACATTTTGCGTTGTTCTTTACGACCGCTCTGAATTTAACTTTAAGAACAAAATGTTTGGTTTCGTTTACCGTTAAGTATGCGGTACTTTTACTGTGCTACACAGTTGTTTATCTTTAAACGTTTTCGCGTTGCATTCTTTACGAGAATATTTAGTTTGATTTGACTTGACGGGAGAAAAAGAACGGATCAGTTCATTTAACATTTCGATCACGTTGAATTTGCTTTGACTTTCAGAACAAAACGCTTGGTTTCGTTTACCGCTAAGTATGCGGTTCTTTTAGCGCGCTTCACAGTTATTTATCTTAGTGTTTTACAAATATTAATTTTTTTTGTGTGTGTGTGTCTCTGAAGGTCCAGACAACATGTTTCATTTGCCTTGAGGACGACTGGAACTTGCCTAAAGTGGTTTGCTGTGGGCATACAGCACACAAAAAATGCCTGGGAAAATGAAGACTATCGCTTGTGGCCAGTTCCGCAAATTGTCAAAATTGTCGGAAAATTATCCCGTTGCCTTCCATTGAAAGACGCCAAGAACTTCATAGTTTTATGGAGAAACAAAAAAGGGTAAGTAAAATTTCAGTTCCTAAATAGACAGACTAAACAGAATCTAAATTCAATGTTTACAAAGAGAAACGATGATCAATTGTTTTATATGCGCTGAATCGGCATTTCTTTATCGTATGCCGACACATGAAAACTATGAGTGATTAAGATTTAGAACTCTCTCTCTCATATTTGTCACTTATATTCTCTACTTTAGTCTCATAATTTCTCGTAATTTTTTTTTATCTTGTCGAAAATGTTTTAGCGCGTGCCTACACTCATGTCACGTGTTTCTCTTACACAGAAATGCCCCATTAACCACACAACAGTGGACGTATCAAGGGAATGCAGTGTTTGCAATTACTTTTTTCGGCCTTTAACGGATTTTCAAAAGTTTTATTTTGCACGATCGTATAAAAAATTTGTAAGTTGTAATTGTTTGAGAACGGATTTATGTTTAGAGTGTCAAAAAGAGAGGGAGCGTTTAAATTATTATTTTATTTCAAGACCATTACCTGACGAGGAAGAGGAAGAGGAAGAGGAAGAGGAAGAGGAAGAGGAAGAGGAAGAGGAAGAGGAGATGCAAGCTTAAATTGTTTTTCTTTTATTTTTCATCCTGTTTTCCATCCTGTTTTTCTTTTTCTTTCTTTTTTTTTCAAATGTAAATACTAAGCTTTAGATTTTTTCCCATTGCATTTTGTAATTAAAGATAGGTACAGTTTTCTTAAACAATTCTTTTTTTTCTTTGATGTATTGTAAATAATAAAGGTAGTTTTTCATTTTATTTCCTTTTTTTTTCTTTTTTTTTTCAAATGTAAATAGTAAGCTTTAGATTTTTTCCAATGCATTTTGTAAGTAAAAATATGTACAGTTTTCTTTAACAATTTTTTTTATTGATATATTGTAAATAATAAAGGCAGTTTTTCATTTAATTCTTGTCTCTTTGCTTCTCATTTCAAAATGAAAATGTATTCCTTGAATGTTTTCGGGGTAAATGGCTTTAAACGCCAATCGTTCAGAAATGTTTCTTGAATGATAACCTTCAACCAATATTCTGCTTGTGTCTTTGACTTCAAAAGGCAGTTCAATTGATACCAGAATTTGTTTTCGTCGTGGAAATAAAATAGTGGCACCTTTAATTCTCCAACTGTAAATTCCATTCCATTGTGTTCACACGTAAATTCAATCCTTCTACGAGGTATAGTCTCGTCACACGCTTGATCCCAAAAATCATTCAGTAAGGTAACCACTTTCTCTTCTATTTGCCCATTTGTGTCGTTAATGATTCCATTTCCAACGCAAAGAGTTCCCGTTCAATTATGCTGTTCATCCTTATCATGCACTATAAAAACCCTTGGTACAAACTTGGTAACACTGGTTATCCGGTTTAAGTCATACATGTATAAAATCTAATAAATATTTAATACATTTACTTCTACTTACAGTGTTGATTTATCCATTCATGAATCCTTAATACGTTTCTTCCCAAAGGTATTTTGCAATAAAACATTGTTTTTTGTAACGTATAAATAGATGAAAACAAAACTGGTTTCTACGATAAAAAACAATCTGATTTGAAGCCAATAAGGGTGAACAAAACCGGTTTGACTAGCTTTTCTAGATAGTGGCCATTTTGAAAATATACATCTAGACAAACTGGTTTGAACCGGTTTGACCATGACGTCAGGGTATTCTCATTGGTTCATCACCCGTCCTTTGTTCTTTTGCCTTTAAATTGAAACCACCACCCGGATGTCTGGGTGGACACGTAACATCACATCTCACTTCTCTCTCTTAACCCATTGACACCTGAACCGCCCGTAACCGCCCGTAACCGCCCGTACAAGACTGCACTGCTTTAAAAAATTGTAACTTTCTCAATCGTGCGAACATTGCCTTAACTAGCAGTTGTGAGCATTGACTAGAAAGTCTTTCAAATTGAGATACCCAATAAACACAAAAAAGTCAGCGATTTTTGCAGAATATCAGCGTTTGAATTTGGACAATAACAAAAATTACCGTTTTTAACGTCATAGAAAAACAACAAAAATCACGTTTTTGCCTTTAGTTTTTTTTATTCAAATCATCATGGCAAACCCAAAAATCAACATTCACAGCAAAATTCAGTCCTAGTCCTAGCTTAGCAGTGAATTTTTTTGCTCTTATTCGTTGCTCGGGCCGAGCTCTAGCCTCTCGTTCTAATGCATACTGACCTTGCCTCAATTTTCAATATCACCACCGCACTGCATGCTGGGAAATGGCCAAGAATTTTGACAGCGTTCGTTTCTTTCCGCACACATTTCATATTTATACTAAGTCCACAGCCACTCCGACCCACCGCCGAAATTTCGCGCTTGTTGTGTTCTCCTGTGGTCGCAACTTCCAAAATATGCCGCAGTAGGTCGAGAAATTCATCCAGAGTCGAGTCCCAAAGCTGCTTCGTTTCCAGGCGGCCATTTTTCCAGTTCAACGAGCAACGAGCCAAATTCGCAAACGAAGTACAACAACTAACTCGCTTCATTGAGAAGTGGACTCTGAACTACCTCCAAGCTTAATGATGCTCACCAGGCAGCTACTAAAGATGAAAAATGGCTGTGAACTTACCAAAAATCGTAGATAATTCATATTGGACCCTTTATTGCAAATCAAGCAAGCAAAATGAGATCGTCACAATGACGTTTCCAGTAAACTCGAGCCTTCAGTGTTTTAGAACAGCAGCACTTTCAATGGTAACTCCAAATATGCAGTCACGAAATCCTATGGGGCGTGTGTATGCAGAAAATCACTCAAAAACGTAAAAATCCTCAGGTGTGAATGGGTTAAACACTCTACTTTTTAAAAATATCCCGCCAACGTAATTAAATACACTTTTCCGTCCACCTGTACGTACAAGACTTGCATCTCATTAAACCCTTCCTGTACCTATGCGGCTTGCATCTCATTAAGCCCCTCCCGTACCTGCACGGCTTGCATCTCATTACCTCCAAGGCCCAGCTCATTAACTCATGGCTGCTGAATATATGAATAAAATTGGTCTAGTCATCCGGGATAGACTACTAACTAGAAGTAATCACAGATTAAAGTGCGTCTCCTTAGGTACCTCGTTGTGACATGACATTCGCGTTTCAAGCATGTTTCTGGTTCAAAACACGCGCTAAGCATGCGGGATACTATTGTGACGTTTGACGACGCGCTAAGCATGCTGGATACTATTGTGACGTTTCAAGATGGCGCAGATTTGGTACCGACACTTTTCTCGATTCGTTCCGCCTAGCCGACAAGATTAGGAAGCGTCTCCTTC